>CP141128.1:27720849-28942516 GCA_035236585.1 Warburgia ugandensis
CAATTGTCAAAACCCACTCCCTTTCTCTCTTTCTCTTTCTCCCTCTTACTCTTGGTCTCATTCTTCTTTGGGCCAATGTGTCTGCATGCACACAAGCTGGCGCACAAAGCCATTGCTCCCCTCACTCCCTACCTTTTTCTCCTCTGGCATGGCCTAGCTTTCTAGCTTGTCGACATCCTTTGACCCCACCATCGCCCTTGCCCATCACCTGTCCCTCTCTGTGGTTAGGATCAGGTAGCAACCGAACTGGCCAACCAAATGTTGCCCTCATTCTCTCCTTCCCTCTTGTTGTTAGGTATAGGTGGACCCCACAACATGAGGAACAAAACCCATCAATCAATTTGGACCATCAATGATCATCAAATGGTGATGTGAAGCCGAAATAATGTACAATCATGATTGTGTTGATTTATAACTGATTTGATCATCCAAATGTCACCAAATGTCAAATCCATGATTGAATTAGTAAAACCCCACATGATCCAACAATTAATCAATCACTAAAACTTAGACCTGCTATTGATCTAGCCTCTTATCACGATCCAACCCTTGATCAGCCACGAGATACTAGATTTGCATTCAATCTGTCCCTCTAAGATGATCTAACCCTTGATTAACTAGATAGCACCTAAATCTACCACGGATTTGAGCTTCCATGTAGATTTGATCATAGATCTAGCACTTGATCTGAGCTGTTCATTTTTGAATTTTGGGATCAAAGGCGATCAAACCCAATCAAGCCATGTCAGACACAACTTCATACATGAATTTAAGTGATAAGAGGTAAGATCACTATCAAATGTTATTTAAATCAATTAAATATCATTTTCTTTTATTCCTAAAAAATTGTAGACATTCTACAAAATACACAAGATTAGAATGGATTAAACCTTGGGAAAGAACAATTGAACTATTTATATTATTAATTAGATTAATCTAATTGTTACATTATTTTGATGACCTTAGATTCAAAGATTTGGTGTTGGGAGGACTTGGAACTATTGATGTAATTGACTAGAATTTAATCTAACCGTCGAATCAATATATCAAACATTGAAAAATAAAATAGAGTATGTCAGGCTAAGATTAATAGAAGTTGAGAATAGATAGATGGTTTGGACCATTGATCTTTAATCAACAGTCAGGATTTGAGGACATCACAAAATAAAGAGATGTACCTAAGATCAGATATACGTAAGGGCAAGATCATCATATTTAATGATGATTAAAGGCTAGATGAGTAATAACTAAAAAATTGTAAGTGATTAACCTAAAATGTACGCATGACTTGACAGATTCGTTGATTGATATGACATTGAGACTATTGGACATTCTGAGGATTTGAATATGCCTTATTGGAGGTAGGTGGAATTTAAGATGCTAATTTTCACAAATTGCATGATCTATTGATATGGTTATGATGCTATTTTTGATATTTGCATGATATTTGAATTGCATGAATTATTTAATGCAATTATTTTGCAGTATTGTACGTAAAGTATTTATGAGAATTGAAAACACATGTCATTTATTTAAAATGCATGACTTAAGATTGCAATGCATGTTTTATATTCACATGGTTTGATTTGATAGCCAGGTGGGCTTGTTTTTGGTACATGATAGGTTATTTTTGTGATTTGATATGAGATATGCATATAGCTTGATGGTTTCATGATATCTAGGCATGGAGGCCTGAGGGTTTTGTTTTTGATAAGCATGTACTTGGGGGATGCTATGTTAAGAGGGATGTAGGGCTGACCACTCACCCTCTAACTTTGTGATATAATAGACACCTGCCCCATAAAAAGACAAACACTATAGGGAGTGGTATCATAGGTAGTTCGTGCTATGGTTTCTACCCTCACCTATGCAGGGCTGACCCTAGTCTTTTATTTTGATGTCGACAGGGAGTGGCAATCGATAGACCTGGGAGTTGGTTATTACTACAGCATAGCAATCCCTTGTATTTTCTTACATAGTGTTGGGGGCACGACTGAGCAATAGCATGTATGCTTAGTTTTCTTTGGAGATCTGGTTGCTGTGATCACAATTGAGTGACAGTGCTGTGAATGTGGTATGATGATATGCTTGGTATGAGCTCATGACCATTATGTATAACCAGTGTTGACTAGATGATTGTGGGCCCCGTATAGCTAGGGGTGTGACCACTGATGACTATATTCACTAATTTCATGAGTTTAACATCGTTTAACTCATTTGATTGTTTACTATCTTTATTCATCATTTGTGCATGACCTTGCATTGCTGGATCTATTTGTGATGTTTATAGATATTCATAAAGTTTACTTAAGATATTGATTGTGATTTGAGCATGATATTTTGCTACTAGATTTATTCATGATTTTTACATGAACGCTTTGAAATTTGATATTCTAAAGTTTAGATTATCTAAAATTTAATCATGCAGATTATTGATGCAAAATGTTCTATGCATTGAAAGGCTTATTACATTGTGAAAGAAAATATTTTATTTCAGCTTTCATAAGCATCTTATTACCCCACCAAGCATGGCTTGCTAAGGCATTGCATTATTGTTGCAATGCCTTAGATATTGAGCTATTGATTGGACTGATGTGGAGCCAGACGAGTAGCTGATCGAGATATCATCATTTGAGGGAATGTTTTAATTTTACTTGTACTATACATGTACATCTGTGGTATTTGGACTTGAATTGTGATGATACAGAGACTATGGCTGTTTACTGGATGTGTCCTAAAGAAGTAAACGTGTTTTTAAAAAATGTGTACTTTAAAAATGATCTTTCTTTTTCAAGTTTTTAAAATTTAAATATCAAACTGAATCACAAATAATTAAGTAATGAGTCGGTGGTTGACGCTTGGGTTTTTAAAATGAAATTCATTGAAAATGTTTTCTACTATTTTGTTTATGAAATTGTTTTTCAAAAATTTGGGCCCCACCTTTTGAAAGAATTTGTGCAAAAGTGTTTGAAAAACTTAGGTCATCACAAAAACCCTCCTCCTTTATCCTGACTTAGGATCAGTTGCAATAAAACCATATAGAATTAAAACCACATAGTGAAATCATTGTTTTATGAAACCATTGTTCTTGGTGGGAAGAATGGCATTCCAAGGCATTGTTCCCTTCATTATAAGCTCTGGTGCCCATGTTCTCTCATTTGCCCACAGAAAATATCAATCTAACAGTTGAATTATAAATTAGAGTTCTCAGTGGTTGTAAATCATTGGATTACTATTAGATATATAGATGTTGGACTTTTAAGCTATAACTTTCAGGCTATAAAACATGATCCAACTATTGGATTGATTATAAACTAAAAACTTAGACATATATGAACATTGGTAATGCATGAACTTTATATCCTACTATTAAAAAAAGGATCTAGTCCTAGATCAAGAGATTAAAGTTAGTGATCAGCAAAAAAACTAATTTTTAATCTTGCTGATTAGTAATTACATATGCTAAAAGAGTGATATGGGCCATGGATTGACAATCAGGAGTATTGATCTATGTTTCTAATAGTAGTTGGAGAGTAAATTGAATGATCATGATTGTGTTGATGTGTGCTAATTACTAATGGAAAAGTGATCTACAATTGAACTTGACTGTGGATAATCAATGAAAGATCTAGATTGCAAACTATGAAGAAATTTAATAGAAATGTGTGAATATTTTATAGACTTGCACGTCATTAAGGATAAAATCTTAACAACCAATCTTAATCACTGATAAGTAAGTGGATTTAATGGTTATGAAGCTAGAGGAATAAGTAAATGCCACACGAGGTAGTTAGATTTGAGATTGCTTTGTTTTCTATATATTTGAATTATAATTGCTAGGAAATTTTGATAGAGTATGTGATAAATGCATATAAACATGCGTATTGTGTAATTAATTATGATTTAAATTATGAATGAAAATGTACAAGTTATTTAGGATTTGTCTTGTAAGAATTGTTTGCAAGATTGTTTAGTAGTATTTAGGTATGTGATAACCCATATTTTATGTATATGTTTTTTGTGGATTTGATAGAATGAGATTTTATTGTAGAAAAGATAAGGCAAGCTATGGAAGTTGGCTTGGGCTGGGTTAAGTTATAAGATCCCTGTCATTTTATTGATGAGAGAAAATGTTGTGTGGCACTAGCAAGCTTCTAGGTGCTTAGTATTTCTAATGGATTGCAAGGATTAGTTTTAGATGATTTTTCAATGGACTTCAAGGATTTGTTTTGATGAATTTTTCCATAGGATTTTATTGTTTATGATTTTGAGCTTACATGGACGGCAAGATGTAATGCTTGTAAGTAGGATTTTGATTTGGTCTTGAGATTATAGGGATGAATAAGTAACACCCAAAGTGTGATTTCGATTGCGCACCAAGGTGGAAATGAGTTTTTATTTGAGAATCAGGCAACTCATGAAAGTTGGACCTATAAGACCCCGTCTGGTTCTACATTATGAGGTGCAGGTGGCCTTTGATTTTCAAAACAATAGCATGCTTACATGGCTATTGTTTATGGGTAGAATGTATCATGGAAGACAATGCTCATTTTGTGGTGGCCCCCATGAGTCATAGTGTAGTACATGTGGTATCCATGTACGAACATAGTGGGACAGGATCCTCTACGTGCATTATATACCATACTATAATAGACACATGTGCTGACATAGCAGTTGTCCTTTTAAGGATATGGACCATATGTGCCTCTATGACTTGTAGTTGGAGGCCACTATACTGGATTGGACATCACTAATAGTTGGATATTTTGACCATCCTTCAGTATGTTTTGTATTAAACTGAGATTTAGTAGCACGGTATATATGACGATGTGATGTTTTATGCATATTCCTGTATGTTTTGTATTCTCTCATTGATTGAAAATTTGACATTGACTGGGATTTGAACATAATGTATTGGTATAGACGCATCAAGATTTCATATTTATCACTTACATACTAAATCTTAATCTTAGGTGGGATATAGTTATATGGACATGCATCATGAACTTATGATTCTAAGAAATGCATTGTGTTATTTGAATTGAAATGCAGATTGAGATGATTTTACCATGATAGAGATGTATGATAGTTTTGTATTCACAATGTATATGATTTGATTTCGTCTTGAATTGATGTTCGATAGCTCATGACTCCACAGATTTCAACTTTTTTATGCAACATGGTATTTGTGTTTATAGTGCAAATCTTGTTTTTATGCATGTACACATCTTGTTCTACCTACAAGAGCAAGCTTGCTAAGCTATTGTATTTTTTTACAATATCATAGATTTAATGAAATAGAATAGAAGAAAATGCAAAAGATGAAATGATGAGTTGCAAAAGAGATTAGTGGTAGTATTGCCAAAGTAAGTATAAGGTCATGTGGATATTCAGTCTAGAATTGATGTATTATAAATTTAATTTATTTTCTTTTGGATATGTGGAAGTGTATTATGGATGCATGTATTGACTATTGCTAATGGATAGATTCTAGCAATGACAAAAATGATTTTCAAACTATCTCTTTTAAAAGTAAAAATGTATGAATGTTGTTTATTAGGGATACAACATTGCATGCAAAAAATGTATAATATCCAAGAAAGAGAGGAAACTATGCTGAATTTTTGGTAAAAATGAAATGATAAATTTATATTAGATCATTCTTTGCAAAGTAGTAATGACACTCTAGGTTTTTGGAAAAATCTTTTCGTAGAAAAATGTTTCCACTATTTGTTTCTAAAAGGAATTTTTAACTAAAGGCCTCTCTTTTAAAAAAGAATTAAGAAACAATCATTTAAAAACTCAATTCATCACAATTGGTATTAGAGCTTAGTCTAATCCATTAACAGCTAGTCCTACATGTTTGAAAGTTATATATAGCCAATAAGTGAGAGTTGGTTTGTAATAACCCCAGATTTTTGTAAATTATTGAGGAAAATCAATAAATTTATTAAACCATAATTTAAAATATGAATATTTTGAATGTACTTGGAAAACAATTCGAAATGACATTAAGTACGTTCAATTCCGAGTTAAAATGAAAAATCCCTAATTTTCTAAAGAAAAGGGTAAAATGGTAATTTCACTCATAACAAAGAATTAAAACATGAATATTCGAAATGTACACAGAAAGTTGATTGAAATGACTCTAAGAACATTAAATTTTGAGTTCGAAAAAATAGTGCCTATTTTTCTCCATTTTTGGGAATAAAAGGGCAAAACAATCATTTCATTTTTTAGTTGGATCCACAAAAATTAAGTAAAGACTAAGATCTGCAATGATGCAAGTTAAGAATCATCCAATACTCAAACCCTAGTGGAGGTAGTGAAATTTTCACTCCCCATTTTAATATTTTGAGTGGAATTTAGATTAAAATAAGAAATTAATAAAAAAATTACAAAAACTACCTATAAATACCTCTAAAAATTCTACCAAAATTTTCAAAACTTCACCATGAAATTTCCTAGATCTCCTAGAAAATCAGGCAAAACTCCTCCCCCATTTTCCCTAATCTCTTTTTTTTCCTCTTTCTCTCTCCTCTCTCTTGAATAGTACAAGAGCCCTAAATTCAATTAGCCACTCCGTTACAGATAAAATTTCAAAAATCTCACCATACATATTGTTCTAAATCCTCTAATCTACAAAACCCTCAAAGTAATTTCAAGATCCAATGGTTCAATCAACGAAAAAACACAAATCAAGATTTATTCAGTGAGTTATGACATACGACGAGGATTTATTTATTTTGTCATCAATTCTTAATTTCTAAGCAAATCAGGTAGGTGGATATCATCCCATATTCATTTTATGTCATGCTTGTTATTTTTAATTTTACTAAATTTGATTTTCTATTAATTTTTGGGAAAATCAAGTTTTAATGAAAAACCCTCCAAATCGGCATCATGGGGGGCTCAGATTAAAAATTTGATCCATTCAATTGATTTAGAAGGATCCAAAACTTCTAGGATAGTGGTCAAAGAAAATTTTAATTGAGTTTTGATTATAGATTTGAATGGATCTAATTGGATGGTCCAGAATGGACTGTCTAAACTCTTATAGATGGGATCCTAAGATGCACTTTCGGAATGCCACACAGGGATGCTCCCCATGGGAATGTCTCTACATGTACAAACCTCATGTGGGGAGTTCAGCTTGCATGAAGGTCGGTCGCGGGTGAGCAAACGCAACCTGCTTCTTGGTGACGGGGACGCCACTTGCTTTGCTAGGAGATCTTGTGATGTTTAATTTCTTATGAACTAATAAAATTTAACAAATATTTCAAAAAAAAATTTGTTTAAAGAAAATAAGATTCTTACTTCCATGATCTTGAAGATCTAAGATCATCATACCTTAAAGATCTGATCTATTTATGTTAGAATGATGAGGATATGTCGAATTAATGGTTAATTATGACATATCTACAAGGAATTGATGGAATCTAGCATTATGTTAAAAATACCCTAAATAATTGTAAAGGAACCTCTTAGTCAGTAAGATCAAGCATGATCAAACCCTATGGATGTGTTGGATGAAGTTAATAATGATGAGATTTAGTATGATCATGGATCAGTTATGACAAAAACATGTGAGGATGATCTTTGGACCTTTAATGTGATTAAAACCCTAAGATTAATGAGATGGACATAAACTCTAATGGTTGGATCATATTAAAAGAATTTAATAATCTTAAATTGTTATTTTAATTGTCTTTAATTACTAATTGAATTGTGAATTTGATTTATGGCATGAAATAAGATCCATGCTAGTTTAATTCTTCACTTATAGTATAATTGCTTTATATTGCCTTAGATTATTCATACCTTGTACCATTATTCTTAGGTTTACATTGGCTTATGCTTTAAAATTTATAATTGATTTACTGTCAAATCTTCTTAGTAGATTTGACTATTAATTAGTTATGATATAAAGAGCATAAATCACCAAAAATGTAACCTAAAGAGAAATTAGAGTTTCATGACACAAATAAGAAAGAATGACTTTGCTTGGACTTAATTAGTTAGTAGAAAAATATAAGGAATGGTTCACCATCTACTTGGCCCAAAGTGGGAGAATAATAAACCTCCATGAATGACATTATGGATATTCATGGAAATTAATAAAAATCAAGTAGAGATAAATTTAGGGTATACGAGCTCATAGGAACCTTATGAAAGGTTGAGCTAAGGTCACTCTAGTGGACACTGAACATTGTGGTTAAGGAGGTTCTCTAATAAAGTCTCGCTCTTCCCTCACCTTCTGATGACATTTGTTGAGGTCTAAATGCCTCCTTACATGAAGATTGAAGTAACCACTTAAGCAAACTATAGCTCATAAGCCATAGTCAATTAAAAATAAGAGGGGCTATCTAGAATTAGGAGTGAATATATTATACTCAAACAAGTAAAACACTAATTGGTTAAGAAATAATAATAAGAATATAAAAGGTTAGCAAATTATCTAATCCTAATAAAAATTGTAAATAAGTAAGAATGATCAAACAAGATCCAAGAGAGATCTTGAATGATCAAAAACAACAAAAGAAAAGAAATACAAATGTAGAGTAAATTGCTGTTGTATGATTATACTTGTAATATAGAGTTATTAGATTAGAAAATCTGAACCCTTAATCATATATGATTCAAGGAGGAAAGATTCGAATTATCCTACTTAAGGATGATCAAAAGACTATGTATTATTTACCCTTGGGTAGAAGATGACATTATACGTATGGTTTGATAGATATATGCTGATCAAAGACTATGGCAGACTTCAAGGAGTATTAATACCTTATTAAGGTAGGAGGATTTTATGAATGTATCTATATGAGAAATACATGTTGAATACATGATCTTATGTCTAGAAATGTTGACAATTAGATATCATAATTCTACAAATGGTTTGATATCAATTATTACAATTAGATTCTTATCGGATTCATTAGCTTATGGGGAACACCAATGGATATAATCCATAAAAAGGAAAATTTGGTGATATCTCACCTTGCTAATAAAATATATAGAAAAAGGAATTAGGCCAGGACAGTGACTTGTCCATCTATCTATCTTTAGCAAGAAGGGTACCATCAAGGATCAAATAAAGGTCTTGCTATCATAAATTGGAAGACCAAATATCTTAAGACCATTATTTAGTCATTACCTTTAGAGTACTGTTGACTAAATAAAGGTGTCCCACCCTAATTAATCAAGTATGTTAGTATCTATGAGTTACTAGTCAAAGTTATATACTTAGAGGGATGTTATAAGTCTATAGACTTGAGCTTTCCTTGAAAGAAGTACTTATTAAACTAAGTCAATTGAGGGTATGAGGTCAGTTGATGAGGACAGTTGAAACTGAGATAGGAGCAAAAATAAGAAGTGATCTAAACCAATGTGGAAGATTTTTCGAACCTTAATGGCTACCATGACAAGGTGAAGAAATTACTTTGGGTCTGAGAAATACTGCTGACTTGGATTGAAAAGAAACGTAGATAAGTACTGATCAATTTGGAGACCCCTGAGCTTATGACAAAGATATATTTGGAAAGAGATCAATAAGTAATCAAATAAAGTCTTTCTATATGTCTACAAAAATGTTCCTTGCTTACCTGAGTGTTTTTCAAATTTGATGATTTAAGAGCTTCAGCATAACTTGATGTAGTAGTTATTGAACAAGAATTGCTATTATAAGCTAGGTATGAGGAGGCACTTGAAGGATAAAATTTAAGGAATAGAGAAAATCATTACTTATGAGTATACCTCCTGACAATATAGACTGCATGGTTGACAATAAAGCCTTGATAAAAGATTAAACAATATATTGACAAGGGGGATGAAAGGAGAAAAGGTGAGATGGCTAGCACACTATAAGGTGAAGATTTAATGTTACGTTGCCTTTAGACCAATAGTTAGTTGTTATGAGCATAAACCAAGTACGAAAAATCAATTGAAGGAATTTCCTAAGGACTAACCCTACTGGATTGAGTATAGAACTTTTGGACTGAAAGGTTACGAAGAAAACCATCAAGCAAAGAAAGGACAAAGAGGATGATGACAAAGGATTCAACCATGACCTAGTAAGGGTACTCGGTTATGAATAAGAGACTTTTTGCTTTACATAAATGGGAACATTATTGAAAATCCTAATGACCAATTGATGTGAATAGTAAGATAGGCCTCTGGACAAGAACATTTGACATGAGTTTGGATAAAACCTTCATGGAGAAAAGCGTTTAATGAAATCAATAATTATGAAACTGGATATAGAGTTAGGACATTTTGCTTTCAGTATATGATAAGGTCCTCGATGGAAGATGCTACTAATTGACTTTCATGATTTTATTTTGGATGTAATTTTGGTCGAGGAATCAAGACAGTTGAAATCCAAAGTTAATCAAGGGTTTAACTATAGAGCACATGATACCTTGTCAGTTATTGAAGCATCTTGGGGACAAAGGTAAAAGATAAGAAGCAAAGTTAGACACAATAGAATGACATATAACCAACCATTAGAAGGAGATGTGGATGATGAAGCGATCACTAGATGAAAGACAAGAAGGAAAAGGATTATCCTATGATATTCAAAATAAAATAGAAGTAAGATCATACAATCTCAAAGAAATATGGAGTAATTTATACATGAATATAGAAGCATGATCCTACGAGGAGACCATCCTATACACAATGAGAAAAGTATGGGCATCTAAGGATTTCGAGATAGATGAATTACTGCTAGAAACCGTTATTGTTAAACTGGCACGCATGAGAGTATGCATCAAAGTACGCAGCGAAAGCGGCCCTTATAGGTAAGGCCTTGTAGAAGGAACAATAGAAATGATAAATTGAGGCTAAGCTTAGATTTGATTCCTAAGGAGGGGATGCATTCACCAAGAAGTTATCCAAAAGAAAAAATACTTTAAAGATGATAATTTATGGAATTTCGAGGACAAAATCTTTTAAGGGGGTAATAATGTAATGCCCGAGCAATTTACACTATTTTTAACGAAAATTGGACAGTCTATAGGAAATAAACTGAGTTAAAAGTTTTACTTTATTTAAAATAGTAAATAAATTAATTTGCAAGGAAACTTAGTACCATTAGATTCTACATGAAAAATGGAATCCAACGCCTCAAAAATCACCCAAAACGGAGTTCGTATGAAGAAGTTACAACCATTTAAAGATAGGGGTATTTCTGAAAATTAAACAAAAAACGAAAAAGGACGAAAAACGCAGGGGCCGTTTTGATAACAGCAACCCCTTTCGTCTTCAACCTCAAGAACCCTCCAGAAAACCCTAAATCCCAATTTCTCTAGAAAATCCCAGGGGAAAGGGCGTCACTGCCATTGAGGGGCACCGCCTTCTCCCCTCTATAAAAACCCCATCTCCCCTCTCCCAAAAACCACATTTTTCGGCATTTTTCCAATCATTTAAGACTGGGGTTTCCAGCAAAAACCGGAAACCTGTCCCTCTGTGTTTTTCGGCAACGGCCAGGCCAAGTCTAGTTGGCCATTCCTTTACCCATCTCCCCATTCCCCTTTTCTTCTTCTGGTCACAACGGAATGACGGGATCCCCCCTTCTTCGAGTTTTTCGGCGAGCAGGAAGGTCCAGCATGAAATGGGGCTCTATCACTGGCAATGGGCACTCCCCAGGCTGCCCAGGTAAGACGTCCTTACCTCCCTTCGTTGGTTCCTCCACCTTTCAAGCTAGATCCATGCTGGATCTAGCGTTTCCCAGCTGTTTCCAGTAGGAATTCCTGGCCGAAAAAATGCCCCAAGCCAGTCCTAGACAACCTTGCATGAGCCGGGCGTCCCAGGGATGCCTTGCTCCATGTGCGCCTGGGACAGGGTCCCAGGTGCGCGCGCGACATGTGGTACGGGTCCCGACTTGACCAGGGTGCATGGGGTGCCCTGGGAGCTGAGACACACCATGCTACAGGGTGCGTTCGTGCGATGATGCGCGTCATAGCACGTCACTTGAGCATGCATGTGCGTGTGCAAAATGCGGTCCCTGGCACGGCCTTTGGGCACGCACGCACGTTAGGTGGTCGCGGTCCGACCAGGATGCACGAGTGTCCTGGGAACTGAGACACGTAGACCCAATGAGACTTTAAAAATTAGGATTAAAGGATAAATTGCAGAGTTTAACTATTAGAAAGTAGATCCATATCATAGGATCTAGCCTGGCAATGAATTAAGCAAGGACCATTGACCCTAAACAGCAGATTTAGCGGTCTAATAGATTAAGATTAATAAGGACTCCTTGTATCCATTCGTACCCAGGAGTTTATAAATGAGACTCAGAGATGGGTTAAGTGCTAAAGGATGCGACTCTAGGAGACTTTGAGGTAGGTGCTCTATCGCTACCAGACTTTTAAAAAGAGCCATGATTGTTTTAAGATTGCATGTTTTAAGTATACGTATATGACTTGTTTAGCATAACTTATTTTATGACTTGTTTAGCATATAATTGAATTCAGCATGCATATGATAAATACATTATGCATAGACATGTTTTGCAAATAATTGCATTATTTGTGAGCATTGAGTTCTTGCAAAATTGCATGTCCTTGAGGGTTACCAAAAGACGTTGGAGTGCCCAAAAGACGCTGGGTAGGCAGTTGTGAGGGACCCAAAGAGGACAGGTTTTGAAAAATACATTGCGCATATATTGCTAAGACATGTGCTACATGTATAGATTGCATGATAACTGTAGCCTTGACCGATGAGGGCGGGATGATGAGGGCGGGCTGACGAGGGTGGGCCGATGAGGGTGGGCCAGAGAGAGCTGACAAGGCTTCTAAGCTGGCAGGCTTCTAGGTTGTCAGGCTTCTAGGCAGGGTTATGACTTTGAATGCAATACTAGCATGAGTAGATTTTATGCATTGCATGCATGTTTTGCAACCGATTGCATAAATTGCATGATTTATGGCGAATAAGTGTCATATGTCCCATGGAGGCATATGACCCTGTGTCCTCAGGTACCTGGGGACCACACGGTGGCGAGGTCGTGGGCATAGTTGCACCCTATGGTTTAAGGATTTATTTGCATTACATATGGCATGACATGAGGTTGGTCAACCATACCATATATCCATGGGTTGGATTCAGTGGAGCATCTTATGCATATCATTATGTTTATGATGTATGATACTTTCTACTTGGATTATGCTATTCTTAAAGTAGTCAGTATTCCGATTTGACAGTAGTTTTTAATATTGATATTGACCATGATTGTTCAAACATGCACATGTTTTAAAGAGCATATGATTTTAAACATAGCATGCATTGCAAAACTAGTAGTGATAGACTCCTACTGAGTATAGTATATACTCACCCTATCCTTAACATTTTTCAGGATAGTTCCACTCACAAATAGAAGACATCTCAGGAGATATTAGTGCTACGAGCAAGTGAATGAACAAAGGAGACAACTATACATGTGAGTAAACTCTCTACCCTTTGGACATGTATTTGTATTAATTTACAGTTGGGTTGTGTGCTGTGACTAGAAAGACCAGGGGAAAAACATTTATGGTTTCTAAAGTTTTTCAAAAATTACTTTGGTTGTTGTGAAAGCAAATGACACTTGGGGGTTTCAAAATAAGTTTAAAACAAAAGATTTTCCGCTGCATTGCATGGTTTTTGTAAAATGATTTTCAAATAGGGATGCATCCCGCCTTAGGAAATTTGGAAGAATAATTGATTAGGGTATATCCCTTGAAGACTTGTATTTTATTTGAGAGTATTCTATTGTATTGAGAGTTTTCATTGTATGATGAGCTTTGAAATGTGGATTATGTAATTTGGACAAGTATTGTAATGATACCATGGGCTGTGTACTGTGAACGACTGGATGGATCCTGTAATTTAATAAAAGTATATTCCTTCAGTGGAATTTTATCTTATACAAAATTCTACTTATGTTATGTATGAAGTGATGACTTGGGTTTTAGAAAACAAGTTCTAAAGAATAGAATTTTAGCTGCTTTGTTTTCAAAAAAGTTTTTACTACTAAGGGCCCTATCTTTGCAAAATGTATTACAAAATGTGTTGTAAAAACCCTAATTGTCACATGGTTAACCAAATATGAGTTGTAGAGACGACTCATAGGGAGACCATTACTAAAATTTAAGATGATCAAGAGAATAGGCATAAGATTTGTTAACCTTTCAATTGAGACCTCAAGAAGAGCCTAAAATTTTGGGAAACAAATTGAGTTTTGAGAAAAAGAAGGATAACATGAAGTGTTTGAATCAATGGATGTGAATTTGTAGATTTTGGAGCGATACTCAGTTGAATAATTAGTACACGTATGCTAAGAAAATCAGAAGAAAATTCAAATTTTCTACTATTGGTGAAGATGGTTATTGGATATGATTCAATTCTGAATTGTTGACCATAATTATATGGTGTAGAATGTAAAAATAATTATACTGAGAGTAAATAATTCTTTTCAAGAATGTGATGAGAAGGACAATGTCTATATCGGAGAAGATTTATCATAAAAGATAATACAGTCAGATTGGCCAAGAGTTTGGCTACTAATGTGACATTGCGAATTGTTAAAAGAACTCCAAAATGTTCAACTTGGGAGATCTATTCACATGAATGAGATATCCAAGTTAAACTAAACACTGGTGAAAAAGATGGTAATAGAGAAGATGTGACATGTAACCAAGGCCCTTGAGTGGGCCACTAGATGGCAGATAGAATGGACTAAGAACTAAAGATAAATAGTACACTTTTAAGGACCAATTCATGACATGATAAAATAGCTCCTCAAAAGTTAGAAGGTGGATAATCTAAAACACTTGCGTCTCTTTTGAAAGGAAGTAGTTTGAGTCTAAATAAGTGACAAATTGCAAATGCTCAAAGTTATTCCAAGTTTGGGATTGCATATGGTTGGCCACATGCAAGTGTGCATGATGGAAACCTAGATGACATTTCTAAGTGGCACCCATAGATGATTAAATACTAATAGTTTTTGTGAGAAATTCAAATCCCCACATTGGAAGAATAGCATCCAAGATATGTATAAGATAGTAGTGTTGATTGTTATAGCCAGAAGGCTTATCTTGATGAGCTTCTAATAGAATTTGGGAGGCTGATGTTTTGGGCAAGTATAGTTGTATGCTAGCAAGAGAATGACTTGGCTCAAAGGCAATATATGTTAAATCAAGATCCTATAAGCTATCATTGGATATTTTGACCATCTTTCAATGTGTTTTGTGTTACATTGAGATTTGACAATATTGTATGTATGAAAATATGATATTTTATGCATATTGCATTATATTTTGTGCTTTTCTCATTGAATTGAGAATTTGACCTTGACTGTCATTTGAAACAAAATGCATTAGTATAGATGCATTGAGTTTTCATATTTTATCGCATACATACTGAATCTTAATCCTGTGTGGGATATTGTTACATGGACATGCATCATGAGCTTGTGATTATGAAAAATACATTGTGTTATTCTAATTGAAATGTAGACTGAGATGATTTTACTTTGAAATAGATGCATGACAGTTTTGTATTCACAAAGTATGTGATTTGATTTCATTTTGAATGGATGTTTGATAGCTCATGACTCCATAAATTTCATCTTATTTTGCTTGCAATTGATTTGGAAATAACATGAGTTCATTTTAATACTTATGATGCGTGGAATTTGTGTTTACACTATAAATCTTATTTTTACCTATGTATACATCTTATTCTACCTACATAAGAACAAGTTTACTGAGATATTGTAATTTTTTACAATATCTAAGATTTGATGAAATAGAATAAAAGGAAGAAAGCGAAAGATAGAGTGATGAGTTGCATAAGAGATTAGTGGTAGTATCGCCAAAGTATAAGAACATATGGATATTCATTCTAGAATTAATGTATTGGATAGTTAATTTATGTTCTTTTGGATATGTGGACATGGATGTATAGATTGATGGCTGTGACTGGATAAATTCTAGCTATGATAAAATTGATTTTCAAACTGTTACTTTTAAAAGTGAAATGTTTTCTTTTCAATTCAATGATGTACTTGGAAATTGAATGGAGACAAAATCTCCTTTATTATTTAATATATGAAGATTGTTAGTTAAGGATATCACTTCGCATGTGAAAAATGCATAATATCCAATAAACAGATAAAACTTTGCTAGATTTTCAGTAAAAAATGAAATGATCATTTTAACATCAGTTCCCCAGTTTGTATAGTAATGATGCTTGGGGTTTTAAAAAAAAATCTTTTCACACAAAAATATTTTTGCTGTTTGTTTTCAAAACTAATTTTTAACTAGCGGCCTTGCTTTTAAAAAAGAATGGAGAAAAAGTTGTTTGGAAACCCAGGTCATCATAGTATGTGTATGAATATAGCCAATATATACATAATTATTGTTCTCCAAGGAAATTGTAACTTAAATTACTGTCCAAAAGTTTGCTTTGACTTTAATTCTCATAGAATATATTTGACACTTACAATGAAGTCATTCAGAAATGGGTAAATCTTTCTTCAATATGTGAGTAAAATAATGTTCATCAAAGCTATGTTCTCAAATATTTCATATAAAAGAATATTAACTTAGAAAAATTTAGTAATGGTCTCATGGAAAGAATATTAACTATTAAAGAATGTTGCACTTTACAAATTCCCTACTTATTCATAACTGCATCTAAGTCATGTTAGGACTTTTACTGTGATGAAACAAAGGATTAGGATAGAGATATCAAATAAAGTAGTATGAGGGTAAACAAAGGTGTTTAGAAGAATATGTAAAGGTCTTCGAGTGATGTATTCATAATTATCTCTTCACATATCTTTTTGTATTTTTCCTTTTCACTTTTCCCTTTACTCTTGAATATGGCCTTTCTTCATCTTTTCTTCTATGAAGATACTTTTGGTGTTCCTCTCTTGAACTATATTGCTCACACTTTTCTTCAAGATATTTATCAATCATCTTTACACATTTCCAAAACAATGGGAAATGGACATAGTATGTAGGGTTAAATATGGGTAATGGTGAATTGGCTATCAAAGAAAAGGATTAATATAAAGATTTAAGGTCTAACTAACAAAAAATAAGCCAAGAAAGTCTTTTGAAAAATAGCTTCTACCATTTCTTAGTTTTAACATTCATTTCAAAAAAGTCTAAAATGAATGTGAGCGTTTGGATTGAATTGGATGGCGGAGATCCTTCCTCCTTAAGGTTTTTCCTTGAATTCTCATGGAGTGGATGATGGCTATGGTTTATACAATTTCTTTGCTTCAACATTGTCTATTGGATAATCTTTAATATTATTGATGAGATTCTCTGTTGAAGTTTTCTTATCCAAAAAGATCTTCTTTGAGGGCTCTTTCTCTTTCCACCATTGGATTTGAATGCCTTAGAGTGGATGGCTTAGATTCTTTTGAGATTTCCTTATCCAATTTAGATTTGTCATTCTTTTACTCCTACCCCACCATTATTTTTTCCAACAAATAGTATTCAAGGAGGGTGGGATGTCTTCCCCCTTGAATTTATACATTTTTCTTCCTTAAAAGTAGGTAGACAACCCATCGAAAAATCTCCACCAATGGGGCTTTTGTCTAGTATTCATTATAGTCCATTTTTTCATTGGTCCATCCTTGTTTAAGTAATCATTAAATAGTTTTTTACAATATACTTTAACAAGGACAGATCTTGGCCTTTAAGCGCTTGAAAAGTGAGGTGGCTTTCATTGTAGATTTTTCGTAAATTGTCTTTGTCCTCACCTCCTTATTTTTGTTAACTAATCTTCCTTAACATTTTTCATTTTAAAGTGTTGGATTAAGTGTGACATATCTCCTTACATAGAAATAATTGTTTGACTCCTTAAGAGATCCCATCTTTTGGTTAAGTAAGAGAGAGAGAGAGAGAGAGAGAGAGAGAGAGAGAGAGAGAGAGAGAGAGAGAGAGAGAGTGATTGGAAGAAGTCTTCATGCGGGCCCTGATCTTTTGACTTGTTTTATTTCAAAGAAGCCTTTGTCGTATGTGATTTTAGTATATGTGACTTGAGCTTCCTTTAGAAGCTTTTCAAGCTGGTGGAACACTTGTATTCATACATGGAACTTTCTGTCACATTTACTTTTGATGTGTACACCCTATTTAGTAGGGACATGGTCGATGTTCCACTTAAGGTTTTCAACTATTCTGACTTTGATAACAACATTCAATTTCATTTTGTGTTCTTGAACTTCATATTTGGCATGTGTGGGCCAATGATATAACTTCAACACCAAACTTGCTCTTTTTATGCTTATAATTGCCAAAAATACCTTTTTTGTCTCATTTGTACCCTACGCTTGCAAAAAATAGAATTAACCATAATTAGTGCTATTTAAGTCATATATGAGGTTAAAACTCTACTTAATATAAAGTTATGAGTGTAATATTTCTATATATATATGGAATACTCTCAGGCTTGCATTTTGCTAGTCCTCAAGAAAAACTACAAAATAGAAAATAAGAAATTTAAAGAAAATCCTAACCACTTGCAGGTGTTGTCGTCCTCATTTTGCGCGTGTAGAAAACCTTTTAAGTCATTGGTTATCCCTAGTAGATGAGCTGTAGTCTTGTAAGGGTTTTCAAAAATGATAACCATCAATATTTAATTTTTTTTTTATGAAATTCCATTATTTATCTGAGTGAATTTTCTTTTATTCAGTTTTCCTCAAATTCCTAACTTTAGCATTTTAACAAAAATAAACAATAGTTCAAAATTTTAGCCATAAGCTAAAGATATTCCATTATTTCATCAACTTGAAGTGCAAATGTGAACATAACCAATACATACATAATTATCGGTCTCCATGTAAATTATAACCTAAAGTACCATCCAAAAGTATTGTTTGACTTAAATTCTCATAGGATATTCTTGTCATTTATAAAGAAGCAACTGAGAAAGGGTAAGTCTCTATTTGATGGGTCAGTAGAATAATGTTTATCGCGGCCAAATTATCGCACATTTCATGCTAACGAATGACAATTGAGAAAGAAGTAATGGTGTCATGAAAGATATCAACTATTAGGAATTTTACACCCTACCAAAAGCCCTACTTAGTCAGAACCATATCCAAGTCATACTTATCCTAAGATCAAGTTAGGACTTCAATTAGGTTGAAACATGGGATTGGGAAAAGGTTATCAAACAAATGGGTAGAGGCATAAATGAAGATTTTTTCAAAGATAAATGAAGATTTTTTCAAAGATATGTAAAAGTCTTCTACCAGTGTATTACAACTTTCTTTTCTACCCATAAGAGCAAATATTTCCTTCTTCATTGGCTATGTTTTTTATTTTTTCTCTTTAACTTTTGATATAGCCTTTCTTTGAATTTTTCTCTTTTCAGCCCTTTTGATGTTCATCTATTAATTTGTACT
The DNA here is from genome assembly GCA_035236585.1 of Warburgia ugandensis. Taxonomy (NCBI): domain Eukaryota; kingdom Viridiplantae; phylum Streptophyta; class Magnoliopsida; order Canellales; family Canellaceae; genus Warburgia; species Warburgia ugandensis. Next base: position 27,740,252 of record CP141128.1, read on the forward strand.
TTTCATACTTTTCTTAAGATACATTTTTCAATCATTTATGCATATTCTCAAAACAAATTGGGTAATGGATATATTATAGGGGTTAATAAGGGTAATAGTCAATGGGTTCACAAAGAAAAGGCTCATTAAATGGCTCAAGGGATTAACTAGTAGAAAAAGAATAATTTATGGAAGGTTAAAGGATCTAGGTTTAGCAAAGATGACCTATATTTTTTCCTAGGTTTCATATGACTTAAAAATTACCATAAACATAAGAGATGTATGATATAGTCCTTTAGATGTTTTCTCAATAGTTGACTAAGATGAAGAATAATGAGACCAACTAAGAAATTATGTCTGCTGAAGAAAAAATTAGAATTTATATATAACCCTCTTAAAAAAAGATTGGCTCTAAAGCTCACATGGGTTAATAGTCTCCACTTGTATTTTTTAAGATCTCTAGGTTATACTAACTCTTAAACATAAACTATGTATGTATGTATGTATGTATGTATGTATGTATGTATGTATGTATGTATGTATGTATACAGCTACTTTGTGTAGTGAATATTCTAAGTTTAATTTTTCATGGAATATTTTAGAAAAGGATAAAAAGATGAACTAATATATAAATCTATCAAGAAGCTAAATTTCAAAAAATAGGCTGAATATTAAAAAAATTTCAATTCTTGTCCTTGCAAAAGAACTTGTCACAATTTTTTTAAAATTTATTATTATTATTATCATTATCATTATTATTAATTTTAAAATAAAAGACTTAAGACTTTGGACGCATCAAAATATAAATACCCTACAAATATACTAAATTAAACATTGTCCACAAAGTTTTAAAATAAAAGCATATAAGTAGACTCTAGTGATGGTGCATTGGCTGATGAGGCCATAAAAATGCATAATTTACAATGCATGCAAAATTCAACTAGATGATACTAAAACTAACTAATCTAAGAAATTCTAAACCTGACATTGAGTGTTTAATTTTAATAAAAAACCCTTAAATTAGTATCTAGATAGATCATCTAAACAATCTAATTTTGTATAATTAGATTAAATGTGCATAATAGCTCCAAGTAACCATCTAACAATTGTTTGAAAATATTTAATGGCCAGATAATCTTTAGAGTTGATCAAATGACTAAATCATGGTTAAGATGACTTTAATTAGATCATGTGTTGCAGATCAACCAGAATGGAATTAGATGACTTAGATTAAGCTGATTGGCTCCAAATCATCATCACCCTATAAGGTTCAAACAATACAAGATGGATCTAGGAGATGGTTTCCTAAAGGGGGAGCTAGTATGGATGGTTTGTAATTGAAAAAGGAAACCCATAGAGGTAAAAGGTAAGACTAAGTAGAGGAAAGTGCATCACCGTAGAATCTAAGAAGGAAAGCTTTAAAAGGAGAAGAGGGCTGTGGATCATAGAGTTTTTGGAAGGAAAAGCCAAAAAAGAAAAAGAAAAAGAAAAAGAAAAAAAGAAAAAGGAAGACCTAATGAAGGAAAGAACTCTTTTGATACTGGTTCTAATTGAGGAGGCTTTAAAAGAAGAGGAGAACCAAAGGGGGATACATATTGAGTTAGAAGAGGAACCTAGAGAAACCTCAATCGCATAAGGCACACCAGAGGAGCTCCACTATAGATGAAAGGAATATAGGCACACATAGAGGAAGATTGTAGAGATGATGGAGTTCCAACCCATCTCACTTCCCTGTCTCTCCTTCATTCCTAGTCTCTCTCTCACTCTCTATTCACTGTCAATCCCTCTCCCAAGCTCTCTCTCTTAGTCTATTTCTCCCACTCTGCCCTTCATTCCCTATTCTCTCTCTCAGTTTGTTCATCGTCAATCCCTTTCTTAGCCTCTTCTTGTTTCCAATGTTTCATCAGTCCCAATTTTTCCCTTTGTTCTCTGTTTGTTCCTATTTTCCATCATCATCATTTTCCCTTATTTCTTCTTCTTTTTTTTTTTTTCCTCCTAGTTTCTCATAGTTTGTCACTAATTTGTCCACAATTTCTCTCCTATTTATAGGTTTCTCTATTTCACTCAAAGCCCAATTCAAGTTTCAACTTAGCCTCTCCTTCTCCATTCATTTCTGCCTTCAAATAGTTCCCTTTATCTCATCTTCTTTGTTTAGATTAAATAAAAAAAATTAGAAATTCCATTTTTGCCCATTGCCCCTCTACTTTAACTCCACATGTGTCCCAGTTTTGCCTTTTTTAGCTATTTTGTCTTTTTTCTCAATAGACCTATAAAATATTCAAATCCAATTCCTATTTGGTTTTAATTGAACCAAATCAATGGTTCAATTTTAGCCAAAAGGTTCCTCTTAGTCTTTCTTAATCTCTTTTTTTATTTCAAATCCACTTTTGGATCTTCACTTAAATTTAGTTCTTAGTTGATTCATTCTCTGATCTTACATTTGTCATCCATTGATCTAGATAATTAATTTTTTTTAAAATTTGCATAATTTGATTATTGAATTAGTGGTCAAGAACTTTATGACTAATTGGTGAGGGCTGATTGACATGGAAGTGATCACATCATGAGAATTTTACTCGAATCAAGCTAAAGAGGTTGAATATTTTATTATTTTGTTTAATTCCTTTTCATTTAAATTCAAAACTATGTAGTTTTTCCTTAATTAATAAATTTGGTTTTTTATGCATTATTGTTTAATTTCTTTAAATTTCTTATTAATTTTAGTAATTTAGATTTTATTTAAACTCCCACTTTTCAAGTCGATTCCATATGGGATCGACATGTACTTGCACAAACTATACTACAATAGCCTGTACACTTGAGAAAAGCTAATAAAAAATAAACCTTTTTATTAGGAATTTCATTCATTTAGCATTTTAGGTATTTTTAGGTGCAATTTTCAATTTTTTTAATGCATGATCACTCTATTTTTTGAAATTTGATACATATTGCTCTTTTTCATTTTGTAGGAAATTAGAGAAAGAATTAAAGTAGGATCTTAATAAGATAGCTCAATTTTTATTTTGAATGAATTATAGTTAAGGTGGATTGGACCATCATAACTTGGAAGTGAAGGTGGAATGTAAATGGTTCCACCATTGTATGAGAAGAATTTATTGAGGACCACATTGTGAGTAGTCCTAACTCTTTATAATTCTTATACTAAGGTTTGCAAAATTAGAATAAATTTGCATTATTATTTCGTAGTGTAACTGCATATAGATAGCATAATTTATACCTATTACATTTTAGGGCTTGCATTGGTTTATTACTTTTTAATTGCATATTAGGGCACATTTATTGCTCTAAGGTAAATTATATGCTGATTGAACTACCATGAAATGTGAAAATTAATTAGTAAGAGCACCCAATCTCACAAGATCAAGGGTGAATTTAATCACCACCTCTTGGTTGACCTAGGATAATCACCACAAGCATGTAACCTAGCCTTCTAAGTTATTTTAAAATTAATTAGAAGTGACCTATAAAGGCCCTCACATGCTTATAAGATGCTCTTGGAAGGAGATGACTTATTGCCACTCCAATGACCCCTATGTAACTAACTGGCTGGTTTTTAAATGACTAGATCTACTAGCACATTTGAGAATGTAATGACTCCAATTTTGTAACATTAAAATCCCAAGTTAGCAATGAAAAGTCACTTTTTGGAAATAAGGGTATTTTGGTCATTTCACTATTCACCTTGACTGAACCCAGAAATTTGGTCTCAAAAATGGGACTATTAGGTGCGTCTCGGAAAAAGGAATCCAACAAGACCAAAATCACCCAAAACGGAGTTAAAATGAGTAAGTAATGGCCCTTTGAAGTTCAGGGGCAAAAACGTAATTTTTACTAAAAAAGGATTTAGCCTCCAAAACACAGGGGCCCGTTTTGATACGGGCACCCTTCATCTTCAACCTCCTAGAGGGTTCTAGAACAGCGGTGATTGGAGGAGAAATCATTGCCATTCTAGAGGTTTCTCCACCGCCATTCAATGGTGGTGAGAGCCCCCTCCAGAACCCTCTTATAGCTCTATAAATAGAGCTCTTGGGAGCCTCTAATGGCAGCCCAAAAGCTTGGGAAAACTCTGTTTTGGAGAAGCAACCAAAAGGAGAAACGCGGAGAAAAACCCAGCAACGAGCCAGGTATGCCCAAGATCCCTCAAAACCTGTCTTCATAGTAATCCTAGGCTCAGTTTCCCTAAGTTTTTGCATGAAAAATCATGCAAAAACGGGCCCTGGAGAGTCACCAAGGACCCAAGGATGATCCCTGGGCCACACTGGTTCGACAGGGTCAAACCAGGGCATCTCAAGGGTGCCCTAGTCCCCCAACGAACAGAACGTCCCCCCTGGATGAAACGTGTCGTCCATGTTCGAGAGAACTAAACGGGCGCGTCCGTGGATGCGCTCGTAAAAGAAAATGAAGGGGGGGAAATCCAGCGCGTCTATAGACACGCCCGTGGGGCGCATGCCACTGACGCTCAACATGCTAGCATTCTGGGATTTCCACCTCTTAAAGTCCCGTTGGGGCGCATGCCGCTGACGCGCAGCGCACTAGCATTCTGGGATTTCCACCTCATAAAGGCCCTTATGTACATGTGATACTAAAAAACTTATAACTTGAGATCTAGAGCTCCGATTGAGGCGCTGCAAAAGGTGTTGTATCCGTGTCGATGATGTGGACACACCCAAACTATAAAATCCTGATCAAGGCCCAATAAAAGGTAGGCACGACCCTTAGAATAGGATGGTGGCGCGTGACCGCTAGACCTTTGGAAAACTAATGATACCAAGGCCCAATTAGGACCTTAGGACACCCATAGGCATGGGGATGAACCCTTAATGCCTAAGTAATAAGACGAACCACTCTAAAACCTATAAAATATAGGCCAAACTAACCTTGATTCCCCAAACCATGTTTAGGAGTGTACGAGGACAAAAGGGGTTAGCGCGACCTAGCCAGGTAGGTTCTCTATCGCTACTAGACTTTTTAAAAGAGCCATGATTATTTTGAGAATACATGTTTTAAGTATATGACTTGTTTAGCATGACTTAATTTAGCATACATATGATAAATGCTTTATGCATAGATATGTTTTGCAAATAATTATATGTACATTATGCATAGATATGTTTTGTAAACAAATGCATATATTGCATGATTTGTGAAGCATTGAGTTTTTGAAAGACTGCATGTCCTTAAGGCTTACCAAAAGACGATGGAGTGCCCAAAAGACGCTGGGTAGGCAGTTGTGAGGGCTAGGCAGTTGTGAGGGACCCAAAGAGGATAGGTTTTGAAAAAGAGGTTTTCTTTTGTTTGATCTGATTATGATTTGGGCTGATAAGCACGTGGGCGCTATGCCGAGAGGTGTGGGTTGGCCTCCAGCCTCTACCACTATTAGGTGGATGGGTACCACGCCCAAAAAGGGCAACGTCCCTACATTGACTGCATGTGGTACAAGGGGCTACAACTGGTGTCACGGCACTGGGTCGACGTGTCATAGGCCCTGTTGAGGCTATGGCCGAGTGTCCTCAGGTACCCAAGGACCACACAGCGGCGAGCTTGTGGGCATAGTTGGACCCTATGGTTTCGTGGACTTATTTGCACTGCATATGACATGATATGAGGTTGGTCGATCATACCAAACTAGATATCCATGAATTGGATTCAATGAAGCATCTTATGCATATCATTATATTTATGATATATGATACGTTCGACTTAGTTTGTGTGATTCTTTAAGTCGTTAGTATTTCAATTTGACAATCGATTTTGATGTCGATATTGAACTTGAGTGTTCAGACATGCACATGTTTTGAAAGAGCATATGACTTTAAACATCTCATGCATTCTAAAACTAGTAGTGATGGACTCCTACTGAGTATAGTATATACTCACCCAATCCTCAACATTTTTCAGACACAAAGTAAACACTTAAGAGCAAGGAACACTTGTGATAGAAGACACCCAGACTAAGCGCAAGTAAGTAAACCCCTACCTTATCTTTCAATGTTACTTGATTGTAGTTACTCTCTAATAGATGAGGCTGTGACTGACACTTTCTTGGGAATAATGTTGATTTAAAACTTTGCCATTGCTAGATAATTAGAAAATGTGTTTTGACACTTGGGGTTTTTATGAAAGATTGTTTTCCAAAACAAAACATATTTTCATGCATTTCATATTTATAAAACAAGAGATCTCGCCTTTTTACCAAATTTGCATCATATAAAAACCCGAGTCGTCACAGTTGGTATCAGAGCACAGTTTAAGGTTACTCACTGCCCAGTTATGAGGAGAATAACTTATAATCAAGTTTCATCCATGAAAGAATAAGGGGTAATAGGATACCACAAACTAAGGTTTGGTGAATTACCTTGTGATTACAGATGCCTAAGAAGAAAGGAAGCAATGCTCAAAGACCTGAAGCCCCACCAGTGGGCTCCACTGCGTCGGGCAATGGGATGGCTGAGTTATTCCAACAATTCCTACAACATATGGGGCAATACATGAGTAGTCAAAGCCAAACTCCTACCACCCGAGATCCTTCCCCTGATAAAGTAATAGATAGTACTAAGGTTTAGTTAGAAAGGTTTCAAAAATTAGCTCCCTCATTCACAGGAGAAGATGAAGCATCTACAGCTGAAAAATGGTTAATTGATATTGAAAAGATATTTAAAGCCATGAACATAGCTGAAGAAAGAAAAGTACCCATGGTCACATTTGTGTTTAGGGGAGAGGCTACCTTTTGGTGGGAAATAGCAGAAAGAACCTATTTGGTTAGCAAGAAACAATAGGATGGGAAGAATTTAAAAAGGTCTTTAATGACAAATATTATCCTAAACACATAAGAAAACAGAAGGAAAAGGAATTTATGGCAGCCCAAAAGCTTGGGAAAAACCTGTTTTGCAAGAAGCAACCAAGAGGAGAAACGCAGAGAAAAACCTAGCAACGAGCCAAGTATGCCCAAGAGACCTCAAAACCCGTCTTCACAGTAGTCGTAGGCTCAGTTTCCCTAAGTTTTTGCATTAAAAATCATGCAAAAACGGGCCCTGGAGAGTCACCAAGGACCCAAGGACGATCCCTGGGCCGCACTGGTTCGACAGGGTCGAACCAGGGCGTCCCAAGGACGCCCCGGTCCCCCAATGAACAGAATGTCCCCCTGGACGAAACGCGTCGTCTGCGTTCGAGAGAACCAAACGGGCGCATTTGTGGACGCGCCCACAAAAGAAAAAGAAGGGCAGGAAATCAAGCGCGTCTGTAGACGCGCTCGCTGGGGCACATGCCGTTGACGCGCAATGCACTAGCATTTTGGGATTTCCACCTCTTAAAGGCCCTTACGTACATGTGATACTAAAAACCTTATAACATGAGATCTAGAGCTCCGATTGAGGCGCTGTGAAAGGCGTTGTGTCCGTGTTGATGATGCGGACACACTAAAACTATAAAATCCCTGATCAAGGCCCAATAAAAGGTGGGTACGACCCTTAGAATATGATGGTGGCGCGTAGCCACTAGACCTTTGGAAAACTGATGATACCAAGGCCCAATTAGGACCTTAGGACACCCATAGGCATGGGGATGAACCCTTAATGCCTAAGTAATAAGACTAACCACTCTAAAACCTATAAAAGATAGGCCAAACTAACCTTGATTCCCTAAACCATGTTTAAGAGTGTACGAGGACAAAAGGGGTTAGCGCGACCTAGCCAGGTAGGTGCTCTATCGCTACTAGACTTTTTAAAAGAGCCATGATTGTTTTGAGAATACATGTTTTAAGTATATGACTTGTTTAGCATGACTTAATTTAGCATACATATGATAAATGCTTTATGCATAGATATGTTTTGCAAATAATTGCATGTACATTATGCATAGATATGTTTTGCAAACAAATGCATATATTGCATGATTTATGAAGCATTGAGTTTTTGAAAGACTGCATGTCCTTGAGGGTTACCAAAAGACACTGGAGTGCCCAAAAGACGCTGAGTAGGCAGTTGTGAGGGCTAGGCAGTTGTGAGGGAGCCAAAGAGGACAGGTTTTGAAAAAGAGGTTTTTGCTTGTTTGATCTGATTATGATTTGGGCTGATAAGCACGTGGGCGCTATGCCGAGAGGTGTGGGTTGGCCTCCAGCCTCTACCACTATTAGGTTGATGGGTACCACGCCCAAAAAGGGCAACGTCCCTACGTCGACTACATGTGGTACAAGGGGTTACAACTGGTGTCACGGCACTGGGTCAACGTGTCATAGGCCCTGTTGAGGCTATGACCGAGTGTCCTCAGGTACCCAAGGACCACACAGGGGCGAGGTCGTGGGCATAGTTGGACCCTATGGTTTCGTGGACTTATTTGCACTGCATATGACATGATATGAGGTTGGTCGATCATACCATACTAGATATCCATGAATTGGATTCAATGAAGCATCTTATGCATATCATTATATTTATGATATATGATACGTTCGACTTGGTTTGTGTGATTCTTTAAGTCGTTAGTATTTCAATTTGACAATCGATTTTGATATCGATATTGAACTTGAGTGTTTAGACATGCACATGTTTTGAAAGAGCATATGACTTTAAACATCTCATGCATTCTAAAACTAGTAGTGATGGACTCCTACTGAGTATAATATATACTCACCCAATCCTCAACATTTTTCAGACACAAAGTAAACTCTTAAGAGCAAGGAACGCTTGTGACAGAAGACACCCAAACTAAGTGCAAGTAAGTAAACCCCTACCTTATCTTTCAATGTTACTTGATTGTAGTTACTCTCTAATAGATGAGGCTGTGACTGACACTTTCTTGGGAATAATGTTGATTTAAAACTTTGCCATGGCTAGATAATTTGAAAATGTTTTTTGACACTCGGGGTTTTTATGAAAGATTGTTTTCCAAAACAAAATAGATTTTCATGCATTTCATATTTATAAAACAAGAGATCTTGCCTTTCTACCAAATTTGCATCATATAAAAACCCGGGTGGTCACAGATAAATCAAAGCTAATGCGGGTGTAAAGCAATTGGTTAGGTTAGGATCTAACTAGTAAGAAGTGGGGAAAGTCTAAAAGAGAGAAGGAGCATTAGATTAGGATAAACTAAAAGATTTTCTCTCACACAAATTCAAGACAATCAAAGTATCTAATTGCTAGCCTCAGGGTTGTTTAAATTGTGTGCTCTATTATTCTCCATCATTAGCATTTAGGTTACCATATAGGGTAGTTTTTCCCATTCAAAAGAAGAAAAAAAGAGAAAAAGGAAAAAGGTCTTTTGTTGTATACACATTTAGACATGTGACAAAACTAAGAGGTTAGTCAAGTACGGCCAAAATAACATACAATCAGATTAGTCATCATCAATGACTAATCAATAATCTAGGGGTAGCTCACCCCATAAAAGTAATAGAGGTGATCAAGGCCCTTCACTCATCTTGAATGAGGAATCGCCACCTCTAATGGATGATGAGTATCAATCTCCACCAAGGAGGAATAATTATCCACCAAACAAAGGTTGGAGATGGAATAACAATAGGGAGTGCGACCAATATATTGAACATGGGAACAATTATTTTTATGAAAATATTCGTGGTAAAACTCTAAGAGATTAATTGCGGCCCACACACTAGTACACCATCCTGTGTCATTCTTCCTAAGAATTCTAGTGTATTAGAATTGAAAATGGGAGTAATCCAATTAATTTTCAAATTCCATGGGTTGGATGGTGAAAGCCCTTAATTGCATCTTAAAGAGTTCAATGAGGTATGCAATACCCAATATATGCAGAACATTGGTTTAGATACTGTAAGGCTTATGTTATTTCCTTTCTCTTTAAAGGAAAAAGTTAAAATGTTGTTCAATGCACTGCCAGCAAAATCCATAGAGACCTAGAATGAAATGACTAAGGAATTCATAAAATAGTTTTGCCCTACACATAAAACAAATACACTCCATCGAAAGATAATGAACTTTACCCTGAAGGACAAAGAATCACTCTACCAATGCTAGGAAAGTTTCAAAGACTTATTACTCACATGCCCACATCATGGCTATGAACCATGATGCATTATTAGTTTCTCTTATGAATGGATCAATTTGGATATGTGCTAGGTCATAGAGATGATGTGTAATGGCAACTTTTTGAATAAACAACTAGAGGAGATGGAGGAGTATTTGAGAATGGCTTGTTGAGAGTGCACAAACCTAATCTAACTCAAAAAGAGTTCAATGTCTAGATAAGCCCAAACCCATCACCACATCTTCTAGGGAAGGTATGTATGTCATGTTTGAAAGAGATACAAAAATTGCATCCCCAGCTAGAAAATTAAAGGTCATAGAAATGGGGAAGAATATCTCTAAAAAGGATGAACAAGTGTGTAGCATTTGTGAAATTACTGTACATCTTACTCAGGAATGTTCCACCGTTCCCACATTCCAAGAGCTACTTCATGATCAAGCTAATGCCATGAATGCATATAAAAGAAGTTTCTCCCCATACTCTGAGATATATTATCCCAACTAGAGAAATCATCCAAATTTTAGTTAGAGAAATGGATCCACTGCCAATGTCTCACAACTTGAGCTATACTAGCCTCACTAACAAAACCAAGGACACCCTACTCTAACCACATACCAAACTCATTAATTTCTTGCTCCTGAACCTTACATACCCCCCCAAAAAGGCTTGTATAGGATGACCTACATATGCTGATCCAAAACTATAAGAGGAGAACTTCTCAATTAGAAATCTAGTTGAAATAAGCCACACAATCCATGAATGAAATGGAAAATATGATGAGTCAAATGATGTAAAATATGAAAAAAGAAAAGTTTTTAGCTCAACCATAAGCAAACCCCAAGGGTCTGCATTTGGTACCACAAGCAAACCCCAAGGGTCTGCATTTGGTACCACAAGCAAACCCCAAGGGTTTGCATTTGGTGGGAAATAATAAACCTAATGCATCATTAAGCTCCAACATGGAGTAGACTATGGCTATCACCATTCTTAAGAGTGCTAAAATGATTGAGAAAGATAAGCCCCAAGAGACTGATAAGGTAGAAAGATCCTCTAAAGATAAATAAAATTTTAAAGAGAGGTACCCTACTCCACTTGTTGAATCATGTCCCATCCCTAATCCATTCCATTAAAGGTTACTTTAAGTCACATAGTGTACCACTAATGATGACATTATGGTTGATAAGCAAGTCAAGATCAATGTACCAATATTAGATGCAATAAAGCAAATCCCATCATATGCTAAAATTTTAAAAGAAGGGATTTTTTACTGAATAAGTAAGTTCAATTTTTCAACATGCTACACCCCAAAAATACAAGTATCCAAGTTGCCTCACTCTCAGTTGTATCATTGATAACCACATGATTAACCAAGCCCTCTTAGATTTAAGATCCAGTGTTAATCTATTATCCTACTGTAATGACCCCAATTTTTTGTAATATTAAAATCCCATGAAAAGTTCAGTTTTGAAGATAAGGGCATTTTGGTCATTTCACTAGTCACCTTGAATGAACCTAGAAATGTGGTCCTAAAAATGGTACCATTAGATGCGTCTCGGAAAAAGGAATCCAACAAGACTAAAATCACCCAAAACAGAGTTAAAATGAGCAAGTTATGGCCGTTTGAAGCTTAGGGGCAAAACTATAATTTTTACAAAAACGGTTTTAGCCTGCAAAACACAGGGGCCCGTTTTGATACGGGCACCCCTTCATCTTCAACCTCTAGAGGATTCTAGAACGACGGTGATTGGAGGAGAAATCACCACCATTCTGGAGGTTTCTCCACTGCCATTCAAAGGCGGTGAGAGCCCCCTCCAGAACCCTCTCTTAGCTCTATAAATAGAGCTCTTGGGCGCCTCTAATGGCAGCCCAAAACATTGAAGAAAACCTATCGTGGAAGAGTGACCTAGAGGGAAAAATGCAGAGAAAAACCCAGCAACGAGCCAGGTATGCACAATATCCCTCAAAACCCATCTCCACCGTAGTTCTAGGATCAATTTCCCTAGGTTTTTGCATGAAAAACCATGCAAAATAGAGCCCAGGAGAGCCACCAAGGACCTAGGGACGTTCCCTGGGCCGCACTAGTTTGACAGGGTTGAACCAGGGTGTCCTGAGGATGCCCCGGTCCCCCAGACGACGCGACGTTCCAGTCGGAACGTGACGCGTCAAATGCGTCTGAAGAAAACCAACGGGCACGTCCGGGGACGTGCCTGCAAAAGGGAAAACGGGCGGAAAAGTTCAGCGTGTCTGCAAACGTGCTTGCTGAGGCACATGTTGCAGACGCGTAGCATGCTAGCACTACGAAACTTTTTTCGTTCCTTAAGGAAGTCGGGGCGCACGACGCAGACGCGCAGCGCCCTAGCATTCCGTCTTTTCACTTTTAAGACTCCTATGTACGTGCGACACTTAAACGCTTATAACTTGAGATCTAGAGATCCGATTGAGGCGCCATAAAAGGCGTTGTATCTGTGTCAACGACACAGATACATCCAAACTATAAAATCCCTGGTCAAGGCCTAATCAAAGGTGAGCATGACCCTTAGAATAGGGTGGTGGCGCGTGGCCGCTAGACCTTTGGAAAACTAATAATACCAAGGCCCAATTAGGACCTTAGGACACCCATAGGCATAAGGATGGACCCCTAATGCCTAAGTAATAAGACCCAACTACTCTAAAACCCATAAAAGATGGGCCAAACTAACCTTGAGTCCCCAAACCATGTTCAGGAGCGTACGAGGACAAATGGGTTAGCGCGACCTAGTCAGGTAGGTGTTCTATCACTACTAGATTCTTTTAAAAGAACTATTATTATTTTGTGAATACATGTTTTAAGTATATGACTTACATGTGATAAATGCTTTATGCATAGACATGTTTTAATTGCATATACATTATGCATAGAAATGTTTTGCAAACTATTGCATACATTACATGATCTATGAGCATTAAGTTCTTGCAAAGATTGCATGCCCTTGAGGGTTGCCAAAAGATGCTGGAGTGCCGAGGGCCAGGCAGTTGTGAGGGACCCAAAGAGGACAGATTTTGAAAAGAGGTTTTTGGCTTATTTGATCGTACATGATTTGGGCTAGTAAGCTCGTGGGTGCTATGCCGAGGGGTGTGGGTTGGCCACCCAGCCTCTACCACTATTAGGTGGATGGGTACTATGCCCAAAAAGGGCATGTCTCTGCTTCGACTGCATGTGCTACAAAGGGCTACCACTGGTGTTACGGCACTGGGTCGAAGTGTCATATGCCCCGTGGAGGTATATGATCCTGTGTCCCTAAGTACTCGGGGACCACACGGCGGTGAGGTCGTGGGCATAGTGGGACCCTATAGTTTCGTGGATTTATGTGCATTGCATATGGCATGATATAAGGTTGGTCGACCATACCATGATAGATATCCATGAGTTGGATTCAATGAAGCATTTTATGCATATTATTATGTTATGATATATATGATACTTTCGACTTGGTTTGTGAGATTCTTATGTCGTTAGTATTTCGGTTTGACAATGGATTTTAATATCGATATTGAACTTGAGTATTCAGACTTGCACATGTTTTGAAAGAGCATATGATTTTAAAACATCTCATGCATTATAAAACTAGTAGTGATAGACTCCTACTGAGTATAGTATATACTCACCCTATCCTTAACATTTTTCAGGATAGTTCCACTTACAAATAGAAGACGCCTCAAGAGATATTAGTGCTACGAGCAAGTGAATAAACAAAGGAGACAACTATACATGTGAGTAAACTCTCTACCCTTTGGACATGTATTTATTTATAGATGGGCTATCTGTTGTGACTGGATAGACCTGGGGAAAAACATTTATGATTTCTAAAGTTTTGCAAAACAACTACCTTAGTTGTTGTGAAAGCAAATGACACTCGGGGTTTTGAAAATGAGATTAAAACAAAAGAATCTTCCGCTGCACTGCATTGTTTTTCAAATAGGGATCCCGCCTTAGGAATTTAGATTTTTCATTTAAAAATGCATGAGAAAACCCGGGTCATCACAATTGGTATCAGAGCCCAGGTTTTATCCTTTCACAGCCAGTCCAGCATGTCCAAGGGTCATGGACAATAGAGAAAATCAAGAATAAGTAGTATAAATAGGAGTAGTAGAGATGACTACTTCTATTTGAAAATTATAATATTAATGCTCAAGGCATTTCACCATAAACACATAGGTGAAAAAGGAGATAGTCCTAGCAAATACTTAAATATTGGATTGCTTGAATCCTATCAAAATCATAGGAAATAAGAATTATTGTGTAGTGGTGCAAAGATGAAATCTCATATAAGGATCATATTATGATGAGAATGAATGAATAAAGATATTAGTGAACTTGTTAGTAGATAGTTCTGATCTATAATAGATTAATCTCACTAAAGATGAGAATATCAGAATATGAGTATACTATCATAAGGATGTGATATATGAGATGTAAAAGATAAACTTTGAGAAGAATTTTGATGATAATCTAAAAGGGATGAGAATGCAAGATGATATTAGGAGATGACTGTGACTCATGCTTGATCACAAAGGTATGGATCTTGAAGGACTTAGCTCAATTTTGGATACCTTAATTGGAGTCTTATGAAGAGTGAAGTGCTATTGAATAATAACTACTTGAGTATTATGGAGCAAATTAGAAGAGGTATACAAGTGACAGATTATGTGAATAAGAGGAACATAACACAAATATGATAAGGAAGTAAATTTGACCGAGTTATTAAAAGATTTTGATGATAATACTAAGGATAATAATAGATCGATCCTAACATGAACTTGTACGAAAAGTATAGCATGACCAAAACGTCAATACCATTATTAAGACATTGTATGAATCTTATTGAGGCTATAGCAATTGAGGATTTCAATAATCTTAAGATAGTTTAGAATTTCTGAGAAGCATTCAGTTTATCATATATGTTACTTAAAGAAATAGATGAAGTATCAAATATATGCAACAACGCATATAGAGACATTGATCCAGGTAGACCAAATGGATATTGAAGAAAAGAAAGAAAGAGATAGATATGTAACTATAAGTATTCGATGAATATTGAATATTCAAAAGAAGGAAATCATGACCTTATGAAGATACATACAAATCTTTCATCTTGAAGATAACCAATCAACGTCAAAAGGAATAATAGTTGAGTTGGCAATGATACGTATAATAGAGAGAAAGCATATGGGATTAAGACTTTAAGTAGAGTATCGAATTTCAGGAGATTATGTGACAAGAAATTTTCAAAAAAGAATGGCGACCAACTAGAAGTAAATCCTACAAATGGTTTGATATCAATTATTATTAGATTCTTATCAGATCTATTAACTTATGAGGAACACCAATGGATATAGTCCATAAAAAGAAAATTTTGGTGATATCTTACCTTGCCGCTACATGAGTAAATAAAGAAATTAAGTTGGAAGGGTACCATCAAGGATCAAATTGAGGTCTTATTATCATAAATTTGGAAGACCAAAAAATTCTAAGACCATTATTTAGTCATTACCTTTAGAGTACTATTAACTAAATAAAAGGTATCCCACCCTAATTGATCAAGTATGAGAGTATGCATCAGGGTACGCAGCGAAAGCGGCCCTTATAGGTGAGGCCTTGTAGGAGGAACAATAGGAATGATAAATTGGGGATGAGCTTAGATTTGATTCCTAAGGAGGAATGCATTCACCAAGAAATCATCTAAGAGACAAATACCTGGAAGATGATAATTTATGGAATTTCGATGATGAAATTCTTTTAAGGGGGTAATAATGTAATGACCCCAATTTTTTGTAATATTAAAATCCCATGAAAAGTTCAGTTTTGAACATAAGGGCATTTTGGTCATTTCACTAGTCGCCTTGACTGAACCCAAAAACTTGATCCTAAAAATGGTATCATTAGATGCGTCTCAAAAAAAGAAATCCAACAAGACCAAAATCACCCAAAACGGAGTTAAAATGAGCAAGTTATGACCCTTTGAAGCTCAGGGGCAAAACTATAATTTTTACAAAAACGGTTTTAGCCTGCAAAACACAAGGGCCCGTTTTGATACGGGCACCCCTTCATCTTCAACCTCTAGAGGGTTCTAGAACGGCGGTGATTGGAGGAGAAATCACAGCCATTCTGGAGGTTTCTCCACCGCCATTCAAAGGCGGTGAGAGCCCCCTCCAAAACCCTCTCTTAGCTCTATAAATAGAGCTCTTGGGCGCCTCTAATGGAAGCCCAAAACGTTGAAGAAAACCCGTCGTGGAGGAGTGACCTAGAGGGAAAAACGCGGAGAAAAACCCAGCAACGAGCCAGGTATGCACAAGATCCCTCAAAACCCATCTCCACCGTAGTTCTAGGATCAATTTTCTTAGGTTTTTGCATGAAAAACCATGCAAAATGGAGCCCGGGAGAGCCACCAAGGACCCAGTGACGTTCCCTAGGCTGCACTAGTTCGACAGGGTCGAACCAGGGTGTCCTGAGGACACCCCGGTCCCCCAGACGATGAGACATTCCAGTCGGAACGTGACGCGTCAAACGTGTCTGAAGAAAACCAATGGGCGCGTCCCCGGACGTGCCCGCAAAAGGGAAAACGGGCTGAAAAGTTCAGCGCATCTGCAGACGCGCAGTGTGCTAGCACTACAGGACTTTTTCGTTCCTTAGGGAAGCTGGGGCGCACGACGCAGACGCACAGCGCCCTAGCATTCCGTCTTTTCACTTTTAAGACTCTTATGTACGTGCGACACTAAAACGCTTATAACTTGAGATCTAGAGCTCCAATTGAGGCGCCACAAAAGGCGTTGTGTCCGTATCGACGACGCGAACATATAAAAGCTATAAAATCCCTGATCAAGGCCCAATAAAAGGTGAGCATGATCCTTATACTAGGATGGTGGCGTGTGGCTGCTAGACCTTTGGAAAACTAATAATACCAAGGCCCAATTAGGACCTTAGGACACCCATAGGCATAGGGATGGACCCCTAATGCCTAAGTAATAAGACCCAACTACTCTAAAATTCATAAAATATGGGCTAAACTAACCTTGAGCCCGCAAACCATGTTCAAGAGCGTACAAGGACAAATGGGTTAGCGTGACCTAGTCAGGTAGGTGGTTTATCGCTTCTAGATTCTTTTAAAAGAATTATTATTGTTTTCTGAATACATGTTTTAAGTATATGACTTGCATGTGATAAATTCTTTATGCATAGACATGTTTTAATTGCATATACATTATGCATAGAAATGTTTTGCAAACTATTGCATACATTGCATTATCTATGAGCATTAAGTTCTTGCAAAGATTGCATGTCCTTGAGGGTTGCCAAAAGACGCTGGAGTGCCGAGGGCCAGGCAGTTGTGAGGGACCCAAAGAGGATAGGTTTTGAAAAGAGGTTTTTAGCTTATTTGATCGTACATGATTTGGGCTAGTAACCTCGTGGGTGCTATGCCGAGGGGTGTGGGTTGGCCACCCAGCCTCTACCACTATTAGGTCTATGGGTACCACGCCCAAAAAGGGCATGTCCCTGCTTCGATTGCATGTGGTACTGGGTGCTACCACTGGTGTCACGGCACTGGGTCGAAGTGTCATATGCCCCGTGGAGGTATCTGATCCTATGTCCCTAGGTACCCGGGGACCACACGGCGATGAGGTCGTGGGCATAGTGGGACCCTATGGTTTCATGGATTTATGTGCATTGCATATGGCATGATATAAGGTTGGTCGAACATACCATGATAGATATCCATGAGTTGGATTCAATGAAGCATTTTATGCATATTATTATGTTATGATATATATGATACTTTTGACTTGGTTTGTGAGATGCTTAAGTCGTTAGTATTTCGGTTTGACAATGGATTTTAATATCGATATTGAACTTGAGTATTCAGACTTGCACATGTTTTGAAAGAGCATATGATTTTAAAACATCTCATGCATTATAAAACTAGTAGTGATAGACTCCTACTGAGTATAGTATATACTCACCCTATCCTTAACATTTTTCAGGATAGTTCCACTTACAAATAGAAGACGCCTCAAGAGATATTAGTGCTACGAGCAAGTGAATAAACAAAGGAGACAACTATACATGTGAGTAAACTCTCTACCCTTTGGACATGTATTTATTTATAGATGGGCTGTGTGTTATGACTGGATAGACCTAGGGAAAAACATTTATGATTTCTAAAGTTTTTATAAAAAAACTACCTTAGTTGTTGTGAAAGCAAATGACACTAGGGGTTTTCAAAATGAGATTAAAACAAAAGATTCTTCCGCTGCACTGCATTGTTTTTCAAATAGGGATCCTGCCTTTGGAATTTAGATTTTTCATTTAAAAATGCATGAGAAAACCCGGGTTGTCACACCTACATAGTCTATGTTCAATTAGGACTAGGAGAACTCAAGCTAACATCCACTATACTATAGGTAACTGACAGATCAATTGTAATATTGAGGGGCATAATAGAAGATATATTTGTCCAAATTGAAAATTTTCTTTTCCCAATCAATTTTTTGATTTTGGACACACAACTAGTGTTGAATGAGCAAAAGGAAATCCTGTCATAGTTGGACGTCCATTTTTGGCTACATCCAACGCCTTAATGAACTATAGAAATGGAGTCATGATGCTTTCATTTGGCAACATGACATTAAAATTGAACACATTTGATATGTGTAAGCATCTAGGAGAAATCTCTAATGACTTACATTGTGTCAACAATAAATTCAGTTTGTAAGATCATTTCATAACCTCTTCCTTGTTGAGCCTATTTGAGGCCTATTTGGTGCACTTTAATGAGTTTAATAGGACACATTAATAGAGAAAGTTAATGCCCTCCTAAATTCTATGCCCCCTATGAACATAGAATGATGGAAAAGTGATTATAAGGAACTTCTACAGAGGGAGTCAAGACTCTCATTCCATCCTCTGCAAAAGCACCTAATATTGATTTAAAACCTCTACCTTCTGAACTCAAATGTGCCTATTTAGGAGAGAAAGAAAGTTTTCCTGTCATAGTTGCCTCTCAATTGGAACTATCTCAAGAGGAACAATTAATCAAAACCTTAAAGGCACAATAGGGTACTATAGGGTCAACACTAACCCTTTAATCTATTACCATAGGATTTATTTGGAAGATGATGCCAAATCATATCATCAACCACAATGCTGATTGAATCCAAATACGAAAGTAGTTAGAATAGAAGTCCTTAAGTTGCTTGATGTGGGGATCATTTACCTCATAAGTGATAGCAAATGGCTAAGTTCTACACAAATATTACATGAGAAATCTAGAGTGACAATGGTAACCAATGCTCAAAATGAACTCATACATATAAGGGTTACTATTGGTTGGCATATGTCCATAGATTATAGGAAACTAAATGCTGTCATTAAGAAGGATCATTTCCCATTCCTTTTATGGACTAGATGTTAGAATGAGTAGTAGGTCATTAGTTCTGTTGTTTTCTAGATGGCTACTCAGGGTATAACCAAATAGAGATAGCTCTAGAGGACTAGGAAAAGATAGTATTCACATGTCCTTTTAGAAATTTTGCCTACAAAAGAATGCCACTTGTATTATGTAATTCTCCTACTACATTCAAGCACTACATGTTGAGCATTTTTGGTGATATGGTAGAGAGAATCTTAGAGGTTTTTATGGATGAATTTTATGTTTGGGGATTCATTTGAAACATGTCTTAATAACCTAAGAAAAGTCTTGAGTTGATGTGAAGAAAAGAACTTTGTACTTAATTGGGAGAAACGTCATTTCGTGGTTCCTAATGGAATTTCCCTTGGCCACATAGTGTCCTCTAAAAGAATAGAGGTAGATAGAGCCAAAGTTGACCTAATTGCTAATCTACCAATCCCCAAATCTGTTAGGGACATTCACGCATTATTAGGTCATGCAAGTTTATATAGGAGGTTCATTAAAGATTTTAGTGCAATATCTAGACCATTATATTACCTCCTCACAAAGAAGATTCATTTTGCGTGGATTGATGATTGTAAAGAAGCTTTTACAAAGCTGAAAGACAAATTAACCAGTGCACCTATCATTCAACCACTTGATTAGAGGCTACCCTTTTAAATCATGTGCAAAGCTAGTTATGACGCTATTGTAGCAGTAGTAAGACGAAGAAAAGACAAAAATCGATACATTATCTACTACGCAAATAGGACCTTAAATAGCACTCAGATGAATTATTCCACAATGGAGAAGGAACTCCTAGTAGTTATCTTTGCATTGGATGAGTGCAGGTGTTACTTGGGTGGTTCTAAGATAGTTTTATTCATTAATCACTTGGCCCTTAAGTACCTTCTATCCAATAAGGGTGCTAAGCCTAAACTACTTACATGGATTCTCCTACTCCAATAGTTTGACATTGAGATAAAAAGACAAGGTGGAAGTAGAGAATGTTTTAGTTGACCATTTGTCTCACCCAATCTTAACAGAACCTTTTGGAGGAATTGTCAATTAAAGACACTTGCCCTGCTTTTCATATCTCACATCCTCCCTAGTTTTCTAATAACACAAATTATCTAGTCACATGAAAGATTCCTGAATATTGGAACAAATTAGAGAAGTAGAAAGTTTTTTTCCAATATAAAGCACTACTTCTGGGATGATCCATACCTATTTAAATACTACCTAGATCAAATAATTAAGAGATGTGTACTAGACTTAGAGTAAAATAGTGTCATCTCCTTCTATTAGTCAAAAGCATGTGGTAGACATTTTTCTACACAAAATAACTATTATAAAGATTTTGCAGTGTGGGTTTTACTAGCCCTCATTTTTTATGTAATAACCCTAATTTTTGTAAATTGATTAAGAAAATCAATAAAGTTTGAGTTTTCAGAAATTTTGGGCTGGAATATTAGGTTATTAGATATTCTC
Organism: Warburgia ugandensis; assembly: GCA_035236585.1. Lineage (NCBI taxonomy): Eukaryota > Viridiplantae > Streptophyta > Magnoliopsida > Canellales > Canellaceae > Warburgia > Warburgia ugandensis. Next base: position 27,761,167 of record CP141128.1, read on the forward strand.
TTTTTATAGAGATTTAAACATGATTTAAAACTTAGAAATTATGAATGTACTCGAAAAACCAATGGAAATGACACTAAGTATGTTTAATTCTAAGTTAAAATGAAAATTCCCTAATTTTCTTTATTTTTATGAATAAAAGGGTAAAATAGTAATTTTATGCATAAATGAGATCTAAGACATCAATATTTAGAATCTACATGGAAATATGATTCCACCTCCACTAAGTACAGTCAATTATGAGTTCGAAAGAATAAAATGGATTTTTCTCCATAAAAGGGCAAAATGGTCCTTTCACATCCCATGGGGCCCACAAACGTATCCAAATGACTAGAAAACATGTAATGAGTGGTCAAACTGCTACCAGCTACTAGTGGAGAAGGAGGTGGTAGTGGGGGATCCAATGTTAATTTAATATTTAAAAGAATTAAAATATAATTATTATAAGTAAATATGAAAAATGCAAAACACCTGTAAATACCCCTCCAAAAATCCTCCAAAAATGTTCATTAAAATTCCCATGAAATCATCTTGCTTACGCTAAAAATCCAAGTCTAGAATCCCTTCCAAAATTCCAAAACTCCCAAAAATCTCCCTTCTTGCACTTTCTCTCTCCTCTCTCTAATTGAAACATGAGACCTAAATTCAATTAGACACTCTATTCCAAATTGAATCTCACAAATCTCACCATTCATACAATCCTAAACTACCTTATCTACAAAACCCCCAATTCAATTTCAAGATCCAGCAGTGCAATCAATGGAAAATCACAAAACAAGGGACTATTGGGCTATCTTATCATCAAAGGGTATTTATTTCAAATTGGGCTTCAAATCTATACTTTTTCTCCAATCAGGTAGGTGGAACCACTTCTTATAATTATTTTATGTTGTTTTATGTAATTTTTATTTTTTTGTAATTAGTTGTAGGTTAAAATTTATAAAAATAAAGTAAGGACCAGAACCCTTCAATTTTGGATCCAGAAGGGTCCAAAACCCCTACAGTAGAAAATTTAAGATTTTTTTATTAAGTTTTAAGCTCTTAATTGTAAAGAGATTGAATGGATGGTCCAAAACAAATTGTCTGATCTCCCAAATTGAAACGGCTCTCAGGACGCACTGTGAAATGCCGTACGGAGATGTGCCCTGCAAGAGCGTCTCCACGCGTGTGCACTGCGTGCGACGTCAACCCGACGGGATGACCACGCAGCAGTGCCAACCATGGGGGAGCATGTTACGCGTGCGTCCCAGTGACGGGTGCGCTGGCAACCGCTCCACCAGATCAATTCGGGCCATCCTTTCCATTGGGCCCAGATCAAATCTGGACCCTATGAATGACTGTGAACTTTACAGTTCAATTGTGGAGTCATTTGAACTCCAAATTGAGATTGGAAAGAAGCTATGGAAAGATTATAATGTCTATTTTCTTTTGAAACCATAATATTGATAAAAACATTTTAGAAACTTTTGTTTTTGAAAATGAAGCTTCTAATTTTCATGATCTTCAAGATCTGAGATGATCAGATCTTGGAGATCTAATTTATTGATGATATAATGTTGAAATTAAGTGATATCTATGACTTATTTGGATAGATCTAAGATAACTTGAAGGATCTACCCTTTATGGTAGAAAAACCCTAAAAATACAGAGGGAACCACTTGATCATTGAGACAAGTATGATCAGATCCTTTGGATGGATTAAATGAATGATATTATGATGGAATCCATTGAAATCATTGATTGAATATGACCACAAATAAAGGAATATGATCTTGGACCTTAATGGAGTAAAAGCCCTAAAATTAATTAAAACCTTTGATTTAAAAGGAAAAGACCTAAGATCTAATGGTTGGATCATAAGTAAAAGCTTTAATAATGAGAAATGGGTTAGCTTGAGTTATGCATTGATTTCATTTGATTTATTTCATGAATATAGTATCCATGACAGATTATTTTAGTATAACATCATTTCAAATGTCCATAAAATTATTCATGAATGATGAATTGTAACTTAGGACCATTTTGGTATGATTTCATGCAATTGTAACTTAGGACCATGCTAGGATTTCATGTTAGATTAGACTATGGTATGAGATGGTGCCTTAGGTCCATGATAGTTTAATTTAAGTTTATTAGATAAAGTACATTAGTTAGAAATCATGCTAGTGTAATCTTAAGTACCTTGCACCATTATCATTAGGTTGTTTAATTATATAGTTTTATGCTTTAAAGTTATAATTCATTTATGGTTAAATTTTATTAGCAGATTTAATTGTTAAAGTAGTTATGAGATAAAAAGCATAAAACACCAACAATGGAATCTAATGAGAAAGTAGAGTTTCATGACACAAATAAGAGTGAATTATTTGCCTTGGACTTAATTAGGAAGGGCTATAGTTAGAAGGACAATATAGGGATTATCAAATCCTTGGCCCAAACTAAGAGAATAATAAACCCCATGAATCATATTTTAAATGTTCATGGACTTAATTAAAATCAACTAGAAAGAACACTTATGGTTTACATGCTCATAGGAACCTTATGAAAGGCTGAGCTAAGGTCACTCCAGCAAATGTTGAACATGGTGGTTAAGCGGGTTTTCTAATAGAGCCTCACTCTTGCCCTACCTTCCGCTAACATTTGTGAGGTCTAAATGGCTCACATGAGGATTGAAGTAACCACTTTGTGTTCACCCATTCAGCTAGTAAGCCTTAGCCAATTGCAAATAAGAGTAGTCTAGACTTAGGCTGAAATAAGTTATCTTAACCTAGTAAAACATTAACTGGTTGCATAATAATAATAATAATAATAATAATAATAATAATAATAATAATAATAATAAGAGCATAAAAGGTTAGTAAATTATCTAACCCTAATAAAAATTGTAAGTAAGATAAAGATGATCAAACAAGATCCATTGGATCTTGAATGATCAAGAACAATGAAAAGAAATAAATACTTCTTGATGATGATATATATATATATATATATTGCTTACAACTTAGATCAAATAGAATAGAAGATTTTAGATCAAATAGAAGATCTGACCCCTTGATCTAATATGATTCAAGGAAGAGAACCAAGATCATCCTCCTTAGGGATGATCAAACAACTAAACTTAGATCAAAGAAGAATTAGATGATAGAAGATCTAAGTTCTTGATCTTTATCAACAAGTATAAATTGTTGATCAAAGGATCTATGAAAGATCAAGATCAAAGAAAGGAATACATAAAGACTTAGAATAGAAAATACTTAGATCTGAAAGATTAGAAGATCATTCTAATCATCAGGTTTATTGATCAATAGGATAGACACTATCTAAGAAAGATAGATCATGATAGGACAAAAGATCTAGATCCTTTATATCTAAGGACAAGATTAGATAAAGAATATAGATAGGATTATTCAGATTGTATATATATTGACAGTATGTATGGATTTACAGATTTCATACACCAGTCAGGATCATGGAGGATCTGAAGAGATGGATCACTACTTGAAGGTAGGAGGATTTTATAAATGCATCTACATGGGATGTACATATTGAACACATGACCTTATGTTGACATGTGTAATGTTAATACTTGTATTAAATCTCCTGAAACCCTTATGATCCAACCAAACACATATGAAATGGTTAAGTTAGAATTGAGGATTAAACTCTAAGTGAATATGGAACTGGAAGATATTCTAGCCCTATGTAAATAAATAGATTGCCTGATACATATGAAACCTATTTTACATACAAGCATGGAGGCTTGTGGTTTTGTTTTAAATAGGCATAAGCTTGGGAATGCTATGCTAGGGGAGTTAAGAGAGTTTGGCCACCCACTTCCCAAAATTTGATGATTTGATGATACCTTGCTCTATGAGAGGCTAAAAGTTGGGTGGGGCAATTATGGGAAGGCCACCACTATGAAAGTCCTGTCTCCCCATATGGGCAGTGATATAATATTTTCCACCGTGGTATCAGTAATGAACAGGGCAGTTATCCGAGCGCGCTAGTACGGATGAGACTACATCATGGTAGTCCTTTGATTATTTTGCACTATGATGCATATGAGATAGGCATAGTGAAATGCCTTATGTTTTGGCATGATGAAATGCTAGGTAATTGTATATTACTGGTATTTCCCAAGAAAGGAAATTCTCAGTATAGGACTAGCTAAAATACTAATTTCTCATAGTGGAAAGAATTGATCAACTTAGTTGGAAATGATATTTGACTACTTTCATAAATTTGACAGATTTATCCATGTATAGTATGTATGTATAAGGATGTACATATATTACAAAGTAAAGAGTTAGATACGCGAGTATGTTTATGAATAACGGAATTATGAAGTATTAGAATTATACTGTCAATTATTATGCTTCTTGAATCCCCTACTAAGCACAGCTTGCTGAGATATTGTGAATGTTTCAATGTTTACAATATCTCAAATATAGAGAAGGAGAGTTAGGAGCTCAAGATTGTAGAAGACTTGAAGAGAATAATCATCAGGGTATGTCCCTTGAAGACATGCATTTTGTTTTGTTTGAGAGTATTGTATTGTAATGAGAGTTTCATTGTATGGTGAGCTTTGAGTTTTGGATTATGTAATTTAGACAAGTATTGTAATGGATTTGGGCTATACTGTGAACCACTAGATGGATTCTGGAATTTAATAAAAATATATTCCTTCAATGGAATTTTATCTTGTACAAAAATTCTACTTATGTTATGTATGAAGTGATGACTTGGGTTTTTCAAAACAAGTTCTAAAGAAAAGAATTTTCGCTGCTTTGTTTTGCAAAATTTTTTTACTATTAAGGGCCTTGCCTTTGAAAATGTATTACAAAATGTGTTACAAAAACCTGGGTCGTCTCAGTTTAAAGGCACATATGTATTTTGAAAACCTTGTGAGTGATGTCCAAAGTTAGGAGAAATAATAAGAAGAAATATGATGCCTTTAAACCCTATCATTGTCATTGAGGTTTTTAATTGCTGGGGCACTGATTTTATAGGGCTAGTCCCCTCCTTGTTTTGGCTACCTTTATATCATATTGGCCTTAAACTAATTTTTCAAATGGATTGAGGTTCTCCCTTGTAGAAATAATGACTATAAAGTAGTTGTTTAATCTTTAGAAGAAATACTTTTTCTAGATTTGGGATTCCTTGAGCCATTATAAATAATTATAAGTAATAATAATACACACTTTTACAACAAGGCCTTTGCAGCACTCATGAAAAAGTATAACATCACACATAAAGTTGCAACACTGTATCTCCCACAAATAAGTGGACATAGGGCTATTAAACAAGTTATTCAAAAAACTGTTAGATTTGATCATATTATATAAAGTAAGGCTTGTTAGTTGCTAGTGGAATAGACACAGAGCTTGTTAGGCAATTAAGACCTTTAATTTTGATATAAATAAAGTAGGCTCACATAGAAAACTCTAGCTTAATGAGTTGGCGCAGATTAGGCAGGAAGCATATGAGAATAATAGGATATACCAAGAAAAGACGAAAGATTTTCATGATAAGGACATCCTTAGAAAATCCTTTACTCCAAATGAAAATGTTCTTTTGTATATTTCTAGGCTTCACCTCCTTCCAGGAAAGCTTAGATTTTAATGGACCAGTCCATATATAGTCAATGAGGTTTTTCCATATGGGATAGTCGAGATTGAGGATGCTAGGACTGGCTATACTTTTAAAGTAAATGATCAATGTTTAAAGCCTTTTCTAGAGTATGAGAACCTAAAAGTTGAGTCCATAACTCTGGATGATCTTATGTATCAAGATTAAGTGGATCTGATACCTCTATATCATTTTTTTGTATTTTAGGGTTATTTGCTTTCTACATCACCTATATTTATTTTTGGTTCAATATTCCAACAATGGGGAGAATGTTTCTATCAAGGTGAGGGTGTAGAATTCTAGTAAGTTATATTTTTAGTTGAATATCTTAATTTAAAAAATAAAAAATAATTTTTTTTTTTTAGATTTTTGAATTTTTAGGTCAATTCCTACACTATGATGAGAATTGGATTTTTTGAAGTATAGTCTAACTAACTTTAGCTTATTAATGAAATTGCATATGATTAATTCATCATTTTACTCATTTTCTAAAGCATTCCATGAAAGCTATCTCAGGTTACATCTGTATACATAGTTGCATATGCATAGTCTAAATTGACAAGTAGCTATAACTTAGTGGTCTTGAAGAAATTTAGTGGAGATCTATAGTCTAAGTGAGTTTTAGAGCCATTCATTCTTTTGAGAGGTTATAAATGATTCCAAATTATTTTTTTAGCATGCTTAAAGTAAATTCGATCTCCCTAACTCTTAAATATGGCCAATTACCTAAATTATTAGATTATTACCTTTAAACTTCTAAAAGTTCATTGAATTTGATAGGTTATATGAAACCTAGAAAATGATCTAGGCCATCCTTATTATAAACCTGGAGATATAAAACCTGCCTAGAAATAATTTTACCACTAAGCCAATTTGAGACTTATCTAAGCCTTTTCTTTTGTTACCCAAAATACCTTTACCCATATTATCCTAAATAATATATCCACTACTCATTCTTCTAAGATAAGTTAGAGATAATCAAAGATATACCTTTAAGTTGTAGTAAAAGTATAGAAATAAATATTAACAGAAGAAAAGTTCTTCAAAAGAGATTTCCAAAAATGAAAAAGAAAGAGAAGAAGAAAAAAGTAAAAAATAAAATAAAAAATGTTCACTTCAGTATAAATAAAGCAAAATTATCAACTTTACTAGAAGATTTCTACTTTTTTGAAGAATTTTGAATAGTTTATATCCCTTTCTTTTTCATAACCATGTCCTAAGCCTAAAATTCATCCCAATTGAATACCTAATGATTCTAATATGAATATAATCTTAATGAGGATGTGAATGGATATGGATTTCATGAGTAATATATCTAAATGTTCAGAAAGGTAATGACATCCTTCCTAAGGGGATCAAAACTAAATTCCTTAGTAGCTCTTGTTCTTTTATAAGTACATACTAGTTAAAACTGCTTTTGTTGACTCTACTCACATATTTTAAAGAGAGATATGAGTTGAACCCTTTATCTAAGAGTTTTTATTTCTAAGTGTATGTCATTGTGAGGATTGAGGCTAAAATATATTTTAGATAGAGTTCAAAAGATATAATCTACTCAGAGATAAAGATTACTGTACATGTAGACTACTTAAATTGTCCATTAGGTGTAACCTAGAGGTTTAAGAGCTTATTGCATATGCTAAATGCAATCATGAGTACCTACAAAAATGGTAATTTGTATCACCTTCGATAAAATGATTTTTTGCATATTTTTCTCAAGACTAGCAAAATGCTAGTTGGGGGATGTGTTGAGCATTTAATTTTAGCTAAAAAATCCTTAAATTAGCATCAGAATAGATCATCAAAACCACTTAATTTTGCATAATTAGATTAAATGTGCATAATAACTCCAATGGATCATCTAACCATTGTTCTACAAAATTTAATAGCTAGATGATCATCAGAGCTAATCATATGTATAAATCATTTTTAAGATAACTTTAATTAGGTTTATGTGTTGCTAATCAACTAGAATTGAATTGGAATACTTACAACGAGCTCAATGGTGCCAGATCATCCTCACCCAACATGGACCTTACAATACAAGATGGGCCTAGGAGATGGTTTCCTAAACGGGGAGCTAGCTGGGATGGTTCGTAATTGTAAAAGGAAACCCATAGACGAAAAAAGGAAGACTAAGTAGAGGGAGGTGCATCACTATAGAATTTAAGAAGGAAAGCTTTAAAAGGAGAAGAGGGTTGTGCATCATAGAGTTTTTGAAAGGAAACCCCAAAAAAGAAAAATAAAAAAAGAAGGGCCCAACAAAGGAAAGCTCTCTCTTTTGATACTAATTCTAATTAAGGGGGCTTTAAAAAAAGAGGAAAACCAAAGGGGAATACATATGGAGCTAGAAAAGGAACCTAAGAAACCTCATCCGTAGAAGGAAAACTAAAGGAGCTCCACTATAGAAGAAAGGACTGTAGGCACTCGTAATGGAGAATTGTAGAGCTGAAGAAGGAGACCAAACCAATCTAAGCTAGTGAGTTGAATTTTGTTTAATTCATTTTAAATTTAAATTCAAAAATAAGTATTTTTTAGTTAATTAATAAGTCTAAGTTCTTTATGCATTTTTCCTTAATTTCTTGTTAATTTTAGTAATTTAAATTTTATTTAAACTCCTACTTTTCAGGTCGAGTCCTTGTGGGATCTATCCATACTTGCACAAACTATACTACAATAGCCTATACACTTGTGAAAAGTAACAGCCAAGCTAACTATGACAAAGTTTCTAGGAAATCACTCTAGCTCAGAATCTCTTCTAATCAATGTGCATTGCCTAGTTAGAGATATATGGTAGTGAGAGCAATATAGCATGATTGACCACCATGACTTTCATTTTTTTGGGTCCATGTTGAGGTGACTTGGTCTAGGAACTATCAAATTGGGAACATCTGATGCAAACTTCAGAAAGCTAAACATGTTCCTTGCTTACATCTTTCTGAATTCTAGGGCTAATCTTACTCTATGTCACCCTAAAGGGTTCTTTGTTTTCATCTAGAGACAGAGAAATAATGGGCCTTATACACTCTTTATCATCTTGTATACACCACATAGTTTGTTAATGTGTGGCCATAACATTAATTCACTCTCCTTTCTATTCTATATAATACTCTAGGATAATAGGCAAGGGATCAAATGAACTACAATTGTCATAATGTGCACTTTCTAGGAGAGGTGGTAGGTTCAAATCGGGTAAATTGTCAGTAAATGACTCAAATGCATTCTAAGTAAATATAATGGGTCTTATTCAGGTCTACCATTGAGAAGTGTCCATTAAGGGTGTCATATCCAAATAAATCATTCACTTGACCAATGGAGCTGTCTATGTCAAAGTCAAAACCAAAGTGAGCTAGACATGCCTAAGAGGATCAGTGTTGGAGGATGATAGGGATGGTAGACTCAATGTCATAACCACTTCAAAATAATTGTTGACTATGGTTGTCTACTATTAAAAACATTTAGCTTTGTATCCATGTTCCCAAAGGACAACTTCATGGTTCCATCCCTATAGTTAATGATTGCATTTTATGTGGCTAGGAATGGCCATCCTAAGTTGACTAGAATTTGACTTCTAAATCTACTATAGGCTAACTATATAGGACTAGAAACTCTATTTGGAAATAGATATTTATCAACATGAAATAATACATTCTCAACCACATTATGAGGAACTTTAAATGGCCTATTTGCCAATTATGGTATGATGGTAGTCTTTTTTCATTTCACCTAAACTTAATTCCTTATATACAGAATAAGGAAATAGGTTAACACTTGACCCCTAATCAAGTAGCGCGTTGCCAATCATGTTTTCTTCAATCACATATAATATAGTGGGCACCCTAGATCTCTATATTTTGGTGGGGTTTTGTGTTGTAGAATAGAGCTTTCTTGTTTGGCGAGAAACGCTTTTCTGCGCACAATGTTTTCTCTTATGTGTGCAGAGGTTTTTTAAAAACTTGGCATAAGAATGTATGTCCTTGATTGCACTAAGTAATGGAATATTTATATTCACTTGTCTGAACACATCAATTAGCTTATCAATAATATTATTCTTCTTAGCCATTTTTAGACATTGAGGAAATGGAGCCTTTGGAATATATTGCTTTACAGTAGTAGGGTAAGTAGATGTAGAAAGTGGCTGTTTCTTTTCTTTTCCCTTTTGATTCTTTGCAGGGATCTCATTGTCCTCAATTTGTTTAGTTTCCTTAGCCAAACCTACTTGATTATCTATTATTTTTCCACTCTCGAGGGTAGTTATAGATTGGGCCTATTTAAGAAGGGGATTTTCATTAGAAGTTATACCAATCTCATACTAGCCCTCAAGGTTAGGCATTGGTTGACTAGGAATTTAACCCTTTTCCCTTTCAGTGAGTGTAGCAGCAATTTGACCTAGTTGGTACTCAAACTATGCAATAGATTGCAAGTGGGTCTATTTGTTTGTTTCATACTATTGTGGGATTCTAATGAACTCTGCATAAACAAACTCAAGAGCTCTTCTAAAGCTTGTTTCCATTGGTATGGAGGAAATCACTATTTAGGTATAGGATGTTGTGGAGTTAGAGGTCTAGGGAAAGGTTGATTAGGGGGAATCCAAAATGGTCCTTCTTGGTTATTTTGAGATCATGAGAAATTTGGATGCTGGCCCATCTAGGATTGTATTTCTCAGAATATGGATTATTATTTCTAAGATATCAGAATGAATTTAATGCATTCACTTGTTTTGAAAAGTATTCAAGGAATATGGAGTGGGATGGGCAAGAAGTAGCGGGTGTGTAGGACTAGAGCAGATTGAACAAACCTCAGACTGAGGTTGCTGAAAAGATCTATTCATCATGAAAGTATCTAGCCTTTGAGTTAGATCATCTATTTTGTCCACTTTGTGGGCCAACATACCAATTTTGCTATTTAAATCTAGAGTGGCTCCACTCTCATTTAGACCCCTTTTCATCAGAGGCTGTTGATATCTATTTGTTCTAGTAGAATAATCCCTTTGTCGGGAATTTCAGATAGATTTTCAAAGAAGTTCTATGCCTCCACAAGTACTTTTAATCACAACTACCCCACCACTAGTGGCATCAATCATGGGGTCAAACATTCGAAGAAATATTGGACCTATTTCCACTTTTTGAATCCATGGTGGTGACATTTCCACAGTAACTCCTTCCAATGATCCTAGGATTCATAGAAATACTGTCCCTCCTTTTGTTAAAAATTGATTATTTCCCTTACGAGGGCATTGGTTTTATGGACTTGGAAAAACATATTCAGAAATTTCCTGCATAGTTGATCCCATGTGGTGATGGACCCTACTTCTATAGTGTTGAGCCATACCTTAGCTTTATCCTTAAGAGAAAATGGGAATAGTCTAAACCTAATAAAGTCATCAGAGAAATTGTGGTATTTAAATGTGGATCAAATGTCAAGGAATTCCTTTGCATGGTGGTATAGGTCCTCCTTGTTTAGTCCATAAAGTGTTCATAGGAGTTGAATCATCTCAAAGTGTTCTATGTTAGTCACAGGTAAAGGTACACATGATTGTGAGTTATATTGGACAGGCATAGACTAATCTTTCAATGGCATGACCTATACCCATAATTGGCCATGTTTTCCTCAAGATTATTGATATCTAAATGATTCCCTAAACCTTGTCTTGTGGTCCACTTGACCTATAGATCTAAGAGAACTAAGTATGAGTTCAATGATAACAACCTAACATACACCCATGGATGGTGCAGTGGACTCTATTTTATATACAATGAAAACAAGTTGTTGTATACAATGAAAGAGTACTTTATTTTCCTACGTAGTCTAGGGAAACCTAAACTACATAATTCAACCTATATGATATATGGTGCACATTGAAACGAATAAGAAGACACAACATTCCTAAACCTATGGAAAATAAGATGAAAGGTTGATTTTTCTTTATTTTCTTTTGGGGAGTGGCTTTTATGTTATGTCTAACCTAGGTAACTCCTCCTCTATTTTAGACTTGTCCTACTTCTTGTCAATTAGATCTTACCTTAATCAACCTCTTCACACCCTCCTTAGTCACCCCTAAGTGATTTGAGTCATGGAAAGTGTTGGCAGAGCTAGCTATTTAAAAACCAACATAGTTGATTAGATTGGGGCCATTAGAGTGCAATGAGTAGCCTCCTTCCAAGAGGGTCCTATGAGCTAGTATGTTGCTATAGGTCTCTTCTAAATTGATTTTAAATTAATTATTGAGGCTAGGGTTGTACGTAAGGTGATGTTTAACCTAGGTGTGCCAAGGATGGTAATGAAATCAACTATTGATCTTGTAGAGGTGAGTGCCCTTACTTATCTTTTAAGCAATCACATGCAGTTTGATCAATGTATATTCACCTTAAAGCATGTAAATGTGCTCTAATATGCTAGGAAACTAGTAAATCTAATGCAAACCCTAGAATGCAATAAGTATAAGTGAATGCAACTATATGATTTATGCTACCATCCATAATGCATCTAAACTAGTAATGCAACCTAATATACAAAATGGAAAAAAGTTACAATAGCTCATAGTGGGTTCCTAGATTTAGTCTTCTCGTACAAGGGTGGATCCATTCACATGCCACCTCCTCTTCCAAGTGAGGTTGACCCACCCTTGACATGTATTCCTTTTAATAATTTAAATGAATTGCTGTGTAAAAATTTACAAGTGTGGCCTCACTACTATCCACTCAAATAAAAAATATGTAAACTATCCCTAATCTTCCACCAAAGTGCTTTCCAAATCCCTTCTAGATTCCCACACAAAATAAAAAAGAAGTGAGTATTTAATATCTTCAAGAATATGGAAAGGATGCTAAGAATAGAAATATAGCTATTCTATATGCAATCCTAAGACTACAACTAGTGGTAAAGTAAAGAAAACTTAGGTCTTAATTAAACTCCATTCCATATCTCTAACAATGGTGCCAAAAACTTGATGTGAATTTTAAATATACCACAAGTGCATGACTCTATTATAGTATAGAAATGACAAATATGGGTCTATCCTGTGAACAATCTTCAATTAATGGAGTAACTAAAACCAAACTTACTTTACTCTAACCCAGCCAATCAATTAAGGAACTAGAGAAAACTAAGCACTAAACTAAAGCATATAATTGAGCAAGGTAATAAATAAAGAAATAAAGCAAAAGTTAAGTGAACTAACTAACAAAAGAAAAGTAACTATTTCATTAATAGATTGTTTATAAGGAATTGAAATACAAGCAATAAAATAAAGGAATAAACAAAAAGCAATTAAACTTCCTTGAAGTATTTGCTACACATCCTTAATTGTGTCACCCAACTAGGCTCTTTACATGTCCACTTCTTTTCCGAGGATTGAATTCTATTTATGGCTCTCTTTGTTGTGTCACTCAATAAGGCTTGTACACTTGTATTCAACCTATGGTACACTACTTTACAATCAAGATTTTCTCATCTCTTCTCCAATGGATGTTAATGTGTGGATCAATGGGAGAGAGATACAATTGATCTCCCTCCTTTTGTTCCTCCAAAATCTACCTTTAGGTTATAAGGAATGTAAGAGATAGAACTCCCCTCTCTTCATCTCTAGTTATAAGTTTTTGGAGTGGAAGCCCTAGGGAATGGAGGTTGTGGACCATGCTTGAATGGATGGACTATTGGGATGAAAGGGAAGTGGAAGAAGAAAATAAATATTTATAAGGTGTGGAGTGGAATGCATTGGGATAAGGAGATGGGATGTGGATGCAATGTGGATGTGATATAAATGAAGAACGAAGGAGATAAGGTGGAAGGGAAAATTATAAAAGTGAGTGGGGCAAAGAGAATAAGTGAAGGTGAAAGAGACAAAAAGGAGGAAGAAAATCAAGGAAAGATATGGGAAATGGAAAGGAGTAGGGTAGGAGGTGTGGAACTTCATGTGGTTGTGAAGGAAGTTTAGAAAAGTGTGAAATGTATGTGATCCTTTGGATGGAATTAGATAATGGAGATCTTTCCTCAGGTTTTTTTTTTTTTTTTTCTTATATTCTCAGGGAGTGGGTAGTGGCTAGGGTTTATAGCTTCTTTTTTTATTGCTTTATCATTATCCATTGAATCATCTACCCTAGCTTGAGTGGAGGAGATTTTGTTGAAGTTTTCTTATCCAAAAGGATAATCTTTGAGGGCACTTTTTCTCTCCATTATTGGATTGGAATGCCTTATAGTTGGTGCCCTATATTCCTTTGAGATTTCCGTATCCACTCTAGGTTTCTCTATCTTTTTCTCCCAGCCCACTATTATTTCCCTAACCAGAGGATTCAAGGAGGGTGTGATGTCTTCCCACTTGAATTTAAATGTTTTTCTTCCTTGAAAATAGGTGGGCAGCCCACTGAAAAAATCTCCACCAATGGTCCATCCTTGTTTGAGTGAGTGTTCATTGCTTGGTTAGAATATGAATCAACAAAAATAGATCTTAGCCTTTAAGTGCTTCAAAATTAAGATGATTTTCAATTGTAGATTTCCCAAAAATTGTTGCTCTCCTCACCTCCTTATTTTTCTCCATTGATCTTCCTTGATTTTCTCCTAAAAAAGTGTGGGATTGAGTGTGACTCATCAACTTATAGGGAAATAATAGTGTGGCTCCTTAGGTGGTTCTATCTTTTCATTAAGAGAGAGAGAGAGAGAGAGAGAGAGAGAGAGAGAGAGAGAGAGAGAGAGAGAGAGAGAGAGAGATTGGAAGAAGTCTTCATGTGGTCTCTAGTCATCTAACTTGTTTAATTTTAGAGAAGTTTTCATAGTATGTGATTCCAATGTGTGCTATTTAAGATTCCCTTAAAAGCTTCCCAAGGTGATGGAACACTTGCATACATGCATGGAAAGTTCTATCACCATTACTTTTGATATGTACACCCTATATAGGACAGATAATGTCAATGTTCCACTTAAGGTTTTTGACTACTTTGACTTTGATAGCAATATCTAATTTTCATTATAAGCTCCTATACTTCACATTTGGTATGTGTGCACCCATGAAATAGCTTGGACTCTATACTTGCTCTTTTTAGGGTTATAATTTCCAAAATACCCTTTTTCCTCATTTGTATCCTAGACCTGCAAAATGCAGAATTACCCTAATTAGTGATGTTAAGTTATTTTTGAGGATTAAACTTGCTAAATAAAGAGTTATATTCAAATATATATATATATCAGAGGGTATACATGATCATTGTACTTTAAAGGGGTCTGGTGATGTAAGATGGAAGCTTGTCTAGCAAGGAAGGCCTTTTCTTGCACATTCAACTTGCACTTTTATGTGTAGAGGTCCTTTAGGAATTTGGTGTGAGGAGGAAATCACTTAATTGCACTTAGTAATGAAATGTTTATGTTAACCTACTTGAAAATGTCCATTATGTCATCAAAATTGTTCTCCTTTTATTGTCACATTTAATCTTTGAGGATAGGGTGCCTTAGGAACATATGGAGCATTAGGAAGGGGATTAGAGGAAGTGGGAGATGGCCAAACCTTCTCTCTACCCTTCTGCTATGTAGTAGGCTTCTCTTTTGTTTGTGAATCCTTAGTTTGTCATACTTGATTGTCTATTTGCTTACCACTCCTAAGGTAGTAATTGACTTTGCTTGATCACTTGATGCTAAGCCAATTTCATTCTAACCCTTAGGGCTGGGCATATATTAATGAGGGAATTATCCTTTTTTACTCTCATTTAGAGTAGTAGGTAGCTGTCCCTTTGATACTCCAACTTTGCAACAAACTACAAGTTGGCCTGCAAAGTATGCTTTGTATCATTTTGGAACTGCATTGAACTTTGCATGAATAAATTTAGAGTATCATCCAATCATTGCTTCCTTGATTGCTGCAGACACTGTTGAGGAAGTTGCAGTTGTTGTAGCATTGTATGTCTGTGAAAAGATTGCTGAGGGGGATTGCTAAATGGATCACCTTAGTGATTATTCTTTGACTATGAAAAATATGGGTACCTAGCCATCTTGGATTGTAAGTCTCAGAATAGGGATTGTTGCTTGGGTTGCAAAATGTATTAATCAAATTCACTTGCTCTGAAAAATATTCAAGAAACTAGAGCTTGATGGACACAAAGTAGTTGGATGTGTGGGACCAGAACAAATCAAGCAAACCTCGTACTGACGTTGCATTGAAGATCTGTTAAACAACATAGATGCATCTAACCTCTAAGTGAGACAATCTATTTTATGAACCTTTTGGGCCAACATATCTATTTTGCTAGACAAATTCAGAGAGGCCCCTATCTCATATTATTATACCAATGACCATTTAAATCTCAAAAAATATATATGGAAGTTACAAAAATAGAGGATTTTTTTAAAATATATTTTCCCTCTTCTTATTCACCTTAACTTCTAAATGGTTCAACATGTTAATTTATTCTAACCCCTAGACAAATGCATTTAGGAGACCATTTACATTTTAATAAGGTAGAAAAATTACTTAGAAATTTAAACTAGGATAAGTGTGCAAGGAATGGGAAAGTAAGGAAAAAGGAGTTAGGGGTATAATCAAGTCTTAGAAGAAGAGGGAGTGAGTAAAATAGGCCAAAACTTGAACTAAACAAGGGTAGAAAATGAGAAATCACCTAGGCTAGGTTTTAAAATGCATGAAACCAGCCCAAGTCATGTGGATCTTAAGGGGGCTACATTAATGTGTTTAAAACCCATGTTGTTTTCCCTAAGTTGTAGACTAAGACATCTTAATCCTAAAGAGAGGATTTTCTCTCGTCTTCTGCATATGTAGAAGGCTTGGAGGCTAAAAGGAGGATAGAAGGTTAGAGCATTGAAAGTTGGATGAATTCGAATTTTAACCCTAGGCTGATGTTGGAGATGAACAGCAACAAAACTCTTTGATCTTAAATGCCATTGCTTGAGTGAAATAGGTGTTGGGTTAAATATATGACAATTAGAGGAGAAAAGAAGGGTTTTTGAGAAGGAGCAAGGGCTGGTCATGGCAGTCCAAGAATTGCATACAACATAGGTAGTAGGAGTGTTGAACTTGTTTTCATTATCTGGAACATATTTTCCACCTTATCCATTCTTCCATCCAAGGATTTGAGCTTTTATAACATATCTGAGGTCACTTCTATTTCATACATGCTTCCTTTCTTTTAAGGCTGGGTATTTCTCTCTCTCCTATTTGAATACTCCCATTGCTGGGAATTATAAGCTAAAGTTTGGAAAAATTCCTAGGACTCCATTTCATTTTTCAACATGAGGATCCTTGCCCTAGCTACATCTACCATCTATTTATTTTGAGGTGTAAGTGCCTAATAGAAGCACTAAATTTGCTTCCATTTTTCAAATCTATGGTGAGGACACTTTTGTAGCAATTCACTCTAGCTTTCCCAGCATTCCTAAAATTGCTCATCATGTTTTTGCTGGAAATTAATGATCTCCCTACGAAGGGCATTAGTCTTATGGACGGCAAAGAACTTGTTCAAAAACTTTTTAGACAACTAGCCCCATGTGACAATGGAATCGACATTTAATGAATTCAACCATTATTTTGCCATATCTTTCGATGAGAAGGGGAGCAACTTATGTGTAATGGAATCATTTAAAACATTTTAGAATTTGAATGTAGCGCACAAATATCAACAAATTGCTTGACATGTTGGTATGAATCCTCTCTCTCTCAACCATAATTGTTGGGAGTAACTGAATGATTCCAAGTTTACATTCAAAGTGGTCTGTAGTGGTGGGTGGTAAGGTGATGCATGATGGGTTATTTATTTGGAGTGGTGCATAGGAATATCTTCTGGCCTTGTGCTCAACTACAACTTGTGGGTCTACCATGGGGTTAGGAATTCGATTTCTTACCCCTTACATATGGGTATGTTCAAACTCAAGGTCTAATGGTACTAACTCAATGTTTTGAGATCGATGACCTTACATGCACTATAGTGCAAACCTATTAAATGATGCAACTAACTCTTAATATGATTCCTAACTCTATATTATGCACAATCAATGTGATGTCCCGGGTTTTTGAAACACATTTTATAATATATTTTTCAAAGGCAAGGGCGTACCCTTAGTAAAAAAATTTCGCAAAACAAAGCAGCAAAAATTCTTTTATTTTAAAACTTGTTTTAAAAACCCAAGTCACCACTTCATACATAACATAAGTACAATTTGTGTACAAAATAAAATTCCATTGAAGGAATATGATTTTATTAAACTTCCAGGATCTATCCAGTGGTTCATAGTACACAAACCCATTGTATCCTTACAATACTTGTCCACAATCCAAATTACAAAGTTCTAAATACAATACATGCTCTCAATA
This sequence comes from Warburgia ugandensis, assembly GCA_035236585.1. NCBI lineage: Eukaryota > Viridiplantae > Streptophyta > Magnoliopsida > Canellales > Canellaceae > Warburgia > Warburgia ugandensis. Next base: position 27,779,099 of record CP141128.1, read on the forward strand.
CAATGTTTCAAGGGATATACCCTGATTACTTATTCTTCAATAGTTCTTCAAGTCTTAAGCTCCTAAGTCTCCTTCTCTGTATCTGAGATATTGTAAACATTTGAACATTTACAATATCTCAGCAAGCTATGCTTGGTAGGGGATAAGAATGTAAGTTATTGACAATAAAATCTCAATATTTAATTATCCCATAATTCATTCTATCATAAACACATTCACAGACCATTATTAGTGATATGAACATCTCATTTCCTTATCATTTGTGTTCACCTTTATACATACATATTATATAAGAACAAATCTGTTAAAATTGTAAAACTAATCAATAATCATTTCCATACAAAACTGATCAACTCCTTTCATTATAGGAGATTTGTATCTCAGCCAGTTACTATACTGGGATTTTCCTTTCTTGGGAAAAATATTGGTAATTTACAATTACCTGGAATTTCATCATGCCATCCCTTAAGGCATTTCACTATGCTAGTTTCATATGCATCATAATGCAAAATAATCAAGGACTACTATGCTTGCGCTTGATCTCAGACAACATACTACGCTGGATAATTGTTCAATAATCCACTTATACCATTCTCAGTGGAAATTACAATATCCATGTCCATATGGGAGGACCATGGTTGTCATAGTGGTGGCCTTCCCATAATTGCCCCACTCGACTTTTAGCCTTTCTTAGGCTTGGTATTCAATATATCAAGTTTTAGAGAGTGGGTGGCCAAACCCTCTTAACTCTCCTAGCATAGCATCCCCAAGTCTATGCCTGTTTAAAACAAAACCACAAGCCTCCAAGCTTGTATGTAAAATAATACTTATACATATTAGACTATCTGTTTGTTTATCTAAGGCTGGAATATTTGCTACTTTCCTATTCACTTAGGGTTGTTCTCAATTCTCAACTTAACTATTTTATACTTATTTTCCTCATCATTTAGTTGGATCATATTTCAATTTGAGGTATTTACCTTAATATATTGGTATTATACATGTCAATACTTCAAAACATAAGATCATGTATTAGACATGTATCTTCATGTAAAAGCATTCTTAATAATCCACCTACCTCAATAAGGTATTCTTACTCCTTGAAATTTTCCATAGTCTCAATCAATATATATCTATCAAATCATATGTATAATGTCATTTTTCTAATCAAGGGTACATAATACATGGGCTTTTCATCATCCTTATGTAGGATGATCGGAATCTTTCTTCCTTGAATATCATATATCCATGGGTTTAATATCATCTATACAAATACTATCTGTATCATACATAACAATCTAATTTTCATTGATGTTTCTTTTTTCGTTATTGTTTTTTATCATACAAGATCTCATCTTGTTTGATAATCCTTATCTTACTTACTATTTTTATTAGGGTTAGATAATTTGCTATCTTTTTATGTTCTTATTATTATCCAACCAGTTAGTGTCTTACTTGGTTGAAGATGATTTATTTCTTCCTATTACTAGCCAACTCCTCCTTATTTCAGGATGACTAGTACTTACCAATTAAAGTCTGCTCAAAAAGTGGTTAATACAACCCTCATGTAAGGAGGCGTTTAGACCTCTCTTACGTCAACGGGAGGTGAGGGAAGCACAATGTTCAAAGTCCACTGGAGTGGTACTAGCTCAACCTTTGACAAGGTTCCTATGAGCTCTTTACCTTAAGTCCCTTATCTAATTGATTTTAATTAATTTCCATGGATATGCACAATGTCATCCATGGATGTTCATTATTTTCCTACTTTGGGCCAAGGAAATGATAAATCATTCCTTATATTGTCCTACTAACTATAGCCCTTATTCATTCATCTTAGTTGTCCATGAATCTCTATATTTCATTAGTTTACATTTTTGGTGATTTATGCTCCTTATATATTAACAACTACTTAACAATTGAATAAAATTTGACAATAAGTAAATCATCAACTTGAAATCATAAATCAAATATAAGTTTAACAACTATATACTAACATTCTTTCTATGAATGTAACTTAAGCTAGTGAAATAAAACTAGCATGATCCTAAGTTATGAAACACATCTTCTATCATAATGAAATCATGTTTAAATCCTAATTTACACTAACATGATCCTAAGATAATCAAATCTACTAACAAATTACTCATTTAGGGCATATCATACTAAAATTTAAAGACTACAATATCATGCTTTCTAACTTAGAACATAAATCACATTTACACCTTTATATCCAATAAAAGACAATTAAAACTTAGAACATAAATCACATTTACACTTCTATATCCAATAAAAGAAAATTAAAGTAATTATATTAAGATTATTATAAACCTTTAAATATGATCCAACCATTAGATCTTAGGTGTTTTCCTTTAGATCAAGGGTTTTAATTACCTTTAGGACTTTTAATCCATTAAGATCCAAAAATCATATCCACTTGATTTTGTCACATTTCATGCATGATCAAACTGGATTCCATCATAATATCATCCATTTAATCCATCCCAAGGATCTAATCATAATGGATCTCATTGATCAAGTGGGTCCCTTTGTATTTTTAGGTTTTTTCTACCATAAAGGGTAGATCCTCTAATTTATCCCAGATCTGTCCAAATTAACCATAGATATTACTTTATTATAGCATTATATCATCACTAAAATAAATTTCCAAGATCTGATCACCTCAGATCTTGAAGATCTTAGAAATTGGACACTTATTTCCAAAATACAGAATAATTCAGGAATAATTTTTAGACATATTATGACTTCATTAGAAACTAGACATTACAAGCTTTCCATAACTTCTTTCCAATCTCAATCTGGAGTTCATATGACTCCACAATCTTAAATTGAAGTTTACAGCCGTTCCTAGGGTCCAGATTTGATCTGGACCTAACAGAACTAAATCTGGACCCAACAGAACTAATCTCTCCCAATTGAGAGTCCAAACCTTGTTAGATTTTCTTAAAAATTGTACCCTAGGGGTTTTTGACCCTTTTGGATCGATTGGAAAGCTCAAAATTTCAATCTGAGCTCTCCATCACCATGCATTGAAGGCTCTGGTATTTACTTTATTTTTACAATTTTTCATTCAAATTAAATTATAGAAAAATAAAAAATATATTAAACCATAATAAATATGTATAGGAAGTAGTTCCACCTACCTGATTGGAGAAAAAACATATATTTGACGCCCAATTTGAGAGAATTACCGGTTGATGATAATATAGCCCGATTGTCCCCATTTTTGTGATTTTCTATTGTTAGAACCGTTGGATCTTGAAATTGATTTGGGAATTTTGTATATACTATAGTATAAGAGGTTATGGACGGTGAGATTTATCAGATTCTACTTGGAACAGAGTGCCTAATTGAATTTAGGTCTCTTGTTCCACTTAGAAAGAGGAGAGAGAAATAAGAAAAATAGAAATTGGGGAGGGATGAATGAGAATTTGGGGCTGAAACTCCAAGCAAGATTTTGAAATTTCGTGGTTAAGGTTGTGAAAATTTTTGGGACATATTTATAGCCAAATTGAATTTTTTATCATTTCTTTTGATAGGAAATTTTATTACTTTATAATTTTTTTATTACAAGTGCATTCTCCATTCTCCACTACATTCTCCACTACATTCTCCACTACCAAAAATAATGCACTGAGAAATTATTGTTGCTTCTAGAACGTTGGCCCACTTTGTGGGCCCCACTATTAAGTGAAAAGACATTTTTGCCCTTTGAACTCCAAAATTGGAGAATAATAGGCAATATTTGTCCGAACTCGGAATTGAGCGTACTTAGTGGCGTTGGAATCGTATTTATGAGTACATTAAGAATATTGAGGTCTTATTTCTTGGATATGGAATATGGGTAAATTTACCATTTTACCCCTAAATGGAGAAAATTAAGGAATTTTCATTTTAACTCAGAATTAAACGTACTTCATGTTATTTCGATCAGTTTTCCAAGTACATCCATAATTTCTATGTTTTAATTCATGATATAATCTCCATAAAAAGAGAATTTTCAATAACCTAATATTCCAGTCCTGAATTTCTAAAAATTCAAACTTTATCAATTTGCCTTAATAAGTTACAAAAATTCGGGGCATTACAATCAATCCCTCCCTCATTCTAATGAGCTATTTTGATAACCTTTTTTAATTGTAGGTGGTAGCTTTTAGATCTAGATCGAAATAGCTCCACCTTTTATACATGCATGACTACTGCTTACTAGTTAGGTTTTGTTCTAAAGTGGATAATACAATTCTCATGGAAGGAAGATTTAGACCTCATCAACTATCACTGAAGGGTGTGAAAAAATCACTTCAATTTTGGATACCCATTATAATCACAATATTCAAAAGCCACTAGAGTGACAATAGATGTTGTCCTTCTAAAAGGATCCTACAAGATTGAAACCCTAAGTCTTTTGCAACTTGATTTTAAATTAAACTTCAAGGCTTACAATCACAAATATACAAGGAATTAATTTGATTACTTAGGGGGGCAAGCATCTAGTGATGAAATCCAGTCCTTATCTTATGAGGGTTCCTACGGGCCCTTACTCTCAATGTGTTCCATCCACCATAAAGCAGTAAATGTACAATGCAATACAAGAACATGAAACTAATGCCTACCTATATGTTATCTAAAAAATTAAACTTTGTTACATAGGTTCAAACTAATGCAACAACTATAAATAAAATGCAACAAGTATGATGAATGACCTAAACTATATGAATTATGCTACCAACCAATATACAAACTGTACCAAAATACAACTACTAAAAGAAAATAAAAGAGAAAGAGAGAAGCTTATCATGGGGTTTCTGTAATGACTCCAATTTTGTAACATTAAAATCCCAAGTTAGCAATGAAAAGTTCAGTTTTTGAAGATAAGGGTATTTTGGTCATTTCACTATTCACCTTGACTGAACCCAGAAATTTGGTCCTTAAAATGGTACCATTAGGTGCGTATCGAGAAAAAGAATCCAACAAGACCAAAATGACCCAAAACAGAGTTAAAATGAGCAAGTTATGGCCCTTTGAAGTTCAAGGGCAAAAATATAATTTTCACTAAAAAACGGATTTAGCCTCCAAAACATAGGGGGCTGTTTTGATACGGGCACCCCTCATCTTAAACCTCCTAGAGGGCTCTAGAACGGCGGTGATGGGAGGAGAAATCACTGCCATTCAAGGGTGGTGAGAGCCCCCTCCAGAACCCTCTTATAGCTCTATAAATAGAGCTCTTGGGCGCCTCTAATGGTAGCCCAAAAGCATGAGAAAAACCCATTTTGGAGAAGCAATCAAGAGGAGAAATGTGGAGAAAAACCCAGCAACGAGCCAGGTATGCTCAAGATCCCTCAAAACCCGTCTTCACAGTAGTTCTAGGCTCAGTTTCCCTAAGTTTTTGCATGAAAAATCATGCAAAATAGAGCCCTGGAAAGTCACGAAGGACCCAGGGACGATCCCTGGGCCGCATTGGTTCAACAAGGTCCAACCAGGGTGTCCTGAGGATGCCCCAGTCCCCCAACGAACAAAACGTTCCAAATGGAACGTAACGCGTCGACCACGTTCGAGAAAACCAAACGGGTGCGTCCGTGGACGCGCTCGCAAAAGGAAAAGATGAGCGGAAAATCTAGCGTGTTTGCAGACGCGCCCGCTAGGGCGCATGCCACTAATGCACAGCACGCTAGTGTTTTAGGATTTTCCACTTCTTAAAGCAGCTAGGGCGCATGCCGCTGACGCGCAGCGCGCTAGCATTCTGCATTTCACTCTTAAAGGCCTTATGTACATGTGATACTAAAAAGCTCATAACTTGAGATCTAGAGCTTCGATTGAGGCGCCGTGAAAGGCGTTGTGTCTATGTTGACCATGCGGACACACCCAAACTATAAAATCCTTAATCAAGAACCTTAGAATAGGATGGTGGCACGTGGCTGCTAGACCTTTGGAAAATTGATGATACCAAGGCCCAATTAGGACCTTAGGGCACCCATAGGCATGGGGATGAACCCTTAATGCCTAAGTAATAAGACCAGCTACTCTAAAACCTATAAAATATAGGCCAAACTAACCTTGATTCCCCAAACCATGTTCAGGAGCATACGAGGACAAAGGGGTTAGCGCGACCTAGCCAGGTAGGTGCTCTATCGCTACTAGACTTTTTTAAAGCAACCATGAGTGTTTTGAGAATATATGTTTTAAGTATATGACTTGTTTAGCATGACTTAATTCAGCATACATGTGATAAGTGCTTTATGCATAGACATGTTTTGTAAATAATTGCATATACATTATGCATAGATATGTTTTGCAAACAATTGCATACATTGCATGATTTGTGAGCATTAAGTTCTTACAAAAATTGCATATCCTTAAGGGTTACCAAAAGACGCTGGAGTGCCGAGGGCTAGGCAGTTGTGAGGAACCCGAAGAGGAGAGGTTTTGAAAAAAGAGAGGTTTTCGCTTGTTTGATCTGATTATGATTTGGGCTGATAAGCTCGTGGGCGCTATGCCGAGAGGTTTGGGTTGGCCTCCAGCCTCTACCACTATTAGGTGGATGGGTACTACGCTCAAAAAGGGCAACGTCCCTACGTCAACTGCATGTGGTACAGGGGGCTACCACTGGTGTCACGACATTGGGTTGACGTGTCATAGGCCCCGTTGAGGCTATGACCGAGTGTCCTTAGGTACCCGGGGACTACACGGTGGGGAGGTCGTGGGCATAGCTAGACCCTATGGTTTTGTGGACTTATTTGCATTGCATATGCATGATATGAGGTTGGTCGACCATACCATACTTGCTATCCATGAGTTGGATTCAATGAAGCATCTTATGCATATCATTATGTTATGATATATATATATATATATAAGATACTTTCGATTTGGATTATGTGATCCTTTAAGTCGTTAGTATTTCAATTTGATAATGGTTTTTGATATATTGAACTTAAGTGTCAGACATGCACGTGTTTTGAAAGAGCACATGATTTTAAACATCGCATGCATTATAAAACTAGTAGTGATAGGCTCCTACTGAGTATAGTATATACGCACCCAATCCTCAACATTTTTCAAACACAAAGTAAACACTTAAGGGCAAGGAACACTTGTGACAAAAGATACCCAGACTAAGTGCAAGTAAGTAAACCCCTACCTTATCTTTCAATGTTACTTGATTGTAGTTACTCTCTATAGCTAAGGCTGTGACTAACACTTTCTTGGGAATAATGTTGATTTAAAACTTTGCCATGGCTAGATAATTGGAAAATGTGTTTTGACACTCGAGGTTTTATACAAAAGTTTGTTTTCCAAAAGGAAAAAGATTTTCATGCATTTCATATTTATAAAACAAGAGATCTCGCTATTTTATCAAATTTGCATCATATGAAAACCCGGGTCGTCACAGTTTCTAATGAAGATCAAGTGTGGGCCACCATACCCCAAACTTGGCTTGTATTATTACAACTCATTTAAAATTGAATAAATAATGGTAAGTTACAATAGGGCCTCATTACAAGTTTACTAAAAAATATAATCTTAAAAAGGATGGAAATCCTAATTAAGTTGATGAAACTTTGGCCCATAGGATCGCCACCACTCCTTTTGCCAAATTCACCTTGCACAAAATAAAGAAAGATGATCAACTTGTGAGGAATTAGTAAAATATGATAGAATAATGCAAAAACCCTAATCTAATGTGACCTAAGATTATGACTAGAGATAAACAATCTAAACGAAGATCAAACCACAAATCCGCTGTAATTCCTCAAAAACGACACCAAAAACTTGGCGTAGCTTTAAAATTACTCACAAGCTCATGAAGAAATAGTAGTAATTGCATTCAAGAGAAAATCCCACGAGGAATATCATAGAATTTTCAATCAATTGGATCTTATTTAAGTTGCTTTCTTAACCTAAGAAAGAGGGTTTTGATCAAACTAGGAAACTAAATAACATAGAATGGGAAACATGCTTAAAATTAGATATTCAATGAATTCAAAACTTTCCTAACTAACATGCATTAAGTAAAAGAAACTAATGCAAAATTGGAATGAATGAATCTAGGCAGGTTAAACTAATGAAACTTGATAAAAATGAAGCTTTCTTAAACTAACACTTTTCTAAGCTTAAAAATTTCTAAAAATAAAACTTTCTAAAACCAAATTAGAAACTTTGTAAACTAACCTAAGATGCAAAACAAATAACTACTAGAATTTAAACTAATCTAAAAAAAGATCAACACCTAACTAAGAGAATCCAACATCAATCACGATGCACATGACTCATGGAAGTGCGCACATGGTTCATGGGTTGGGAAAAAGACCAGAAAACATGAATTAAAAGCTAACTGGCATGAAACTAATCAAAGCACTCACTAAAAAAATTAAAAAAACTATATGGGTTCACAAGAGTTCAAGAAAATAAAGTGCATGGACTGCTAGACAATGCACATGAAACATAAGATGAAAATTCCAACAATATGGACTATAGGAATCTCAAATCAAGTAAGCGATAGAAAGAATTAACAAGCACTTTTCATGGAATATACACTTAAGAATTGAAATATTTTAATGTTGGAATTAAATGGTAACCATGCTCCTCAAATAAGTTTATTGATTGACTTGAAAAGTACCTCAAAATTGGTGCAGATTTACACAGATAACAAGGGTAAAAGTTGTCCAAGGCCTAGAACTTGATTCAAAGCAAGAACTAAACACACTATAATACTCTCAAATTACTCTTAGATATGATGCATGTATAATCCAAAGAGAATTCAAGAGAATGAAAGCATGAATGAAAATGAAAATGGAAGCAAAGAACAAGAAAATATAGAGTTAGATCTATGCTAGAAACAAGGAAAAGAAGAAGGAGAACAAGAAGGATCAAGGCTACTATTCTCTTGGCTGTCAGTACTAGAGAAAATATAGCTTAGAACTTAATAAACTAAGCAAGAAAAACAAGAGAGATAGAAGTGAAGATCAAGGAAAGACTAGCTAAGTTCTATCTGTATGGAAGTAAAGCAAAGAAAGAAAGAAATGCAATGAAAGTAAGGAACAAAGTACCAACCTGGAACTATAGTGCAAGAAGAAAGGAGAAGACTTGAATGAAGAATTCTTGATACACCAAAGATAGGCAGCCAATGGAAGGAGACACAGAAAAACCTATGGTACTGGTTGTATGAGATGTGGAACTCCTATGGGGTTCTTTTAGATGTTTTGTAGTTCTAAAATAGATCTATGGGAGCAGAAAATAAAGGTTAAAAGCTAGGAAAGTTAAGATATTAGAGTGGAAATTGAGGTGGCTGAATGGAAATAGGAAAGGAGGTGGAAGTCTAGGGCAAGCAAAAAAAGAAAACCATAAGGAGGCAAGGTGGGAGGTGCTTACGTTTTAGGAAAGTGACATCTCCACCTTGTTACCATGTGTGGAATTCCCAAGAAGGGTGAGGTGGCAGGTGAAAAAGGAAAAATGAAATAAGGTAGGAAAGAGGAAAGATGTAGGAGAAAGATAGGAAAGTGGAATTGGTAGGTGAATGGCTAGAATTAGAAGGGGAGGTGCCTCTTTTCTAGGAAAGTGGCGTGGAACTCCTTCCCTTATAATTAGGTGATATGGTAAGTAGGAAAGAGAGAAAAGAAGGAAAAGAAGGAAAAAAACAGGTTTCTCTCTTGATTGGTTCACCTATGCATGCATATCTTACCCTATACTAATTTCCCTCAAAATCTTCTAATTGTCCCTTGTAAAATCACATTTTTAGCATGAATAATTGCCTTTAAAAGTCCCTCATTCATGTGACTCCATGTGTCATGGCTCTCATGGCTTCAATGGATTACTTTGATGGCTCATTTAGCTTGACTTGAGTGGCTTAGTCCCTTGGCTTAAAAGCTTGGCTTGCTTTTATGATAATTTTTAAGAATACTGAACACAACAGAACATGATTATTTTCTTTTATGGACATTTCAGGGGATTTAACCCCAAACCCCCTCTAAGGTTGTAGCACCCCCTACACCCTAGTGAGTAAACCGCCTAGCATGACCTGTAAAAAATTTTTAAAAGTGCAAATTAGGCCTTTAGATCATCTTCTCACTTCTTACACAAGAGTAAACACCCTAATTAAATCCTAAAAAATTATGATGATTCACATACTTACTCTAGATTGGCTCTTAAACCTTCCAAATATCAAACTTTTGAATTATTAGGTCAAAAGTACCTATTTTATAAAATTCTAAAAAAACCATAGAATAATTCCTATAATTTATAACACATGGACTACTAATTGAGTACTTTTTATACAAAATTGAAGACTTATGACACCCCTCAACCAACATTTTACTAGTCTGAAGCAAAACATGTAAAAGATCATGAAAGCCAAAATAGTTGCCATTTTTGTAAGTACTCACCATTGCATTTAGTGTATTCAACAAGCCCTTGAACTCCTAAGTTACCTTTAGCAAACGAGTTAAGATTCCTGAGGGTTTGTAGTGAGTATATCCAAAAAATTCAATAAGGCTAAGTCCTTTCATTTATCTTAGAGAATTCTCTTCCATTAATACTCTATTAACTTTAACAACTTAACAAAGATAAATGAGAAATTCCACAAGTTATCAACATACCAAAGCCATTTTATTACAATTATATCTCAGAATGCATTGTGTGTAGAGCTACATAAGTTAAGACTTCTAAACATATATACCTATACTCCATTGAATAACGTTTTAACCTAAAATTTTCACTGGTATACAGTCAGAAATATAAGTTTCAAAAATTCTCTCACTATGTGACTATCATACCTGTGTCTTGTGATTAGGGTAAAATGGTAATTGAGTCATTGATTCTCTAAAAAAACTGTGAAATAGGGCAAGTAAGTTTGGATTGAGGAGTGGGCCCTGCATGAGTCAAGGTCTCCATCGGGCTTGAATTTAGGTAAATTGAAACCCTAACCTTGTTGAATTATGCATCCTATTAGAAATTTAATGATTTGAAACTCCACTTTTAGATTCATGGCAAATTTTTAGCAATTTTTCTTTAAAATGAAAATTTTAATTAAAAAATTAAGAAATTTCAAAATAAATATAAAATGTGGAGATTAGACGACTAGATTATGCTTGAAAAAGCTTTCCAATGACACTAAGAATGCATAAAATGGAGGTTAGGAGCTAAAACTCTAAAAAATTTACAAATGAAAGGAGGGATCCAAACCTATAATGGCATCCCTTGTAATAACTTTTATGCACAGTGTCAAAGGGAGGCGATGACATATGGGAGTTAGACTCGCCATGTGGATTCAGCACCCTCCACACGTTGAAGACAGAAAACAAGGGAAAAGTCACCAATGACTTTCACCCCCATTTCTCTTCTCCCCCATTCATCATCACTATCTCCCATCTATCTTTCTTTGGCAAAGAGAAATCAATGTGGACAATGAAGACTCCTCACCCCACCATTGTCTCTCTCTTCCTCTTACCATCCTTGCAGGACACCAACCAACTCCAAGATTTGGCTTAAAAGAAGATCCAATGACAGAACATTCTCCTACATAGAACCAATCAACCAATGGTAGGTAGGTGTAATAGCTAGGGGTCCAATAGTGTGATATTCTCTTCCTTGGCACAGTGTGCCTTATAGTTTTAAAATGCATCACAACTATTAGAGATTCCCATACTCTTATAACCAGCCCAAATCCTTCTCCCCGGACAACGTGGGACTAACTCTCAATCCCTCAATTGTCTCCCACCTATGGGGTCCCTAAGCCTTCACCTCTTCCCCCCTTAGGGAACATGCATCCTCGCATAACCGCTTGAGTCCCTTAGCTATCTCCCTTCATGGTTAGCTTCGCATGCAGTTAGCCACCACACCACAAGGGGAACTAGCTTTGATACCATTTGTAACAACCAGGGGTCCAATAATGCGATATTGTCTGCTTTGGCATAAAGTGCCTCACGACTTTAAAACATGTCACAACTATTAGAAATTCCCATACTCTTATAACCAGCCCAAATCCTTCTCCCCTGGCAATGTAGGACTAACTCACGGTCCCTCAGTTGTCTCCCGCCTAGGTGAAGGCTTAGGGACCCCATAGGTAGGAGACAGTTGAGGGACTAAGATTTAATCCCACATTGCCTGGGGAGAAGGATTTAGGCTGGTTATAAGAGTATGGAAATCTCTAATAGTTGTGACACTTTTTAAATCTGTGAGGCACACTATGCCAAAGCAGACAATATCACACTATTAGACCCTTGGCTGTTGCAAATGGTATCAAAGCCAGTTCTCCTCGTGGTATGATGGCTAGCTGCATGTGGGCACCTGGTCGTGGCTATCACGCGGGGACGTGTGTTCCTAAAGGGGGGAAAATGTGAAGCCCTGGGCCGATGAGGGTAGGCTAAGAGAAGCCTAGTATGCTTCTAGGTTAGGGTGAAGGATGGAGAGTTAGTCCCACATCAATTGGGGAGAGGAAACTGGGCTATTTATAAGAGTTTAGAGAACTCTCATGGTCACAACGCATCTCTAGGGGTGAAGCCCAAGAGGGGTGAGGGGCTCAAAGAGGACAATATTGTATCTACTATGCACTATGCCCATGGACAATGCATTTCTCCTAGGAAACGAGGGAAGAACAAATCCGTGAGTGGTGTATGGGTGCCCTAAAGCAGACAATATTGTAACTGTTGGAACCCCGAGATATTACAGTAGGTCACCTTCTCTTCTCTCCTCTCCTTTCATTTTTGTTTCCCCTTCGTTCTTTTATGACCAGTGACTAATCATCGTCGTTGATGATTTGAAAGAAACCCACATATAAATCGGTTATTGAAAAACACAGTCAATAGAATGGTGTTAGATCAATGATCCCAACTGTTCATTTTGTTCTTCAGATGATTCTAAATGAAACCCCTCGAATTTCATGAAAATATATCATGTAACAACGCCACAAATTGAGAAAAATAGTAAGACCACCAATGTTAAAAAGTTAGATAAAATCTAGCCAAAAACTCAAGATTTTGGTAGAATTTGCAAAGAAAAAATAGATAGGACTCATATTCATGAAATTTCAACCAAATATGTACAAATTAGTGCAATTTCCATGCTATGTACATTTCCAGCAATGACTAGAATTTGGTCACCTTCTTCGGAAATGGTGAACTTTTTCAATGAAGCCATAAAAATTGAAAAAAAAATTTGTGTGATTTTTTGATAAATCATACCTGACCTTTTCATATGTGAAGACGCATCATTCATTATGAATTAATTAATCCTTGAATTTTTATTTTTGAAAAGTTGATAGTGTGTAGGGAAGAACTGAGATCCTAGATCCAACCATTAGGAACATAATCAGAAGGTAGATCTATGAAAATTGTGACTTCAATTACACATCCGTAATGAATCGTGATAGAAATGAAAGACCAATTATGCAGTAGTTGATGGAAGATTTGATCTGACCATCCAAAACTCGATCGGTGATGATCAAAGGTTATGAAAGGTGATTAGACCTTGGATTATGGTTAAAATCATTGAATTGCTGAATAACATACCTTAAATAATGGGAATTGAAACTTCTATAGGTACATGCTTGATCTAAACCATCACTTTAAGACCAATGGTGCCAATCTGAGTAGATAACAACCAATTGGTTTCCTGATCGTCAATTTAGATATCAAAGGTTGCATCAATGACATTACTAATAGAGATCTTGAAGTAATTATAGTAAATTGCATGAAATTTTAAAATTTACTTAGAACAAAATCTTAACATAGGTTTTGAATGAGGTTTGGAAGTATTGATAATTGATTTGTGATTTATACTTAGAACTCAGGTAAGGACCTTAAACCTTCTTTATCCTTAAATTCTTGTTAATGTGTTCACTCAATTAACAATATGGATGTGTAGAACGTATAGATCATTATATTGATTGAATGGACAATTTGAATTGCAATTACTTGTTGAAATTGTCATGTGATATTCTGATTAACCATGATTAACTGTTATGATGATGTCAATCATGATAAAATGGTCAATCCTAAGATAGTAAGCCTTGAGGGCTGCGTGGTAGACTATGATGACCCCTTCCAAGATAGTAAATGTAACACCCCAAGCCTTTCCCAAAAACATTTCACATTTATTTTGGAAAGGTGGTGCATCAATATTTTTAAAAATTCAAAAATAGTGGAAAACAAGTTGTTTGAAATTCATTTTTCCAAAAACCTGGATGTCACCTGAACTCCCATATTATACATATTATAGTTTTTATAGAAGACAGACATAGATTTTATGAAACAACAGGACCCATCCAGTGGTTCACATACATAGCCCCTATAATCATTATACTAAATGTCCAAGGAGCATAATCCAAATAACTAACTACACAATACAAAAACTTTAACAAAATATAAACCTAAGCATAGAAGTATGGGTGTTGAACTCCTCTTGCTTGTGTATTTCTTCTCCTGTTTGTCTGTATCTGAGACATTGTACACATAAAACATTTACAATATCTCGACAAGCTATGCTTGGTAGGGGAGAGTTAAGAAAATATGTTAATTACATCTGAATTAAGAATTTTACATCAATTAAAATATTCAATTTCATTATAATGCTTATTTGAATGTGAATCATTCCACATTTTACTTACAACACTCATCCACTTAAAAATTAATCTATTGGCTGGGTAGGTAGTGTTATTAGTGCAAATTTTGTACAAAGGCACACCAAAGTAAAGCCTAAAGTACAGATGGTGTGGGCTATGAGGTCACATACTAAATGTGTGTAGTAATAGGCCATTATATTGTTGCACATTTTTCATTTGAAAACAAATCAATGGATGGATAATGCTGAATCAAGACAAAACGAAGGTTTTAAGTATAAACTATACCTCCTACGTGTGCTTCCAGTCCAATCGATCATTAAGAACATCATATCACTATTGGATGGCCATAGATCTGGGCGATTGTGGCCATATAGTATTGTTGTGTCAGGATCACCATCAAATCAGCTATGATCATGGAATCATTTGAGGGGTTTTGTCCGTGACTTCAAGAGGAATGCGATGAATGGCTTAGATCACTGATCTAAGTCATTTGCACCTCTGCATGCATTGTTCCCTAGGACTGTTCACCATTCCCGGGATTCTATCGCCTGTGACGGAAATGGAAGGTGGGAACAAAGATGGAGAAAAGGGAAAGTGGGTTTATTGGTATGAGGCCTGTTGGGCATCACCGATAGAGCAAGAGAGATGGGAGCTAGGAGGCAGTTGGCACACCATGTGCAGCACCAACTAGAGGAGGGAGATGTGAGGGAATGATCTAGGTATGCCAGCTAGACGGCCTGCAGGCCTAGCAGTGCTGTGCCTTGTAGAAGATAAAGAGGGAAAAGGGAAAAACTCAAGTGGTCGGGGTTTGAGAACACCAGCCGTTCATGGCCAAGCCATGCCCCAAGAATCTGATCGGGTCTTGGTCACTGAAAATCTAAAAGGAAAGGGTTTCACTAGTGAATGGATCTACCAAGGAAGACGATGCTACAATCGTCGGTGTGGTGTGTGTGAGCACGCTGGTGCTGATAATTTCAATGAGAAAGCCTGAAAAATGGGGATCTACCATTGAACACAAGGGAAATTGGGTTTTTGGTCGTGGGTGGTCGGAAAGATGCCAGAGAAGGGGGTTTTCTAGGTAGATCTAGGTATGCCGGCCATAGGTAAAGGCAAACCCGATTTGGGCTCACTAGAGACAATGGGGAAGATGACCTAGGTTTTTAGGTTTCCTAGCTCACCGGCCATGGGGAAGGAGACAGATTGCATCAGGGGCTGTTGGTTTGGTGGAGAGAGAGAGAGAGAGAGAGAGAGAGAGAGAGAGAGAGAGAGAGAGAGAGAGAGAGAGAGAGAGAGAGAAACTAGACCCGACATTTTGTTGGGTTTCCAAAGTGAGGAGGGTGCCAATATCAATTTGGCCCCCTTCCATTAAGTTGTGTTTTTTTTTCATCTTTTAATTACCGTATTGCCCTTGACTTCGAAGGCCTATAGCTTCTTCATCTGGATCATGTTTTCAGCGTTCTTTGGCTTGTTGGATTCCACTTAATGTGTCACTTTTCCATCAGCGCCACTTTGATATTTGACCTTTACTTGATAAGCCATCAAAACTATAAATTTCTGACTATGTTTTTCTTTTGTTTCAACTTCCAAAATCCTTTGATTATAATGATTCTTACAGCCCATAATCTTTATCTCCAACTCAACTTTTCTATTTTCTCTTCCCTTTTTCTCTTTATAATAACTTCAAAGAGTGATTATACATCTCTCAACTTAAATTAAATCTCTTCTGCATGTTTTTAGTCAATCCTAAAATTAGGAAATTTCCTATCTTTTAGAATTCAAGTATCATATTTCTAACAAAATTTCGGCAGAGTCTCCTTTGTTTTTCAGACTTATGCATTTAACACATGCAATTGCGATACACATGATAAAGCATTCATACATACATAATATCTTTCTGAGACTCCATCTCATCACATTACAACATCCATCATAATAAAATAATTCATTCATCCCACACATTCACCTGGTATGACAGATTTTCAATATAATACAATTTGATTACCCATCTCCACAATACTATATCAAATATTCAAATCTTTCCAAGGTACATTGCAACACATTTCAAAATCATCAACTGATAACTACTTAACAACACATGAATCACCACCATACCCATATATCCTATAAAATTTTCAAGTCATTTCATAGACTTCCATCAAACATCTCCAGAATTACATTGGTTTAGATATATGGAAGTTTGTACTTCTTCAAGTAATCATTTAATATAAGATATCAATCATATCATAATGTTTCAATTCTATTCACTAATAAATCTTTCAAACTCATTCACCCAATTTCACATATGAAATCAAAATAAAGAGACTATCATTTACATCAAGGAACATCTTAGACATTATAACACTCCAATTTACTGAGATAAGATGTACAACCTTAAAGTCTTATAATCAACAACCATGCTCTTTAACTTAAGCATCAACGAAACATACAACCATAGATGCAAAGAATACCACATATGATTTGGAATTTAATACTTGAACTTACCTCATTTTGTATAAATTCAAACATAGAAATAATGCATCCATTGTTTCTCAAATGCAATTATGAATCTAATATCATTAAATGAACAATTGATTTTGCACTAACTGTGAATTCACATTCAAATATGTAAATATCATCATTGGTGTTTTCAACATCAATACATTACCATCACAATTTCAATAGTGAGACTTCAATGCTTTTATCAATACAAACAAACACAAATGTTTGTCATATTCTCCCATTACACATGATTCAAAGGAATTTCTTTAGTTCATTTATCACATAAGGTTTATATTCTCTATTCTCACACACACACACACACACACACACACACACACACACACACACACACACACACACACACACACACACACACACACACACACACATATTAACAAATACTCTTCATCAGAAGAGTCCAATTTCATAGCGTTGATCACCTACTAGTGGAATAAACTCCAAGTCCATCAATCACTGATGGAATATCTCAAATTTGGATATTATTCACACGTCAGATCACTTATTTTCTTAAAGTATGCTAGCCTTCATAGCTGGTGTCTATTTTTTCATTTCTTATGATTACCATCTTTTTACATATCCTATAGGCCATCCCACCTGTGTCAAGATATGAATTCATCATTAAAATCATCACTAGTCAGCCAACTAGTGGTGTTTATTAGAAACATTACTTTCTCACTTAACAATGGTTTATTATAATGTAAGTTACTTCTTTATCATGCACCATTTTTCTTGATTGAGTGGTTTTTTTACCAAGGACACGTCCCATTTGCAAAGAAAAGGAATAGATCAATGTGTTGATAATTTCTGGGGTATTAAGATGGACAATGGAAGAAAAGGAGTATCATCTAGGTTAGCCAGAGGGAAAAATCCTAGAGTTTTCTGTGGGGGCAGTTATTTTAGCTTCAACTGGAGTAGCTAGATTACTAGAATGTCGATAGTAAGAGAAATTGAAGAGAAAAGAGCAAAAGTAAAAACAATAGTCTATTGTACTCAAATTTTAATGTTTCTCATGCACACTTAATTTTAACTAAATAAATTTTACTTTAAGGAGCACACTCATGAATATACAATGTATAAGGAAAAGTGAATAGAAAGGGTGGAAGAGAAAACAATAGTTTCTTGTAATAGAATTTAAGTCCTCATCATGCATAGTTATTTGCAACCAAGCAGTTTTTACTTTAGGGAGCATACACATGAAAATGCAATGTATAGGAAAAGGAAATAAGCAAAGGAAATATGAATAGGCAAGAAATATGAGGACATAAGGGAAGTATCATGAGAATAGTCCAAGGAAATTGGAGATAGAGTGGAAGAAGGCTGCAAGTCTAGGTAGAGCAAGAAAAATACAATGAGGTATATGAAGAGAATAGCAATAATGAAGAAAATAATTAAAAGCTAGAATTTGGGAATGCATAGGATGTCTATTGTGCAATGATTTTAACTCATTTTCATTTTCTTATATTTATCAAACTTTACCTCCATCTTTCTTCTCAATCTTACATCATTCATCATTTATAATAACTGTAGTTGCCAACAATACATGTTTTTCTCAAGAAAGGTATTCATTCATTTATAGTTGAAATAGTGCATGATTTTAACATATTTTGTCTTCTAAATAAGAAGAATATCACACCATTACAATGTGCTTTCATGTTTGTGACAATCCATATTGTCTAACAATTTACAATTCCATATAATATGGGTATCATACCCATGTCCATCATACCAAATGATAGTATCATGCCCAAAACCATCATACCAATGAGGATATGCATATCATTCTTTCAATAAGCCATAATAAAGATTTCTTTGAATAAGTCCTTGTAACATTGACTTATCCATCAACTAGAGTTATCATATCAACTCCATCATTCAACTTTTCATTAACACATTCATATTTAGCATGCTTATGCATAATAGAGAAATACACAATTCTTAATTTATCAAGAGTTTTGGTGTGGATCATTGGTTTCTTAAACATATATGAGATTATACATATAGGTATATTATGCATAATGTTTCATGATTAGTTTTGTCTTGAGTTTTTCTCCATTTTAGTAGTTATCTCCCATTATTATGGTAATAAGTTTATTGTCAAATACTTTAATTTTCTTAGTTTAAAATATAATTCCTTCAAACATAGATTCTTCATATGTGATGTATGAGTCTTACTCTAGGACTCTGTCCTGATGAAATTCTACCATAAACTCAAAATTTTCCTTGAATTCCTTCAAGCAGTATTGTCTCTACAGGTTCCTTTACCCTGTCGTTTCCAAAATACTCTTTTACTCTCGTGTCATATGGTAGTTCTAACTTTCATTTCTATGAAAATCTGCAATTCTTCTAAGTTTCCTTATATTGAACCTATCCTTTATCAATTGTTTCTATTTCTTCTGTTCAATTTGCCACTCCTTAATTCACCTCTATTTCATCCTCTTCTGATACAAACCAAGGCTACACTCTATATTTTCTGCGTAAACCTTTCTAATCTATCATTTGCCTCTTTTCAAACTGACTACTCTTACACTTGGTCTATGTGACCAATGAGTATATACCTATGTCATGAATTCACATTGATATTGGGCATATTTTCTATTAAACCTTAGGTAGAAGCATTTTACACTGCTATATGATATGGTATTTAGGTACCTTAATAGGTAAAAGGATGTTCTACAACACTAACTTAGCCATTTATACTAACTGCTCTTTTGGTCCACTATTCACCATAATGGAATCAATAATTCCTTTAATCATTCTCCTAGTTGTCTACTTAGGGGCATCTCCTTACGGTTTACTATCCCTCTATAAGCTAGTTATACTAACTTACTCTTTCTAATCTTAACTCATTCGATTTTAATTCCTTATCTCAACTCACTACATCCTAACCTATATTTGGATTATTATCCTTTTTATTGGACATAAAGGGTTACAAGTGACTCGATGAATTGCTCTGATACCAACTATAACACCCTGGTTGTGTATGTCTTCTCCTATATGTCTGTATTTGAGATATTGTAAACATAAAACATTTACAATATCTTGGCAAGCTATTCTTGGTAGGGGAGAATTAAGAAAATATGTTAATTACATATGAATTAAAAATTTTACATCAATTAAAATATTCAATTTCATCATAATGCTTATATGGGATGAAGTTTACAACATAGTTCATAATTCAATAATTTCATTAATAATTCAATTATCTACAAGCCATTGATAAAGTAGCTATTTATAATTCTTCTTCTTCATGTGAATATAATAATCACATTTTAGAGATTACACTTTACATAATATATTTAATATATATAATTCACTGGTATTTTAAATATTTCTCATTATCACTTTCCATATGATACCATACTCCAATTTTATGAACCATACTCTCCATAATATATCTACCCATTAACTTCCCCATACAAAAACTTTTATGAAACTATGCCCTCTAGCATATACATATAGGACTATATCAATTGTATTAAAATTGTTAAAATTCATACAAAATTATGAACATTGTCCATAGGTTTTATAACTTCCATTCCTAGACTATACTGGGTCTTATCCATATACCCCTTACCATACGGGGTTCATACAGCTCTAGCCGCTGCTGGTAACATCATATAAGGCATCTCATCATGCCATCAAATAAGGCATCTCATCATGCCATCACATAAGGTATCTCATCATGCCATCATCATATAAGGCATCTCATCATACCATCATATAAGCATCTCATCATGCTATCATATACCCACCATAGTGCATCAAATACAAGGACTAATATGCTGCAGTCTGATCCGTACTAGCGCGCTCGGATAACTGCTTCCATACTCCATGGATACCAAGTGTGTAAAATCATCTACGTCATGTCTATATGGGTAGATAGACCATCACAGTGGTGGCCTTCCCATATTGCCCCACCTGACATTTTGCCTCTCTTTGGGCACAGTATCATCATATATATCACATTTCAGAGAGCAGGTGGCCTAACCCTACTACTCTCCTAGTATAGCATCCCCAGGCCTATGCATGTCTAAATCAAAACTCTCAGCCCACCATGCCTAGATGTAAAATAATAATATACAGGCATCTTGCCTATCCATAATATATATATATATATATGGACATCTCATTATAATTATAACATCCTCACTTATTAGGTGATCGCCCACCAAGGATGTAATATAAAATCCTTGACTCATACATCACATATGATGTAATGGTACTCATGTACCATAACTGTCTTTTTATCACAATGACAGTTATGATATTTTTAAGAACAGATCATGTGTATCCTTCAATACCATTCAGCAGGCTTCAATTATAAGCATGTCATTCATGTAGCATTTCAAATCACAAAATTTCATCATTCATAAGTAAACATTTTTCATCATCATATATTATATGAAATGCACAAATTTAAATGATATAATATCTATCATGAGAATAAGATCATGCTTAAAAAAACATGCATCTTACTATTAAGACATGCTTTCTTAATTCTCCATCTACCTCGTGTAGCGAGTTCATCCATTTTCCACTAGCTTTAGCCGCCCTCTTCTTCATGATCAACCCTGTGCACTTCAATCTATACAATGCATAACATTTCTTTTCTTAATACATACACATACACATATATTTATGTTTAAGTATGATCTAATGGCCAAAAGTGGTCTCATTTTGATCCTCATCTATCTTTTAATGATTTTAAAGATAGTTTTAAGGTCTAACTCCAAGGATAATTGCCTAGGTAGTTCAGGTGAGACCAAACATGTCTAAGTGTACCCCTACTAGTCTAGCCGGGTGTACCTTGGTGTTTTATGCAAAACCAAAGTCAAAGCACGACCTAATACATTGAAAAAATTTCTATTCTATATGGTCAATGACATCATTAATTATCATACCTGGAAGTGTGGGTAGGATAAATAAGAATGAGTAATTGTTTGGCAATCCCAAGTGTTCAATCCATTACAAGCACTCCTATTGATCCAGTAAGTGCATGCTTTACCATTCTGTAATCTATGCTTGTTGTTGAAGGCCTATAACTTCTTCATCCGAACTATGTTTTTAGCGTTCTTTGGCTCATTGGATTCCATTTTTTGAGTACTATCTAATGGTTTCAATTTTAGTTCCAAATTATACTTCTATAAAAAGATATACTCCTTAAAAAATCATAATATGCTCATGAAATAGTAAAATTTTAGGGTGAAATTCATCCAAACTCCAATTTCAGTGTTCTTTATATTGTTGGCCTTGATTTTATGAGTACATTCCAAATATTCATGTTTCCACTACAAATTCCATTTCTAATTTCACATAATAATGCTCAGCATAGTATTTACAAAATTTGGGGTTGTTATAATAAACTTGAAGGGAAAGGGCTACCGGTTGATTACAACTAAGGTGAAGCTACCCAGACGATAAATGCTGGGGAAAGGATTGTTGAATATTAAGCCTCAAAAGATGGTAAACCTTGAGGAGAAGGACTGTCAAGTTCTTTGGAATCATGATGGAGCTACCCAAGATGGTAAACCCTAAGGGATAAGCTATCAAGTATTGAGCCTCCCAAGATGGTAAACCCTGTGGGAAATGGGCTACCTAATCTTTTGGGATCACTATGGAGCTGCCCAAGACGGTAAACCCTAGGGGATGAGCTGGCAGAATTGAGTCTCCCAATATGGTAAATACTGAGGGAAAGAGCTGGTTGGTTGATTATAACTATAGTAGAGCCAACCAAGATTGTAAATCCTAAGGAAAACTAACATTGGAGTTGCCCAAGATAGTAAACCCAAAGGGAAAGGGCAGCCTGGTTCTTTGGAATCATGGTGGAGCCACCTAAGATGGTAAATCTTGAGGGCCTAGTTGCCTTCTGTATGATACGCATAGTGGGCCGCCCAAGATTGTAAATGAGGGAGATGACTACTTGATCAGTGTGATGGGTCATACATAATTATTATTCCCAAGGAAATAATGAAATGAAATACATTCCTATATGTGTTTATCTGAAGGCTATGTATATGGTTTTATAGTTTGAATTTAGAATAAAGTTCAGAAGTTCATTATGTAATTGTTGAAAAGGATATGAATGTCCTGTGGTTGGACATGAATGGGGAGTTGTTATTGCATGAGTTTATTTGCAAGCTATGATTATTGCTTTACAGTTTGAATTTAAAATAAACTACATTTTTGTTCTAATACCAGTATGTTAATTTTGATAATACACGCTTACTTTGTTGATTGCCATTTAAAAAAGGAAATGAATGTTCCATGGTTGGATATGAATATGCAGTTGAGCTAAGCTCAACAAGAATGGTAGGATATGCATGAGTTTATTTCTTTTTCATTACTGGGCTTTGTAGCTCACCTTACTATCTTTTTGGTGCTAATGAGGTTGATAAAGGGAAGGCTCTTGATCTAAATGGATGAAGCCTGACTAAGTGATGATGTCAAATTTTGTACTATATATGTATGTTGGTGATGAATATGAGTTGTGTTCTACTATATGATGAGTAGCCCCATGCATTTGCTTCTAATATTCTGTATATTTTTAACTTGATGGAAGTGCATGAGATTTAGCTCGAACTTCAAGTTAGAATTTATGAATTGCTATAAATTACTGTGGTGAATGGTGTGGAGATGAAGTCTCCTCTAAAGATTTTAAACCATTGTAATGTCTATTAGGTGAATCATATCACATGTGTTAAATGCAGAAATGTGAAAAATAGGGGCGACTCTACCAAAATTTTGGTAAAATTAAGTAGATAAAAATTATCTATGATATAAACTGTGACTTACATGGGATAAGAGCATTTAGCTCTCTTGATACTTCTACCATAATATATGGAAAAAAAAGCCACGAATGCTTTGCTTAAACCATTCATTATTGTTTGATTACGTTAAATTATGGCCTCAAAATTTGGGGTTGTGACAACTTGGTATCAGAGCAAGGCTATAGGCCACTTGCTTGTTTTCCTAGCTTAAAATTTCCTTTAATAGTGAAAATGTTAGTACTTGATTTCATAGGATGTACCAGGATTGATTCTTGATAATTGTTTGATAGGTTGATTAACTATAATTGTTTGATATTTTGAAAAGGCACATGCATGTTTGAGACTACAAGCGATGGTTCTAGTCCTAGAGGATCTATGTTGGGTGCACGTGATCCTGTACAAGAAGCTATTGGACATATGGTGCCATCTACAAAGGGTATTGGACAAGATGAGGATTGGACTTGGGAAGTTTCACTTACATAGTAGTAAGGACAAGGGGAGGAAGGGATATCCTCCTCAGGCAAAGAGTGCTCAAGCATGTTCCCTACCTTTTGGAATAGCTGATAAGACTTATTTTAATTGCGGCCATTAAGGCCATTTTAGCAGAGATTTCCCTAGGTTGGTGCATCAAAGGGTAGTGTGCAGAGTAACAGTAGGCACATGCCCATGGATATTCACGAGCACAGAGATTAGATATTCCAGTACACAGCCCACCTTTGAGAAAAAGACACATGGAAGAGCACCTAACTAGACCATATTGTCATAGAAGGTACATTCTTACTATTTCATACTTGGGTTATAATGCTATTTGACTTTAGTGCAACACATTCTTTTATTTCATCTTCAATTTTTTATGACTAAAACTTGGACACCAAACCACTAGACTATAGATTGCAAGTTGAGTCACTAATAGGGATGAGTATTAACTCAAGGATATGATCATAACATGGCAGGTTATAGGGTGACACATGATTTGTATTTCATCACATTTTTATTTTCTTGTATGTAATCAATGTTTGATTCATGATTATACTTTTGGGTAGCTGATGAGAGTGGCCTCAAAGGGTAGTTGATGAGGGCGGCTAGTGAGCGCAGGTGCATGTGGCACTAGCAAGCTTCTAGGTGCTCATGGTATGATCATGGGTTGGGTTGATATGGATTGTGAGATTGTTTTTTCTTGATTGTTTAACCGCAAGTGCACGGGCTATTGTAGTGTAGCTTATGCAAGTACGGGTCAATCCCATGAGGACTTGATTTAAAATGATGGAGTTTTAAATAAAATTCAACTAAAAGAATAAAAACAAAGAATATACTAGAAATAAACTAAAATCCAGATTTATTCAATTATTCCAATGTTCACAATTATTTATTTCAAGGAAAATAGAAAATAAAACTAAAAGGTGTCCCGGATAAGCTTGTCCTTCGATTGCACTATTCTTGAATTGCACTGTCCTTGCATAGTCAAAATGAGAATAAAACAGAACCAGAATAGCATAGGGACACAGTGGGCATTTAACTAAGGACACAGATGTAAATAACTGGGGACATGGTTGTAATTCTTTTGGGGACACAGTTGGTATTAAACAGGGGACCCAATTGGTATTTTTGAAATCTGCCAGGGGCACACTCGTAATTTCATCAGGGGTTCTGGTTTTTCATGAAAAAACTAGGAAAACACTGTGGGAACCGGAGAAGGGGGGAAGAAGGGAAGAATGGAGGGAGAAGAGAAGAAGAAGGGAAGAGCGCGTGGGAAATCCAGGGAATGGAATCTGGGTTTTCTCCCCCAGGACCGTGCGACTTGGAGAAAAAGAGGAGAAAGTGGCCGGAGAAGAAGAGGAGAAAGGAGGAGGGAAGAAACAGAGGAAAAACCCCTAGGGAGGAAAACCCGACTTGGGTTTTCCTTCTCCTGTCCGTGCGACTATGCAGAGCTAACACAAGGGAGCCTAGGCGGTGATGCAGAGCCTGGTGCGAGTGGTGGGGGAGAAGGAGAGAAAAGAGGATGGACGTGCGGAGCTTGTCGGACAGGGGTGGTTGGTGTGATTTGGGTTGGGCATGGCTGGTTCAGACGAGCTCGCGCGCGTGTAAAAGAGAAGAGAAGCAGAGACATTGCTGGCCTATCTGGGGAGAGAGAGAGAGAGAGAGAGAGAGAGAGAGAGAGAGAGAGAGAGAGAGAGAGAGAGAGAGAGAGAGAGAGAGAGAGAGAGAGAGAGAGA
Source organism: Warburgia ugandensis (assembly GCA_035236585.1). Lineage (NCBI taxonomy): Eukaryota > Viridiplantae > Streptophyta > Magnoliopsida > Canellales > Canellaceae > Warburgia > Warburgia ugandensis. The sequence continues at coordinate 27,805,171 of CP141128.1, forward strand.
GAGAGAGAGAGAGAGAGAGAGAGAGAGAGAGAGAGAGAGAGATAAGGGGAGATAGAGGGAACGCGCGCATGAGAGGAAAAGAGAACGTGAGAGAGGGAGATGGGGGGTTGGTCTGGTACGGAGGAGAAGCTGAGAGAGGAGTTGTAGGAGAGAGGTGATAAGAGAGTAAGAAATGGGATCGAGAGAGGGACGGTTTGGGGTGATGCTAGAGAGAGAGAGATTGTGAGAGGGGGGAATGAGAGAAGGGGAAGAGAGGTAGAGAAAGAAAGTCAGCCAGCCCCCTCCCAAGAGGGGAAAAAACATCTTTTGGAGAGAGAGGGAAAGGGGAATAAAAAGGAGGGGAGAGATAGAGACATGAAAGAGCGGGAGAAAAAGAGATAGAAAGGAGTGGCATAAGAGAAAAAGAGAGAAAAGAGGGGAGAAAGAGAAGGAAGAGGAGATAGGTGGGGTCCACTAGCTTTCCTGGTCTTGCTAGAGCTCTGAAAGAAGAAAGTCTTGAACTTTGTCCTGTACTAGGATTCTTCAAATTCCATGAAACTTCATCCTCTTCATGTGATATTCATGATTTGATCTGAAGCGTCCATGCCTGAGTTGATTGATCTGCAATGCACAGGACCCAATTAGCGCAATCTAAACAGTTCATTAGATTTAATAATCATCTAACCACTAAATTTTACAATTCAACGGTTGGATAGCCAATTAAAGCTAAAATAAAATATTTGATGTAAAATCTTAAAATTAATGGTCTATATGCTCTAATCAAATACTAAATTAGGGGTATTTTTACCAAAATTGAGCACTTAACACACCCCCCAACTAGCATTTTGCTAGTCCCTAGCAAAAGATGTGAAGAATCAACTCAAAAAATTTTATTTTTTATTTTTTTCTTTTTTCTTTTTAAAAACCAAGGAAATCACCTAAAAACTAAAAGAAAACTAGAATTTGCAAGAATTCTACACCCCCCAACCTGACAGAAACATCGTCCTCAATGTTTAAAAAGTATGATGATGATAATGCATTGAGAAACGCAAAAAAATTGAGAGATATAGAAAAAAAAAATCTAAAAAAGAAAAATAAGAAAGTAAAAACTGCGCTACATACTTTATTTTCAAATGAAAATTTTCAGAGGAAAAACATTACTGAGTTTGAAACTTCCCTTGGTCCCATACAAAATAAGCTGGATGGGCCTCTGAAAAGGAATGATGAATAAATTTATCTTACAATTTAAAATTTTTCATTTTATCGTAAGGCAAGATAAATTTATCTTCGGGCTGCTTCACATAATTAGAGACAATTGTAGGAGTTAGATGTAGCCTTTTTGGAAATGGAGCAAGGATATCATATTGCTTAGTGGGTGTGACATTTTCCTGATTAATAAATTCATCTTTTTTTCTGACAAGTTTCGATACTATTTCAGCCTTTTTAGGTCCAGATTGCTCAATTATGTTACCATTATGAATAATGGTAACTGCCTTCATTCGTTCCATGTCTGTAAATGAAGAATTAATCTCGTATCCTACATCCATATCATCAAGATATTCATTTGGTGGAATAGGACATTCCTCTTTATTAATAGTATGTAGCATTTGAGACACCATGTCCTTCAATTCAGTCATGGAATTTGTGTTCTCTTTTAATTGGGCTTTAATTTGAGCAATTTTCTTCTCCTGGTATTGCATGGCTAGATGAAAATTATCCTTCACTTTCCTCTTATGTGGAGGAAGGTAAGCTCCAGGAACAAGTGGTCCTTGTTTTTGGTAATAAGGTTGGTGTTGGGCCTTCTGTGAAGCACTGTATTCATTAGTGACAGCAAAATGATTACTCCAGTTGGAACTATATGTCTCTAAAGGGGAAAAATGTTACTCATAAGAATGTGTCAATTCATCATCAATGGGACATTCCTGAGTGAGGTGTGTATTACTTTCACAAATATCACACACCTGTTCGACTTTCTTAGAGAGAGATTTCTCCATTTCTATGGCCTCAACTGTTCTATCTAGGGATGCTATTTTTATATCATCTTTTTCAGTCATAGCATATATTTCTCCCCTAGAAGATGTGGTGGTGGTCTTAGGCTCACTTGAAAAACCTACTTTTTTTGAATCAGCCCAAGTCTGTGCACTCTTTGCCAACCATTCCAAATACTCTCGTGCTTCTTCAGGTTGTTTATTTAAGAAATTACCATTGCACATCATTTCAACAAATTGATGCATATTAGATTTAAGCCCTTCATAAAAGAAGCTAATGATATGCCAAAGTTTGTATCCATGATGTGGACAAGTCAACAATAATTCCTTAAATCTTTCCCACCATTGATAGAAAGTTTCATTATTCGTCTGGGTAAAATTCGCTATATTTCAATGAGGAGCAATTGTCTTATGTCTAGGAAAGAACTTATTCAAGAACTTCCTAATCATTTCTTCCCATGATTGTATGGAACCTGATGGCAGTGAATGAAACCACATCTTAGCTTTTTCTTTTAAGGAAAAAGAAAATAGTTTGAGCCTTACCATATCTAAGTCAATGTTTTGTGTATGTTGAGTCGTGCACACTTCATCGAATTCTTTTAAATACATGTAAGGACTCTCACTATCCAACCCATAGAATTTGGGAAGTAATTGAATTACTCCTACCTTTAATTCAATCATACCAGCATTTGGAGGTAAAAGTATACATGAAAGTGTGCTGGTATAATTAGGTGGTAAATAGTCTCTTAGTGTCTTCCCACAAGAATTTTGGTTATGCCAATTATTCTCATGTGTCTTATGTTGGTCCTTTCTCCTATTTCCATGTGGTTGAGAATGATTCCTCCATTGACGCATATCATCATGAAATAGAGGTAGAGGATCATCAGCATCAAAGAGAGGATTGTTCCTCCATGGGAAAATATCTTCTCTATTAATGCTAGGGTGTAAATTACCTTTTTGATCAGTGTTTAAATTATTCATTAGACGCAACTGGTCATATCTTCTCTTTTCATTTTTTTCTTCTTCTTTTTTTTTTTTTCTCTTTTTGTTTTGTTTTTTAAAGACTATACTAAATGATGCAACCTAAATGTCTAGAATGATCCATAAATACGGACACAATCAAGCAATCCCCTAAGGCTAACAAGCATATATATTTTGATTTTCTTGATATTCTGTGGGGACAATGCTTTTAATTAGCCTAATCTAACGCTCCTACTCTCTTTAGGAGTTGACTACTGCTTACTAGTTAGGTTCTAACCAAAGCGGTTAATACAACCCTCATGTAAGGAGGCGTTTAGACCTCAACAAATGTCGACAAGAGGTGGGGGAAGAGTGGGGCTCTATTAGATAACCCCCAATAACCACAGTGACAGTAATTCGTGTCCTATTAAGAGGGTCCTACAAGCATGTGATTGCCCTATAGGTCTCTTCTGATTGATTTTAAATTAATGTGAACGGAGAGGTTGCGCGCTTGAGGTGATTATCCTAGGTGGGCCAAGGAGTGGTGATAAAATTCACCCTTGATCTTGTGGGGGTAGGGTGCCGTTACTAATTAAATTTCACACACCATGGCAATTCGATCAACATATAATCCACCTTAAAGTGTTAGACGTGTCCTAAAATGCAATTGAAAGCAATAAACTAATGCAAAACCCTAAGATGCAACAATTGTAATAGATGCTTTTTATATGCAATTTAACTACCAAACAATGCAAATTATTCTAAATGCAAACTCTAATCTCAAAAATAAATGAGTGAGAAGACTTACAGTGAGGTTTCTGATGAAGATCAAGTATGGGCCACCTTGTCCCACACTTGCCCTGTATTATTACAACCCTTTAAAATTGAAATTGAAAATGCAAATTACAAGGGATCTCACTACAAGATTCACTCAAAAATAAAACTCCTAATCTAGGAAAGCAAGAAAATCTATCTAATTGATGATGCTTCACTCCAATTTCCTGAAAAAGAAAAATAATGATTAGTACCAAATTCAGGAAATAAAGTAGTTATGCAACTAAAAATGCCTAAAGATGCACCTAAGAATGCCTAAAATGCAATTCCTATTTTTTTGCATTTTTTTGCATTTTTTTTGGATTTTTAATGAAATTTTATAAAAACTCCATTGCAAGTCCTCGGCAACGGCGCCAAAAACTTATTGATTGTTTAACCACAAGTGCACGGGCTATTGTAGTGTAGCTTATGCAAGTACGGGTCGATCCCACGAGGACTTGATTTAAAATGATGGAGTTTTAAATAAAATTCAACTAAAAGAATAAAAACAAAGAATATACTAGAAATAAACTAAAATCCAGATTTATTCAATTATTCCAATGTTCACAATTATTTATTCCAAGGAAAACAGAAAATAAAACTAAAAGGCATCCTAGATAAGCTTGTCCTTGGATTGCACTGTTCTTGATTTGCACTGTCCTTGGATAGTCAAAATGAGAATAAAATAGAACCAGAATAGCATAGGGACACAGTGGGCATTTAACTAGGGACACAGATGTAAATAACTAGGGACATGGATGTAATTCTTTTGGGGACACAGTTGGTATTAAACAAGGGACCCAATTGGTATTTCTGAAATCTGCCAGGGGACACGTTTGGAATTCTTGAGATCTGCCAGGGGCACACTCGTAATTTCATCAGGGGTTCTGGTTTTTCACGAAAATACCAGGAAAACATGGTGGGAACCGGAGAAAGGGGGAAGAAGGGAAGAATGAAGGAGGGAGAAGAGAAGAAGAGAAGAAGAAGGGAAGAATGCGCGAGAAATCCCGGGAATGGAAACGCGGGAAGGAGGAGGAAAAGAGATGGGAGAAAACCAGTTCTAGGTTTTCTCTCCCAGGACCATGCAACTTGGAGAAAAAGAGGAGAAAGTGGCCGGAGAAGAAGAGGAGAAAGGAGGAGGGGAGAAACAGAGGGAAAACCTAACTTGGGTTTTCCTTATCCTGTCCGTGCGACTACGTAGAGACAACACAAGGGAGCCTGGGCGGTGATGCAGGGCCTGGTGCGAGTGGTGGGGGAGAAGGAAAGCAGAAGGAGAGAAAAGAGGATGGACGTGCGGAGCCTGTGGGACAGGGGTGGTTAGTGTGATCTGGGTTGGGCACGGCTGGTTCAGACAAGCTCATGCGTGTGTGAAAGAGAAGAGAAGCAGAGACGTTGCTGGCCTATCTGGAGAGAGAGAGAGAGAGAGAGAGAGAGAGAGAGAGAGAGAGAGAGAGAGAGAGAGAGAGAGAGAGAGAGAGAGAGAGAGAGAGAGAGAGAGAGAGAGAGAGAGAGAGAGAGAGAGAGAGAGAGAGAGAGAGAGAAATAGTTGAGAGAGATAAGGGGAGATAGAGGGAACGCGCGCATGAGAGGAAAAGAGAATGTGAGAGAGGGAGATGGGGGGTTGGTCTGGTACGGAGGAGAAGCTGAGAGAGGTGATAAGAGAGTAAGAAATGGGATCGAGAGAGGGACGGTTTGGGGTGATGCTAGAGAGAGAGAGATTGTGAGAGGGGGGAATGAGAGAAGGGGAAGAGAGGTAGAGAAAGAAAGTCGGCCAGCCCCCTCCCAAGAGGGGAAAAAACGTCTTTTGGAGAGAGAGGGAAAAGGGAATAAAAAGGAGGGGAGAGATAGAGACGTGAAAGAGAGGGAGAAAAAGAGATAGAAAGGAGAGGGATAAGAGAGAAAGAGAGAAAAGAGAGGAGAAAGAGGAGATAGGTGGGGTCCACTAGCTTTCCTAGTCTTGCTAGAACTCTGAAAGAAGAAAGTCTTCAACTTTGTCCTGTACTAGCATTCTTCAAATTCCATCTTATTTCCATGAAACTTCATCCTCTTCATCTAATATTCATGATTCAATCTAGAGCGTCCACACCTGAGTTGACTGATCCGCAATGCACAGGACCCAATTAGCGCAATCTAAACAGTTCATTAGCTTTAATAATCATCTAACCACTAAATTTTATAATTCAACGGTTGGATAGCCAATTAAAGCTAAAATAAAATATTTGATGTAAAATCTTAAAATTAGTGGTCTAGATGCTCTAATCAAATACTAAATTAGGGGTATTTTTACCAAAATTAAACACTTAACATTTTTACATGCATGATTTGATTTGAGATTTGGTTTTTGGCATTGATTTGTTAATAGTGAGTTGATAGGCTTAGATGTATATTTGGCATGGGTTTGTCTGTGGTGAGTTGATATGCTCTGATTTGATATTGCATGGATTTGCCTGGTATTGAATCGAAAAGCTATTCAATTGTTTTATCATTTTATTACTGGTTTATGTATATTGATAGCATGGATTACACCTAAATGGGTACCTTATGATTTTACAATCTACTGATGTTGTACATGGTGAGATTCCGTTATGCTAATTGTGGTAAATGTGATCATGATTTATTTAGATTTAACTTGGCATGGATTTTACCTACTTAGTGATTTGATATATTACTAGTTGAATATTCCTCCTTATGAAGTAATCTTGGGGATGGATTTCTTGCCTCAGTATTATGGTATTATTAATTGTAGTCTAACACGAGGAAGTCCATGTTGATTACAAACACTAGGAAGACTATAGTAGGTGGATGGCTACCATGGTGGGTTGTGGTGTTACTAATGCCAGTATTCAATCCATTCAACTAGTAGGAGAATTAACAAATGTTTTCCTTGATGAATTACCAGGTTTACCTCCAAGGAGGAAAGTCAACTTTGGTATTGAGTTTTATTCTAGTGTTTTTCCAATTTCAAGTGCTCCACATAAAATGGCACACTAAGATTATGTATTGATTACCAACAATTGAATAGGGTGAAGATCAAGAATAAATATCCATTGTTAAGGATTGATGATCTATTTGATTAACTCAAGAAATCTATAGGCTTTTCTAGGATTGACTTGCAATTTAGATACCATTAGCTACAAGTAAGGGACGAAGATATCCCTGAGATGGCATTCATGACTCCATATAGTGATTTTAAATTTGTAGTGATACCTTTTGGGTTGACAAATTCTCTAGCTACATTTATGAGTTTGATGAATTAAATCTTCCTCCCTTATTTAGATCAAGTTGTTGTTGTGTTTGCGAATGATGTGTTAATATACTTGAGGTCTAAGGAGGAGCATGAACATCATTTGTCTATTGCATTGCAGTTATTGATGGGACACTAGCTGTATGCAAAACTTAGCAAATGTTAGTTTTGGGCCATAAAGGTAAATTTCCTTGGTCGTGAAGTTTTTGGTGATGGGATTTTAGTTGACCTGTCAAAGATTGAAGTAGTGTTGAGTTGGCAAAGACCAAGGAGTACGACTGAGATCAGGTATTTCCTTGGATTGAAATGTTATTATAAGAAATTTGGGAAAGACTTCTCATGCATTAAAACATCCATGATAAGGCTTATGAAAAAGGTTGTGGTATTTGAATGGGATGATTCATGTGAGTAGTCATTTCAAGAGCTAAAGAGACGATTGACATCAGTACCCATGTTTATCACTCCTAAGCAAGGTGTGGGTTATGTTGTGTATTGTGATGGCTCACACATAGGATTGGGATGTGTCCTAATGTAAGAAGGAAGAGTAGTGGAAGATGGTTCTCATCAGTTGAGGCTAAGTGAGAAGAAATACCCCACTCATGACCTAGAGTTGGCAATAGTGGTGTTTGCATTGAAACTCTTGAAGTATTATTTGTATGGTGAAAGGTTTGATACCTTCACTCACCACAAAAGTTTGAAGTGCATCTTTACTCAAAAAGATTTAAATCTGAGGCAGATTAGATGGGTTGAATACTTGAAGAACTTTGATTTTACACTTCAATATCACCTAGAAAGGTAAACATTGTTGCATATGCGCTGAGTAGAAAGTCTTAAGATTTGATGGTAGGACTTTGAGGTTTCAAATGGAAGGCAAATGACTCATTGACCAAGTATGACTTACACATTAGTACATCTAAAAGTTGTGCCTTTTTTATGTCAAATGATTTCCCAACCTTCTATACTACAAAAAGTCTTGCAAGCTTAGATACATGCTGATGAGGGTAAGAATATTAGAGTCTGATTAGAAATGGTGAGAGTATATTACATTGGACCATGGACTCTTCCAATGGGCTATGGTATTTGAGTAGACTTTTGGTCCCCCAATTGATGAGGTAAAGAGAAAATTGTTGAGTGAAGCACACCAGTGTAAATTTTTGATACATCCTGATAACACAAAGATGTATCATGACCTTAGGAGACACTTTTTGGTAGAAAGGCATTAAGAAGGACATTGCTGAGTTTGTTGCTCTATGTTTGACATGTCACTAGGTTAAAGTAGAACATTAGAAACCTGTGGGATTACTACAGCCTTTACCAGTGGCAGAATGGAAGTGGGAGCACATTACCATGTATTTTGTTGTAAGTCTTCAACATAGTAGGGAAGGTTGGAACAACATATGGGTGATTGTTGATAGATTGACCAATTCAATGTACTTCTTGCCAGTGAAGGTTATTGATTCACTCGAGACATTGAGTCAACTATATGTATGTGAGGTTATAAGATTACATGAGTACCTATATCCATTGTGCTAGATAGAGATTCAAGGTTTACTTCCCGATTATGAAAGGGTTTACAGGAAGCAATAGGTATAAGGTTGACTTTTAGCTCTACATTTCATTTGCAAATAGATGGACTGATCTTGTCATCCAAGAGGATATTTCATACAAGGAGAGATCGATTTAGGTAGTTGATCGAAGGGAACAAGTTTTACTCTAAAAAGTGATACCACTTATAAAGGTAGTGTGGCAACATCTTGGAGTAAAAGAACCCACATGGAAGCTAGAGTCAGAGATCCAGCAAAGGTACCCAGAACTATTTGACTCATGTATTTTCCTAAATTTTAAGGATGATTTTTTTAAGGAAAGAAGTCTTGTCACACCAGTGTCTTAAGATTAGGGTTTAAAGTTAATTTACTCATTAATTCTGTAAAAAATTGTTAAACTAGGCAAGTAAGGTGGAATTGAGTAGTGGGCCCACATGAGTGAAGGTCTGCATCGGGCTTGAATTCAAGTAAATTGAAAACCCTGACATTGTTGAATTATGTATCCTACTAGGAATATAATGATTCAAAACTCACTTTAGATTCATGGAAAATTTTGAGCAATTTTACTTTAATTGGAAATTTTTTATCAAAATAAAATTAATTAAAAACATTGAAATTAGACTAAAAGAGGTTAATTTCTAGATTATGCTTTAAATAGGCTTTCCAACAACACGAAGAATGCATAAAACGGAGGTCGGGAGCTAAAAATCTAAAACATTTTACAAATGAAAGGGGGGAGTCCATATTGATAATGGCACCCCTGTGCTAACTCTTCTATATAGTGTCATAGGGAGGCAAGTCAACATGTGGGAGTTAGATTTGCCATGTGGACTTACCCCCTCCATGTGTCAGAGATGAAAAATAAGGGAAAAATCATTGATGACTTTCCCCCCATTTATCATCACTATTTCCCATCTCTCTTTCTCCAGCAAAAGGAAATCAATGCCGATGATGAAGACTTCTCACCCCACCATCATCTCTCTCTTGCTCTTCTCCTCCTCGTCGGTCACCCATCAATACCAAGATCCAGGTTGCAAGAAGATCCAATGACGGAACCTCCTCTTACACAGAACCGATTAACCAATTGTAAGTAGGTCACCTTCTCTCCTCTCCTATCATTTCCTCTTCCCCTTCATTCCTTTCTCACTGGTGACTGCCCATCATCACCAATGATTGAAAGAAACTCACGTATAAACTGATTGTTAAAAAAACACAGTCAATAGAATGGTGTTGGATCAATGATCCAAACCATTCATTTTATTCCTTAGATGGTTCTAAGTGAAAACTCTCTAGTTTCATGAAAATCTATTAAGTAATGACCCCAGAATTTGAGAAAAATAGTAAGACCAGTGACATTAAAAAGTTAGATAAAATATAGCCAAAAACCCAAAATTTTCTTAGAATTTGCAGAGAAGAGCTAAATAGGACTCAAATTCATGAAATTTTGACCAAATATGTACAAATTGGTACAGTTTTCATGCTATGTGCATCAATGACGATGACAGATATTAGATCACCTTTTTTGATCTAATGGTGAACTTTTCCAGCAAATCCCTAAAAATTGAAAAAAATGAAATTTTTGTTATTTGGATAAATCACATCCAACCTTTTCATCCATGAAGATGGATCATCAATTAGGAATCAATTAATCCTTGAACTTTTGATCAAAAACTTGATAGTGCGTAGGGAAGAACTAAGATCTTAGCATCCAACCATTACGAACACTATCAAAAGGTAAATCTATGAAAAATGTGACTTCAATTATGCATCAACAATGAATTGTGACAAAAATGACAACCCAATTATGGACGAGTTGATGGAAGATCCAAGTTGACCATTCAAAACTCGTTCAATGATGATCAAAGGTTAGGAAAGGCAATCTGACCAAGGATTATGGTTAAAATCATGGAATTTCTGATTAACTTACCTTAAACAATGGGAATTGAAACTTCTAGAGGTACAAGCTCAATCTAGACTATCGATTTAAGATCAATGGTACTTATCTAAGTAGATAGTGACCAATTGGTGTCTTGATCATCAATTTAGATATTAGAGGTTGGATCAATGACTTTAGGAATAGAGATCTTAAAGTAATTAAAGTAAATTGCATGAAATTTTGAAATTTACTTAGAACTTGTATTGATAATTGATTTGTGAGTTATAATTAGCACTCAAGTAAGAACCCTAAACCTTCTTTATCCTTAATATCTTATTAATCTATTTACTTGTAATTTAACAATATGGATGTGCAGAACATATATATCATTATGTTGATGGAAAAGAGAATATGAGTTGCAATTACTTGTTGAAATTGTCAAGTGATATTCTAATTAACTAGACTGAACTATTATGATGATATCAATTATGATAAAATGGTCAATCCCAAGATAGTAAGACTTGAGGGCTGCCAGGTAGACTATGATGACTCCTTCCAAGATGGTAAATGCTAAGGGAAAGGGCTACTTGGTTGATTGCAACTAAGGTGAAGCCATCCCAAATGGTAAGCCCTAAGGAAAGGATTGTTGGTTATTAAGGTTCCCAAGATGGTAAACCCTGAGGGAAATGGCTGCCTAGTTCTTTGGAATCATAGCAAAGCCACCCAAGATGGTAAACCTTCAAGGATGAGTATCCTCCCAAGATGGTAAACATTGAGGGAAAGGGCTACTTAGTCTTTTACGATCATGCTGGAGCTGCCCAAGATGGTAAACCCTAAGGGATGAGTTGGGAGACTAGAGCCTCCCAAGATGGTAAAACCTGAGAGAAAGGGCTACCTGGTTGATTATGACTATAGTAGAGCCACCCAAGATTGTCAATCCCAAGGGAACCTGAAATTGGAGCTGCCCAAGAGAGTAAACTTTGAGGGAAAGGGCTACTTAATTCTTTGGAATCATGGTGGAACCACCCAAGATGGTAAATCCTTAGGGTTTGGTTTCCTTCTATATGATACTCATATTGAGCCGCCCAAGATGGTAAAGCTTGAGGGAGATGATGTCATACTTAGCTATCATTGTTGAGGAAATAATCAAATGAAATACATTCCTGTACGGTTTTATCTAAATGCTCTACTTATGGTTTTGTAGTTTGAATTTGGAATAAAGTTCATAACTTCATTACTTATATGTTGATATGGAAATCAATATCTTGTGGTTGGACATGACTGGGGAGTTGATATTGCATGGGTTTATTTGCATGCTATGATTATTGCTTTATAGTTTGAATTTGAAATAAATTGTATTTTTGTTCTAATACCATCATGTATATGTGGTAATACATGCCACTTAATTTGTTGATTTCCTGTTAAAAATGAAAATGAATGTTCCATGGTTGGATAGGAATGTGCAGTTGAGCTTAGCTCAACAAGAATGGTAGGATATGCATGGGTTTAATTCTTTTTCCTTACTGGGCTTCACAGCTCACCTTATCAATTTTCAGGTACTAGTCAAGTTAATAAAGGGAAGGCTCTTGATGTAAATGGATGAAGCCTAACAAAGTGACAATGTCACTTTTTGAACTAAATATGTATTTTGGTGATGAATATGAGTTGTGTTCTATTATCTGATGAGTAGCCCTATGCATCTATTTCTAACATTATGTATTTTTTTAACATGATGGGAGTGTATGAGATTCAGGTCAAACTTTAAGTTAGAAATTATGAATTACTGTAAATTACTCTGGTGAATGGTGTGGAGATGGGGTCTACTTTAGACATTTTAAACTAGTGTAATATCTATTAAGTGAAATGCATCATATGCGTTAAATGCATAAGTTGTGGTCTATATCAAAATTTTTGTAGAATTAAATAGTTAAAAATTTCTAAGCTATAAACTGTGACTTGCACAAGACAAGAGCATTTAGCTCTCTCGATGCTTCCACTACAATATATGAACAAAAAAGCCATGTAGGCTTCTCTTGAACCAGTCACTATTGTTTGATTACGTGAAACAACAGCCTTGGGGTTTGGGGTCGCGATAGTGACTGAATCCAATGATATTAATGGTTCACATAATCTTATAAATGCAAATGAGATAAAGGAGTATAATCCCTAAGAATAGATGTCACTACTAAAACTAGTAGAGGTAGTTCATAGTAATTCCTTCCTATATATATATCCTCATTAAGGCTATTTTCTACCTTAATATAAATAGATCTTTAATAGGACAAAACGTAGGCTTAGGATAGGATCAGACAGGAAGGGGATAAGGATTCAAGGTTTCAAATGGGAGTCGTGGTCTTCAATTGAATGTTGGACAACTTTATTTTTCTTTTGAACTGAAATGAATATCTTTTCAAATTTTCTTTCCTCTTCATTTTTCTTTTCCTTGATATTTCTAATTTTTTACTCTTCTTTGTATTTATTTATTTTTATCTTTGGGAAAGTCTTTTTCTTTGTAAGTACTTTAATAATTTTCACTTATTTTACTTTTGTCTCAGTCAAACTTTTTTCTACCATCTCTACTCATTTTTTAAAGATAGGTAATGAATGTTTTAAATGGTTTTCTAGGTCAAGGTAAATGGGGTTTTAAAAAACAAGTCTTATTAGGTAGGTTTTATGTCTCTGGGCTATAACAAGGATGGCCCATATCATTTACTAGGTTTCTTAAAGCTTAGCTGATTCAGTAAATGTTCAAGAAAGAAACTTAGCACTCCTTTTGTTCTTATCACTTTGATCAAAACAAAGATAGTGGGATCTTTCAAAATTTATGATTGCTGAAGAAATTATGGAAATATATCACCATCATCATCATCAAGGTCTTATCCCAATTAGGGGTCGGCTACATGAATCATGTTCCTCCATTCCGCTCTACTATGTACCATGGCTTTATTTTGTACCAAAGCTTTTAAATCTTTTTCCACCGCTTCTATCCATGTTCTTTGGTCCCTTCCCTTGCCATTTTAGAACCTTCTACTTGAATTGCTTCAATCCTTCTAACTAGTGCCATTTTCTCTCTTCGTTGGACATGTCCAAACCATCTAAGTCTAATCTCCATCAACTTGTTACTTATTGGTGCTACCCCTAAGTTTTGTCTAATGTTTTCATTACTAATTCTATCCTTTCTTGTCTTTCCACTCATCCATCTTAACATACTCATTTCTTCTATGCTTAGCCTATAAATATGATGTTTTTTTACTGCCCAACACTCTGGTCCATAGAGCATGGCCAACCTTATAGCAATCTGTAATCACTCCAATTTTGTAACATTAAAATCCCAAGTTAGCAATGAAAAGGCCACCTTTTGGAAATAAGGGTATTTTGGTCATTTCACTATTCATCTTGATTGAACCCAGAAATTTGGTCTTGAAAATGGTACCATTAGTTGCGTCTCGGAAAAATGAATCCAACATGATCAAAATCACCCAAAACGGAATTAAAATGAGCAAGTTATGTCCCTTTGAAGTTCAGGGGCAAAAATGTAATTTTTACAAAAAATGGATTTAGCCTGCAAAACACAAGGACCCATTTTGATATGGGCACCCTTCATCTTCAACCTCCTAGAGGGTTCTAGAACGGTGGTGATTGGAGGAGAAATCACTGCCATTCTGGATGTTTCTCCACTGCCATTCAAAGGCAGTGAGAGCCCCCTCCAGAACCCTCTTATAGCTCTATAAATAGAGCTCTTGGGTGCCTCTAATGGCAGCCCAAAAGCTTGAAGAAAACCTGTTGTGGAGGAGCAACCTAGAGGGGAAATGAGGAGAAAACCCCAGCAACGAGCCAGGTATGCCCAAGATTCCTCAAAATCCATCTTCACAGTAGTTCTAAGATCAATTTCCCTAAGTTTTTGCATGAAAAATCATGCAAAATAGAGCCCTAGAGAGTCACCAAGGACCCAGGGACATCCCTTGGGCCATACTGGTTCGACAAGGTCAAACCAGGGTGTCCTGAGGATGCCCCGGTCCCCCAAACGAACGAAAAGTCCCACAGGGACGAGATGCGTCGACTGCGTCTAAGAAAAACCAAACGGGCGCGTCTGTGGATGCGCCTGCAAAAGAGAGAGACAGGCGAAAAAACTCGGCGCATCTACAAACACGCCCGCTAACATGCATACTGCAGACACGCAGTGCGCTAGCAAGCCGGGATTTTTCTGTTCCTTTAGAAAAGGCGGGCGCATGCTGCTGACGCGCAGTGCCCTAGCATTCCGCCTTTTCACTCTTAAGGCCCTTATGTACGTGTGACACTAAAATGCTTATAACTTGAGATCTAAAGCTCCGATTGAGGTGCCGCAAAAGGCATTGTGTCTCTGTCGACGCGCAGACACACCCAAACTATAAAATCCCTGATCAAGGCCCAATCAAAGGTAGGCATGACCCTTAGAATAGGATGATGGTGCATGGCTGTTAGACCTTTGGAAAACTGATAATACCAAGGCCCAATTAGGACCTTAGGACACCCATAGGCATAGGGATGGACCCTTAATGGCTAAGTGATAAGACCAACTACTCTAAAACCCATAAAAGATAGGCCAAACTAACCTTGATTCTCCAAACCATGATTAAGAGTGTACAAGGACAAAGGGGTTAGCGCGACCTAGCTAGGTAGGTGCTCTATCACTACTAGATTCTTTTAAAAGAACTATGATTGTTTTGCAAATACATGATTTAAGTATATGACTTGTTTAGCATGCATGTGACAAATGCTTTATGCATAGACATGTTTTGTATATACATTATGCATAGATATGTTTTGCAAACTATTGCATACATTGCATGATCTATGAGCATTAAGTTCTTGTAAAGATTGCATGTCCTTGAGGGTTTCCAAAAGACGCTGGAGTGCCGAGGGCCAGGCAATTTTGAGGGACCCAAAGAGGACAGGTTTTGAAAAGAGGTTTTTGGCTTATTTGATCGTACATGATTTGGGCTAGTAAGCTCGTGGGTGCTATGCCGAGGGGTGTGGGTTGGCCACCCAGCCTCTACCACTATTAGGTGGATGGGTACCATGCCCAAAAAGGGCATGTCCCTGCTTCGACTGCATGTGGTACAGGGGGCTACCACTGGTGTCACGGCACTAGGTCGAAGTGTCATATGCCCCGTGGAGGTATATGATCCTGTGTCCCTAGGTACCCGGGGACCACACGACGGTGAGGTCGTGGGCATAGTGGGACCCTATGGTTTCGTGGACTTATGTGCATTGCATATGGCATGATATATATGTATATGATACTTTCAATTTTGGATTATGTGATCCTTTAAGTCGTTAGTATTTCAGTTTGACAATGGATTTTAATATCGATATTGAACTTGAGTGTTTAGACTTGTACATGTTTTGAAAGAGCATATGATCTTAAAGCATCTCATGCATTATAAAACTAGTAGTGATAGACTCCGACTGAGTATAGTATATCCTCATCCTATCCTTAACATTTTTCAGATGATTCCATCCACGAGTAGAGGACATCTATGTTAGTGCTACGAGCAAGTGAATCAAAAAGGAAACAATTATACATGTAAGTAAATTCTCAACCCTTTGGACATGTATTTGTATTTAATTACAGTTGGGTTGTGTGCTGTGAGTGGATAGATCTAGGGAAAAACATTTATGATTTCTAAAGCTTTTCAACAACTACCTTAGTTGTTGTGAAAGCAAATGACACTCGGGGTTTTCAAATTGGATTTCAAATAAAAGAGTTTTTCCTCTGCACTGCATTGTTTTTCAAATAGGGATCCCGCCTTAGGAATTTAGATTTTTCATTTAAAAATGCATGAGAAAACCCAGGTCATCACACAATCCTACAAAATATTTCTTTTAGTTTGAGTGGCACTTACTGATCACACAAAACTCCAGATGCACATCTCCATTTGTTCCTACTTGCTTGGATTCTCTAAGTAGCCTCCCTCTCAATCTCTCCACTCTCATAAATCATTGATCCTAAGTACCTAAAGTGGTCTTTTACCTGGGCCTTCTAGGTTATCAATCTTTACTAGTTATTTGCTCCCATTCCTCCCGTATTAAATTGCATTCCATATACTCCATCTTATTCAGCTGATTTTAAACCATTTAGGTTAGCTTTGTGTTTACACCCTCCCTTGTCTCATCAATTAAAACTATATCATCTATAAATAGCATGCACCATGGAATCTCCTCATGCAGATGTTTTGTTAACTCATCCATAACCAACATGAAATGGTATGGGCTCAATGCCAATCCTTGGTGAAATCCTATAGTGAAACGAAAATCATCGATCTGTCTGCTAATGGTCTTAACATTTCTTATCTCTCCCTCTTACATATCTTTAATTATGTCTATATACCCTCACAAAACCCCTTTCTTGGCCAACACCCTACCATAAGCTTTCTCTAAGTCAATAATGACCATGTGGAGGTCCTTCCTCCTCTCTCTATATTTCTCTCTCAACTATCTTAATAAGAAAATAGCTTCCATGGTAGACCTTCTAGGCATGAAACCAAACTAGTTCTATGGTACACTTGTCTCATATCATAGCCTCTTCTCAATCACTCTTTCAAAAAGTTTCATAGTGTGGCTCATAAGTTTGATCCCCCGATAATTAATGCAACTTTGTATGTCTCCTTTATTCTTATACATTGGTACAATAGAGCTTTTCCTCCATTCATCTAATATTTTCTTTAATTTATACTCTTGTTAAACAACTTGGTGAATCAAACTACTCCAGTATCTTGCATATGCTTCCAAACCTCTATTGGTAATACCATCAGGCCTTAGGGCCTTTCCTAATTTCATCTTTTTCAAGGCTTCTTTCACTTCAGGTATTCTAATCTTATGGTCATATATATATAATGTCCAATGCTCCCTATATCCTCAAGAAAATTTTATTTAGCAATTTTTGAAAGTAACTTTTTGACCTTTGTTTGATCTCGTCATCTTTGACTAGTACCGTTCGATCATTGCATCTAATACACTTAATGTGGTCTAAGTCCTTACCCTTCTGTTGTCTTATTTTTGCAAGTTTAAATATATTTTTCTCACCTTCCCTTGATCCTAGTCTATTATAGAGGTCATCATATGCCTTAAGTTTAGCCTCACTTACTATTCTCTTAGCAACCTTTTTAGCATTCTTATATTGTTCATAGTTTTCATTATTTCAAGTCTTTTGCCATGCTTTAAAACACACTCATTTTTCTTTAATAACTTTTAGCACTGTTTCACTCCACCAACAAGTTTCCTTTACTTAATGCCTTTTTCCTTTTGATACTCTCAGGACATCTTTTGCCACTTCCTTAATGGACTCGGCCATATTAATTCACATGGTGTTTACTTCTGTATCATTGTTCCATTTTTCTTCTACCATCAACTTATTAGCGAGCGAGGTTATTTTCTCCCCTTTTAAGTTCCACCACCTAGTTTTTAGATACCTATTAAGTTAATTTCCTTTCTTCCATCTTTTAATATAGATATCCATAACCATTAACCTATGTTGTGAGGTTAAAATATCACTGAGTATCACCTTACAATCCTTACACATTGAACTTTTCGTATTCCTAAGTTACAAAAGTCTATTTGGCTTTTATGGAGTCTAGTTTTAAAGGTTATCGAGTGTTCATCCCTCTTCTTAAAGAATGTGCTTGCAAGGGCCAGGTTATATGCCAAAGCAAAATCGAAATAGCTTCCTCCATCTCATTTTGTTCTTCGATACTATACCATCCATGTACCCTATCATATCCTTCATTTTCTTTTCCTACATGGCCATTTAAGTATGCTCCTATAAATATCCCTTCTGTGTTGGGAATTTCTTGCATGACATCCTCCATATCTTCCCAAAACCATCTCTTAATTATATCTTCTAACCCTACTTGTGGTGCGTATGCACTTATAACATTTATGATCTACTCTCCTTGAGCAAGTTTTATTATTATAATTCTATCATTGATTCTTTTAACGTTTACAACTTTATCCTTTAATTCTTTATCAACCACTATTCCTATGTCATTTCTATTACTATCCTTTCCTATGCAGCTAAGCTTATACCCATTGATTTCTCTAGTTTTAGCCCCTTTGCACTTGGTTTCTTAGATATAAGCTATGTTGACTCTCCTAGTTTCATCATATCTACCAACTCTAGACTCTTACCTATCAATATCCCTATATTCCATGTGGTAGTAGAAATCTTATGCTCTTAAGATAACTTATTTACCCATGCACTTCTTGACCCCATGGCATGAACATGTCTACTCTCCACTGCACCTAGGTTCTGATGTAACGTCGCTTTTTAGGGGACATTCTAATACTCATTGGGTATATAGGTCTCCACTAATTTTTCTTTGGGTCTCTAAGTCATACCATCTATCTGTCTAAACCTATGCACTGTGTGTAAGTGTGTTCTAAGATTTAACTTTCATATAGTACTTTAGCAAATGAATAAAACACATAATTAACCATATGCATTTCTATTAATAAGTTAAAGTAGGAGAAATAGTAAGCTTTTAAAAATCAAATTCTCATCAAAGTAAAGGAACTTTGACCTAAAGGATCAAGATTTTTTTTTTTTTGTCCCCAAAAGTATAGGAAAAACTCTGAAATCTTGTGCATATCAACATCCCCAACTGGTACTAAACATTGTCTCCAATGTTTTGAAACATAGGACTCCTATATGACAAATGGGTATGTAGAACAATGAAACTTTCTAAAACCCCGGGTTGCTTCCCAATGAGCGTTAAGTTTTACATCTTCAGCCAAACATATAATTCCATGATGAATGTAATTTTAATGATGAATGCTAATCTTATGATTGATGCAGGTGCCATGGGACATGCTAATGTGGGTCCTAGCATATAGGTTCCTCTAACAATATCTCATCTATTTAAAGTTTGACCAACTCTAGATAGGGTTTTAGCCTTTGTCGATTGATTTTGGAAATCACACCGTCCTTTTCTATATCAATGGCCCCATGAGGGTAAAATCACGTACTATGTAGGGTCCATTCCATCAAAATTGAAGTTTTTCGGGGAATAGATGTAGTCTAGAATTATAAAAAAAGAACCTTTTGTCTTTGGGTAAAGGGCTTTATAGTATGTGTCCATCATGATTACTCATTATATGGTCTTTATATAGTTTTGCTAATTCATATGCATCTTTCCCAAGCTCATCCAACTCATTGGGTTGGAGTTTTCTATGGGCTCGAGTAGTATCTAAGTCAAAGTTGGTCATTTTTATGGCCCAATATGCTTTATGCTCAAGTTCTACTAGTAGGTGGTGGGCCTTTTCATAGACTAGGTAGTAGGGTGACATGCCTATAGGAGTCTTATATGTAGTGTGGTATGGCCATAATGTGTCATTAAGACTCAAAGACCAGTCATTCCTATTTGGATTGATTGTATTTTCTAAAATCCTATTTATTGCCCTATTTGACATTTCTATCTATCCACTAATCTAAGGATAATGAGGTGTAGCTATCCTATAGGTAAGATCATATTTCTCCATTAAATTCTCAAATACATTATTACAAAAGTGTTTTCCCACATCACTAATTATGGCCCTAAGAATACCAAAGCATACAAATATATTTCTTTTAAAAACTTGACCACCAAACTGTGGTCATTAGTCCTGCATGATAAGGCTTCCACCCATTTGGACACATAGTCCACTCCCACAAGGATGCAACGATAACCAAAATAGTTAGGAAAGGGTCACATAAAATCAATGCCCTAAACATCAAAGGGCTTTATGATAAAAATGGGGTTTAGGGGCATTGTGTTTCCTTTTACTATGCTTCCTCATAGTTGACATCTAGCACATGCTATACAGTAAGCATGTGAATTCCTAAAAAATGGTAGGCCAATAAAAGCCACATTGTAAAATCTTTGTAGCTGTCTTTTTGGAATTAAAGTTGCCCCTGCATGCATGGTCATGACAAAAGAAAATGATTTTGTGATGTTCACTTTCTAGTATGCATCTCCTAATGACTTGATTAGGACAGTACTTAAACAAGTTCAGATCGTCCCATGTAAAGTGTTTATCCTTGACAATGAATCTTTTTTTTATCTTGTTTAGACCAATGACTAGGCATTTGACCAATGTTAAGATAATTGACTATATCTGCATACCAAGGAAACTGGGAAATGTCCAACAAATGTTAATCTAGAAATGTTTGCATTATATGCACATTCTCGCTAGTGGACTCCACAACTATTATATGGACAAGTGGTTTGCTACAACATTTTTAGAACCTTTCTTGTCTTGAACTTCTAAATGAAACTCCTATAGCAGTAAGATTCATTGAATCAGCCTAAGTTTAGCAACCTTCTTAAAAATATGGTATTTTAGTGCTATATGGTCCAAATAGACAATAACCTTAGTTAGCAGATAAGATTTAAATTTATCTAGAGTAGAGACAAGTGTCAACAACTCTTTTTCTATCATGGAATAATTGAGTTGGGCATCATTGATTGTCTTACTAGCATAGTATATCACATGGGAAAGCTTATTAATACACTGTCAACATAATCTTGATTGCATAGTCTGAAGCATCACACATTATTTTGAATGGTGCACTCAAATCTAGTGGTCGAATAATGGGTCCAGAGGTGACTTTAGACTTTAGACACTCAAATGCTTTCAAACAATTTTCATCAAATTCAAAAGGTGTCTCCTTCGTAAGTACTTTACTTAGGAGCTTAGCAATTTTATTAATGTCCTTGATGAATTGTCTATAAAATTAGCATGGCCTAGAAAGGAGTGACTTTCATGTTGTTGGAGGAAGATGGTTAGAGATTAAATCCACATTGGCTTCGTCTACTACTATGCCAATGTTTAATGTGAAGTGGTCTAAGACAATGCCATTTTCTACATGAAATGACATTTTTCCTAGTTTAATACTAAATTCTTTTCTTGATACCAAGTAAGAACAAGTTTTAAATGGTGCAGGTATTCATCAAATGAAGAAGAGGACACTGAAACATTGTCCATAAACATTTCTAAAAACCACTCCACCATATTAGAAAATATGCTCAATATACACCTTTGAAAAGTAGCTAGAGCATAACAAAGTCCAAAAGGCATATGACAGTAGGTGAAGGTCTGAAAAGGGCACATAAAGTAGTCATCTCTTAGTCTTCAGGTGCTATTGGGATTTGGTTAAAGCTATTGTATCCATCAAGAAAGTAGCAATAACTATGACCTGCTAACCTTTCTAGCATTTGGTATGTAAATGGAACTAGAAAGTGATCTTTCCTCATGATCGAGTTTAGTTTTTTGGTATTCTATACAAACTCTTTAGTTGGTGATCACACTAGTGGAGAGTAACTCATTATCCACATTTTTTATTACCATGACTCTGGACTTCTTGGGGACAACCTGAACTGGGCTAAACTAAGTGTTGTCAGATATAAGGTAGGAGACATCAAGATCTAAAAGTTGAAGGACTTCATCTCTTACTACCTCTTTCATATTGGGCTTTAGTTTCCTATGTGTTTCCCTAGATGGTTTAGCATTCTCTTCTAGGTGAATTCTATGCATACACATAGTAGGGCTAATCCCATTAATGTCCACTATTGTCCAACCTAAGGTTGTCTTAAGTTCCCTGAGAACATCAAGAAGCATTCCTTATTGTTCTTTGTCTAGATGTGAAGTTATGATTACAAGTAAGAATTCATTTCCTCCTAAGTAAGAATATATTAAATTTTCAAGGAGTGGCTTATGAACTAATGTCAGTAATTTTTCTACTAAAGGCATAGGGACAAAATTGGTAGGAGGAAGAGGTTCCACTAGAGCTCCCCATTTGGAAGTGCACTAGACATGCCTCAAGTGGGTCTAGAAGTAGACCTTCAATTACATTGACTACACAAGAATCATCTAGGTCTAGATGATGATAACTGGCATTAAAAACATTGAGCTTGACTTTCATAATGTTGAAAGATAACTTCATCACACCATTTCTATAGTTGATGATGGCATTGGACATTGCCAAAAATAGATGTCCAATAATTACTAGGATCTGATTACCCAAATCTGACATAGGCTGGGTATCTAGGACAATAAAATCTATAGGAAAGTAAAACTGGTCCACCTATATTAGAACATCCCCAATCATACCATGAGGGATCTTTAGTGATCTAACTGTAAAGGGGTATTGGTTGGATTAAGGTTCATTAAGCCTTAGTTGCCCATAGATAGAATATGGCAATAGGTTCAAACTAGCCCCTAAATTTAATAGGGCCATGTTAGAGACATGGTTTCCAATAACATAGGAGGTGGTGGGACAACCTGAATCTCTAAGTTGAATTAAAGAGCTCGTCTACTCAGTGAGGATGGCTTTATTTTGCACATTATATAGAGCTCTTTAAGAAACTTGGCATAAGTAGGAATGTCATTAATTGCTCAGATAAAGTAGGAGATTTTTATCATTTCTCTTTCTCCTGTGTTTTAGCTGGTTTGTTCTCCTTTAAATTTTCCTTAGTCCATACTTTATTATCAACTTGAGGACCACTTTTATGGGTAGTAATATACCTTATTTCTCATGGGGTCTTTGGTTATTTGAATTGGACCCTATTTCAAACTGTCCCTTAGGGTTTGGAATTGGCTAACTAGGAAACCGTTCGTGTCTTCTCTCATTCAAACCAATGCCTACTCTCATTGATGGCATGTCTAGTTTCATCATGGTGTTTTAAAGTTTTCTTCATAAATGATTGCATTGTTTCATTTAAAGTGAGCTTCTTTGGTTGTTGAGGAAATTGAAAACCAGGTGGTTACTATAGAATTGATGTCCTAAAAGGTGCTACACAGGGGGTTCATAGATGGACCTGCCTACTAATTGTTCTTATGCCATGATAAATTAGGATGCCTCACCTACCTTAGATTATAGTTCTTAGAATGAGAATTATTGTTAGTGTTGTATATATGTGCAGAGCATTCATCTGTCCTCAAAGATATTCTGTGTATACTCTATTGGATGCACAAGTTGATGTTATATGTGCAAGGCTAGAACAAAAAGCACAAACCTCTTATGGAGGTTTAGGAGATGCATTAGCAACCATTATAGTATCTAGTTTGGTAGTCACTGTTTGGAACATATTTTCCACCTTGTGCATTCTTCCATCCAAGCAGTTGAGCTTATATGACATATTTGAGGTCACTCCTATTTCATACAGGCTTCTTTCTTTTGAGGCTCGGTCTCTCTCTCTCTCTCTCTCTCTCTCTCTCTCTCTCCCATTAGAATAGTCCCATTATTGTTATTATCACCTAAAGTTTGAAACAATTCCCATGCCTCTATTTCATTTTTCAATAAGAGGCACCCTTCACTAATTGCATCTACCATCTGTTTATTTTGAGGTGTAAGTGCCTCATGGAGGCACTAAACTTGTTGCCATTTTTCAAATCCATGGTGGGGACACTTTTGTAGCAATTCATTCCACCTTTCCCATCATTCATAATATTGCTCATCATATTTTTGTTATAAATTAATGATCTCCTTATGAAGGGCATTAGTCTCATTGATGGCAAAACAACTTGTTTAGGAATGTTTTAGACAACTAGTCCTACGTGGCAATGGACCTGACCTCATAAGAATTTAGCCATGATATGGCCATATCTTTCAATGAGAAGGGAAACAACCTAAGTCTAATAGAATCATCTGAAACATTTTGGAATTTGAATGTAGCACAAATATCAAGGAATTTATTGATATGTAGGTATAGATCCTCTCTCTTTCGACCATCATATGTTGTCAGTAACTGAATGACTCCAGATTTAAGTTCAAAGTGGTTTGCATTAGTGGGTGGTAAGGCAATGAATGATGGAGTATTTAATTGGAGTGGCACGTGGAAATCTCTTATGCCCTTCTGCTCAACTACAACTTGTGGGTCTGTATGGGATTAGGAATTTGATTTCTTAGCCCTTGTCTATGGATACATTCAATCTCAGGGTCTAATGGTACTAATTTAGTGTTTTGAGATTGACAACCTTTATGCACTATAATGCAAATAAATTTAAATAATGCAACCTAACTCTATATTTGATTCCTAACTATATATGATGAACAATCAATCAATGGCTAATGCTAGCGAGCTATTTTGATAATCCTTTTTTAATCTAAAAGGTGGTAGCTTTTACACTTAGATCTAGATAGCTCCTCCTTTTACCCATGCTTGACTACTACTTACCAGTTAGGTTTTCCTCTAAAGTGGTTAATACAATTCTAATGGAAGGAAGCATTGTAATGACCCCAATTTTTGTAATATTAAAATCCCATGAAAAGTTCAGTTTTAAAGATAAGGGCATTTTGGTCATTTCACTAGTTTCCTTGACTAAACCCAGGAATTTGGTCCTAAAAATGGTTCCATTAGATGCGTCTCAGAAAAAGGAATCCAACGAGACCAAAATCACCCAAAACGGAGTTAAAATGAGCAAGTTATGGCCCTTTGAAGTTCAGGGGCAAAACTGTAATTTTTACAAAAACGGGTTTAGCGGCAAAACACAGGGGCCCGTTTTGATACGGGCACCTTCATCTTCAACCTCCTAGAGGTTTCTAGAATGGCGGTGTTTCAAGGAGAAACCACCACCATTCTGGAGGTTTCTCCACCACCATTCAAAGGCAGTTAGAACCCCTCCAGAACCCTCTTTAAAAGCCCTATAAATAGAGCTCTTGGGCGCCTCTAATGGCAGCCCAAAATGTGGGAGAAAACTCGCTGAGGAGTAGTGACCTAGAGGAGAAAACGTGGAGAGAAAACCAGCCATGAAGCAGGTACGCACAAAAAATCCCCAAACCCATCTCACCCACAGTCCTAGGCTTAGTTTCCCTAGGTTTTTGCATGAAAATCCATGGGGAATAGGTCTCTAGGGAGTCACCAAGGACCCTGGGACATCCCCAGGGCCGCATTGGTTCCTCAGGGATGAACCAGGGCATCCCAAGGATGCCCCGGTCCCCCAACGACCAAGACGCCCAGACAGACGAGACGCGTCGAATGCGTCTGAGAGGAACCAAACGAGCGCGTCCGTGGACGTGCCCGCTAAAGAGAAGGACGGACGGGAAGTACCGCGCGTCTGCAGACGCGCCCGCTGAGGCGCACGCTGCAGACGTGCAGCGCGCTAGCAAAGGTGTCATTTTTGGTTTGTTAAGGAAGCCAGGGTGCATGATGCTGACGCGCAGCGCCCTAGCATTCCGTCTTTTAATTCTTAAGGGTCTTATGTACGTGCGACACTAAAACACTTATAACTTGAGATATAGAGCTCCGATTGACGCACCGCAAAAGGCATTGTGTCCGTATCAACGACGCGGACACATCCAAACTATAAAATCCCTGATTAAGGCCCAATCAAAGGTGGGGATGACCCTTAGAATAGGATGGTGGCGCGTGGCCACTAGAACATTGGGAAACTGAGGATACCAAGGCCCAAGTAGGACCTTAGGACACCCATAGGCATAGGGATGGACCCCTAATGCCCAAGCAATAAGACCAATTACTCTAAAAACCTATAAAAGATAGGCCAAACTAACCTTGATTCCCCAAACCATGTTCAGGAGCGTACGAGGACAAATGGGTTAGCGCGACCTAGCCAGGTAGGTACTCTATCACTATTAGATTCTTTTAAAAGAACTATTATTATTTTGAGAACATATGTTTTAAATATATGACTTCATTTGCATGACTTAATTCAGCATGCATATGAAATGCTTTGTACATAGCCATGTTTTGAAATGATTGCATATACATTATGCACATATATGAGTTGCAAACAAGTGCATACATTGCATGATTTAAGTACTTGTAAAGATTGCATGTCCTTGAGGGTTGCCAAAAGACGCTGGAGTGCCAAGGGCCAGGCAATTGTGAGGGACCCAAAGAGGACAAGTTTTAACAAGAGGTTTTGGATTCTTTAATCTTATGTGATTTGGGCAAGTAAGCCCGTGGGTGCTATGCCGAGGGGTCTGGGTTGGCCACCCGGCCTTTACCACTAATAGGTAGATGGGTACCACGCCCAAAAAGAGGCAAGTCCCTACGTCGACTGCATGTGGTAAGGGGGCTACCACTGGTGTCACGGCACTGGGTCGATGTGTCATAGGCCCCGTGGAGGCTATGACCGAGTGTCCTCAGGTACCCGGGGACCACACGGCGAGGAGGTTGTGGGCATAGTGGACCCTATGGTTTGATGACTTATGTGCATTGCATATGGCATGATACGAGGTTGGTTGACCATACCATACTAGAGATCCATGAGTTGGACTCCATGAGGCATCTATTGCATATCATGATGTTATCATATATATATATATGATACTTTCAATTTTGGATTATGTGATCTTTTAAGTCATTAGTATTTCAGTTTGATAATGGATTCTTATACTGATATTGAACTCGAGTATTCAAACATACACATGTTTTGAATGAGCATATGATTTTAAAACATCTCATGCATTTATAAAACTAGTAGTGATAGGCTCCTACTAAGTATAGTATATACTCACCCTATCCTTAACATTTTTCAGGATAGTTCCACTCATAAATAGAAGACGTCTCAGGAGATATTAGTGCTATGAGCAAGTGAATCAAAAAGAAGAAAGTTATACATGTAAGTAAACTCTCAACCCTTTGGACATGAAGTTGTATTTAATTACAGTTGGGTTGTGTGTTGTGACTGGAAAGACCTGGGGAAAAATATTTATGATTTCTGAAGTTTTTCAAAAACTACTTTGGTTGTTGTGAAGGCAAATGTCACTCGGGGTTTTCAAAATGAGTTTAAAACTAAAGGTTTTCCGCTGCATTGCATGGTTTTTATAGAATGGTTTTCAAATAGGGATGCATCTCGCCTTAGGAAATTAGGTATTGCATTTAAAAATGCATGAGAAAACCCGGGTCATCACAAGCATTTAGACCTCAGCACTCGTCAATTAAAGGTGTGAGAAAATCACTTGGATTTTAGATACCCATGATAACCACAATGCTCAGAAGCCACTAGAGTGACAATAGATATCCTCCATCTAAAAGGGCCTCACAAGCTTGAAACATTAAGTCTCTTACTACTTGATTTTAAATTAAGCTTCAAGGGTTGGGATGGCAAACATACAAGGAATTGATTTGATTACCCAGTTAGGTTTTGATCTAAAGTGGTTAATACAATTCTAATGGAAGGAAGCATTTAGACCTCAGCACCCATCAATTAGAGGTGTGAGAAAATCACTTGCATTTTAGATACCCACTATAACCACAATGCTCAAAAGCCACTAGAGTGACAATAGATATCCTCCATCTAAAAGGGTCTCATAAGCTTGAAACCTTAAGTCTCTTACTACTTGATTTTAAATTAAGCTTTAAGGGTTGGGATGGAAAACATACAAGGAATTGATTTGATTACCTAGATAGGCCAAGGATCTGGTGAGAAAATCTAGTCCTTGTCTTATGAATGTTCCTTTCAGCCCTTACTCTTAATGTGCTCCATCCACCATAAAGTAGTAAACATGCAATTCAAGGAAAGGAAACTAATGCCTACCTATAAGTAATTTAACAAAGTAAACTTTGTTAAATAGGTACAATCTAATGCAACAACCCTAAATAAAATGCAACAAGTGTAATGAATGACCTAAAATATATGAATTACACTACCAACTAATATGCAAACTACACTAAATGCAACTGTACAATGAAAATAAAAGAGAGTGAGAGAAGCTTATAGTGAGGTTTTTAATGAAGATCAAGTGTGGGCTACCATACCCCACACATGACCTATATTATTGGAACCCATTTAAAATGAAATAAAGAATTACAAATTACAAATTACAAAGGGGTGTCACTGCAAGTTCACTCAAAAGCCTAATCTAAATAAAGATCCAACTACAAATATGTTGTGATTTCCTAACAATGGTGCAAAAAAAAATGGTGTACCTTTAGAATTACTTACAAGTGCATGAATCAATTATAGTCATTGCATGCAA
Organism: Warburgia ugandensis; assembly: GCA_035236585.1. Taxonomy (NCBI): domain Eukaryota; kingdom Viridiplantae; phylum Streptophyta; class Magnoliopsida; order Canellales; family Canellaceae; genus Warburgia; species Warburgia ugandensis. The sequence continues at coordinate 27,833,534 of CP141128.1, forward strand.
GAGAGGTCAATTCCACAAGGAATCTCATGGAATTTTCAATTGTTTAGAACTTATTTAAGTTGCTTATCTTAGCCCAAGAAATAGGGTTTTGATTAAACTAGGAAACTAAACAACATGAAATGGGAAACATGCTTAAAATTAGAAATTACAATTAAAGGAAACCTTCTAAAAATAAAGATATTCAATGAAATTTAAAACTTTCCTAATGCATTCAATAAAAGAAACTAATGCAAAACTAGAATGACTGTATCTGGGAAAATTAAGCTAAGGAAACTTGCTAAGAATGAAAGTTTCCTAAACTAACACTATGCATGGTTCATGAGTTGGGAAAAGGACCAAAAAACATGAATTAAAAGATAATTAGCATGAAAAATAATCAAAGAACTCACAAAATTGACGAAAAAACTAAATGGGTTCCTAAGATTTCAATCAAATAAAGTGCATGGACGCTAAACATTGCACATGAAACATGGTCTATGGAAACTCAAATCAAATAAGGCATGGAAAGAAAATTAACAAGATTTTTTCATGGAATATAATACTCAAGAATTGAAGTATTTTACTATTGGAATTAAATAGTAACCATGATCCTCAAATAATTTTATTGATTGACTTGAAAAGTACTTCAAAATTGGTTCAAACGTACATAGGTAACATGGCTGGAAGTTGTGCAGTTTTCTAATGACTAGAACTTGATTCAAAAAAATAATTAAACACACTCTATTACTCTTAAATTACTCTCAGATATGATGCGTGTATAACCCAAAGAGAATTCAAGAGAGTAAAAGCATGAAAGAACATGAAAATTGAAGCAAAGAACAAGCAAAATATACCCATATCTAAACTAGAAACAAGGAAAAGAAGAAAGGAAACAAGAAGGATAAAAGCTACTATTCCTTTGGCTATCACTACAAGAGATAAAATAGCTTAGACATTGAAGAATTAAGTAAGAAAAATAAGGGAGATAAAAGCAAAGATTAAGGAAAGACTAGCTAAATTCTATGTGTATGGAAGTAAATCAAAGAACTAAAAAAGTAAGCAACAAAGCAAGGCAATGAAAGTAAGGAACAAAGTACCAACCTGGAATTAAAGTGCCTGAAGAATGGAGAAGACTTGAATGAAGAATGCTTGAAACACCAAAGATACACAGCTAATGGAAGGAGGGGCAGAAAACCTATGTTACTGGTTGTATGAGACGTGGAACTCCAATAGGGTTTGAATAGATGTTTTGCAGTTCTAAAAGAGATCTATGGGGGAAGGAAAGAAATGGTAGAAGCTAGGAAAGTTAAGATATTAGAGTGGAAAGTGAGCTGTAAAGAGATCTATGGGGGAGGCACCAATTTTTTTTAGGAAAGTGGTATCTCCAACTTACTCCCATGCATGGAATTCCTAAGAGAGGGATGTGAAAGGTAAGAAAGAAAAAATAAATAGGGTAGGAAAGTAGAAATAAGCAGAAAGATGGAGGAAAAAGACAGGTGGAATTGGTAGGTGAATGGCTAGAATTAGAAGGAGAGGCCTCTCTTTTTTATGAAAGTGGTGTGGAACTCCTCCTCTTATAATTGGGTGATATGGTGAGTAGGAAAGAGATAGAAAAGAAAAAAAAAAGAGAAGGTTTCTCTCTTGTTTGGTCCAGCTACATATGCATATCTTGCCTTACACAAATTTTCCTTGAAATCTTCTAATTATCCCTTAGAAAATCACATTTTTTAAGATGGATAATGGATTCTAAAAGCCCTCTAATTGTGTGACTTCATGTTACATGGCTCTCATGGCTTTAATGGGTCACTTAGATGGCTCATTTGGTTTAGCTTGAGTGTCTTAGTCCCTTAGTTTAAAATCTTGTCTCACTTTTACGATAATTTTTATGACTGTTGCAACACAACATCACATGACTTTCTTTTTGTGGACCTCTCAGGGTCTCCAAACCCAATAAGTCCTTTGTCTTGATGTTGGAAAGGATTGCAAATTATGGAAAATTCATGGGAGGCATTAGTGCATTGTTGAGGTATGGGTTTTAAGTTGGATATTAGAGAAATACTACTGTTATAGCCTTCAAATTAGTAGTATGTTGTGTATATTAGTAGATTGCTGTTATGAGTTATTCTATGAATCTCAGTTGCTTAAGCTATACATGTTATGCTTAAATTTTCTTTGAAATTCTTGATGGGTTATCTTTAGTTGCTTACTACTTTATTGTGGTAAATAATCCAAGTCATCAATGTATTATATCAAGTGATATGCCCTAAGGAATTCTAGTTCCTAGTTATTAGTAAATCTCAATTTTGCTGGCTCTATATGCTATACAAGAATAGCTACTTGAAAATGTCATATGGGTCTTCTATAATTACTTATTAAATGTTATTATGTAATGGTTTATGTTACAAAAATGGTAGGCATGGTGTTCTATATTAAAAACCTTGATTTCTAGCTTAATCGCCAAATCTCAATTTTAAGAGTCCTATATATATATATATATATGATTTATGGATTTTTGCTTGAAGTAACACTTGAAATATCTCTATATAATTATAATAAATGTATTTTTGGATGATTCAATCCATTATGGTAGTAGGCTCATTGTATTATGCTAGAAAATGATACTTTTGGGTTCATAGGCAAATCTCAACTTTTGTCGATAAATCTCAGTTTTTCACATTATACTTGGGTTATTCTTAAATGAATGCTATGAATTCACTCCTGTGATTTAAGCCATTAAAACATGTATATGTGATGCATGCTCTAAAATCCCATGTTTTATAAATGAAGTGACTTAACTGTAATGGATGTAGGGTGTAGGAGTGACGATTTGGAGAGGTTATTGGGTGAACTCGTGCTAGGAAAAATATGTGGAACTAAACATGAATTCCTGGCTTGTTAGGCAAGAAAATGGACATCTATTTTTTTATGGTGTTTGGGTTGTAATTAGTTAGGTAAACACCATAAGAATGGGAGTTTTTATGTTTCCTATTTTCTGGTCATGAATGTATTTATGAATGGTTGAATTTTCCTTTACCTAAGTGGTTGAATGACATGGATTATTCATGGAGAAATGCATAGAAATCTGTTTCAATTTTCTCAAAAAATTGACTCCTATGTTGCTTATATAAGGCAGCCATTTCTTTCCCTTTAGTGGTTGGAGGATGGTGAACATTGTTGGTAATGTGTGTAGACTTTTTAAGGGTTAATTGGAGCAAATTCCTTTAGGATCATGGTGATGAATTCAAAGTGACTATCTACAGATTTCTGCAAAAATTTACACATCATAACTGAAGTGATATGCCTATGGTTAACAAGGTGGTGTACTCTTGGATATGGGACTTGAACACCAAGAGTGATTTAGGTTTAAAGGGAAAACATGATAAGCAAGTGGCTTATGGGAAACTTGTACAAAAACACATAAGTTTTGAGGATGTAATGTAGATGAATAACTATTGTCTAAAAGAGGAATTAAACACCTACATCATGTTTCCTTTTTGGTTGATGCAAGATCATAAGGAAAACATGGAAATAGATGACTAATAAATAGTGTTTTAAGAAACATGAGTCATAAGGAGGAATGACATGGAGTTAAGAAGGTAGTAAAAACTAATCAATTGATGTAGACCTTTAGCTAAGCATCTTATGAGATAAGGCATCACTTGAGAAGTAACTATTAAAAAAAAAAAAAAAACATATTCTAAAGTGAAGACATGAAAACACTTAGCGTAGAAAAGATAAGGAACCTTCACCAAACTACTTTAACCTCCAAACCAATTAGTGTATACCTCTAGTAACTAGCTTGAGTATTTTAGTAAAGTAAACCTCTAACGTGCTCTTAGGAAATGGCATGAATCAAAGTATGCCAATGTATGTATGTGAACTAGCCAATAAGTATTTTTGTGATTGGTATGATGGTTACTTGAATTGTATGGTTTCATGAACCAATTTCAAATTGTTTTCATTTATGATTGTACATGAAAATGTGGGGAACATGTAATATTTAGATTCATGCTCTTTCTTTTTAGTCTTGCTCATGACTAAAAATGAGGACATGTGGAAAATGGATATGAGTCTACTACTTGTAGGACTTGAATGGTTATTGATGATGCATGAATCATTGCACTATGAATGGAAGTCCTTTGAAAATTCTTGCTATGCATGAGGCTAGCACTCTTGGAGATGCTGTAAGGCCTACAAATTTTTGATTTGATATTAAAGGAAAAGCCTCTTGAGTCGACTTGAGTAGCTTCTCATTGAATAGCTGTAAGGCCATCAAACATGTTGATGGTCCACGAGCATTGGACAATATGGGAGATGTGTATGATATCCAAGAGAGTTGGATAGTATGGGAGATGTGTTTGATGTCCAGGAGAGTTGGACAGTATGGGATGTGTTGTTGATGGTCCAGTAGCATTAGACATGCATGGAGATCTCTACTGGTAGGACAAGTGTGCTAATGACCATGTCGACGTACTAAAATGTTAACCCCATGATAGATATGGGTATTTGAATGATTTATTAGACATGATTGTGAAATCATTATTATTTTCTTATCAAAGCATCTTTCACTATGCTTTCCATTTTGGTGGATTTATTGATTGAGGTTTGTATGATTGTTTGATTTAAATTGTTGTTTAGATTTTTCCTAGTACCATGTCAATTCTGCTAAAGTTGAGAAAATTGTTCATTTCCTACATACTTGTAATTATTCATGTTCATTTGTTGAATATGCATGCTCAAGTTAAACCTAATCTCATCATGTTGACTATTTAGTGCTTATTTATACATGCATTTTTATTATGGCATGTCTAGTAATTTGAAGGATTTTAGTATTATCTTTATTCCAAGGTGAGTGTTTATGCTCACTCCACTCTAACCATTACATGTGAGACGTTGATGAGGGTAGGAGTAGAAGAGGAGGTGCTTTTATAGTTGAGTGATTTGTATCACACTTTGGACATACATGAGCTACAGAGTAGTTGGTTATATTAGCACTTGAATTTTATAATAGGCTATATTAGTGGTTTTGACAATAAGTTCAAGGTTGACACTTTCTATATTGTTAACCTTATAGAAAATTTAAGCAAGTGTGCTTTTAAATAGTAATTTAAATTGTGACTAGTGGGTCCGGTGGCAACAAAAATTAATTTAGCCATTTTCCTTTAACATATGTGAGAAGGTTTTGCACATGACATCCAGTTCGAAGGTGGGTCTTTTTAAAAATACAAATGTTATGATTTTCTAACATGTTTTAATTAAATAAAGAAAATTTTCAAATATTGTTTTATAAAATTGTGATAAATTTATATCTTAATTACCCTAAATAAATTTCCAAACTTGCCCTAGATAAAATTAGATCTTACTTACTAAGATCTAAGGTCATCATCTATTTGGACCATGTAGCATTAAAATACCTTCTTTTCAGGATAGATGTCAAACCTAGGCTAATCTGATGGATATTATTGCTATAGGAGTTTGATTTGGAAATTCTGGATAAGAAAGGTTCTAAAAATGTTGTAGTTGACCACTTATCTAGGTTCAATGTGGAGTGTACTAATGAGAATGTGCCTATAATAGAAACATTCTTATATGAATAGCTCTTGCACATTTCCCAGTTACATTGGTATGCAGATATAGTCAATTATCTCGTCACAGGCCAAATGCCTAATCACTTGTTTAAACAGGATAGAAAAAGATTCATTACTGAGGTCAAGCACTTAACATGGGACGATCTATACTTGTTCATGTATTTTCCTGATTAGGTCATTGGGAGATGCATACCAGATAATGAATATCATAAAATTATTTTCTTTTATCATGACCATGCCTGTGAGGGCCACTATAGTTCTAGAAAGATAATTGCAAAGATTTTACAGTGTGGTTTTTATCGGCCCACCATTTTCAAGGATTCACATGCTTATTGCATAAGCATGTGCTAGATGTCAATAGTTAGGGAAAATAGGTAAGAGAAATACGATGGCCTTGAACCTCATTTTGGTCATTGGGCCTTTTTATGTTTAGGACATTGATTTTATGGAACCTTTTCCCAATTCCTTTGGTTATTTATACATTCATGTGGGAATGGACTACGTGTCCAAATGGGTAGAAGCCATACCATGTATGACCAATGACCATAAGGTGATGCTCAAGTTTAAAATAAAATAAAATATTTGCTCACTTTGTTGCACCCCTGGCCATAATTAGTGATGGGAGAAAACACTTTTGTAACAAATTTATTGAAAATTTATTGAAGAAATATGGTGTTACCCATAGAATTGCTACCCCTTACCATCCTAAAACTAGTAGACAAGTATAAGTGTCAAACAGGAAGATATAGAGAATCTTAGAAAGGATAATCAATCCAAATAAGAAAGACTAGTCTTTAAGACCTAATGATGATTTATGGCCTACCATTTTGCATACAAAACTCCTATAGGCATGTCACCCAACTGCCTTGTCTATGAAAAGATCAATTTTGACTCAAATAGTCCTCGTACCGACCAACAGATCCAGCTCAATGAGTTGGATGAACTTATGAAAGATGTAAATGACCAAGCTATACAAAGACCTCATCAAAAGACATCATTATAAAAATATTTGGCAGAAGTACTTCACCCTAGGACAAATGGTCATTTTGTATAATTGTAGATTGCATCTATTTCTTAGAAAACTTCGTTCTTGATGGACTAGACCCAACATAGTATGTGTTGTTTACCCTCATGAGGTTGTTGAAATAGAAAAGGATGGAGGGATTTCCAAAGTCAATGGGCAAAGGTTGAAACCCTATCTAGAGTTGGTCAACCTTAGAGTAGAAGAAATCTTGCTAGAGGAGCCAATCTATTAGGACCCACTTCCAAGATACTTGAATCCATCATAAGATCAATATTCATCCCAGCATTGTACGTCTGGCTAAAGATGTTAAACTTAGAACTCCTAGGAAGCAACCTAGCATTTTAAGGGTCTCATTGTTCTACATTACCTATTCATAATACAGGAGTCCTATGCTTCAAACACTGGGGATGATGTGTTGTTCAGGTTGGGGGCTATAGATATGCATGATATTTCTAAGTTTTTTTCTTTTTTAAAAGTTTTATTTTGGAGTTTTTAAGGTCAAGTTCCTATATTGTGATGAAAGTTGGATTTTTTTAAGCTTAGTATTTCTCCTACTTAAACTTCATAATAGAAATGCATATGGTTAATTTTTTATTTTATTCATGTCCTAAAGTTTTTCATGAAAGTTAAATCTCATAATATTACACACAATGCATTGTTTAAACAGATAGATGGTCATGACTTAGAGATGTTAAGGAAAATTAGTGGAGACCTATAAACAGGTGAGTATTAGAAACTATCATCTTTCTGAGAGTTATATGTAATTCCATAATTTCTTCAGAATGCATAAACTTTGAAAATATCCTAATATCTTTCTTTTGGTCAATTTCCAAGAATAACAATAAGAGTGCTAATTGTCTTTCTTGAACATTTATTTAATATGACAAGCTTCTAGAAACCTATGAAATGATATTGTCCATCCATGTTTTAGCATAGAGATATAAATCCTACTTGATATGTAATACCATTAGTTAGATCCTTTGAGCATCTTTACAAGCCTTTTATTTTCAAAAACTCTATTTACCTTGACCCAGAAACATAAATAGAATGTGTCCATTACTTATCTTTCAAAAATGAGTAGAGGTGGTATAAAAATTCTGAAAGGACAAAAGTAAAAGAAGTGAAAATATCAAAGTGTCTATAAAGAAAAAGCCTTTCTTTCAACGAAATACAAAGAAATCCTAAAGGAAAAAAATTATCAGAAAATAAAAAGAAAAGTTGTGAAAAGAAGAGAGAGAAGAAATAGAAATATGGATCTGATAGCTACTCCTAAGGGTGGTTATAAACTTGGCATGCTCACCCTTTAGGTTGGGGATGAGTTGACTAGGGAAGTGACCCTTTGCTCTGTTATGTAGTTCAGCCAGATGGCTACTAGGGAACTGTTGTTCTAAGAGGAAAGTTTTGGATAGGGGGATTTATAGATGGTCTCCCTTGGTGGTTATTCTTTGACTAAGTCAAATTGGGATGCCTAGCCTACCCAAGGTTGTAGGTCTCAGAATGGTTGTTTCTAGGTTGGCGATATGCATTCAATGCATTCGCTTGGTCAACAAGATAATCATTTTGCACTTTATTTGATGGACAAGACAAGGTGATGTGGGCTGGCTAGAACACATAGCACAAATCTCTTGTGGAGGTTAATGGGATAAAGTAGCAGCCATGAAAGTTTCAAGCATGGTTTCAATATTGTTAATTCTTCTACCTAAATTTTCAACTACAGAGTCAAGTTTGTGGGATAGATTAGTATGCACTCCTATCTCATAGTGACCCCCCCTTCTTAGTAGGCTGGTTGGTTCTTTCTCTCTTATTTGAATAGTCTCATTGCTAAGAATTATCAACCAATGTCTGAAAGAACTTCCATGCCTCACTTTCATCCTTTAGCATAAGGGTTCCTCCACTCGCTGCATCTATCATTTGTCTATTTTGAGTCATCAATGCCTCATAGAAGTATTGAACTTACTTCCATTTCTCAAATCCATGATGAGGGCATTTTTGCAGCAATTCATTCCATCGTTCCCAATATTCATAATATTGTTGATTGCGCCTTTGTAGGAAATTGATAATTTCATGAAAAGGGCATTTGTTTTGTGAACAGGGAAGAACTTGTTAAAAAACTTCATAGACAATTGGTCCCATGTATGTATGGAACCTACCTCCAAGGAATTAAGTCATGACTTGGCTTTGTCCTTAAGTGAGAATGGGAATAGCCAAAGCTTAATAGAATTATCCAAAAAATTTCAGAGCCTAAATGTCGCACAAATATGAAGGAACTCCTTAATATGTAGGTAGGGGACTTCTTGGTCTAGGCCCTAAAAAGTAGGGAGTAATTGAATGACTCCCAGCTTTAACTTGAAGTGGTTGGCATTTGTGTTGTAGGATGGGGTGTTAAGTTGTAGAGGCATATAGAAATCTCTAATTGTTTTGCACTCAACCTTTGCTGGCAGTTCAGCCATGGGGATAGGAATTTGGTTTCGTTCCCTTTGTCTTTGATTATGTTGAATATCTGGGTTGAAAGGTATTACCTCTAGGTTCTGAGGTCAATGCCCTTACATAAACTACCCTAATCTAAAATGTCCTAATCTATACGCTAACACTAACTCTACGTGATGTGCAAATAAAGGGAATAATCAATAATCCTTAGGCTAATAGGCAACAATATTTTGACTTTCTTGAATTTTTACAGGAAAAATGCTTTTAGATTAATCTAATCTAGCACTCCTCCTCTCTTTCAGATTTGACTACTGCTTACTATTTAGGTTCTGCTCTAAGGTGGTTAATATAATCTTAGTGTCAGGAAGCATTTAGACCTCAACTGACATTAATGGAAGGTATGGAAAAATCACTTGGATTTTAAGACACCCACTATAACCACAGTGCTTAGTAGCCACTAGAGTGACAATAGATTGCATCCTATTAAGAGGGTCCTATGAATATGTGATGGTCCAATAGGTCTCTTCTAATTAATTTTAGATTAATTAGAAAGGTAAGGTTGCATGCTTGTGGTGATTATCCTAGGTGGGCTAAGAAGTAGTGATGAAATTCACCCTTGATCTTATAGGGTTGGTTGCCCTTACTAATTAATTTCCACACTTCATGGTAGTTTGATCAACATATAAACCACTTTAAAGCAATAAACTTGCCCTAAGAATGTAATTAAAGGCAATAAACTAATGCAAAATCCCAAAAATGCAACAATTATCAAATATGCTTTCTATATGCAATTATTCTATCAAACAATACAAAATTATTCTAAATGTAAATCCTAATCTAGGAAATAAAATGAGTGAGGAAATCATACAGTGGGGTTTCTGATGAAGATCAAGTGTGGGCCACCTTATGCCACACTTGCACCTTTTTAATACAACCCTTTTAAACTTGGAAATAAAAATTGGAAGTTATAATGGTCCTCATTACAACGTTCACTCCAAAAAAAAAGAAGGAAAATGTCCTGTTCTAGGAAAGTAGGAAAATTCTATTTATTTGATGAAGTTTCACTTTCCAATTTTCTAAAAAATAAAATAAGCAATAAGTTCCAAATTTAGGAAATAAGGTGATTATACACTAAGAAAAATAAAAAAATGCAACTAAAAAATGCTAAAAAAAATACAATTCCTAAACTATTTAAATTTTTTATTTTTTTAAATTTTGGATTTTTTGAATTTTTATTTAAATTTTATGAAAACTTCATTGTGGGTTGTTGAAAATGGCTCCAAAAACTTGTCGATAACCATTTGTGCACAGACTATTGTAGTGTAACGTATGCAAGTATGGTCAATCCCACAGGGTCTCACCTTAATAATTTAGAGTTTAAATAAATTTAATTATTTAAAAAAATAAAAATAAGTGATAAAATTTAAATGAAAGTGCAACTAGAATTCAGATATATTTAATCAATGGAAATTACAGAGTTCCAAATTCAAAAAGACAGGAAATTAATTAAGAAAAATAAGAAATATCTACTTCCTAAGCTTAATACCTATCAATTTCTTCAAGTGTGGTGATCTTGGAGTCAATCAGTCTTCATAAATCTCTATGGCATGTCCTTAATTAAAGATCCAATGGTTGGATTAGGCCGATTCTCAAAAATCTTAAAGATCTAGACTAAAGAGTGATTTGGGTTTTGAATAGCTTAGATTGATTTCTCGAGTTTAGATTAAAGATTAGAGACATTGAATAAGCTAAGGGATGTCCTAAGAATGAAATCTAAAAATTAATTAAAAATCTGATCTAAAATATTAGAGAAACATAGAGATCTTGTTTGTTAAGGCTAACCCGTTGATTAGGTTAAGCCTTAATTAAATTAGCTTGGATTGTGTAGTTCCTAGATAACAAATCATAAGAAAATAAAACTGGTATAGAGGCAAGGATACAAAGGGAATTAAAATGAAGGACACAGATGGAATTTAAGGAAAAATCAGATTTAAAAGAAAAATATTAAACCTTATGGAGAAGAGGGAGACGGTGAAGATGGGGGAGAAAAAAAGAATTGGAGGAAGAAAAGAAGGGGCAAAGAGGAAAAGGGGTGCAAAAGAAGTAGGTGTTGGTGCCGAGTGGTTGTCGTGCTAGTATTGGGTGTTAGACAATGCCAGCCGATGGAAAGAAAAATGAAAAAAAACTGTTAACCAGTGCTTCACTAAGAGGAGGATAGAGAGAAGAAAGGGAGAGAAGAGGAGTAGAAGGGGGTCAGTTTCTAGTTGGTGAGAGAGGGGCTGGGCTATGATGATGAAGCAGAGAAGCCAGCTCAGTGTGGTGCTTGGTTTAGAGGCTAGTGCCACCTAGGTTTGGAAGCGAGGGTGGCATCGGGCTCTATTGTGGGTGACTAAGGCAAGGATGTCTGGCGATGAAAAGAAGGGGGGAGAACAGGGAGATGGGGCAAGGTACTGTAGGCCGGCCGGTGGTGACAAAGCAGTATAGAGGATAGTGCAGAGGCGAGGAAGGGAGGTGCTAGACGGTTGGGCCGTGCAGGATAGAATAGGGAAGAAACAAGGATGGAGGAGAGGGGTGATGAGGGGAGAGAAAGTGAAAAGGAAAGGTGGAGAGGGATGGAGGGAAAGAAGAAAGGTGCTGGGAGACGGGGAAGAATAGGGAGACGAGAGAGAGATGGGGAGATTGGGTAAGAGAGGAGGTGGTGTGATGGAGAGTGGAATAGAGGGAATGTTGGAGAGAAGTGAGCTGGGTGGTGCATGAACATCCTAAGAATGAAATCTAAAGATTAATTAAAAATCTAATTTGAAACAGAGGAGAAACACAGTAATCTTGTTTGTTAAGGCTAACCCATTGATTAGGTTATGCCTTAATTAAATCAGCTTGGATTGTGCAATTCCTGGATAAAAGATAACAGGAAAAATAAAACTAGTATAGAGGCAGGGATACAGAGGGGATTAAAATGAGGGACACAAATGGAATTAAAGGAAAAATCAGATTTAAACGAAAAAAATGGAAACCTGATGGTGATGAGCGAGATGGTGAAGATGGGGGAGAAAGAAAGACAATTGGAGGAAGAAGAGAAGGGGGAAAGAGGAAAATGGGTGTGGGAGAAGCAGGTGTTGGTGTCAAGTGGTTGTTGTGCTGGTAGTGGGTGTCAAACAGTGCTGTCCAGTGGAAAGAAAAATGAAAAAAACATGCGGGCCAGTGCTTCGCTAGAAGGAGGATAGAGAGAAGAAAGGGAGAGAAGAGGAGTAGAAGGGGGTCAGTTTCTGGTCAATGAGAGAGGGGATGGGCTGTGATGGTGAAGCAGATAAGCTGACTCAGTGCGATGCTTGGTTGAGCGGTTGATGCCACTTGGGTTTGGAAGCGAGGGTGGTGTCGAGTTCTAGTGTGGGTGACTGAGGCAAGGCTGTCCGACGATGAAGAGAAGGGGGAGGAACAGGGAGATGGGGCAAGGTATTGTAGGTCGGCCGATGGTGATGTAACAATATAGAGGACAGTGCAGGGGTCAGGAAGGGTGGTGTTGGACTGTTGGGCTGTGCAAAAAAGAATAGGGATGAAACAAGGACAGAGGAGAGGGGTGACGAAGGGAGAGAAGGTGAAAAAGGAAGGTGGAGAGAGATGGAGAGAAAGTAGAAAGGTGCTAGGAGACAGGGAAGAATAGCGAGACGAGAGAGAGAGAGATGGGGAGATCGGGTAAGAGAGGAGGTGGTGTGACAAAGAGTGGAATAGAGGGAATGTTGGAGAGAAGATGAGATGGGTGTTGCATGATAGGGAAAGGAGATATGGAAGAAGAGGAATATAGTAAAAAGATAGGAAAACAAAAGAAGATGATGAACAAAAGAAATAGAATAGAGATGAGAGAGTGAAGGGAGAAGAAGATAAATAGCATGGAGAGGGAGGAAAAGAGGGAAAGAAAGTGACGGGTTTCCTCTTTCTTTGCAAATTCCAGCCAAAGAGAGAAGGTGGTCATGGGTGGTTTCCTCTCTTCAAAGCCCACCACCTTCTAATTTGCCTTCTAGCTTACTTTCCTCCTCGGAGAATTCTAACTATTGGGGCTTTCCAAATCTTCTTCATGTTTTCCTTTAAAACAAAGTTTCCTTCAAGAAACCATTCCATTTACACCATTGAATCTCTGTTGGGTGATCAGCACTGTTGAAATTCTATCTAAACCATCCAAGCCTATTTTAGTTGATTTTCAAAACATAAGAATATATTAGAATAATCTAAACCATACATTAAGCATCTAATAAGCTATGATGATAATCTAACCGTTAAATTTGACAAATTAATGATTTGATGGTAAATTTAAGCTAAAATTCATATTTTATTTAAAATTTATCAAATTGATGAGTTAGATGATCTAATTAAATGCTAAATTAACGGTAGTTTAGCCAAAATTAAACACTTAACAATTCATACCATTCAAATAAATTACTAAAATTATTTGAATAGAATTATTGATTTATTCTTTGATCTGGGATGATCAGGTGGATGATCATTGTCAAGATTGTCGTTGATAGTATAGATCAGGCACATTTAAGGCCATCAAATGACGATCCACTGATGTGGACAGCTAGATATCCTTCAGATGGACTTACATGAGTTAGGATTACCATCCTAACTAGTTGATTTTATTGATTTAGTTGTAATTAGATAAGATTGTGCATGAATTGCATGTAATAGTGTCCAATCAGTTGATTAAGCGATAAAGTATTTGAGATTAACATGATATGAATATGATAGCTCTAGAATACGTGATGATATAATTATGAAAGGAACTTAGTAGTTGTTAGTGGGTCCAATTTAGTATGATTTGAATTATAAGCCAACTAAGGCAGGCCATACTTTGAGATCCCATGGCTATGAATCATTGGATTGTATTGAAGCATGATATATTGAGATATGAAAATATAATGTTGTTTTCTAATTAAGAATCCACCTTAGATAATTTGGATTCTAAGTGTGTCCTGGATGTGATGTGTATCTAGGTGGTGGGACTGAGGCAGACTAATTTAGTGTGGAGTTCAACTGTGACATGAGAGGTGTAGACTAGTGATTCTTCGTCTGAGGTAAGTGATGACATTTAGTATTCATTTGATCTTATAAATGATGGGTGTATACCCAATGACTTCATTTACATTAACAGCTCAATGCATGATTTTGTGAACCTTATGACTTTTTATGAGACTACCATTCCACAAGTGTTATCAATATTTATATCATCTTTTTGAAATACATGTTCCATGCATGATTATCGATACATTGAAATGCTTTATCGACTTGATTCTATCGAGGATGTCTCTCGATGGATTTTTGATACTTGGTTTCATGTTTTTCCTAATTTATAAAGGGTGTTTTTGCCTAATGGATGCTATGTTAGGAGTGTCATAAGGTTGGCCACCCTACCTCTATGTATATGGGATGATAGACACCTACCCTGACATTTAGCATACTACGTGGGTTGTGGTATCATTGGTAATCCACACACACATTTGACCTACTCCCATGCCTCAACAGACCAAAGTCTCATGTTCAGGTGTCGGTAGTGGTTGATGCTAATCACATTGTACTGTATCATCATTTATTCTCATATGGAGACCATGATAGAACTGATTTCATGACTTCAATATTTAATCACTTGTCCTAAGGTTTCATGTACGTTCTTTTAATACTATGTTAAATGTTCATGTTTATTATTATTTGTTGTCACCTACACAAGCATAGCTTGTTGAGTCATTGTGGTGTTTGCAATGCCTCACATTGGGAAAGACCGCAGGAAAAGCAAATGGATGAAAATCAGCTGAGGTGTAGGCAGCTCCCGATAAAGTACAGTTGAGATCTCATTAGCATATGAGGTTAGCTAATCCCCACATTATTATTGTTGATGGACTATATATGCATCGACAGACCTTGGGCAATGTTGTTATGTCCTTGATTTTAATTTACCGTCAAGATATATGGTTTTATGGAGAATTGTAATTTATCTAGATGGATGGGTATGGAGACTAAGTCTCCTATGTGGTGTGTTTCTTTTATTGTATTTATTAGGTATGGTTGTATCACATGTGTTATATGTGATGGTCCAAAATATAGAGTAGACTTTGTTGAATTTTTTGTAGTAATGAGAACATCATTTCATCGTTAAATTTGTTATTTTGTGAGTCATATGACATCTGAGGTTTTGAAATGCATGCTTTTATTTTGAGTTTTCATTTTTAGTTGATTTTAAAAATATGAATTTTTAGCAGGGGTCCTCACTTTTGAAAAATATTGTATTTATATGACATGTAAAACCTGGGGTGTCACAATTTAAAATCAAGCCAACCAAGATAGAATATATGGAATGTAATTTCAGTGAGGAGAGTACAAGTGGAACATTAATTTAGATTGATACTGACGAAGTTCACGTAAATGACCACTTTTTATACTTAGGATCAATGATTCATGAGAGTGAAGAGATTGAGAGGAGGGTTACCCAGAGAGTCCAAGTGGGTTGGAACAAATGGAGAAGTGCATCTGGAGATTTGTGTGACCAGCGAGTGCCACTCAAACTAGAAGGAAAATTCTATAGGATGGCCATAAGGCCAACCATGCTCTATGAATCAGAGTGTTGGGCTGTTAAGGAATATCATGTTCATAGGATAAGCATAGCAGAAATGAGGATGTTGAGATGGATGAGTGGTAAGACATGAAAGGATATACTTAGGAATGAAAACATTAGAGGAAGCCCAGGGGTAACGCCAATAGGTAACAAGATTGAAGGAGATTAGAATTAGATAATTTGGACATGTCCAAAGAAAACCTAAAATGGCATCGGTTAGAAGGAGCGAGGCAATGCAAGTAGAAGGTTCTAAAAGGGAAAGGGAAGGCCCAAAAGAATGTAGATAGAAGTGGTGAGAAAAGATTTAAAAACATTGGGACTAAATGAAGCCATGGTACTTAATAGAGAGGAAGGGAGGAATAAGATTCATGTAGACAACCCCTAATTGGGATAAGGTCTTGATGATGATGATGCTGATGTGTGTGTGTGTGTGTGTGTGTGTGTGTGTGTGTGTGTGTGTGTGTGTGTGTGTGTGTGTGTGTGTGTGTGTGTGTTTCTACCATTCTTTTATGTTGGGGCTCCATTCAGCTTAGCTCGACCAATGCTAGGGGCTTTGCCACCTAGACCCCTAATTTCTAGTGCACATAATTCAATATGTGCATAATAGGATCAAGCCGATCAGGCTCCACACTTACAATAATCTCCCACATGAAGACTATTTGTAAGCAACCCTAATTTCATCCTCTATAAATGATGTAGCTTCTCCATTAACATGAAACTTGATGTGAGTTCTTCTGATCTTCAGTTTTGATGATCGACAGAAGTTAAGCATGCCCTCAACTTCTGTATTGTCACCACATAGGTATATATATTAGTAGGATTTTCAATTGTATGTATCTTCTTCAAAGAAAATATACCTTCTTCTAAATACAATATTATAAAATGATACCATTTATCAATATGCTTTGTCCTAACATGAAAGGCCAAGTTCTTTGTCTGATGAATCACACTTTAACTATAACTATGTAGAATGTGGTTCTTTTTCTTCTTTTCTAACTCCTCTATGTGACCTTCTAGTCAAATCATTTCTTTATTTACTTTAGTTATAGTAACATACTCTACTTTTATTGGTGAGAGAGCAACTATTTAATGTGGCCTTAATACCCAATTGACTGATGTGCTCCCCAGAGCAAAGATATAGCTAGTAGTGCTTCTTTTACAATTAAGGTTTGTAGCCATACCATCATCTACGTATCATTGTAAAGCAATCTCTGATCCTTCATAGCCTAATTCCATATTTGAGTTGCCTCTTAAATACCTAAAAATCCACTTTACTTCCCTCCAATGCTCCTTTCTAGGACTACTTATAAATTTGTTGACAACTCCTATTGCTTCTGCAATATTTGGTCTTGTATAGACCATAAAATACATAAAACTAGTAATAGCTAATGCAAATAGAACTTTGAACATATATTTACGATCATCATCTATGTGTGCCATATCATTCTTTGAAAATCTAAGGTGGTTTGCCAAAGGAATGTTTACTGGCTTAGCATTTTCCACGTTCAATCTCTTAAGAACCTTCTTAAGGTATTCATCTTGTGATAGCCATAATTTTTTGCTTATTCTGTCATTGCTAATCCAAATCCCAAGGATTTATTTTGCTAGACCTAAGTCTTTCAATGAGAATTCCTTGTCAAATTAGTACTTCATCCTCAAACATGCATGTTATCCACATACAATAGAAGAATAATACCCAAGTCTATAAATCTCTCAAAGTAATAGCAATGGTTAGTATAATATCTAATAAAACTATTATTAGACATAAAATGATCAAATTTGATGCATCACTACTTTGGGGACTGTTTCAAACTGTATAGACTCTTTGTGAGTCTACATCCAAGCTCTACTTCCTAGACTCAATACAGCCATGTGTTTGCCAGATGCAGCTGTCATCTTCCAGGTTTCCACGAAGGAAAGCAATTTTTACATCTAGCTGCTCTAAATACAAGAACTCTACAGTCACAATTCTTAGCTCCTCTAGATTTCATTTCCCAGGTTTTCATGAAGGAAATGATCAAATTTGACATACCACTACCTTGGGGAGAAATTTTCAGTAATGTTAATACCTCCCTTTTGTTGAAATTCTTTTACAACCAATCTAGCCTTGCACCTATTTCAGCCATCATGCTCTTCCTTCAATCTATAGGCCCATTTATTATGTGGTACTTTCTTCCTTTAAATTGCTCCACCAAATCCCATGTTTGATTTGACCTCAGAGACCTCGCCCCCCCCCCCCCCCCCCAAAATCTTTCATTGCTAACTTCACTTTATCCTTTGCTTCCATTAGTAAAACTTCTTGAAAATATTCTAGTTCAACATTGTCTATCAACAATACACAATGGAGTGAATGAGTATAATAAACTAGGGCTTTTATTACCTTAGCTCCTTCCTCAATGCAATTGGGGGTGTTGAAGCTTATGTCTCTACATTTTCCTTATGAGGGATCATAGCAGCCTTCTCAGAGATGTCTTCAAGTTTTATATACTCTGAATGCTGTAGTTTTTCTTTCTTCCTATTCAACATGACCTTTTACATAACTTTCTCATTGAATACAATGCTCTGCTAGCAATGATTTACTTAATTTTAACATCCTAAACTTGAAAAACATAATCACTCAAATTAGATCTAATGAATATGCATTTTCTAAACATATGACCAAGTTTGTTTCTATTTTCAAAATCAACATGCACCTAAGAGGTAAAATTGAAAATTGTTGAGTGTGAAAAGTTTACCTCATTTATAGTCCATACCTTCTCTACAATTTCACAATTCAATGGGGCAGAAGGCACCATCAAATACACAATACTATCATAAGATTTTGCCCAAAACTATTTAAGCAATATAACATGTATTCTCATATTTCTACCACATTCCATAATAGTTCTATTCATGCTCTTTGTAGCACAATTTGCTATTGAGTTCTATGAATCGTCTTCACTATTTTTATTCTAGTAACAATGTAATACTTCTCGAACCAATTACCACAATATCCTCCCCCATTGTGTAACTTTAAGATCTTCACCTTTTTTTATGTTTCATTATCAACCAAAGCTTTCTATTTTTTTAGAACATCAAATACATCTAGCTTACATTTCAAAAAATCAACCCAAGTTTTTCAACTAACATCATCTATGAATGTTTAAAATAAACAAATCCAAGGAGGAAGATACATGAGCCAATGCACATAGATCAATGTGGACCACTTCTAATTTCTTCAACTTTATACTCCTTTTAATCTTTGAGAAACTTACCTTCTTCTATTTCTCATAAATGTTATCTTTGCAAAAATCAAGGTGAATATATTTCAAACATGATAGTTTCCCTTATGTAAGAATGACCTTCATCCTCTTATGCTTATGTGACCAAGCATGCAATGCCATGTGCTTGTATTTGCTTTGAAAGTGTTACAATAATTGAGTAATTTCTATTAGAGGCAATATATAGACTCCCTTCTTTGTTGCCATGTGATATTATCAATGCTCCTTTTGTTGTTTGATGACCTTTATCATCCTTAGACATTTAAGGAATTCCGTTATGTCTCACTTGAGGATTTCAAGGATTTCTTATGTGACTCCTTGTATAGGATATCACTCATAACATATTTCTATTACGACTACAGATCCACTTGAGTTGTTCAGTAATGTTACCTAGCTATTCCGACCATCTGGTGATCTTGACATAAGCTATAAGGCATGAAGTTCATCCTTATAGTTAATACTGAATGATTCCAACTGGACATTAATATTGTTGAACTCGTTTAAATGCTCTACAAAAATTTATTTTGGTCATCTTTATATTTAACAATTTCTTCATCAAAAGTAACTTATTTAATGGTAAGGTTTTTTCCTGTATCTTAGATAAAGTAGTCTTCAAATCTTCTATTATCTTCTTCTCTTTCAAGAAATTGAATGCTTCCAATGTAGCAAGGATTAGGCTAATTGTACCTAGGGTTTTTTTTTTTTGTCAAGCAACCCCCACTCACCATCAATTATCTTCTCTAGTTTGTTTGATTCTCCCACAAGGGGATGTAATATCAGTGATAATGTAAAATCCTTCCTAATATATATATATATATATGTATGTATATGTATGTATGTATGTATGTATGTATGTATGTATGTATGTATGTATGTATGTATGTATGTATGTATGTATGTATAATCTACAAAAATTAGAGTGTTAATTTCAATTTGACACACACACACACTCTGTCTCTCTCTTTCCAATGGATTAAATATTTTTTATACTCCTAATATTAACAAGGGAATTCTGGAAATAGTGAAATGTAACTAAGGAAAAAGACCTAATGGATTGATCAAGAAGGAGACAATTCTTAGGGAAGCAATTAAGTTATATGAGATAGAAAGAGTTAAAGGTTTAATTGAAGGTTTAAACACTTGGAAGGGACAATTTGGAGATTTCACATCGTTGGTTGTTTTGTGCATGCATGCAAACCAGCCCAAAACCATAGAATGATGGGGGTTGTGCTGGCTGCATGCATGGCAAGCAACTGGCATTGCATGATGAGGGAAAATGCTTTAAAAAGAAGCTTCTTCATCCTCCTCCTCCTCCATTCCATGACCAGCTAGCATCGCTTGGAATCAAGGGCTTCTCTAAGAGGCAGGGGAAATTTATGAATTAGTTTAATTCTTACCATGTGATTGAATCTTTATTTCAAGGTTAGTGAGCATGCAGTTATAAAAGAGTGACTCAATGCTTATGCTTTCCCTTAATTTCTATTATTGATCTTCATGTCTACTACTACTTTTTTAATTATAAATTTAAGTGTGCATTATTTTTGTTGTTTTCTTATGAATTGTATTGGAAGAGCAAGCTACAATGTTAAAGATTGGGTTAATTTTTCAAGATTAATGAAGGGCAATTGACAGGGTAGATTGAACAGGAAATTGAATTCCTGATTTCACACCTATATGGACCATCTATTTTCAATGATTTTCTCATTGTAATGTATGCAGCATGGATGGAATTATAAGATCATGTGGGAATAATATTGGGGATTAAAATTGATTTCAATCAATAGGGGAGATTAAGCAAGGAATAAGACACACTTTTCGATATTGTTGAGCAGGAAATCAACATCCTATGCTACCCCTATTTGGGGCACTTAATCATCCTATTAATAATGGGTTAAAAAGTGTGAAATGGTAACTTGAAATGTGGGAATGATAGTAATCAAATCTTAGGTGTGAATTTCATAAAATTTTATAAGAAATTGGATTGGAAACTATATATATTAAAGAACATGTACCCTGCAGAATAGTAGGGTATTGTTTGATCATATCTTGACTTAAGCATTGTATGTCTTAGTTTGTTTATGAGTCACTTGTTTTGCACATTATGTGTAGGGTATGTCTCAACAGTTCTTCCAATGAGATAGGAAGTTTTCCCTAAATTAATAGTTGAATTGGACAAGGTGTATGCAATGGCAAAATCAAGCACCCACTAGAACAACAAGGATGTGTGTGATAAACCTATAGGAATGGCAATTCAAAACTCTACCAATACTTAGGGAAACCCACTAGATGTTCTTATTCAAGGTGTATAAGATTAGTAACCCTGTCGATTAAGAGAAAGACAAGTTGGGTTGCATTTTAACCCCAAATTCGCTTAGAACATTGTTGTATTCTCTCTAGGATCTATAGGAAATACACTTAAAGCCTTAGTGCCCAAACGCGCTCAAAAAGATTATTATTGACTTAAAGAAGTGAGGACATGTAAGCACTCTATCATTTAGGTTAGGAACATGTAGTAGTGAAAGGATTGTCCTTGCAGGACCAACAAGAACACATGTAGGAAAAGTCACCTTTCAATAAGACAACTGCCTCCAACCTGAGTATTGTGTCCTAAACTCACTATAGGCTAACCTCACAAAATAGTGTTGCAAGGAGTTGTGCTGGAGTTGCCACCAATTCCATTCTGGTATACATTGTTATGGCAAAGGCACTAAATGTTTTTTGTGTGGTTAGCTAGGCCACATTACTCGTCATTGTCCTATGATAAGGAGAGCAACACCACCTCGATGGATCCAGGCACCACAAGTTGGCTAGTTATCATGACATGTGTAGATGCCATGTCAGGACATGCATAGTGACAAGCCCAAACTCCCAAGGGTCAGGGCCAAGAATTCACCATCACTATTGATCATGCCAGCACATCCAGCACCATCACAAAAGGTACTATCATAGTGTATGATAGACTAGTACTGCACTAATTGACCCGAGTGGCACCCATTCCTTCATATCTACAAAGTTTGCATCATGTTTAGACATAGTTCTATGTAGGCTAGGTTCCTATTAGACGTTAGCACACTAGTTGGGAAACCAGTAATGGTACAGTAGTTCATGCAAGATGTACCTCTATCTATATCAAGTTAAGAGTGGAGGGTTGATTTGATCATCCTAAGTATGACATATTTTGATGACATGTCAGGCATGGAATGCCTAGTCGAGCATGCAGCCTTGGTTGACTATGGGAAGAAGAAAGTGACCATGTGTACCCAAGAGGGAGATAGTCTCATGTTTTAGCGATGACTGGATACAATTGGTGTCAACATCATTTCAGCAAGTTGAGTTATATGCCTAGTATCCACTAGATGTTTGTCATGCCTAGCTTAGGTCAAGATTTAGGAGGTTCCGATGCCTCGTCATGAGGATATTGATGTGGTTGCCAGAGTTTGATGATGTGTTTCCAAAGTAGCTACCAAGATGACCTCCAAGGCATGAGATGGAGTTTACCATTAAACTACTACCAGGGGTGTCTCCTATCTCGAAGGCTTCCTATTATATGGCTCCTTCAAAGCTTATGAAGGTGAAGATATAGTTATAAGAGTTGTTGGATCAAGGTTTTATCCTCCTTAGTGTATCACCATTGGAAGCTCCAGCCCTATTTACCAAGAAAGAAGATGGCTCCTTACCGCTTTATGTGGATTATAGGGCACTAAATGGGGTCACAATAAAGAATAAGTATCCCTTGCGCCACGTTGACAACCTCTTTGACTAGTTGTAGTAGGCCAAAGTGTTCTCTAAGGTTTATTGGACTAGTTAGCACCTACTGAGGATATGAGATGAGTATGCCCCAAAGACAGCATTCTAGACTTGATATGGCCACTATGAGTTCTTAGTGATGCCAATCACACTAAAGAATGTGCCACTAGAATTTATGGATCCAATGAATTGGGTGTTCAAGGATTTCTTGAACAAGTTTGTTATTATATTTATTGATGACATTGTTATCTATTCTAGTAGTATTGAGAAGCATCAGGAGCACTTGAGGGCTGTGTTGGGCATCTTGCGAGCATATCAATTATACATCAATTTCTCTAAGTGTGAGTTTTGGTTAGACTAGGTTCATTTCCTTGGGCACATCATATCCAAGGATGGAGTAGTAGTTGATTCTCCAAAAGTGGAGGCAATGGCCAGTTGGCAGTAGCCTAAGACTATGATGGAGGTGCTTAGTTTCTTGGATCTAATAGGTTATTACCAATACTTTATAAAGGGGTTCTCTCACATTTCTTAGCCATTGACCTCTCCAACTAAGAAAGATTGGAACTTTAAGTAAATACATGACTTCAAGATAAGACTCTGGAAATTGAAGGAGAGGTTCTCATCCACACCAGTTCTATCCCTCCATATTAGTAGTGATGCCTTCATAGTTTACAGTGACACCTTAAGAAAGGGACTAAGGTGTGTTATCATGTAGAATGCCAAGGTGAGTGCATATGTCCCTAGACAACTGAAGAAGCATGAGCTGAACTACCCCACACATGATCTGCAACTTGCTACCATCATGTTTGCATTGAAGATTTGTGGCATTATCTTTATGGGAGAAGTATGATGTGTTTACAAACCATAAGAGCCTCAAATACATTTTCACATAGAGTGACCGTAACTTGAGATAGTGATGTTAGTTAGAATACTTGAAGGACTTCAAGTTTACTATTCAATATCATCTTGGTAAAGCCAATGTGGTCACAGACGCACTTAGTAGGACGTTAGGTGGTACAATTGTTAACATCACCATCCACTCTCTTTTTCATTGACCAGATCCTACAGGGTTAGTAGTCATGTGCAAATACACAAAGTTTGTGCAAGAAGGATGGGTTTGAGAGGGGACTGACGGTAGAGTGTGGCTCCATGATAGGCTAGTCGTAACAGCCACTGCAAGATTGAGGCAGGAGTTACTAAAATTGGCTCACTATTCTAAATTTTCTATACATCTAGGAGGTAGCAAGATGTAGCATGACATGAGGAGATAGTTTTGGTGTCCTAGGATGAAGAACAATATAGGGGACTGTGTTGCTCAATGTATAATTATGAGAGAGTCAAGGCAAAGCACTAGATGCCTACATGATTATTACAGACTCTGAAGCTTCTAGTTTGAGAGTGTGAGATCACATGACTATGGACTTTGTGGTTGGATTGACAAGGACTTCTAGTGGGCATGACTCTATATGTGTCATTGTGGATCAAATGACTAAAGTCAGCTCACTTCCTATCAATTTGACAAAGGCAAACACTAAAGAGTCTTTCTAGATTATATATTAAGGATATCATGAGCCTACATGAAGTATCACTAGTTATTAGCTCAGACAAAGATAGTATGTTCACAACAAGGTTCTGATAAAGTGTGTAGGGACGGTTAGGTGCATCTACACATTTCAACATAGCTTTTCATCCTCAAACTGACTATTAATCCAAGAGGACCATTCAGATGTTAGAGGATATACTAAGAGCTTACACACTATTCTAGAAGGGTTGTTGGGGCAAGCATCTTTCTTTGGTAGAGTTTACCTATAACAACAGTACCACTTCAATATTGGCATGGCACCATATGAGGTGCTTTATGGTAGACCATGTTGCACACTGACATGTTGGAGTGATGTTGGGGAGAGGAAGTTTGTCAGGTCGGAGATTATAGAGCAGTATGCCAAGAAGATAAGACTTATCCAGAGGTGCCTAGTGATAGCACATAGCAAGTAGAAGAGCTATGTTGACCTAAGAAGGAGAGACCTCATGTTTTAGGTGGGAGACCACATCTCTATGAAGGTGTCTCTGACGAAAGGGATCATGAGATTTGGGATGAAGGGCAACTTAAGCCACATGTTTGTGTGTCTATTTGAGAATTTAAGGAGGATAAGAAAGGTTGCTTACATGAAGTACTCCATGCATCCATGTTGACAAAATACATGTCAAACACTACTTATGTCTTAGATTAGATACCAGTTGAGCTATAGCCAAATATTTTGTTTCAAGACTGGCTGGTATAAACTCTAGAGAGTAAAGAGAAGACTTTACAAACTAAGATGATCCCCTTGTCAAGGTTCAGTGGTAGCACCACTCTAACAAGGAACCTACTTGGGAGTAAGAGAATGAGATGAGACTAAAGTTCCCAAAATTATTTTGATTGCACACATTGTCACACAATTTCGAGGATGAAATTTTTTGTAAGGGGGAAACAATGGTATTTTGAGTGACACTCATTATGTAAAATCCTTTCTAATAAATATGTAATTACAAAAAATTGGAGTATTTTTTTTTTTTGCACACACACTCTCTCTCCCTCTCTCTTTCCAACTCATTGAATTCATTTTACACTCCTATTATTAACAAGCGGATTGTGGAAATAGTGAAATGTAACTAAGGATAAATATGTAAGGGATAAATAAAAAAGAAGACAATTATTAGGAAAGCAATTGAGTTATAGGAGATAGGAAGAGGCAGAAGAGATAGGATACAATTGCAAACAAGGTAAAATTAAAGGTTTAATTGAAGGACTTAAACACTTGGAAGGGGAAATTTGAAGATTTCACATGGGGGGCTTCTTGTGCATGCATGCAAACAACCCCAAAACCATAGAATTATGTGGGTTGTGCTAGCTACATGCATGGCAAGTAGCTGCCATTGCATGGAGAGGGAAAATGCTTCAAAAATAAGCTTCTGCCTCCTTCTCCCCCCCTCCATCCCAGAACCAGCTGCAACAATCCTGAAAATTAGTGGAGAATTTTTAAGTAGAACCTACAAAATAGAGGAGAAAACAATTGGAGAAGTGTGGGGGAATATGTGGAAAAAGTGGAGCTGCAAACATGCTCCTACAGAGAACCATTTCCTGTTGTGACTTTGAAGGCTTTGAGCTGTAATTCAAGATGAAAATAAACCAAAACAATTAGATTTCTACCTAGGGAAAGGACCGTGTAAGAGAGAGATAGAGGTGGATGTTAGAAGGAGAGGTGGAGCAAAGCCCAACTCCTGCAACCATGTGTCCCTATCATTTGTTGGAGACTACACCAATTAGAGCAAGAAAGCACATACCCACTACTAGAAATGAAGGGCTACTCTAAAATGTATGAGAAATTTAGGAATCGAGTTAGTACTTACCATGTTTTAGTCTTAAAATAGTAGGTGTTAGGGGAATTTCTTTTCAAAAAACTGTGAGATGGAATATGCCATTAAGGGTTAGTGAGCATGTAATTATAAAAGAGTGATTCAATGCACGTGTTTTCCCATACTTTCTGTTATTGATTTTCATGTCTACTACTGTATTTTTTTTAATTATTCAATTATGTTAGCATTTTTGTTTTTGTATTCTTGTGAATTGTATGGGAAGAGCAGGCTACAATGTTATGCCTTTGGGATTGCTCATCTAGGGAGAGACGCAAGGACAATTCCTACTAGAAATTCCTCTATGTTTCCATCTTGATGAGCAATGATTTTCCTTGATCTATTGTTTGTTGAGTGTTAGGCATGAATTGTTGAAGATGGAGACAATTTTGAAGATGAATGAAGGGCATTTGATAGGGGATATTAAATAAGAAATCAAACAAAATTTCCTGCACTATTGAGCAAGAAATTGATTCAAGATTTCACCCTGGTATGGGCTATCTATTTTCAATGATTCTCTCACTATAACATAATGCAACTTGGATCAAATTAGAAGTATCATTTTGGACTAAGATTGGGAATTAAAATAGATTTAAATTGATTGGGTAAATTATGTAGGGAATAAAATACAATTTCTTGCCCTTTTGAGTAGGAAATTGACGTCGTATTCGACCCCTGTTTAGGGCACTTAATCATCCTATTAATAATGGATAGAAAGAATGAAATGGTAACTTCAAATGAGTAAATGATAGTGATCAAATCATAGGTTTGAATTTCATAAAACATTATAAGAGTTTTGATTAGAAACTATATTGTATTGAAGGACATGTACCTTGCAAAAATAGCAAGGGATCACATGTAGGAAAACTCACCTTTCAACAAGACAACCCACTCCAACTTGAGTATTGGATCCTAAACTCACTGTAGGCTAACCTCACATAACAATATAGAAGATATTGGATCAATTGTAATAGAAACTAGTCAAGCTAGGCTACCCTTGTACGTGATGATTGTGAGTACCCTATTGGACCAACAATGGTACCTTTGAATGTTAAGGAAAGTATGTAAACATAATTTACTATTTAACTAAACTTCCTACTTAGGCATCAATACTAAACCGTACATTAATAAAAACTTGCAGTGCTCTTGGTTGAGCAATGTAGCCAGGAAACATGTATAACTAGTTGTGGATGGACAAGTATGTTATTGGCACAAGAGTTGTATCTCATTGAACATATAGTGTTAAGCAAATAGTAAGACAGAAGACTTATTAACAACATGAAGAACTTAAGAATGAATAACTCCATTGCACATAGCCATATTTAGGATGATAAATGAAGTAAAGTACAACATGGAGGAAGAATTGAATAATAAATTGTGCACATTGAACAAATGCACTAAGCCATGAAGAGCATCACGGTAAATTAAAGGAAAACTTCACATATCTTGCTTTGAGAATTTTGGCATTGCATTGGGTGACTTACAACTTTCAGACTTTTGCAACGGTTTTCAAAATACTTGATTTTCAAGCATGATTGTTAATTTAGACTTAGGCAAGATCTCCGAGAGTAATTCTAAGGCCTGCTAATATGTTTTAATTGATGTTTTAGTGGACCACTCGATGAGCAGGTTGAGTAGGTTGGCACCCCAAGGCAACCTCACTACATGCAATTATAAGTCCTAGGACCCTATTCTAGGAGGGGTAGTCAGCCACTACCCTCTGATATCTTATATGATTATTTGATACCAGCTCAAAGTGAGCTTGGGGAAAGTATTTCATGAGGACTGCTCCTAGAATAGTCGATAACCACCATGAGGATTGGTGAAGAGACCATGACGTACCTGGGCAATGTACAACGATGATAGTTACTTGGAGCTAACTGTAACACCCTATGAGCATAGGAGTGGGATATTGATGCACATAGATCATATCAAGTCACTCTCGAGAATTAGATTGTCCATTTCATTTGGATAGCATGATAGTATCTAGGTTGGCAAGACAACAATTCCAGTATCCATATGATAGGACAAAATTTCCACTCTGTATCTCATCATATAGGTTTTTAGCTTGATTTGGCACTGAGGTTTGATGCACATCTTTGAGAAATAACTACACCCTTTCTTGACAAAGCATGGCATGTTGTCATTGTATTAGATGGTTTTATCGAACATTGATTTATGCATAAATGATGTATTTGAACTTTTGAGATTTGAAACCATGAACATCATATTAGTGTCTTGTAATTGAATTAATGCATCCATGTAAACATGCACTAAACATGGAATCTTATGATGATGGTAGTTCAATTGGGTGATTCTAATAAATTCATGTAACTTGACTCTGATTCTACTTCCGTAT
This sequence comes from Warburgia ugandensis, assembly GCA_035236585.1. Taxonomy (NCBI): domain Eukaryota; kingdom Viridiplantae; phylum Streptophyta; class Magnoliopsida; order Canellales; family Canellaceae; genus Warburgia; species Warburgia ugandensis. Next base: position 27,861,912 of record CP141128.1, read on the forward strand.
ACTTATACTACTAGTTGCCCTGTATTTTGGGTGGACTAGTAGTTATTAGCCTTTTTCCTTGGTGAGTGTTTCATGCTCACCCTTCTACACAACATTTCCAAGAGAGACATCAATGAGGTATGGCATTGAAGAGAAGGCAAAGGTGTAGCCAAGCAATATGTACGATTTATGATGTACGTGAGCAGTGGATAGTATTTTGGTGGTCCTTATGGTTATATAGTCAATTATGTTTAGAACATTGGTATGTAAGTTTAAGGTTGATACTTTTGGACATTATAGACCTTAAGGGACCATTCATGAATGTGTATTCTTGATAGTAGTTTATGTTGTGACTAGTAGATCCTATGCCATAATGTTTTAAGTTTAGCATGCTCTTACTTGTTTTAAATATGTGAAGAGACTTACTGATAATAGCACCTAATTAGAAGGTGAGCATTTTAAAATATATACATATTATATGTTTTCCAACTCTTTTACGACAAAGGTAATTTTTGCTGCTTTTGAAAAGAATTCTCAAATATTGTTAAGAAAAACTACGATATTACAAGCGATGGTAAAGATCCTTCTAATAAAAGTAATCTTCTATTTACATCTTCTAAAATCTGAAGTTCGATGTATTGAACTTCTTAATTCTCACTTTCCCTTCTTTTTACATTGCTTGCACTAAAACTAGGGATCAGATACGAGCTGTTATGTAGATGCAAAATGTGAAGAAACAACAAGAAATACAAATATACATATTTATGTGGTTTTCTCTTAATTGAGGTATGTCCACACGTTCACACTAGTTTCACTATCTCCATGGCTAGAAGTAACTACCACAATTTACAAAAGATTTATTCACGCTCAATGAAACTCTAGGTTGAAGCGAATGCATTTATATTTGGAAAATAATATAGTTGCATCGTTAGAAAAAATTTGTCTACCATTTTATGGCCTAAGGGCTGCACTTAGCTGAGCTTGACAAAAAATTTGATATGAGTACAACAGGATCAAGCCAATCAGGCTCCACACTCACAATAATCTCCCACTTCGAGACTAATTATAAAAAGTCCCACTTTCATCCTCTGTAAAGTATACAACTTCTCCATTAACATGAAACCTGAAGTTCTTATTATCATCAATTGTGAAGACCTATAGAAGTTAAGCATACCTTCAACTTATGTATTGTGGCTGCTTTAGACAATATATATGCAATATTTCTGTTTGTATATATCTTCTTCAAAGAAAATAGACCTTATTCCAAGTACAAACTTATGAAATGATACTTTTTATTGACATGATTTATTCTGAAAATAGACCTTCTTCCAAATATAATCTTGTGAAATGATACCTTTTATTGGCATAATTTATTCTATTATGAAAGGCCCAATTCTTTGCCAAATGATTCATACTTTTGATAGTTCTTTTACTTCTTTCCTCACTCCTCCATGGGACCTTATAGCCAAATAATTTTTTTACTTGCTTTTATCGAAGCAACATAATCTACTTGGGTTGTTAAGAGAGTAACTATATTCTGTAGGCTGGACACCAAACTGACTATTGCACTGGCAAAAGTAAAGATGTAACCAATAGTACTTTCTCTACCACAAAGGTTTGTAGCCATCTTAAATACTGTAAAATCCACTTCATTACCCTCCAATGCTTCTTTCACTTCTCAAAAATTTGCTGACAACTCCCACTACTTGAGAATATTTGGTCATGTACAGATCATCTCATACATCAAACTACCAGATGTTAATGTGTATCAAACTTTAAACATATAATGATGATCTTCCTATGTGTGTGCCTATCTATCTTTGAATGCCTAAAGTGACCTACCAAAGGAATGTTTGCTAGCTTAGCATTTTCCATGTTGAATCTCTTAAGCACCTTCCCAAAGTATTTACACTTTGATAGCTTTAATTTCTTGCTTATTCTATCCCTGCTAATTAGCATCTCAAGGATTTGTTTTGCTGGACATAAGCCCTTCATTGAGAATTCCTTTGTGAGTTGATGCTTCATTATTGAAATCTTATGCATGCTTCATCCTACAACAAGCATGTCATTCACATACAATAGAAGAATAATATATGAGTGTGCAAATCTCTTAAAGTAACAATAGTGGTTAATTTGACATCAAATAAACCCATTATTGTGCACAAAATGATCAAATTTTGATGTATCATTGTCTTGGGACTGTTTTAAACTGCGTAGACTCTTTTTGAGTCTACATACAAGATTCTCCTTCCCAAACTTATAACAACACTAGGGTTGCCACATGTAGATGTCTTCTTCCAAGTCCCAATGAAGGAAAGTAGTTTTTGTAAGTCCTCTATAGCCACAATGCTTAGAATTGATCTAATAGTAGATAATTCAACCATAGAGGGGAAATTTCAAAAAAGTCGATAGCTTTATTTTGCTGAAATTCTTTCACAAGCAGTCTACTCCTATATCTTTTTGAGCCATTATGCTCTTCCATCAGTCTGTAGACCCATTTATTATGTTGTTCTTTCTTTCTTTTTAGTAGTTTGATAAATCACATGTTTGATTTGAACTTAAAGACTCCATCTCATCTTTCATTACTAACTCCCATTTATCTTTGCCTTCCACCAACATAGCTTCCTCAAAACATTTTGGTTCACCATTGTCATTCAACAATATATAATGGAGTGAAGGAAGTAACAAACTAGGACTTTTATTTTCTTGACTCCTTCTCCATTGCAATTGGGGATGTTGATGATTCTGTCTCTACATTAGCATTGTGAGGGATCATGATAGCCTTTTAGAGGTATCTTCTAGTTCTACATACTCTGAATGCTCTAATTTTTCTTTCTTTTCATTCAACATGTCCTTATATACATACCATTCCCATTGAATACAACACTGGCTTCTAATGGTTTTCTTATTTTCAATATCCCAAATTGAAAACCAAAATCATTCAAACCATATCCAATGAATAAGCATTTTCTAGACCCAAGAGCAAGTTTGCTTGTAATTTCTAAATCAACATGCACATAAGAGGTACAATAGAAAACTCTTAAGTGGATAAAGGTTACCTCTTTTCCAAACCATACCTCCCTTGGAATCTCATAGTCCAATGGGGTGAAAGGTCCTTTATTAATCAAATACATAGTAGTATCCATAGCATTTGCCCAAAGCTATTTAAGCAACCCAATATGTATTTTCATACCTCTGGCACACTACATAATTATTCTATTCATGGTCTCTGCAATATTAAATTTTCTATGGAGTTTTGGAAATCACCTTTAGTCTTCTAATTCAATAATAGCACAGTAGTCCTTGAACTTATTCTCACACTATTCTTCCCCATTGTCTTACTTTAAGTTCTTCACCTTTGTCCTATTTTATGCTTAACCAAGATTTTCATTTTTTTAAAACATCAAATACATCTAACTTATGTTTAGAAAAGTAAACCCAATTTTTTCAATTAGCATCATCTATGAATGAAAAAAAAACTAAATGGAGCCATTGAGAGAAGATACCTGAGGTAGCTCCCATACATAGGTGTGGAGTAGTTCTAGTCTTCACAACTTTGGAGCCCTTCCAATCTTTGAGAAACTTACCATCTTATGTTTCCATGAATACAATCTTCACAAAAGTCAAGGTCCATTGACTTCAAACTTAGTAATTTTCCTTTTGTAAGCATAACCTTCATCCCACTCTCTCATGTGAACAAGTATGCAATTGCATGTTCTTCTATCTACCTTTGAAGATGATATAGCAATCAAGTTGTTTCTACTAGAGGCCACATACAAAGTCCCTTCTTTCTTACTATGTGCTATTATTAATGCTCTGTTCAACATCTTCAAAGAGTCATTGGTAAAGGTGGTCTTATATCTAGACTCCACAAGCTACCCAACAAATACCAAATTTCTCACAATTGGGGTACATATCTAATGTCCTTCTTATAGAAACATTCCATTTGATCATTTTATTTGGGCATCTCCTTTGCCAACAATGCTACATCATTCGTCATCAAATGATGAAGCATAATTAAAGCATATCCTAAAGTGAAATGGCATCAAATGAACTTTTTTATTTGGGAAAATAAACTTTTTTAATATCTCCTTTCACATAATTGTGAAGCATATCCTAAAGTGAAATGGCATCAAATGATGCACCAAAACCCACAAATCATTTATGACCATTCAACGAAAGAATTAAAGCATTAGAGTCATTGTCATTAGAGATAGTTACTGAGGATGTACTTTCCTAATTTCCATACCATGATTGAATCTTTGCAGCTCTTTAATCTCATTTTAGATGCCCCTTCTTGCCACAATCCAACAACCTTGACCTTTTCCTTGTGGTGATCCAGATTTGTTGTTTCAAGACTTTGATCTCCAATAGTTCTTGTTTTTTCCTCAACAACCTTCCATGTCCTTAGATATTTAAGTCACTTCTTGGTGCCTCACTTGAGATTTTCATGGATTTTTTTGCATGATTATTCACTTAGGAGAACACTCATAACATCTTTGTAGTTGTGATAACCTAGGTTTTTGGAAATAATTTTTCAAAAACATTTTCTAAATAAGCTTAACATCCTTGTAGAAAAAAAAAATTCAAAGCATTTGAAAATAATAATTCTTACTAGTTCTCAAACCACACCAACCATAAAGTGGCATGCAAAACTTTACATACAATGAAAATAATCACATAATCAAAAGAAAACCAAAACCCACTGGTCATAGCCCAAACATCTAAGTCCAACCATGATTGAATATAAAAAGTAACAATTACTTATTTACATCCTCTCAATAATTAAAATCATAATTTCTAAATGGTTTAAAAGACTAAGTTCCTCGTAATTATATTGCTATTGCTCGAGTTTCTAAATCTTCTACTCATTTAATCTTATTTATTTCATTGTTGCTTACCTATAATATTTTTGGAGCTAAGTACCACCACTCAGTTGGAAACCTATAAACTAGTCAAATACCATGCAAACATATGTGTACACAATATATAATGCATGTACCACTATTTTTTATATCAAATTCTTAATTCATGATTGAACCATTTCAATAACAAATCAATTGTTTATGATTAAACCATTTCACTACCAAATCCTTTGTTGAAGGCATAATCTCAAAATATACCAATAAGCATGGGAAACACAAAATGTCCATATATCAAACACATACTATAACATCACCAAGTAGAAGTGTCTTGCTATAAGCCAAAAGACAAATATGGTCCACACCCTCGAGGATGACCAAGATGTCAGCCCACATCACAAAAATGGCTTTGTTATGCACATATAAGTGAGAGAGTACTTACTACATTCAACTGTGGATACTGCATGACCTAGACCTATCCTCACGAGGAATTAGATCACACAGGATGGCAAGCTTCCCAGATGCCCCATGCCAAACAAAGCATTTCCTTCTAGGCAGGAATTGTTTTGGATGTTAGTGGCCAATTGCACCCTCCTAGCATAGTAGGGGTATCACCCCAAGGAATGACTATCACACAAGTTTCCCTTCATCATCAGCTATTGGTAACTTAGTTGCTTATACACGGCTCAACTATCATTGTAGTTGACTATCTACTACTCATACACATCAGTAATTTATACACACCACCCTCTTACAAAAAAATATAGTCGATAAATCCAATAAATCATGTAAATCAAAGAGTACCAAAACATCTCTTCAGATAATTATATACAAGATGAAATCATGATTAGAATATTAGATAGCATATGAAAATCATGGATAACCAAATACAAATCATGCATCAACATCGTCTATGTGCCATTCCTAGATGGGAAATCAAATCAATGTAATACATTTTAAAATTTTAGATTTAGATAATGAAAAAGATCTTTATTTCTATTGAAAATCTTATCAAGTCTCCTCTGCGTTTTTAACATTGCACACTTTAATTATATGAAGCAAATCACCATGAATTTCATTTGAATACATGCAATATCCATCATAGATCTTATTCAAAACTTAAAGGATAATTTATGCACATATAAATGTCAATAATAAAACATTAGTAGCATGTATTGAATAATTAGATAAAATCATGCAAAATTGATCAAAAGCTATTTCAATAATTTATATGTAATGATAAAAATTCACAATTTTAATATTCTTGTGAACAAATAAACATATAGTTGATAATATCACTTGAAATAAAGTCTTTTTATTCTAAAGAGAAAACAAATCTAGCTTAAAAAATTCCATGACTCCACCTGTCTTTCTTCTACTATAGTAAAATCATAATCCTTGAGATTTTAATAGTGATCTAATACTAATTTGATAAAAAAGATAGAGAGAACTACTAATTAATTTCTCAATCTTAAATTCATGTAATAAATTCTAAGATGGTTGATCAAATAACTCTCGATCTGTCATTTACACTACATGTCATACAAACTTAGAAATTGAGTCGTTTCAATTTTATGAATTAATATTTGTAGTATGAAAACACTGGATCAATCAATCCACCCTTAGATCATATAGATATAAGTAGTCAGATGATGAAATTTATAGATCAATTGTGCATTCTTATTTTTCAATTATACATCATACGAATCGACACTTATCAATTGTCAATCTAGTCTTTTTTTATCTTGACTAAATAGAAAATCTTTGATCCATCATTCTAATTGTAGATCTTTGAATCTAGACTAATAATTTCATAGATCTAATGTTGGATCTAGTTTTTAACGATAGAATTTGTAGATCAAGAGTTGCCATATTTGGAAGGTGAGATGACCTCTAATCCAAATCCAGTCATCTCAAGCACATAGGTCAAGTGAATAGAATCCTGAATTAATGCTTTTCACTAAGAAAAAGTCACCAGCAATCGCCAAAAATCACTATAGAAGATGATTAAAAAAATAGTTCTCATCAGTAACTAATTAATGTATAAAAATTGTGTAAAAATTTATATGAAAATTGGATCAGACTCCTTACCTTTGTTCTTAACTATTCCCTAAAGATTTTTGTCATCTTTGCTGCTAGAAAATGGTAGAAGTAGTCTTTCCCAGATTTATTCGTAGTCACTAAAAAATCACTTTTTTTTGGTCAAATCTCAGTAGAAATTAACAAATTATAGTCATGTGGGGTTCATCTGGTGCAGTTTCTTTATATTTGGCCTATAGAAGTCATTTAATGGTTTTCTTTGCCTGATCATGACAGAATACTCACTATTACATCTTTGGATCATTAAAGAAGATGACCAACATTGGGTTTTTGGTCTATCGCACACGCATAATTCTTATGAAAATAGTTTATGTAGTTAGGAGTGAGAAAAGTCGGTCCTGTTTAAGTGAATTTTTGCAATCCATCCTTGAGATCAGGGTTACTTCCAGAAATCTACTCATGTAGCCAATTAAATTTGTGTGTATGTGTGTAATAACCCCAATTTTTGTAATTGACTGAGAAAATCAATAAAGTTTGAGAGATATTTCGGGCTGAAATATTAGGGTTATTTAAAATATAATTTTTATAAAAGTATAATCAAATCATATGACATGTAAAATTGAAATTAAACTTAGCGAACCCTTCAAAATAACTGTAAGCACGACAAATGTCGAATTCAAATGAGAAATCCTTAAGTTTCTTCATTTCTTGGACAAAAGGGGTAAAATAGTAATTTTATGAAACATCAAAATTTAGAATGTACTAAGAAATATGAATCCAACGCCACTAAGTACACTCAAATCCGAGATCATGGGAATAAAACCCAAAATTTTATGCATAAAGGGCAAAACGGTCTTTTTACACCATGTGGGGCCCACATGGGGCCCACAAGGGACTCCACAACCAACCTTATCAGCAGCCCACGTGAATTCATGGGTCAACAAACATCAGCTGGTCTTGGGGAAGAAAAAAAATGGAGCATGGAAGACTTTCATGCCATTTAATAATAAAAAATAAAATATTATAATCATGAAAAAAGACCCAAAATGCCTATAAATACAACCCCAAAAATCCTCCAAAAAATACTCATAAAATCCCTATGAAATTCTCTTCATCTCCCTAAAAAATTAGGTCTAGATCCCTCCCCCAAAACCCAAAATTTCCAAGAGATAGATCTCTTTCCAACTTGTTTTTCTTTTTAGATTGGAACAAGAGACCTAAAATCAATTAGGCACTCTGTTCCAAATCTAATTTGATCAATTCCACCGTCCAAAACTTCCCAACATATCTATTCTACAAAACCCCTAAAGAAATTTCAAGATCCAACGGTTCAAACAACGGATATTTGCAAGAAAAGTGGATTTTAGGCCATATCTTCATCAACAAGGTATTTTTTAAAATTGGGCATATAACCAAGGTTTTCCCTCCAATCAGGTAGGTGAAAATACTTTTCATAGATGTTTAGTACTATTTTATGTAATTTTTATTTTACTGTAATTTATTTTGGTAATAAAAAGGTAAAAATAAAGTAAACAACAGAACCCTTAAGTATGGACGATAGAGTGCCCAGATGAAAAATCTGACTACACCAATCGATCCAGAAGGGTCCAAAACCCCTAGGGTATAATTTTCATAAAAATCAGAGACATTTTGGGCCCTCAATTGAAAGAGGATTTATTGGACGGTCCAGAATGGACTGTCCGATCTCCGGATCAAACGGCGCCCAAGACGCACACGTGACACACCGTTGGAACAGTGCTGCGCTGCGCATGGAGCGTCATTCCAAGTGACATGACTGCGCGTCTGTCAAATCCACAAGTGGACGCGTTAGACGAAAACCCCGTTTGCGGGCGTGCGGACGACGAGCGTTCCGCTCGTCCCATCCGCGTCTGTGGATGCTCCTCACAGGCGCTTCGTCCATTCATCTGAGCGGACGCACCTGACGACCCAGGCGCATTGCGCCTGGTTCGTTCCACCTAACTAATCTGGGCTGTCCGTTCCTTGGGCCCAAATCAAATCTAGGCCCTAGGAAGGACTGTGAACTTCCAGCTTCAATTTCGAAGTCATCTGAGCTCCAAATTGAGATCGGAAAGAAGCTATGGAAAGCTTGAAACCTCTATTTTCTTATGAAATGATAAAATAGACATGTTATTAAGTAAAGGCTTTTTGTATTAAAGAAATAAGTTTCCAATTACGTAGATTTTCAAGATCTGAGATGATCAGATCATAAAAACATGTTTTAATAATGATATACTGTTGAAATAAAGTGAGATCTATTGTTTAATTGGATATATATGAGATATATTAAGGGATCTACCCATTATGGTTGAAAAACCCTAAAAATACAAAGGGACCCACTTGATCAATGAGATCAAGTGTGATCAAACCCTTGGGATGGAAAGAATAAATGTTGATATGATGAAATCCAAGGAAATCATGGATGGATTATGACAAACATAGATCAATATGATCTTTTGACCTTAATAAAGAAAATTCCCTAAATATAACTTAAATACTTAATCAAAGGAAAAGATCTAAGATCAAATGGTTGGATCATAAGTAAAGGTTTCTAAAAATGTTAATGTAATTAGTTTCATTTTATATTATAGCATTTTAAATATGATTATGTTATAAAGTATGCTAGTATAACATTTAGACTTTAGCATGATATGTGATTTCATTGTTATCATAAGGTGTTAGATTTAATTTAAGTACCTTACCTCATTATCATAGAATGTTAAATTATGTAGTTTTATGCTTTGAATTTATAATTCATTTATGGTTGAATGTTATTTGTAGATTTACTTGTTATGAGATAAAGAGCATAAGACATCAAAAATGTATTCTAATGAGAAGGTAGAGTTTCATTACACAAATAAGAATGGAGTACTTTGGACTTAATTAGTAAGGGCTATAGTTAGTAGGACAATATAAGGATTATCAAGTCCTTGGCCCAAATTAGGAAAAGAATAACAAACCCCATGAATGACAGTATAAATATTCATGGACTTAATTAAAATCCAACCAAACACATATAAGATGGTTAAGGACTAAACTATAAGTGAATAGGGAACTAGAAAATATTTCAGCCCTAAGTAAACAGACATATCGTCTGGTATATGTATGAAATCTTTTTTACATACAAGCTTGGAGGCTTGTGAGTTTGTTTTAATAGGCATAAGCCTAGGGGAATGCTATTGCTAGAGGAGTTAAGAGCCTTTGGCCACCCACTCCTTGAAATTTGATGATATAATGATACCTTGCCCAATGAGAGGCTAAAAGTCAGGTGATGGCAATTATGGGAAGGCCGCCACTGTGAAAGTCTTACCCCCCCATATGGGCAATGACATAATATTTTCCACCGTGGTATTAGTGGTGAACAGGGCAGTTATCCAAGCGCGCTAGTACGGATCAAACTGCAGCATAGCAACCTTTCTGATTATTTTGCACTATGATGCATATGAGAATAGGCATAGTGAAATGCCTTATGTTATAGCATAATGAAATGCTAGGTAATTGTATATTACCAATATTTCCCAAGAAGGAAAATTCCCAATATAAGATTAGCTGTAATACTAAATTCTCAAGATGAAGAGAATTGATCAGCTTAGTTGGGAATGATATTTGACTATTTTCATGAATTTAACTGGTTTACCCATGAAGGGTATGTATATATATAGATATACATAACTTACAAAGTAAAGAGTATGTTTAAGGATAATGGGATTATGAAGTATTGGAATTACATTGTAAATGTTATATTTCTTAAATCCCCTACCAAGCATTGCTTGCTGAGATATTGTACTTATTGCAATATCTCAGATACAGGGAAGGAGAGTTAGGAGCTGAAGACTATAGAAGACTTGAAGAGAATAATCTTCAAGGTATACCCTTGAAGACATGTATTTTTCTTTATTGAGAGTTTTATTGTATGGTGAGCTTGAGTTTTGGATTATGTAATTTGGACAAGTATTGTACTAGATTTGGTCAGATCTTGTGAACCACTGGATGGATCCTGGAGTTTAATAAAAGTATATTCCTTCAATGGAATTTTATTTTGTACACAAATTGTACTTATGTTATGTATGAAGTGGTGACTTGGGTTTTCAAAACAAGTTCTAAAGAAAAGAATTCCTGCTGCTTTGTTTTACGAAAAAATTTTACACTCTTAAGGGCCCTGCCTTTCAAAATACTTCACAAATCATGTTTCAAAAACCCGGGTTGTCACAGTGTGTGTGATATACACACACACATATGTGATGGAATGGGAAGCATGCCACATGATCCAAAAGTCACAAGCTAGGTCCACTATCATCAAAAGTTCCTTTTTGCCCAATTTATAGTCTAGATAGAAGTACCAAAGCAACATGTAGAACTATCCCATAAGTGTATAATTACATATCAAAAGTTTACTAAGTAAATCCTTGACCATCTAACACTCACATCTCCAAATTTAGTAGTCTACTCCTTCACCTTTCCCTTCTGTTCTACTATTAGTCATCATAAAGACGCACCTAAAAATGTCATGACACATAGGCATACAATCTCGTTATGTCTTATTAATTTAATCATTTATAGTTTTATGTATTATACTTGTTCAAGTCTCTAGCATATGATCTATCAATTTGTATCTAAAGAAGTTTTAATAGCAATTTCATAGCTTCATTTTCATAAGTTCAAAGGTTCACATGCAATGGTTTGATTTCCTTCACACCCTATAAGTAATTCATGAACCTATAGTCATAGAAGTGTAAAAGCATATTAATTCTTTGCATCATCTAAATAGCATAAGAAACCAATTCAACTCATTTCACTTAGACATTCAATAATACATGTATATAAGCAAAACATTAAAGAATGCTCATGGGTGATAATATCACGTCTTCTCAATCCCCATAAGAATGTCAATTAGATAAATCAATTCTAATGAATCGACAAATCATCAGTGAATGCAATGAAAAGACTCAATTCTACTAAAAGTCATAATCAATAGATCCTTATTGCTATTTTCACTGCCCATCTATAACCTAATGGCTAAACTCCTTAGTCAAGCTTATCGCCTCCATTTCAAGCTAAAGTGGTTATATCTTGCCACTAACTCTCAACTCTACAAAATGTCCAACATGTTGGCTCATTTTATCATCAATCTAGACCACTATGCACTCCCAATTCCCCCCTATGGGCAACCAACATTGCTACAATTACCGCTCATACCTCGCAGACTATTCCATTGGCCCTCATGGGGTTACCAAAGAGTCCCAAGATGTCACCATGAAACACTACCATACAATAAGCTCACATCGAGCATCTCTTATCAATTTGGTACAAATGTCAGAGGACAAAAGCCACCTACTCCTCCTAGCATAGTGTCTTTCAAGGGTCATACTCATTGCCCTGAATGCTCCATATCGAACCATAATGTAAGCACAAATCATGCTCCATGACAAGCTAGAATAAACACACTTCCAAGCTCCATGTTGAGCTAAAATGAATACAAGTTCAAGATCCATGACAAGCTAAAATAAATACAAGTCCAAGCTCCATAACAAGCTATCACACCTATAGTTATGTTATAGGCTGTCTTTCAAAAGGAATATAAAAGCGATTATGCACTTAAGAGATTCCAACCATCTCTTAGGTGTAGTATCATCATACATGATATACATATAATATTCATAGATGTCATACCATGTCTTAACATGATTCAACAACCTATCAATTTATGTGAAGCATAGTTCAATGCCAACGGGCTATCACCCTGGGTTAAACTTTCCATTTGGACTCTCCTTGAGGTCCAATAGGCTCTCATTCCTCATTTGTCTCCCATACATCATCATTATTGTACTATTGCAAGAGTTCTAACATAAATCTTATACATCATCAGATGTCAAGTCATTAGATTTTCTATCACGTCATGTCATACAAGCGATTTATAATAAGGGAAATAAAGTTCCATTCTTACCTTTCCAAATACCATCATGTGTCACCTTAGGGTGATTCAAGTCCTTACCAATCCATGTCACAATCATGCTACAACATGAATATTTGAGTGTTAATTCCATCATGCAATGGTGATAATAAGAGTGTATGAGTCATTCATGACATTCCAACATTTGCCACTAGCTTCATGTCTTAAACTAGTGGGGAATTTTGAGCATCATAGATGCTAGTCAACACTTCATTTCTATCAATCCAGACTTATGAGTTTGAAAGCATAATGTCTCATCATATTCCAAGTTAAGTTAGGAACCAATCCCCTAAGCCTAACACTTGTTTTAGCATGTTTCTACAAGTTTATATTCTTGCGGTCCCAAGCTAGAACATGGTATTGTTTTTCAAATAAGGAGACCAACCTACTTGGACCCTTTCAAGCATCAATTAAAGCCCAAGTTTCTAGAAGTATTGTTCATCAATGGAGTATCAAATCTTGGTCTTAGAATCAATATTTCATATAAAATAGTAGTTAAACCATTCAATCTATCAAGGCACATTTGCAGATTTCTACAGGGAGTATATTTAACATTTTTATGATTTCCCCCTCAATTCTTAATGTTTTTAAATGATTCTTTTAGTGAAACATGACTGAACTGATAAGATAATTTTCTCATTAAATTTTTTGGCATTTTGTTCTCTTAATAGTAGAAATGAGTAAATTATAAGGAGAAATGTGCCTCATTTTTCTACTCAAATGTGTAGAAAATTGATCCACCTTTCTTTACCATTTTAAGCTATCAAAACACTATTTCTTCACCAATTTAAGGTCACTTCTAGTATTATCAATGCTCTATAGCATGGCCTTGGAATAGTCAACATTTCTTTATAAAATATGGTATAAGATAATGGGTTTCCAGTGCCCCAAAACACCATATGTGTTAGTCTAAAACAAAAAGGATTGGAATAATATCCTCTTGCAAGAAATCAATCGTGCTAAAATGCTACTTATCACATTACTCAACTAAATCACATACATAGCAACTGAATTACATTAGGCTTACACCATATAAAGGTTAGAGATCAAGATGAAAGCAAAAACCAATCCAAGCACCAATCTAGCATGGTCGAATGGTATAAACATGGATTATTAAGTAGATCAAATCTCATTAACATATCTAACACATTTCAGTCAATGCATGCTTCATATAATCATGAATATTGTATCAAACTTACTATCATAACATGGGTTGAGGCATACTCCAAGATCAGGAATAAAAAATAGCAAAAACTTAGAGTAAGATGCATCTTGAGTTAGATACGTAGCATCATTAGAAGAGTTTCAAAGTGATTGACCTTCAAGCAAGGTATCTTACCTAACCAATAAGTTTGAGACTAAATCTTCATCATGATGGACTCCACACTACCTCTATAGTACATGAATAAACATGCATCAAGATCAGATGACAACATAGTTCATAAACATGCTTAAATCCATACCAGGATCCTGACACATAGTATTGAACTTGTTGGATGAATCTCAAGGGAAAAAAAAAAATCCATGAAAATTTATCATTTTGAAAAGCCAACCAAAGACTTTATTAGGAATGCTTCTAATGCCCATTATCTTGTCAAGGTCCTCCAATTTCTTGATGTATTTTTAGCAAGAACTTCACTCTAATAGCAACAACATGCTCTCTTTGAGCTGGGCTGTAACAGCCCGAGGGCCTATACCTTGAAACAATATTGTCCGCTTTGGAGACTGGGGCCCATATCACTCAACCCCAGCACAATTTTGTTCTTACCCCATGGGGGAAAATTGGTCGCTACAAGGGAACTCCTCAACACTCTTATCAATAGCCCAGTAACTTTTCCCTTAGTGATGTGGAACTAACTCTCAGTCCCTCACCCCCCTAGAAGCCTGCCAGCCCTCTTAGTCCTCCCTCATCGGCACAAGGCTTCACCTCTCCCCCTTAGGGGACACGCGTCCCTGTGTGTCTTCACACGATTGCCCACTTGCGGTTAGCCACCCACACCAGGTCAAGGGTTGGCTCTGATACTATTGTAACAGCCCGAGGGCCCACACCTTGCAATGACCGGTTTTCCCCTATGAGGGAATGACAAAACCGTGTGGAGGCTAGGTGATATGGGCCCTAGTCTCCAAAGCGGACAGTATTGTTGCAAGGTGTGCGCCCTCGGGCTGTTACATGGGCTTTTTCCTTTTCCAAGCCTATTGCTTCTCTTTCCTTCTCTCCTTCAATCCCTCTTCTTCTTCTCTAGCTTTCCCCTCCCTCTTCTCTAGCCCTTGCTAGTTTTCACCCCTCACAAGAAGTTCTTATATGTCTATTTGTCCAAAGCTAAATGGGAGAGATGATGATTCCATTCACTCTCTTCCATAACCAGCCTTACACACTTTGGTTCATGCAAGGGGGCAGCTACCTTGCATGCAGCAAACCAATAGGCACCTCAACTAGATTCATGGGGTAAGCTAGTTCTTTCATGCATGCAAGGGCTAGCCTCCACTCCTCTCAATTTCCATCATTAGACATACACTCTATGTCACACACGTGTCCTAAAATTAGGTTAAAGATGAATTAAGTTGTTAATCTTCTCAAGTTCAATGAAATAGGACAACCAAGGTAGGATTGAGCAGGTGGGCCCTACATGGGTTCAGTCGTAAATTGAATGCAGTTTTAGGTAAATTTTGAATCTTTAAAACTTATTAAATTTAAATCTTGTTAAGGATTATATAACTTGAAATTTTATTCTAGATTAGAGCAAATTTCAAGGAATTTTGCTTTAAAATGAGAATATTATCATAAATCAAGTAATTATAAAAGAAATTCAAAAATAAATTATAAATATTGAAATTTGATGATGAAAGGTCCATTACTAGATTTTTCTCAATAAGAGCTTTCCAACAACACTAAGAACGCATGAAACAGAGACTAGGACTCAAAATTTCAAAAAATTTGCAAATGAAAAGAGGGGGTTGAAATTGATAATGGCACCCCCTTCAGTAATTGTTAGTGACACAGTGAGACATGGGGAAGCAAGTTGACAAGCATGAGCCAAACTCCCCATGTGGACTCAGCTCCTCCACGCATAGGTGATGGGAAAACATAGGAAAAAAATCATCACTCAACGGCTTTTCCCTCAACTTTTCTCTTCTTCCCAGAGACCAACTCTTCTCTAGGCACTCCTTATACTCAAGTTTTCCCATGCCATTTTCATGTTTTCTCACCTTTAGTTTCCCTTTCCTCCATCCTTTTTGGCAGGGAACTGTGATCGAAGAAACACAGTGGAAAAATCGACAGTGATTATAAGTAAGCTTCTTAAATTCCTTCCCTTTCCATTCTTATTTTCCTCTTCCTTCATTCTTTACTTTTTTTCCCCTCCCAATTCTTCCCAAAGTCACTGCTCTCTAGTGACAAGAACCGTGAAGAGGATTTTTGAAAAACATAGTCAAAGGAACTAGGTTTGATCAAAGATCCGAACTGCTCACTATCTTCCTCAGGTAATTCTAAGTGAAACTACTTAGGTTTCACAAGGATCAGACAAGTAATGACACCAGAAATGGAGAAAAATAGTAACTCTAGTGTCTTCAAAACTAATGAAAAATTCAAACAGAAACCTTAATTTTAGATCAAATTGAGGATGTAAAACACAAAAAACTAAAATTCAGCTCATTCCGAGCATTTCCATGTAAAATTTACAAAAATGGGTACTGTTTGTGTCGTAAATGATGACTAGAATCCAGTCACATTCTCTGGCAATAGTGACATTTTTTGACAAACCCTAAAAATTGGAAAAAAAGAGAGCAGATTTTTTGTACTTTGGATAAATCACACCTAAACTTTTCATCCATAAAGATGGCCATTGATTAGGAATCAATTGATCCTTGAATTTTTTTATCAGAAACTTGGTAGTGCACAGGGAAAAACTAAGATCTTAGCATCTAACAGTGAAAAATGCAATCAAAAGGTAGATCCATGTGATTTATGACTCTAATTATATTGTCAGTAATGAATTGAGACAAAAATGATAGGACAATTATGGACTAGTTAGTGCAAGGTCCCATCTGGCTGTCCAAAATTTGATCAGTGATGATTGAAGATTAGGAAAGGTGATCAGACAATAACTTACCTTTAATGATGGAACCTAAAACCTCTAGTAGTACGCGCATCTACATAGGCCATCGATTAGAGGCTAATGGTGCTAATTTAAGTAGATAGCCATCAATTGGTATCCTAATCATCAATCTAGATATTAGAGGTTAAACCAATGACATTATGATTAGAGATCTTGAAGTAATTGTAGTAATTTGAATAGAATGATAAAATTTACTTAGAACTTGTGTCCTCAATACAGGTTTTGAATATGATTTTGATAGTGTTGGTAATTGAGTTGTGAGTTGTACTTATAACTCAGGTAAGGACCCTAAAACCTTCGTTATCCTTAAATTCTTGTTAATATGTTCACTTATAATTAACACTATAGATGTGTAGAACATATAGATCATTTTATTAAGTGAATGGAAAATATCAAATGCAATTGATTGTCAAGTGATATTTTGATTAACCATGCTTAACTATTATGATCATGTTAAGTATGATAAAATTTTCAATCCCAAGATAGTAAGCCCTGAGGGACACCTAGTAGACTATGATAACACCTCATAAGATGATAAACCTTGAGGGAAAGGGCTATCTAGCTGATTACAAATAAGATGAAGCCGTCGAAGATGGTAAACCCTCAAGAATGGATTGTTAGTTATTGAGCCTCCCAAGATCGTAAACCCTAAGGGCTTTGGCTACCTAGTTGATTGAAACTACTGTGAAGCCACCAAAGTTGGTAAACCCTAAGGAATGGATTGTTAGTTATTGAGCTTCCCAAGATGGTAAACCCAAATGAAAAGGGTTGCCTGGTCTTTTGGGAACATGGTGGATCCACCTAAGATGGTAAATCCTAAGGGATGAGCTATCAAACATTGATCTTCCCAAGATGGTAAACCTTGAGAGAACCTAACATTAGAGCTAACCAAAACGGTAAACCTTGAGGGAAAGGGCTGCTTGGTTCTTTGGAATCACGGTGGAGCCACCCAAGTTGGTAAATCCTAAGGGTCTAGTTGCCTTCTTTATGATATTCATAATGGGCCACCCAAGATGGTAAACCTTATGGGAAAATGACTACTTGAGTAGTGGGATGATGTCATACATATTTATTATTGCCGAGGAAATAATCAAATGAAATACAGCTTGAATTTGGAATAAACTGTAATTTTGGTTAGATGCTCATATGTTATACGTAATATTACATGTTCATAACTTCATTACTTATCCACTGAAATGGAAATGAATGTTCGGTGGTTAGACATGAATGGGGGGTTGATAATACATGGGTTTATTTGCATGCTATGATTATTGCTTTATAGTTTGAATTTGGAATAAACTGTATTTCTATTCTAATACCAATATGTTATATCTGATAATACATGCTACTTTGTTGATTATCAGTTAAAATGGAAATGAATGTTCCATGGTTGGATATGAATACGAGTTGAGGTAAGTTTAATAAGGATGGTAGGATATTCATGGGTTTAGTTCTTTTTCCTTACTAAGCTTTGCAGCACATATTATTATTTTTCGAGTACTAGTCAAGCTAACAAAGGGAAGGCTCTTAATGGAAATGATTGAAGCCTAAGTAGCTAATATTATCATATTATGTCTTGTATATGTATGGCTAGTAATGAACATAAGTTGTACCGCATGATCTGATAAGTAACCTATGCATATATTTCTAACATTTTATGCATTTTTTTGTTGGTGATATGTGTATGGGATTTAATTAAAACTTCAAGTTAGCAAGTAGGAGTTTTAGTAATCTATTGTGGTGAATTGTGTGGAGACAGTCTCCTATAGGCATTTTAAAACTATTATATTGTCTATTAAGTGCGTTGCGTCACATGCGTTAAAAGCATAAGTCTGAAAAATAGAGGAGATTCTGCCAAAATTTTGGTAGAATTAAGTATTTAAAATTGTATTGTATAAACCATGACTTGCACATGACAAGAACATTTTAGCTCTTTCAATACTTTCATTGTGATATGAAAAAAATAATGCCACATAGGCTTTGCTTGAGCCAATATCATGTTTGATTACATTAAACTGGGACCTTAATGTTAAGGTCATGATAACTTGGTATCAGAGCAAGGAAGTAGGTCACTTGGGAAAATACTTGTTTTCTTGGCTTAAAATTTCCTTTTATAGTAGAAATGTATTTACTTGATATCTTAGGACGTACCAGAATTAACTCTTGATGACTATCAACTTGTTTGATAGGTTGATTAACTATAACTATTTGATATTCTAAAAAGGTACATGCATGGTTGAGACTAGAATTAGTGGTTCTAGTCCTGAAGGATCTACATTGCATGCATGTGATCCTGTACAAGAAGTTATTGGAAAGATGGTGCCATCTACAAAGGGTCTTGGACCAGATGAGGATTGGACTTGGGAAGTCTCAGTCACATAGTAGCAAGGACAAAGAGGTGGAAGGGATATCCTCCTTAGGCGCAAAGTGCTTAGGCACGTTCTCTACCTTTTGGAATAGCTGGTAAGACTTGTTTTAATTATGGCCAATAATGCCATTTTGGAGGGACTGCCCTAGGCTAGGAGCATCAAAGGTTAGTGTACAAAGTAACAACAAGCCACGTGTCCAAGGATGTCCACCAGCATAGAGGTCAGATGCGCCAATCAAAGGTGTGCAATCCACCTTCTAGTAGAGGACAAAAGGAAGAGTTTATGCACTGATATAGTCATACACCCAACCAGACCGTACTATCATAGAAGGTACATTCTTATTATTTCATACTTGGGTTAGAGTGCTATTTGACTCCAGTGCAACAAATTCTTTTGTTTCATCTTCAATTGATCATGACTTAAGCTTGGACACAGAATTGCTAGACTCAACATTGCAAGTTGGGTTGCCAATACAAATGACTATTACATCAAACAGAGTTGTTGAGGATGTTATATTAACATGGTAGGTCATAGGGTGACACTTAATTTGGTGATGGATATTACTCCTTATGAAGTAATCATGGGATGGATTTCCAGTCCTAGTATCATGCTATTATTTATTGTAGTCATAAGGGGGTTACTTTTGTCTTGCCTAATGGAGTTCATTTCTATTTCTCCACCATAGAGGATTATGGTTGCCCACATCTCCATGTTGGCTACAAACACCAAAAAGACTATAATAGGTGGATGGTGACCATGGTGGGTCATGATGATGTTGATGACATTATTGAATCCATTCTAGCAGTAAGGGAATTTACAAATGCTTTCACTGATGAAATAATGGGCGTAGCACCAAGGAGGGTAGTCAACTTTGCTATTGAGATTTATCTTGCTGTTTCTCCAATTTCAATTGCTCCACATCGTACAGTGGCAATTGAATTAAAGGAGATAAAGGTGCAGTTGGAGGAGTTGCAAGGTAAGAGTTTCATTCGCCCTAGCACTTTGCCTTAGGGAGCACCAGTGTTATTTTCAAGGAAGAATGATGGCACACTAAAATTATGTATTTACTACCGACAACTGAATAGGGTGACTATCAAGAACAAATACCCATTGTTGAGGATTGATGATCTATTTAATTAGCTGAGGGGATCTACATGTTCTTCTAGGATTTTACTTGCTATCTTGATACCATCATCCATGAGGTAGGGACAGGATATTCCTAAGATGGCATTCAGGAGTCATTATAGCCATTTCAAGTTTGTAGTGATGCCTTTTGGGTTGAAAAATGGTCCAGCAGCATTCATAAGCCTAATCAATTGAATCTTCCTCCCTTATTTGGATCAAATCATTGTCATGTTTATTTACGACGTCTTGATATACTTGAGGTCTAAGGAGGAGCATGAACAACATTTGTCTATTGCATTCTAATTGTTGAGGGAACGCCAGTTGTATGCGAAACTTAGCAAATGTGAGTTTTGGGCAATAAAGGTAAATTTCCTTGATCATGTAGTTTTTGGTGATGGGATTTTAGTCGACCAATCAAAGATTAAAGTAGTACTGAGTTGGGAAAGAATGAGGAGCATGATCGAGATCATGAGTTTCCTGAGGTTGGCATGTTATTACAAGAGGTTTGTGAAGGACTTCTCAAGCATTATAGCCATGAAAAGGCTTAGGAAAAAGGGTATGGTATTTGAATGGGACGATTCATTTGAGTAATCATTTTAGGAAAAAGGGTGT
Source organism: Warburgia ugandensis (assembly GCA_035236585.1). Classification (NCBI taxonomy): domain Eukaryota; kingdom Viridiplantae; phylum Streptophyta; class Magnoliopsida; order Canellales; family Canellaceae; genus Warburgia; species Warburgia ugandensis. The sequence goes on from CP141128.1 coordinate 27,882,982, forward strand.
GATGTTGTGTATTGTGAAGCCTCACACGAGGGGCAATACAATATTCTGTTGATATTCACCATTTTTAATGCTGAAAAACAACGTAGATTGTCAGTTTTTGGTGATGTTGTACGCATTACTGTTCTTGGAGAAATAAACTAATGAAATGGTTTAAATGGATGATTTGAACTGTTCATCTTGTGCATGTGAAACAAAGAACAAACTCATGAATTTTCATGGTGATTTGATGGCTAGGGATGCCAAAAAAAGTGAAAAAAATTAAAATAGGAAATTTTATAAACATGGTAAAATTCATGAAAAAACCTTAAAAATATGCAACATCAATTGATGGAAAGGTTGGAAAGTGAAAGTACGTGAAAATTCGGTCAAAACAAAAGGCATAAAGGGGGTCAGATTGGGTGAAATGATGATTGAATGTTTCTTTATGGGCATACTGCACTATAAAGATTGCAAAATTTGGACACTATTAAAGTCTCCAATGATGATCCAAAGTCCGGTAATCATCTCCAATGACGGCAACTGGGTCAGGCTCCCAGGACACACTTGAAGATGCGTAGCATGTAAAGCATGCTCAGAGCAGGCTCGGCACATGGAGGATGTGCATACGGCATCTCCGACACATGGCAGAATGCATGTGCATGATCCGTATGCACGTCAACGGCGCTTCCTCATGACGTTGCCCTATTAAATTGGATTTTGAGTTAATTTGAACTATCCATTCATTAAAAATGTGATTTTAAGAGCTATAGAGGTCCAAATCATGATAAGAAAGATCCATTGCGATCATCTCGATAACATGGACCTAGATTTGACTTGAAAACCTTGATTTAACACTTTTAAAATAGTCAAATCACAAAATATCATTAGATAACCTAAATATGGCCAATCAATGGATGATCAAGACTTAGAACTTGATTGTATGCATCAAATATAAGATGATCTTGGAGATTAGCAGAGGAGATTTCATCTGATTGTCAAGAAAAGTGATCTTAATCGTTGATCTGATCAGTACGTTATGATTAGCTGATCAGAGAGCATCCTGATCATCAAATCAATGTGTAATCATAGAGATATGTGTCAATCACTAAATAAACACTAAAATTAGAAGGATCATGATGAGAAGGATTAGAATTGATGATCAAATGTTGATTATAAGTGATATAGAGCGATCCAACAACTAGATCATCCTCAAACTTCATTAAAAGCCAAAGACTGACCCCTTTATTGATTAAAGGCATTAATTGAAAGAATTATGACATAGATTGATGATCAAAGATAGAATATGTTGTTTAGATGTTAGAAAATTCTACATCTAGTTTAAGATTAACTTAATAGAGGGTTAATCAGATGATCTAGGTCGTTAATCTAGGATTAACTACCGAATCAATGAAGTTATCACTTGGATTTGTTATTTTGAGATGTGATAACACCAAGTCATAGAAAACTTATGATGTGACAAGTACGTTAGAGCGCACGATGTGACATTGCTTACACACCCGATAGGAGTACTGCGTTTATTGAGGTAAGTGATTTTATTGATCATGACCTGTTATCTAAAGTTCTTGATGCATGTATTTTGCATGTTACCATATTTACATAAATTTGTTCCCTACTTGTTGATAGCATGACATTCAATTTTATGAATAACCACATTTTAAATGTGATGGATGACACTTTATCATGGGCTTTGATCGTACCTATTGAGATTATTTTACATGAGAGTTTTTCTATGGTTTATGGCATGTTTGTTGATTTATGATAGGTACTTTCACATGGTGGATACTACGCTAAGAGGGTAGTAGGGTTGGCCACTCGCTCTCTGATTTTGTGATGATGATGATTAGACACTACCCTTGAGAGGACCAGGTACGTAGGTGGTGGTATCATGGGTAGTCCCCCTAATAGTTCGTTCCTCTCATGGGGACAGAGGAAGTCTCTTGTTATGGTGTCGATGGGGAGTGGCAGTGGTTGAGATCCTGTGTGGTTGCTACTGCAACATAGTAGCCCCTACTCTTATTCTATATGCTCATGTGGTATTTATATGATGGGTGAATTGGGATAAGCTAGGCCTAGGTTGTGAGTGACTCCGAGGGCTAATGCGGGCTGCACGGGAGGGACCATTTTGTATTCAAAGATTGATTAGTATATGTCCCTTGGACTTGTGTTAGATTTTCTGGGCTATACTTGGATGTTTATGTTTTGGATAGATTGGACCCACATCATTTTATAGTGGTCATTTGCTTGCATATGGGTATGACGTGGTGATCGTGGATGGAACCCTAGGCTTTTAAACTTATTATTATTATTGACTTTCCACGGCTTGTGTTGATTTATCGTGGTTTTGAATTGAGCATGCTCAGAGTCTTGAAGATTTGATTTTGGTCACAGGTCATAGTTTTGTGTGTTGGATGACCTTCAGGGTTTTCTTTTGTGTATCTCTTTTGAACACTATGTTGTTTATGTAACTTGTGAGTTTTCACTTTTAGGGATCCTGCCTATTTAATAATAAAAAAATCTATTATTATATATTTTGGAAAAGTGGTTTAGAAACATCGTGGTGTCACAGTTTGGTATCAGAGCTAGTGTTTATTCCATCATCACCACTTTAAGGATCTAATTAGGTTGACAGCCCATAAGTTCATGTTGAGATTGAGATAGGAAGAATACTTATGCGAGGTGACATTGAAACCTTTACAGATGGTTCCTCAAAGGAAGACTAGGTCCACCCCCATTCAACTAGTTGCCACCCCTACCGAGTTATCAAGGCAAGGGGATAATGATATAGGCTTAGTGGCCCAAGTGGTATAGGGCCTGATATTACATATACAGTCCATTGAGTGAAGTAATTCCTAAGTGTGAATTACAGAGATATGATGATTACGAAATAGCTGATGCCATGAGGATACACAAACTTTCTTTAGTAAAAATGAGACCTTAATCCTCGTATGATTACGAGGAAATGCATTTTCAGGGAAAGTGTGTGATTCTTATAGTATAGAATCTAAATGGAGAGTATAATTGAAAATTGCTAATGAGAACTTTGTTATATGATGGAAGGTCTATTCACATGGACTATCTTATGAGAGTTCAAGTCCAAATTTGCACAGTATGTATGGACATGTGAAGAGGCATAATGACTATTGTACAATAATCATGAGATAATGATGTAAAAGGATAAAAATGATTACAACTGATGAGAACTGGAGAAAGTGGATAGGAGTATTGTATAAATTTTAACTTGAAGTGGATTTATTTGATGAATAAATTGTAATATAGTAAAAATTATTGAAAATTTGATGAGGTAAGATCCTAATGTTCCATGGATGAATATGAATTATGAGGTGAAACTTAATGAGTTCTTATACATATAGAAATTTTGATAACCAATCATCAATGGAAAGTCAATACTTATGAATTATTCTAAGGATTTTACTATGATTTGTAGATGCATAACACTAGAGGATATAACAACTATTTTATAATAATAGTCAATAGTAATGATGTTAATCAAGTGATGACAAAGGAATAATATCAAACAATCTCCTAGTTAGGGAATGAGATGCCAGAAAAGGTTAAATTAAATACTATACTATATATGGGTAATTGACAAGATTAGTTATTTGACTCCAAATCAGAGGCGTTTATCATATGAAAGGAATGAGGTAAGATGAAATTGATTATAAATGAATTACATCCAACATGAATAGAAATGATAATGTAATCACTGATGGCTAGAAAATTTATTATAAAAGAATCAATTTCATTAGAGTTTAAATTGATAGAGATGTAATTGGTTTTGCTTGTTATGTGCATGAAATGAATTATCAGGTAAAGGAACTCTAAGGATAAAGATGAGTATACCTAAAATGTGATTATGAGGATTCTAATAATAGTCATTTGAGAGGACTCGTTCGCCTATGTTCAAGATTTTTATCTAGAAGGCTCTTAAGAATGCTTATAATGATTAGTATTTTGTCATATGAGTTGTTGGTGATATTGCAAGAGTTGCCATTGTAGAATAGAGGAATTGATAGTTTAATGGTATTAAGCCTATTTACACTACTAAAAATAATTTCCCTAACCCTGTCTTGAATAAGAGACTCAGATAGAATTGTTGATGTGTTGACACCTGAATTGTGGAGATAGTTGATCTTAACGTGTTGAATATTAGTGATAAAGGCAACAGACATAGCTATTATGTTGAGGAAAATTCTCGTAGGGCCAAAGGGCGACTGTGGAGGTGTGGATGTGGATAATTCAAGCCAGCCTAGTAAGGGCAAGAGACTCTTTTATCGATATAGTTATACAGGCCATGGAGCTACTGAAATTTGAATGGGCAATGTTGGAATGTAGACGTGAGTGTATGGACATGCACCTAGACAATATATTACTAGCGTGATAGACCCCCACAGTAGTGGTAATAACATCGGTAGCCGTCATTACAACAGCAATCTTGGAGACACTATGACAGTGACTGTTAGGATGTTCATTAAAGACTACCCTAGAGGACAATGTGTCTGACTGACTGACATTAAAGATAAAACAGAATCCACATTGTAAAAGGTACTCTTTTGAGCGTTGATAGACACACCAGGATCCTCCTTGATCTAGGATTTACTCATCCTTGTGGTATGAGTATTGGAACCTTGACGAATGTGCCTGTATATATACAACAGTCCTTGAGTTGGGGAGTTATGACACAGATGGCCAAGTTATTGGAACTTGTAAGTACTTCTAGGGGGTACTAGTGGAAATGATGATGAGTGAGAGGATAAATACTGATCTTATCCTACTCGATTTGATTAATTATGATATCATCCTTAGGATGGATTCCATTATTGAAGGACATTTGATTTCAGTGAGAAGAAAGGTACTTTTAGTATACCTGGATAGCTATTGATCTCGCTCCTGAGTAAGAAGGGGCATCATTGAGTTTGGTGTTAAATATTTCCTTAAAGGCAATACGGTACTCATTTGATGTACTGCACTCTCTTGGTTTTGTGATTGTGGATGACAGAGAGCAGTCACAGATTGAGCATACATATGGTGTGTGAGGATTCTAAATTTTTCTTGAGGAAGTTTTAGGATTTTATGCCGTAAGAGGTTAATTTTTTTATATTGATGTGGCATCAAACACAGTTGCATTTTCTAAGGTGCCATACAAGATGGCCCCAGCTAAGCTGGAGGGGTTCCAGCTCTTAAAGTTATTTGATGAGTGTTTATCAAACCTGGTGGGTTTTCATTGGATGCATTAATTCTCTTTAAGAGAAGAGAGACAAATGCTTGTTGCTATGCATAGATTATTGATTGTTTGATAGCTCCACAGTGGAGAATTGATATTCTATTTCATGTATTGATGTTCTATGTGATCAACTTTGGATGGTGCATGGTATTGGTGGATATTGATTTGAGGTTTAGTTATCATCAGCTAAGGAATTGTGACTGAAATGTGTATAAGGCTAGTTTTAGAACTTGTTATGATTGTTACAAGTTTTGGGTGATACCAATTGATGAAATTAGTACACTGATGGTATGTATGAATATGATGTTCTGAATTTATAAAGGTTACTGAGATGAGTCATGATTATGTAGTGAATCATGTTTTTATATATTCCATGACTTTGAAGAGCACAAGAAGTCCTTGTGCATTATTCTGAGTATCTAAAAGACTCATCTTTTGTGATAAATGTATGTGAGTATGGATTATGGTTAAAGAAGATGAATTTTCTTGACAGCAATATCTCTATTGATATAGAGACTATTTATCGAGACTGTGATGAATTAAGACTAGCCAAACTAGTGACTAAGGTTGATAGTCTCCTTAGTCTGGTGAACTGTTATCTCTGGATGATTGAGTCCTACAGGATAATAGTGACATGGATATTGTTTATATTACATATGCGACCCTGATTTCTCATGGAGGTGAGAAGTGTGACAGTAACGTATGTTAATGCGAAATCATTTTCTTATGTGTAATATGGTTCTGGGTTATGGTGTATACTTGTGAGTAGCCGATGAGGGCGGCCGATGAGGATGGGTGCGAGAGGCACTGATGGGCTTCTAGGTGGTGAGCTTCTAAGCAGTAGGCTTCTAGGTGCTCACAGTACGATTGAGCTGATATGCTTTAATCTTGATTGGCATATAATTACCTGCTAGTGAGCTAGTATGCTCTGATTTTGATTGGCATATGGTTGCATGTTAGTGAGTTGGTATGCTCTGATTTTGATTAGCATACAATTACTTGTTAATGAGCTTGTAGGCTTTGATTTTGACCAGCATGAAATTGCCTATTTATGAGTTGAAATAACATGATTTAGTTGAGTTGCATTGTCCATTGGCGAGGTAATGTGCTCTGGTTTAGACTGGGCAAAGAATTATGCATATGTGTTCTAAGATGCTCGAATTGTATTGATATGGTAATTTACTTATACTAGCTCTTGGATGAGAGTGTGATTTATGCTAAGCGTATTATATGTGGTTATGACGTGTTCTAACCATAACATGAGTTAGTTATTTTGGAAAGGTTGAAATATACCCTGAATTATATATACGAATTGCTATATGAGGGGATGGCATGGCATAGAATTGTTATTGACATTGGCTAGGGGAAATTTTTTATATGATGTATAAATCTTATGATATGGGGATGTCTGTAGAATTGTTGAGGAATGACATGGAAAGAATTTCGAGGACAAAATTTCTATGAGGGGAGGATGTAACACCATCTACTATTAAATTCTAAAAATGCCTCATTACATGGAAATTTGAAATTTTGTGGAAATTATAATATTGGGGAATTGAAAATTTTAGAGATGAAATCACGAGGTAAAACCTCAATAATTGAAATGTACTTGAGAAATGGAATTGAATACCACTAAGAATGCTAAATCAAAGCCTAGAGGAAAAATGGCTAATTATTTTAATTTCTATAATTAATAAATAAATAGAGGGGGGGAGGTAGAATTGTAATTGTTGGAGATGACAACCAGACTTCAGATCATCGTTGTAACTCCTCCTTGTTTCTCGTGTCATCGGTGACGACGATGCCAGATGCTGGCAGCAACGTGACTGCTTCCCCTCCCTCTGGAAGATAGATTTCTCATTTCCTCTAGCCGGCCTGTCTTGAGGTAGGCTGCTCCTTTTCCCCCCTCTCCCCATTCATGCTGATTTTAGTTGATATTTGCCATTTTTAATGCCAAAAAATGATGTGGATTGCCCATTTTTGATGATGTTATACGTGTTACTATTCTTGGAGAAATAAACTGCTGAAACGGTGTCAAATGGATGATTTAAACATTCATCTTGTGCATGGTGAAACAAGGAACAAACCCATGAATTTTCATGATGATCTGATAGCTAAGGATGCTAAAAACACAAAAAATAGTAAAATGGGAAATTTTATAAACGTGGTAAAAATTGTAAAAAATCCTTAGAAATATGCAAAATTAGTTGATGGGAAGGTTGAAAAGTACGTAAAATCTAATCAAAATGGTATAACGATCACTAAATTTGGACACCGTTAGAGTAGCCGGCGACAATCCAAAGTCTAGTCGTCGTCTCTAACAATTACAATTCTACCCGCTTCTATTTATTTATTTATTACAAAAATTAAAATAATTAGCCAATTTTCCTCTAGGCTCCGATTTCAGCATTCTTAGTGGCGTTGAATTTTATTTCTCAAGTACATTTCAAATATTGATGTTTTAGCTCATAAGATCTGTATGATCTAATTGTTCATTTGGTTCCTCTCTATGCTAGGAACAAAATCCTTAACCAAATTGATCGTCAGTGGAGATTTGAACTCAAACATCATCGAATGGCCTCGATCAAGAAAAATCATGACAATCCAATGATGATTAGAGGCATTTAACAACTAATTGGACATAAATTGGGGCAACCACATGTAAGATTATCACCAATCTTCATTAGTTGCTTTAAATTTCATTTAACTAATATGCACATAGTAAAGTTTAGAAATATTAGGATCCTATCATGATCAATATGAAACATCAAATTTAAATGTTTATAGAATTGGTAACATGTAAACCTTAGATTGGACTATCCAAAACTTGTTCTAGTAGAAAATCAAAGGGTTAGAGTTACTAATCCATAAGAATGGTAACTTATAACCTTGTATATGGGTAATTCTAAATATTAAATAAATAATCGAAACCACTGCTTAGGAATCGATGGCTTGGATATGAGTATCCAACACCTAATTGACATTTAATACACTATCCATGGTTGGAAATGCAAATCAATGGCCTAAATAGCTAAGATCGTGCAATTTTGATGATTGATTGGTGATGGATTGTTAAAATCTAGCAGTTCCACGATTGATAGATGATCTGGACCCTTAGATCTTAATTAAATCTAAATATCTAAGGTATGTGATTGTATTCAAAATATAAATTTTATGCATCATATAGATTGAGGCATGCATGGTTGATCATTAAAAAAAAGAGGATGATTAAACTAGTGGAATTGATGAACTCACCATATGAGGTAGGTTCTTTTGACATCTTTAATTTATTCTTATATTTGGATTATGACTAGATTATTGGTCTAATTAAAGTAACATGTATCTGATCAAATACATGTTATAGATGGATTTTTGGTAAATAGAATTCATGGTTGTAGATTAGAAATACTTTACTCTTCATAGATGAAATGAGTGATGTATAGCTTCCCTTAATGATGATATTAGACAATTACTTTGGCATGTAGATATGATTTGAGGTATGTGAAATGCAATGAAATGTGGATATTATCAAGACATATGAATGATAAGGATAAGGATATGGAGTATTTAAAGTCCTTGGTTTAGAATTACTAACATTGCATTTCATTTATGCATATAATTTATTTGATCCATCCTTTTGGTTTGATGCATTACTGTGATTTGAGGCATGATTTGTATTTTACTGTATTTTTGTCTTCTTGAATGTAATCCAAGTTTTGGTCATGATTTATACTTGTGGGTAGCCAATGAGGGCAAATAATGAGAGTGGGTGAGAGAGGCTTTGGCAAACTTCTAGGTACTCATGTTATAGTCCTGGTTTGGGCTAAGATTAATTATGAGATGTTTTTACATGCATGATTTAATTTGAGATTTAGTTTTTTGAAATGGATTTGCCTATAGTGAGCTGATATGCTCTGTTGTAGATTTGCAATGATTTGCCTATCACGAGTTGAAATGCTTTGATATGGATTTGGCATGGAGTTACCATTGGTGAGCTGATGTGCTCTCATTTGGATGTGGTATGGATTTACCTATTATTGTATTGAAAAAAAATCAAATTTTTTATCATTTTATCACTGATTTATACATACTGATAGTGCGGATTATCCTTCACATGGATATCTTGTGATTTTACATGTACTGATATTTTAAATAAATAGATTAAATCTTTTATAGGATTTTGTCAAGCTAATTGCATTACATATACTCATAACATGCTCTAAGTAGATGATGAACTATTAGATTTTGGGATGATTTGACATAGATCTGTCTAGATCATGATGTGATATTTGATGAGATGATAAGATATGAAATTACTTGAAATGAATTGAGATGCATGTGAAATGTATATTAATTGTATTATTAATACTCTGAATATATTCTATCCTTTAGAACAAATTTATGAATGGCGCAAAATTCCATTTGTATTTGGCTTTATGTAATATTGCCAAACTAGATGCTCAAACACCTACCAAGCTAACAAAGGGAAAGCCCATGATGGAAATGATTGAAGCTTGAGTAGCTAATATTATCACATTATGTCTTGTATATGTATGAGTGGTACTAAACATAAGTTGTACTATATGAACTAATGAGTAACCTATGCATATATTTTTAACATTTTGTATTTTTTTGGTTGATGATGTGTGTATTAGATTCAAGTAAAACTTCAAGCTAGCAAGCAGGAGTTTTAGTAATTTATTGTGGTGAATTTTGTGGAGATTGACTCTCCTATAGACATTTTAAAACTATTATACTGTTTATCAAGTGAACTGCATCGCATGCATTAAATGCATGTTCAAAAAATAGAGGAGGTTCTACCAAAATTTTGGTAGAATTAAGTATTTAAAATTCTATTGTATAAACCATGACTTGCCCATGACAAGAGCATTTAGCTCTTTCAATACTTCTATTGTGATATGAAAAAAAAAGCCACATAGGCTTTGCTTGAGCCAATTGCCATGTTTAATTATGTTAACCTGCTACCTCGGTGTGAGGGGTCATGATAGCTTGGTATCAGAGCAAGGCAGTAGATCACTTGGGAAAAAACTTGTTTTCCTGGCATAGAATTTCCTTGTATAGAGGAAATGTATGTACTTGATGTCTTAGGACATACTAGAATTAACTCTTGATGACTATCAACTTGTTTGATAGGTTGATTAACTGTAACTATTTGATATTCTAGAAAGGAACATGCATGGTTGAGACTAGAAGTGGTGGTTCTAGTCCTGAAGGATCTACGTTGCATGCATGTGATCCTATACAGGAAGTTATTGGACAGATGGCATCATCTACAAGGCTATTGGACCAAATGAGGATTGGACTTAGGAAGTCACACTCACATGGTAGTAAAGACAAAAGGAGGAAGGGATATCCTCCTCAGGTGCAAATTTCTTAGGCATGTTCTCTACCTTTTGGAATAGCCAGTAAGACTTGTTTTAATTATGGCCAATAAGACCATTTTTAGAGGGATTGACCTAGGCTGGGAGCATCAAAGGGCAGTGTGCAAAGTAGCAACAAGCCACGTGTCCAAGGATGTCAACCAGCATAGAGGTCAGACGTACCACTCAAAGGTGTGTAGCCCACCTTCGAGTAGAGGACACAAGGAAGAATTTGTGCACTGATACAGTCAGACACCCAGCCAGTATTATTTACTAGGAAGAATGATGGCACACCTAGGTTATGTAATGACTATTAGTAACTGAATAGGGTGACGATCAAGAACAAATACCCATTGCCAAGGATTGATGATCCATTTGATTAGTTGAGGGGATTTATGCGTTTTTTTATCATTGACTTGAGATCTTAATACAATCATCTATGAGTAAAGGACCAAGATATTCCTAAGATGGCATTTAGGACTAGTTCTGGTAGATCTTTCACATACTAGGTAAGCCTAGAATAGCATATGGGTTAGTGGCACCTATGCATACTTGAGATTGTAAAGTTATGCGGAATACCTATATCCATTGTATTAGATAGAGATTTAAGGTTTACTTCCCAGTTCTGAAGTGGCTTATAGGTAGTAATGGGTACAAGGTTGAATCATAGCTCTCCATTTTATCCCCAAACAAATGGGCATTCTAAGAGAGTAATTTATGTGCTCGAAGATATGTTGAGAGCTTATGCTTTAGACTTTCAAGAGAAGTGGACCGAAGATATACCATTGGTGGAATTCTCATATAATAATAGTTTTCAATCTAGTATTGGGATGGAACCATTTGTGGCATTGTACGATAGACTACCCCGATCCCTAATTTGTTGGGTAGAGGTTGGTTAGACATGTTAGTTCCTGAGCTAGTCAAAAAGACTATAGAAAAGGTGACGTAAGTTAGATGATGGCAGTTCACAGCTTAGAGTAGAACCAGAGCTATGCTGTTCGAAGGAGGCAACTATTGGTGTGATGTTGCAAAAGTAAGAGCCAGACCATCCTCATGTTCTTGACTGGACAGATTTTGACATCCAATAGGATGTTTCATATGAGGAGAAATTGATACAGTTGGTTGACTAAAGAGATTAGGTTTTGTGTAGAAAAGTAATACCACATATAAAAGTTGTATGGCAACATCATGGGGCAGGAGAAGCTACGTGGAAGCTGGAATAAAAAATCCAACAAAAAAAAATACCTAGAACTATTTGAGGACTTAGGTATCTATTTAAATTTCAAGAACAAAATTTCTTTAAGGGGGGAAGTGTTGTCACACACGTGTCCTAAAATTAGGTTAAAGAATAATTAAGTTGTTAATCTTCTCAAATTCAATGATATAAGACAACCAAGGTGGGATTTAGTAGGTGGGCCACGCATGAGTTGGATAAATTTTGAATGCTTCAAACTTATTAAATTGTATATCTTATTAAGGATTAAATAACTTGAAATTTCATTCTAGATTTAGGTCTTTTTGCTTTAAAATGAAAATTTTATCATAAATCAAGTAAATATAAAATAAATTAAAAAATAAATTAAAAACATTGAATTTTGATGATGAAAGGTTGATTATTAGATTGTGCTCAATGAGAAATTTCCAACGACACTAAGAATGCGTGAAACGGAGATCAGGACCCAAAAATCCAATTTTTTTACAAATGAAAAGAGGGGGTCAAAATTGATAATGGCACCACCTTCAATTAACTATTAGTAACACAATGAGTCACGAGGAAGTGAGTTGACACATGGGAGTTGAAATCACCAATTGGACTCAACTCCTCCATGCATAGGTGATGAGAAAACTTGGGGAAAAAATCATCGCCATATGACTTTTCCTCTAGCTTTTCTCTTCTTCCCATAGATCAACTCTTCTCCTATCACTCCCTCGTCTACTTGAGTTTTCCCATGCAATTTTCATGTTTTCTCACCTCTTGTTTCTCTTTCCTCCATCCTTTCCAACAAGGAACTATGATCGGAGAAACACAATGAAAAAATTGGCAATGGCTGCAAGTAAGCTTCTCAAATTCCTTCTCTTTCCTTCTTATTTTTCTCTTCCTTCAATCTTTTCTTTTCTTTTTTCCTCTTCCAAGTTCTTCCCAAAGTTAATGTTTTCCAGTGACAGGAACCGTAAAGAGGGCTGTTGAAAAACATAGTTAGAGGTACGAGGTTTGATCAAAGATTCGAACCGTTCACTATGTTCCTTAAGTAATTCTAAGTGAAACCCCTTAGGTTTCACGAAGATAGGACAAGTAATGATTTTGAATCAAAGAAAAATAGTAGCTTTGGTGACTGTATAAAATGTTGAGAAGTCTGACCAAAAACCTTGATTTTAGAGCAAATTAAGGGTGAAAAACACAAAAACTAAAATTCAGGTCATTCTGAGCATTCCCATGTAAAACTTTACAAAAATGGGTATTGTCAATGTCGTTGGCTACGACTGAAATATGGTCACCTTCTCCAGTGACAATGACTGAAAATAAAAATAAAAAAAATAGAATTTTTGTGATTTGTATAAATTACACCTGACCTTTTCATCCCTAAAGATGGAACGCTGATCAAGGATCAATTGATCCTTGAATTTTCAATTGGACACTTGGCAATGCATAGATAAATTTAGAGATCTTAGCATCCAACCATTAAAAACATGATCAGAAGGTAGATCTATGTAATTTATTACTCTAATTATATGACAATAATGAATTGTGACAAAACTCATAGACCAATTATATATATCCAATGCAAGGTCTGATCTGAATGTCTAAAACTCGATCAATGATGATCAATGGTTCAAAAAGATGATTAGACAATGGTTATGGTTAAAACCATCAAATTGTTGAACAACTTACCTTTAATTATGGGAACTGAAACTCTAAAGGTATGCGCATTGATCTAGACCATCGATTGGTGGCCAATACTGCTTATATAAGTTGATAGCGATCAATTGGTATCCTAATCGTCATCCTAGATATTAGAAGGTAAATCAATGACATTGTGATGAGAGATCTTGAAATAATTGTAGTAATATGCATAGAATGCTGAAATTTACTTAGAACTTGTATGCTCAACACAGGTTTTGAATATGATTTGGATGATGTTGGTAATTGAGTTGTGAGTTGTACTTAGAACTCAGGTAAGGACCCTCAACCGTTCTTCATCCTTAAATTCCTGTTAATCTGTTCACTTGTAACTAACAATATAGATGTGTAGGACATATAAATCATTATATTGATGAATGGATAATATGAATTGCAATTACTTGTTGAAATTTTCAAGTGCTATTTTGATGAACCATGCTTAACTATTATGGTGTTGTTAATTGTGATAAAATGGTCAATCCCAAGATAGTAAGCCTTAAGGGCTGCTCGGTAGACTATGATGATGCCTTCCAAGATGGTAAACCTTGAGGGAAAAGGTTACATAGTTGTTTGCAACTATGATGAAGCCGCTAAAGATGGTAAACCCTGAGGAACAAATTGTCGGTTATGGAGCCTCTCAAGATGGTAAACCCCAAGGAAAAGGGCTGCCTAGTTCTTTGGAATCATAGCAGAGCTACCCAAGATGATAAACCTTGAGAGATGAGCTATCAGGTATTAAGCCTCCCAAGATGGTAAACCTTGAGGGAAAAGGGTTCCTGATCTTTTGGGATCATGGTGGAGCCACCCAAGATTGTAAATCTTAAAGGATGAGATGTCAGACATTGATTCTCCCAATATGGTAAACCTTATGGGAATGGGCTGCCTAGTTGATTGTGACTATGCAATACCACCCAAGATGCTAAGCTGTAGGGGAACCTGACATTGGAGCCACCCAAGATGGTAAACCCTAAAGGAAAGGGCTGCCTGGTTCTTTGGAATCATGGTGGAGCCACTCAGGATGGTAAATCTTGAGGGTCTGGTTGCCTTCCATATGATACTCATAGTGGACTGCCCAAGATGGTAAACCTTGAGAGAAATGATTACTTGATCAGTGTGATGATGTCATACTTGTTTATTATTACTAAGAAAATAGTCAAATGAAGTACATTCTTGTGCGATTTTATTTGAATCTTATGCTTATGGTCCTATAGTTTGAATTTGGAATAAACTACAATTTTGGTTAGATGCCCATATGTTATAAGTAATATTATATGTTCATAACTTCATTCCTTATCTATTGAAATGGAAATGAATGTCATGTCGTTGGATATGAATGGGGGGTTGATATTGCGTGGGTTTATTTGCATGCTATGATTATTGCTTTATACTTTGAATTTGAAATAAACTATATTTCTGTTCTAATACCAGTATGTTATGTCTGATAACACATGCTACTTACTTTGTTGACTATCAATTAAAATGGAAATGAATGTCCCATGGTTAGATATGGAGATTGAGTTGAGCTAAGCTCAACAAGAATGATAGGATATCCATGGGTTAATTTCTTTTTCCTTATTGGCCTTTCAACTCATATTATTATTTTTTAGGTACCAGTCAAGATAACAAAGGGAAGGCTCTTGATGGAAATTATTAAAACCTAAGTTACTGATATTATCATATTATGTGATATATATATATATATATATTTGTATGGGTAGTATTGAACATATGTTGTAATGTATGATCTGATTAGTAACCTATGCATATATTTCTATCTAACATTCTATACATTTTTATGTTAATGATGTGTGTGTGGGATTCAAATAAAACTTCAAGTTAGCAAGTAGGAGTTTTAGTAATTTACTATGGTGAACTGTGTGGAATTGAGTCTCTTATAGACATTTTAAAACTATTATACTATTTATTAGGTAAATCACATCACATGCATTAAATGTGTAAGTCCGAAAAAAAAAGGAGACTCTGTCAAAATTTTGATAGAATTAAGTATTTAAAATTCTACTCTATAAACCATGACTTGCATAGGACAAGAGCTTTTAGGTCTTTCAATACTTTTGTTGTGATATGAGAAACAAAATGCCACATAGGCTTCGCTTGAGCCAATTGCTATGTTTGATTATGTTAAACCGCAACCTTGGGGTTTGGGGTCATGACACTATATGTTGGGTAATTCCCATGATTGCACATACACCCTACCTTTGTGCACTTTCCATCATTACGTAGCTTGTTTAAACCTCCTTTCAAACACTCTATCCCACATTTCTAATTCCCATGTATGACTCAAGCTCATCATCTCCTAGATATTATTCCTAGCATATCTATTCGAGTATATGTTATCTTAAGTAAACTTATTTAGTTTATTGTATATGATTCTAGGTGACTGTATTATTTCCATTGTATGCTATCTTGTTCAATATATTCATACCCAATTAGAACTTATCATTTAGCTTTATGTTAATGATCGTTAGGTCTTCCCAACACCCTAGACCTAGCTAAATAGTATATTATTCATTATTCCACTCTCTTGTCATTTGGTCAACCATTTTCACTTATTTATCACACATTAACTACTTTTCTATCCTTGTAATTTGTGTTTACACATTCCACTTTAAATCTTCCTAACCTAACCCACCCATGATGCTTAGACTCTCCTACAACCTTAGATTAGTTTAATGAACCACCTTATCCATTTCTCACTTGATTGTACCATGCCTAAGATATCATTTAGTTAATTACCAATTGCTATGAGACAACAAAGGGTGGAAAAAAATATCCCATTTTTTCTTGATAATGGTATTAGAATTATTATAATCCTATATGTTATAATCGGCCCTCTATTATTAGCAAAATCTAATTGTTGGTTGGTGAGTCGGGGATGAGAAGAGGGAGGGGGAGAGAGAGAGAGGCAGTCTGTTCATACTACTGTGTCTCATTTTCTCTTTTTATTCTCTATTTAAATAACAAGAGGGGTTTCCATAAATAATTTTACCCCTATTTAGTATTTTTAAATTTCATCATCCGTGTTCTAATTTTAGTGTCTTAGTGTTGTTAGAAATTTCTTTTGATGACATTCCAATTATTAAGGTTTTGATGGTCAATTTTTTATTTTTTAAAAGTTCATTTTCTCAAAACCCAAAAAGTATAATTTTATATTCACATTTCATTCCAATTAAAATTTAACAAAATTACACGAAATAAAATTTAAAAATTAGGCTTATTACATTTTGCAAATTTTCAGACCCACTTATGTTGCTTATTTCCATTACCAAGCAATTCCAACTATCTAATAATCCTTAGAAGCAATGCCATGAACTTTATATTTAAAATTAATATTCCAATTGGAAATTAATAATATTGAACTTGTTTAGATGCTCTACAACACTTTCATTTTTTTAGATCTTTATATTGAATAATTTCTTCATAAAATGTACCTTATTTGATGCTAATTTTTCCTACACCTTGGATAAAGTAGTTGTTAGGTAAATTATCCATGAGGCTTTTCTATCAAGCACGTCCCACCTGACATCAATCATCTTCTTTGTTTTCTTAAACTTTTACCCAAGGGAAAGATAAAAATCCTTTTGATAAAGGTAATCTTCTATTAGCATCTTTTAGAATCCAAAGTTTGACAAGTTTTACTTCTTGATTCTCACTTTCCCTTCTTTTGACATTACTCGTACTAAAACCTAGGGCTATGATACCAATTGTTATGAAGATGCAAAATGTTAAGAAACAACATGAAGCAAAAACACACATATTTACATAGTTTCGTCTAAATTGAGGTATGTCCATGGGCTCAAACCAATTTCACTATCTCCATAGTAAAAAAAAAAAAAATTGCCACAAGATACTAAAGATTTCTCCACCCCCCTACAAAACCTTAGGGTTGTGTGAATACTTATATATTGGAAAAAGATGTAGTTGCCCCAATACTACAAAATAGAAAAAAAATTGTTTACTTTCTTTTTTGGGCCTAGAACTAGGGGCTCCATTCCCTATACCTCAATTCATAGCACAATGTAATTTAGTAGGAGTACATTAGAATTAAGCCAATTATGCTCCACAATCACAATAAAATAGTCCTTCAATGGCTATCGTTAAATAACAAGATCCTTCTAAGATATTCTATTCTAAAATTACCATGTGTGTGTATTAATTACTAGGGTAGGAGTCACACTTAATGTCAATTTCAGTCATGTTTGCCACCTAAGTAAAAAAGTACTAGGCATATAAATATGGGCAGTCTCAGTCTTCCATCTTAAGTATAGTTCCTTAAGAACAATAACTGCAAAAATATAGTTGAGTGTCTAAATTTCTTTCATTTTTCTGTTTTTTACATATTCTTAAAGCTTGACAAGCTCCATCACAAAATTTTCTACATTATATATTATTCTTGCTCAGTTGTATAACATTTGATACTTTTTGTTTACATCTACACGAAAAATTAGGTTGCACCATATTCTTGCTTATTTCGTTTCCTTCTCTCTTCCAAAAACAAAAAAGTCCTTTTGTTTATACTTTCAACTTATGAACTTTAATTTTCCATGTCATTTATGTTAATGCGCTTTCACAAGTTTTGCCTGGTTTGGACCCATGCAAATTCCAAAACAAAAAGAATACTAAAAGTGATTTTATGCATAGTAGGAATGTTTTTTGCCTATTGATGCAGGTGTATGAAATTCTTTGTATTCTCTATAAGTCATTCATCCCTTTTGAGAAAGAAAATCTTCGTGAGAGAGGAAAACAATCCAAATTGTCTTCACACAAGAATCATCTCACTAGTTGATGATTATAATTGTCTGATGTGATTTCTTAAGCTACTGCCTATCTACAACATACACATCAATGAATAGTTTGCAGTTATACATGTGCATAAAACATCCAAGAAAAAATGTGTGCATGTGTATGTGGGAAGGAGAGAAAGACCCATGGTCATTTGTCTATTTCTTTTTTCATTTTTTGGTTTGAGTGAAGAATTATGGGGTGAAGCCACTTCTAACTATCCCTTAAAAGGATGGAGGGTGCTAACTAGAAAAGATCTAGCGCCAACCAAAGATGCACCATTTTTTATCTAAAACCATGTTTAAAAACAAGGTCATCGGACTCGAGGATCAATTGATCTAGATCGGATCGGTAGGGAACCTAATTGGATCACTCATAAAACTCAGATGACATTATCATGAATTTGACTTGGTGGACTAGGTGAGTTGGATTGGAAAACTAGGGCAATTTTTCTAAAAGACAACCAAGTTTCTCTTTGACTCAGTAAGCTTTAAAATTTTACCCCTCTTGGACGATGGTGACCAAGAGGACTTTGCATGTGATTTCTTACTTTGTTAATCAATAGAAATCTTTGAAATTGATCATTCTACCTAGAAGACATTGAGAAGAAGAACACCCGCATCTTATATTTCCAATTTTCATTCGAAAAGGCATCAAATGAAGAGCTGGAAGTTTGCTACTCATTGCTCACTCTGTGAACAACAACAATATTTTTCTTATATTTTAAACTTAAATTTTTCTTTAATTTATTGTATTTTTTCTATTGATTTAGAGCGTTGATTATGTTCTAATCTATGTTACAAATAGTTTTATATTAGTTTTTACTAAAAAATTAAAGTTCAAATTATTGAATTTCATTGAAGAAGCTTAAGAGGTACTATTGTTCAAGTAGATAAACTTAGTATGTTTATGATTGAATATATCAATATTGATTATTTGTTGTTGAAATCTAATCATGTCATTATATTCCTTGCTATTTAATTATATTAGATACTAAGTTTCAAAGGAAAATTTCTATAGGGAAATCATTAAACTTAGCAGCCAAAGTTGGTAACTTAATCATGTGCTACTATTCAAAAGTATGGAACATGAATTCGAAGTAAAGAAGGGTAATATCAGAATTTCAAAAAACCTAATAAGAATGGAGGATGGAAAACTAACAAAATGGAAATTTTGTAAAGCTCAAAAAAACTTAATGGAAAATTTGTAAAACTCAAAAAATGTTGGACTGTTTTGCAAATATGTAAAAATGTCATGCCATTTTTGCAAAAAACCCAGAAATACCATTATTTCTCCTTCAGTACTTCCACACCAACATATTGTAACCAAAAACATCTTTCTTCCTCTCATAGTTTTCAAAGATGGAAACTAATGGTAATTTATAATTTCAAAATTTTCTAGTTTATGCTTTTTCTTAATATTTGTTGGTATTAGTTTAATTTTGTTTGATTGCTTTCATATATGCATTATACAAACATGTATTCTTATTTGAAGTGAAATTTTTAAATATTTGTTTTATAGGTTTATCATTGCTATTACACTACTATGCACAAGGCTTTTAAAGTCATCATAAAGAAGTTATATTGACCATCAACTTTGTAAATATTTTACAAGTTAGCTAGAAATAAATTACTTTAAAAATGTAGAGTCATTTACTTGTGAACGACTTTAAAAGTCTAGTGCGAAGAGGAAAATTTTTGCGGAAAGGACTTTTAAAGTCATTTAGTTTTAAATGACTTCAAAAGTTGTTGAATTTTAAAGACGTTTAGCTTTAAACAACTTTAAAGTTGACAACTTTTGAAGTCGTTTAGGCTAAGTGACTTCAAAAGTATACCAATAATTTTAGCATGAAACTTATTTTACATGGGAATGGACTTTTAAAGTCATTTGATTCTAAATGACTTCAAATGTCAATAACTTTTGAAGTCATTTAGTCATATACAACTTTAAAATTTTGTTACTTTTGAAGTCAATGGAGTCAAACGACTTTAAAAGTCCATTCTAGTGTGTACTTTTGAAGTTGTTTAGTACTAAATGACTTCAAGTTATTAATTTTTGAAGTTTAAAGTCATTTAGTACTAAATGACTTCTAAAGTCCTGGTTCATTTAACACTATAGGAAATGTTGTAGATAGTACAGTTTCAAGATGCATATGATGACTTCTAGGATGACCTTGAACAATTTCATGCTACATAAGAAGAAGCCGATGAGCCATTGTATCATGAGTGAAAAGATTATACAAAGTTGTCCACAATAGTAGAACTATACAATGTGAAATCAAGATTTGGTTTTTCAGATCAAGGTTTTATAGGTCTTGAAAATAGTGGGTAAGATGCTACTAAAGTACAATAAATCAGCGAGGTCCACATGGGAGGCAACGAAAACCCTGGCTGCACTAGGGTTGAAGTATGAGAAGATACATGTGTGTCCCAATGATTGCATCTTGTATAGGAAGGGGCAAAAGGATAAAACTAGATGCCCAACTTGTGGACAATCAAGATAAAAGTTAAAGAAGAATTTAACTGAGGTAGTTACTAACGTTCTTGCAAAGGTTCTATGGTACTTCCTCCCTATTCCAAGGTTCAAAAGAATGTTACATATAATAGAAATAGCAAAGAAATTAATATAGCATGCCAAGGATAGAGTAGCTAATAGCTTTTCACGCCATCCAACAAATAGCCCAGCATAGAAGCTCGTAGACTTTGTGTAGCCTAATTTTAGTGAAGAACATAGAAGCCTACGACTTGCATTGTCTGCAGATAGGATTAATCCTCATGGTTCTATGAGCAACAAGTATAATTATTTGCCCATTATATTAGTTTGTTACAACCTCCCACCATCTTTATTCATGAAGACATAGTTCTTAATATTAACTATATTGATATTGGTTCCAAAGTAGCCAGGAAATGACATTGACATGTACTTGTCTCCCTTGATCAATGACCTTGAGACATTATGGGATGTAGGCATTGAAGCAAACGACGTATACACGAAAGAGTCATTTACCCTAAAGGCTATACTATTATGGACAATAGTGACTTCCTTGTGTATGGTAATTTGTTTGGAAACACCATGAAGGAATACAATGTTTGTCCCATCTATAGTGATCAAACATGTGTTGTACAACTTAAACATGGTAGGAAAATGACATTCCTTAGGCACTAAAGATGGTTGTGAAGAGACCATCCATAACATTTTAAGAAAGGAGAATTTAATGGTAGTGCAAAGACAAGGAAACCTCCAAAGATGTTGAGAGGATGACAAGTATTAGAGTAGGTTAAAAACATTAATGCCTTATGGGGAAAGAATAGATCAAGTAAATGTGCAGGTGCAAGTAATTGAAGAAGTTTTTGGAAGACGAAATTAATATTCTTTCCTCTAACATAATGAAAATCACTGCATCTATGCAATGTGCTTGATGTCATGCACATTAAGAATAATGTGTGTAAAAGCTTGACCAATACCTTGCTTAATATCTTAGGAAAAATAAAGGATGGACTTGCAACTCGAATGGATCTTATAAAGATGGATTTGAAGAGGAGGTTGCATCCAGAGGATTGGGATAGTCAAGGAACATACTTAGCTAAGGCAAATTATATGCTCGATAGAGAGGAGAGGAGAATATCGTGTAAAACCTTGTATGAGCTCAAAGTCCTAGAAGGCTACTCCTCAAACTTTAAAAACATTGTCTCTAAGGAAGAGTTAAAATTGTGGGGATGAAATTGCATGATTTCTATGCATTTTTGCAATAAGTCCTACTGTAGCAATACATTTGGTGTTGTCAAACAAAGTTAAGAGAGCTATTACAAAAATTTGCTACTTCTTTAATGCTTTGTGAAAGAAGGTGGTGGATGTTTCAAAATTATAAGAAATTCAAGGTCATCTAGTGACAACTTTATGTGAGCTTAAGACGATCTTCCCACCATTTTTCTTTGACATCATGGTACACTTAACAGTGCACCTCATTGATGAGGTTAGACTCTAGGCCAGTTTACTTGTGATGGATGTACTCATTTGAGAGGTACATGAAAATTTTAAAAGGGTATGTACGTAATCACAATCGGCCAAAGGGGTGTATAGCCTAATGTTATATTGTAAGGGAACTAGTGGTGTTTTGCATATAGTACTTAGTAGCAGTGGATGCGATTAGAATCCCAAGAAAGAAACAATCAATTGCATTTCATGATCCCAAGGTTGGCGAACCTCTATCGAGTGGTCATGTATCTACTATTGACCACAAAGAACGAGACTAGCACATCTTTATGTGTCGGGAAATGTTGACGAACTCCAACCATACATTGAGTAAGTTGATCATGCACTTATGTAAAATTTAATTGTTGATGGCTATGTTTTATTTTATCACTCCACTAACATGTGTGTGAGTTGTGATTACATGGATGTACTCAAGTCAAGAAATCCAAGTTACACAAAGAAACAGAAGCTGCTGCAATTTGAGCATTGTCACACTTTCAATACTTGGCTTTGTAAAAGGTAAAATGAAAGAATTCTCAAATATTAATAAACTACAATTTGTATATATGTATATATATATATTCTTACTTAATTGCAATAATCACATATCCTACTTAATATGTATATACATAGATACAAGATCAGCGAGAAGTAGCAAGCAGCAGTATATCGGAAACCTTGGGCTAGATGGCGATGGGACCATGACCAGAAGTAATAAAATATGCCAGATATTCCATCAATGGTTATCACTTTTACACGAAAAATTGTAATTACTCAAGAGTGCAATAGAATAGTGGAGTTAACTCAGTTGCCAATGCTACATTCTTTTCTAGTTCAAAGGATAAGAGGCCAATAGTGGCTAATGATATTTATTATGGGGTTATAAGAGAGATATGGGCCTTGGATTATGCTTTCAGAACTATAGCTATATTTAAGTATGATTGGGTGAAACACAACATAAACAACATCAAAACTAATGCCCTTGGATTGACATTGGTTGACCTCCACATGATTGGCTATAAAAATAATCAATTTATTTTAGCATCTTAAGCAAAACAAGTATTTTACATATAAGATGAAAGTGATAAGAGATGGTCAATTATTTTATCATCCTATCTGATGGAAATAATCCCATGAATCGAACTAGTACTTGGTGAGAATGAGGATTATGTGTATGATAATGGTGAGGAGGGTGCTTGGGTTTGAAAACTACATATAGTTGAGAGTATGTGGATTGTATTAGTGAGTTGCAACATGTGTGTGTATATATATATATATATATATTTCCATATTTATAATTAGCACTTTTTTCATAAGCTATATGGATTGATAAGTAAGCTATATGTGTGTACAAAGAATGCATGAATCAATTTTGACTATCACATAAAATCGGTTTCATTGTGTATTAATTGTTAGATATTGTAAAGTATTAATTAAAAATATTTTTTTTGAATTAAAAATAATTTATAAAGTCATTTATTATAAACAACATTAAAAGTATGTTACTTTTAAAGTCATTTAATGATAAACAACTTTAAAAGTAGAGACTTTTAAAGTCATTTATATGTAAATGACTTTATTGATATACACTTTTAAAGTCATTAATCACTAAATGACTTTAAAAGTAGGCACTATTAAATTCCTTTGCACTAAATGATTTCATTATGTAAAATCAAATTTAGCACAAAAAATAATAACCAAATTTATGCTAATCATTATGCAACATCTTTGATTTTAAATAACAATTTATAAAAAATTTGAATTATGTAAAATTAGAGTCAAAAGATAATAATTTTGAAATTCTTAATTTTTAGAGTTCTAGAAAGTAAAAATTTTATAGACATCAAATATGAGGTTAATACGTCAACATGAGGATTATACTCAAAAAAATTATTCTAACGAAACTAAGTTTGCTGTAATCAGAAATCGAACAAATACATTTTGATTTTCTTAAAAAAAGTCAATTTGGTAATTTCACATAATAGGCCCACTTGTAAAAATTTGAGAATTGAGTAGCTCTCAATGTTTTTTACTGTAATTATATAACTCAACAATTAAGTAATAAAAATAATATAATTTTCAAATTTAAATTTATTCAATAAATAAAAGAGGGGCCACTTTGATAATGGCACCTCCTCCCACTTAAGTACTTTTAGTCAATGAAAAAAGAATAGACCAAGTCTATTCTCAAAAACTTGATAGGAGAGGAAAATCCCTAACAGAGCTAGCCTAGAGAGAAGAAAGGAGAGAGAAGAGAGGGGAGAGGAAGAGAGGTGCGATGCTGAATGAAGATGCCAATTCGACGCTGACAACATCTATTCATCGTTCAACCTTGATTGGCAATGCTTAGACTGGCGCATGCAACTAAGGAAAAGCAGTAGTGAGAAGAAGGGGGAGAAGAAAGAGGAGAAGAAAAAGAGGAAGAAGAAGAAGGGGGAGAAGGGGAGAAAAATAAGAGGAGAAAGAGGGGTCAATCCAGGCCACTAGTGCTGTTCTACACTGACGATGCCCAGACTTCCAACTAGGTGAAAAACAACAACAACAACGGGGAGAAGAAAATGAGGAGAAGAAAAATAGGAACAAGAAGAACGAGGGGAGGAATAAGAGGAAGAGAGGAGGAGAAAGACGGGTCAACCAAGCTACTGACAACACCTAAACCCACGTGTAGGTGTGAAAACCTAATTTGATAGAAGAAGGGGGAGAAGAAAGAGGAAGAAAGGAAAAAAGAAAAATTTTCTAAGTAGATATTTTGAATCTAATTCATGGTTTTGATGGATATGTGCATGGATGAATATGATTGGAATGTTTCCAATTTTGTTTGGATAAATGAACACATTTTGAGTAGGTGAGATGCGGTTTTGTTAGTATGAAATGCATATTTTATTAGGGACTAGCTAAAGAGGACATTTAATAGGCTGTCTTAGTATATTTTATTATGATAAATGGCATTACCACACACAATGGATGATATAAAAGCAAACCTAACATGATGCATGATTTAAACTTAGAAATTACATGAAATAAAGTAACATAAAGTGCATGAATTAAGTATGAAAGTATGCATGAACCAAGATGTAAACTAACCAAACATGGAATGCATGAAATTAATGGACTAATGCATGAAAATCTAAACTAAACAAGCAAAATAAAGTATTAACAGCCAACTAATATGCACTAATCTGAAGTGGAATGTGAATGATTCATTACATTGATAATGCATGAATAACAAGTAAGAATGGAAAGCATGGCACACATGATTATGAGATATAAAAGCATGGAATAAGCTACAAACTAACCTAGATAGAATACATGAATGGAATTCATGGACAACTAACCAAAACAAACTAAAATTTTAAAGAGAAACACTTCAAAACTCTATGCATGAACCATGGGTTTATGCGCATGGTTCAAGTGTGTAATTTGTATGAGATTCAATTGTAACTAGCATAGGATAAAACATATGTAATTAAGCATGAAAGGAACAACTAATAGCAATGAAAAAGTAAATTAAAAACAAAAGAACCATAATAGTGAGCAATTCATCACTAAAGCATAAACCTTTCATTGATTGAAGAATAAAGGTACAAGGGTGATGCACACCCTCGAAGGGGTGTGCGCACCCTACTTAGAACTAATTACAATCCCCAAAATCAGCTTCTAGTCTATCTTCAATCATCCAAATATCAAGCAACAATGAACATGCATGTAAATCATGAAGTTACTTTTGAAAAACAAAGGGGAAAAAAAAGGTAAAGAAAGCATGAAATGGACAAGGAAATTTAAGGAGAAAGATGGAAACACACTTAATTTAAGAATGACAATCTCACACACATTTTACACCTCATGAAATGGATAAGAAAATTTAAGCTAACACACACACACACACACACTTCCCACCTCATAATTTAATCATCTTATTTTGTTTAAGGTTCTTTTATCACTATATTTTTTGTAATTCTTTGATTATCACATTTCTTTAGTTCTATAAGAGTATGTTTCTACAATATTTTGTAGCACAAATAAAGTTTAGAAGCTTAGTGTCAATCAAATACATATACTTATTTAGAATTAAGAAGTTCAACCCTTAAGAAATCTTATGAGTGACCATTAGCAAGCTATGTTCATAGAATCAGTGTGGGATGCATCTTTGCCACTAAGAGATGTGAACTCAAAGCAATAGAGTTAAAGACTAGTGAAAGGTCTATGGAATTTATAGCCCTTTTACAAATATCTATACTAAGCAGGCTTATATTTTCATGCATTCTTATCTATTTTTCTTGAGGTTTGCTTGCCACATATGTTACATATTGTATGTTTATGTGAATGGATGGAGATGGAGTCTCCTTTATTTATTTTTAACTTAAACTGTGTTTATCAACGACATCACATTTGCATGCATAAAATGCACAAGCTTAAAAAATAGAGGAGACTCAGGTGGATTTTTGGTAGAAATGTAGTGCTCATTTCTCTGAAAATCTTGATTTTTACAAAAGAAATAGGACACTCGAGATTTTTAAAAACCATTTCACCTAATTGTGTTTAAAAACAAAAGACAGGTGTGTGTATGCACTTGAGGACAAGTGGTAACTAAATTCTTAAGAAATAGATGGACTAAAATAGACTAAAACTAAAGCATATAGACGCTTGTTTCCCATAACTAATCAATAGGTGATCCTAGTACATGGTTGATCATTTCAATAAGAATGACTTATAACGCATTTTTAGAAATGGGCATGAACAAGATGCAACAAGACATACATGCAGGCTTATTAGTAAATTCTTTAAGATATACCTCTTGATTGTCAAATTGTTGCAGTTGCTTACATTAAGCTAGATTGTATTAGTCAGGATTATATGAGTGCAAATGACTATGTATATACATGTGCTATGTGATGGCTAGAATCATGAAAGTTAACATTGCTTTACTTAGAATCATGTAAATTAGTTTCTAGGTTTAGTTTTAGGAAAGTTTAATTTTAGAAATATCTATACTTTAGAAAGTTTCTATTTTCATGCATGTTTATCTAATTTTCTTTTGGTTTGCTTGTTGCATATCTCATGTCAGTTTGTTTTCTTTAAATGAATTGCATGGACTTTTCTTTTATGTAATTGGTCTAATATCATTGTGTTCTTCTTTGTATTAACGATGGAATGAGAAGAACATCAAACTAAAGACTATGACCATAATGAACAGCAGGAGCAAGAGGCCAACATCAGCACTACTCCAAAGAGAAAGGGTAGAAGGTGAACAACAATGAAAAAGGTTATCAAGGGAAAGTCTAA
Source organism: Warburgia ugandensis (assembly GCA_035236585.1). Classification (NCBI taxonomy): domain Eukaryota; kingdom Viridiplantae; phylum Streptophyta; class Magnoliopsida; order Canellales; family Canellaceae; genus Warburgia; species Warburgia ugandensis. Next base: position 27,910,559 of record CP141128.1, read on the forward strand.
GGGAATTAAAGAAACTATCCAATACAATAGCAGAGGGCAAGAGATGGCTGAGAATGTAGCCGCTTGTAGTAGTTTCCTCTACTCTATAGTAAGAAGCATGCTTTCTATCACACTTGAGGATTACAGACTTTTACCATCCTTGACAAAAGATCAATATGAGAAATGGTGAAGGTATGTAAACATTAAGTACATGTATTATATAATTTATAACTTACCTTATTTTTCAAATATAGTAATTTGCTATGTACTTTGAAGACTGTCTTTGACATGCCTGATGACAAGAAATTTTGTGCTTTACAAGAGGCTAGTGAGAAATGGACAAAATGGAAGAACTACCTTGTTCACAATTACATAGCTCCATATGTCAACAATTTGTCGAGGCTGTACATGGTGATTGTCATTTACTCGAATGTCATTGACATGAAGGTTTAGAGTGCATTTGTACAAAATTGCACTTTAGCCAAATTTGAGGTATGTGCAGAAATAATGCTTCATTTAATTAATTACATGTAACATCCCATTATTGCACTTGATCATGCATGTACAAATGTGTAGGTGAAGAGTGCAAGGGGAAGAAAGGTGTATGAAACAAATATGCAGCACCACTTGTCCAAGTTGGGTTACACTCATTTAGAAGAGCACGAAGTAAGAATCTATGACAATTTATCCCTTTCAATTTAATGCTATTATAGTTATATACATGTTGTTCTCTAACTATAGTATCTTTGCTTGATAGCAAAAGAAAGCTGGGACTATGAAACCCATTGATTGCTCCATCCTGTAGAAGATGGTGCATTCGATGGGCCATATTGGCAACAAGTTCTCCAATGAAATTACTATGTAAATTGTTTCTCGCATAGTAAGTGGTTCCATCTATCTACAAATTTTATACAATTAATTAGACGACATGATCATGTCTTTCTAATTAAATTTCGTAGGACATTCTTACCCAAGAAAGCACAACTACACGAACTCTAAGCAGCACTTATGCCTATGAGGACATCCTATATAAGTCTATAGGCAATAAGAAGGACCATCTTAGTCGAGTTAGGGGCATGGCTCATGTTGTTCCTTCTAAATTCTTTGATAAAGGATGTTTACCTAAAGTTCAAGATGATGAGGAGGCCTACAATGAGCTCGTTGAGAAAATAAAGACTGATATATTTAGTCAGTTGTGTGAGGGAGGTTTGGTGATTATGACTCCATCCCCTACACATAATTTTCACATTGCCCCTATACCTCCATCAAATGTGAGCTACAATTCTCCAACTAAAGAAGATAATGAAGGACATCTTGTGCCCCTCAAAAAGGAAATTCCCACCCATGAGATATATATATATATATATAGAAAACTGGAAATTTTCATTGTCCCTCTATAATGATTCTCTATCTCAACTTCTCTATTATATATTTGATTTGCAGGTGCGTCAATACCTGTTGACCTTTGTCAAAACATCCTGATAGTTGGTTCATGCTATGAGCATGAATCAAATGTTCTATATGAAATTAGTATGCCACCACATACTAAGCAGGTGTCCATTACCATGGCTTTGAATGCTAATGGCTGCCTAGCATTTCCATTAGAAATGAAAAATATTGTAATCGTTAAGCAGAAAGTTGCATATCACGTCACTTGGCTGGAGGCACTAGTCATTCACATAGAGTTCACGATATGTATCTTATCATACTACCTTCCTCATCAATATTTTTTAGCTAGAGACCTCAATTAATTGTTTAATAACTTTATATGATTAATCAACAACAACATGTGGCACCGAGGTTAGCCACCTTTACAGTATCACCTCTTGCTGTCGCACCAATGGAATAGGTACTTGTGTATATATATATTATCATAAATTAAGTCCTCTTCATTGATTGTTACTCCATCCCCTGCACATAATTCTCACAGCCCCCTATACCTTCATCAAATGTAAGCTACAATTCTCCTACTGAAGAAGATAATGAAGGACATCTAGCGTCCCTTGAAAAGGAAATTCCCATCCATGAGGTATATATATAGACAAAACTAAAATTTTTTATTGTCCTTCTATAATAATTCTCTATCTCAACCTCTCTATTGTATATTTGATTTGTAGGTGGGTTACTGCTTGTTGGCCCTAGATTTGTATCTAAACATCATGGTAGTTAGTTCATGCTATGAGCATGAATCAAATGTTTTTGCCTGAAATTAGTATGCTACTACATACTAAGCAGGAGTCCATTACCATGGCTTTGAATGCTAATGCCTGCCTACCATTCCCATTAGAAATGAAAATTATTATAATTGTTGGGAAGGTAGTTGCATATCACATCGCTTTGCTGAAGGCACTAGTCATTCACATAGAGTCCATGGTATGTATCTTATCATACTACCTTCCTCATCAATATTTTTTAGCTAAAGACCTCGATTGATTGTTTAATAACTTTATACGATTAATCAACAACATTCAGCACCGAGGTTGGCAACCTACGCAGTATCACCTATTGATGTTGCACCAATGGAATAGGTACTTGTATATATCTTTGTTTGTTTTTTCATATAAATTAAGTCTTCTTCATTGATTAATATTATTTAGCTAAAAATTTTTACAGCAGCTATCCAAGGAGAGTGTGGAAGTCCCACATAACATGCCTCAATCTCTAAGGTTAATCTACTATCTCATCAATGATAATATGGAAATAAACCATACATGAATCAAGGAGGAAGTGCTTGCTGAGAACATTATTAAAGTGACACTTGTGGCAGAGGACCTATTATGAGTTTACCTATAGGATCAACTCAAACACCCTCACATTGTCTCCTACATGGGGTATATGCACATACTTGCTTATAAAATATTTGACATATATATGTTATATTTTCATGGAATAGGTAATAATTATTTCTTTTATGCAGCTTCTTGAATGATGCAACTAGCCTTTTTGAGGGTGAGGGTACACTTTACCAATTCTTTGAACTTATCATCATTTCTGAAGCGGCATAGCAATGGCCAATAGAGAGGTGTGTCCAAAATATTTTACAGGCTTCTTTCACTACTCTCAAGGACAGGGTTTAATAATTCCCTACAATAGTGGATAAATTTTAATTTTCCTTTTTTTCTTGCCAACTTATTCTGTACTTAGTGATTGTCAACTTTCATTACAATTCATATGACTGTCTATGTAGGCTTCATTGGATGTTACTCATTTTGGATGTACACAGTGGGCATGCTTTCTTTTTTTATTCTTGTTGATCACACATCCATTCTGCCCTCATAGAAATTATAAATAAGTAAGATTTTATTTTTTTCACGTGTTATATGTAGATAAGTAATTTGTTATTCATCTATAATGCATTTGAAATTTAAATTTGTAGAGTATGGTTCAAATGAGCTAAAATGACTAAGATTGTACAACCACCAAAAGTCACTTGGAAGAATGTCAAGGTCTAGGAAACAATTAATTACTTTAAATTACCACTAATTAAACCCATAATATTACAAATGATATTTATGGGTTTTTTTTGTTATCCTTATTGCACAGTGACCTAAACAACAGTCTAATTGGGAGTGTGGGTAATATGTCTTGAGATACATAAGGACCCTCGTATTTGATAGTTTTCCTATCTCCCATTTAAGAAAGATAGGACACCTTTTTTTACTTTTCATAAACTTATGTTTTTCTACAGTTTTTATGATCTAACTAAAAAATGTGAGCTTAATTGAATATGTTATTTTCAGGCTGTTATGTTTTTTGAATATACAAATAAGAAGAGTTATTCTAGAATAAATCTCAATGAAATATGAACTAAATGGGCTGCATATGTAATGAGTTTCAATTAGATCACTTGGAGTAACTACATGAACCTTAAATACATAATAAAGTATTTTCTTAATTCACTCTTGTGTGTTCTTTTAATTTTTATTATTTTCTATGAAATATATACCTATATATATATATATATATATTAAGCGATGAATGAGTAGAAACTTGGAGTGTGGGAATAAATGAGTATGGATGAAGTGAATTTAGAGCTTGTACATGAAGTGAATATGTAGCAATTAGTTTTCAATATATTCCTTGAATTATATAACTTTTATGAGATGATGAATGAGAGGGTTACTTATAGTTTGAAAGTAAATGCAAATGTGTATGGATTTACAAATGAAGTGAATGTGGATGTTATAGAGAATGCATGTATTGTAGTTTCTTTTATAAAGTATTTTCAAGTTAGATGTGCATGGATAATGATGAGTTTGGATGTTTTGTACCCATTATGGATGTATTAGGTGTTATATTATAAGAATGATTCAGTGTATCAAGAAAGATGTGAATGCATGTTGTATTAGATGTTGGTTTTTCACGTTTATAAAAATTGTTTGAAGTATTAGGTGTGTAGGATGCTTGTTATTTAATGTATACATAAGTGGTATTGTATCAAGAAAGATGTGCATGCATGTTGTAGTGGATGTCTGTTTTTCATATTTATAGAGATTGAAGTATTGTGACGACCCAGGTTTTCACATGCATTTTTAAATGCAAATCTAATTCCTAAGGCGGGATCGAGCCCTATTTGAAAACACTTTTAGAAAAACTATGCAATGCAGCTAAAAAATATTTTATTTTAAATTCATTTTAAAAATCCCGAGTGTCATTTGCTTTCAAGATGAATAAGGAAATTTTGAAAAATGAAGAAAATCATAAATATTTCCTAGGTCTATCCAGTCACAACGCAAAATCCAACGGTAGTTATTACAAACACATGCCCAAAAGGGTAGATCATGTACTTACATTTATGCTTGTCTTCTCTTGATGGACTTGATCATAACACTAACATTTTATGATGCTTCTTCTAATCCTATGTAGAGCTAATCTGTAAAAATGATATATTTGGGTGAGTATTCCTCATACTCAGTAGGTGATCTAATACTACTAATTTGAAAACACGGTAGGCAGCAAGCATAATTCAAGGAGCTTTTTATGCAAAACATCAGTGATTCCTTTTTGTGTAAACATGCATGTTTATGCATAAAACGTAAGCTCATTGATACAAATTAAACCATGGAATCCTTTACCGAAATCTAGTATTCAACGATATAAATATAACTAAAATCATAAAGTAGAAATCAATAGATTCATGTAAGAAGATCTCGACAAACACATAAAACCAATGAGTCAAATATAATAATCATGAAACTCTTAAAATAGTCATCATTCAAAGCAGACGCTGGCATCACTATAAGTATCATGCACATGGTCTTTCGGCAAAACACACCAAGTCGACTGGTCATGAGTACTCATATACGACCATCTCAATGCTATATGCATATTGATAACACTGAAATCATAGGGCCAACTATGCTCACGACCAAAACACATATGGAATCGTGTGTCTCCAGTACCTATAGACCAGTCCACCATAACCTCCACGGTGACTATGGATATGTCCTTGAAATGGTGCTGTGAACACCTTTAGGGGTCGTCCCTATTTACCATAGCAGTCAGGGAAGGGAAAATGCCATTTTGGCAGAGATACTATCCACCTTTTTGGTGGTAGAGGCCGAGAGGCCAACCCCGTACATAATAACCTCTCAGCATTATGCCCACAAGGCTCAATAGCCCAAAAAACATATATAGATAAATCCAAATCTTGATCATCAAAATCATGCAATTTATGCATTTATTTTCAAACATGCTAGCAATGCATAAAATCTGTTCATGCCAGAAATCATATTCAAGGCCATAAATCATGAAGACAATTCCACATGCTAGTATAAGAACATCATTTCTCAAAAAGCATACTAAATATGATACTAATTGTTAATCGGAGTTATATAGCCTCCTTAATTGCTTTTTTAGTGTCGCGAATCCATGAATGAAACAAATTCGTCCATACTAAGCCTGCGTGTCACTGTTCCCAGGACACGTGTGCATCTTAGTCGAACCACGACTACATTCGCACGCGTGAGCATGCCTGAGTGACGTGCTATAGTGTGCATTCTGGATGGCATTGTGCACACGCGTATTCGGCACGGGCAGGCTGCGTCTCAGCTCCTAGGACGCCCCGTGCATCCCGGTCAAGTCAGGAACTTGTCCGCATGCGGCGCAGGTGACGGTCGCCCCAAGGAGCGCATCACGGGCATGCGTCACACCCATGCATCCCCAGGACACATCATCTTTGATGAGTTATCAACCCGTTTGGTTTATTCCCCAAAAACCTGGCTATTTCTGGTCGAAAAACCTACCAGATTCAGTCAGGATCTATGGGAAAAGGGAGAGGGAAGAGAGAGGAGTAGAGTGGGAAGGAGAATCGTACCTGGGGAGCCCTTGATGCTACCCAATTAAGGTCTTGAACGTGGCTGCAAACCCTTGTTGCCTGATCTGTTTATGGGAGCGATTGGAGAGGAGAAAGCTTGGTTTTGGAAGAGGGGGTGGAGGGAATTTATAGAGTGGAGAAGGCAGTGCGTCTGTACAGGTATGGGGTTGCTGTGCACTGCCTGGCCTGAGGAAGAAGATGACGTAGGTGGGGATGTCATTATCAAAATGACTCCCTATGTTTTCGGGCCATTTAGATTTTTAAGTTCAAATTACTCAAATGCCCCTCATCTTCAAAAGCGCATATCTTGGTCATACGAACTCCATTTTCAGTGTTCTTTGAGGTGTTGGATTCTATTTCGAATGTAGGTTAATTAAAATAAGACATCCAACCAACTATTAATATGATTAAATATCTATTAATCTCCAAAAAAATTTAAAATAAACAAGCTATAACTAATTAGCACATGGAACATGGTTATAAAAGTGATATAATAATATTAAAAATTTTGAGTTATTACAAGTATCATGTGGCGACCCAGGTTTTTCAAACACTCTTTCATGTTTATTTCAAAAGGTGGCTAGCCAAATTTGTAAAAATTTTAAAAATTAAATGGAGGAATCATTTTCTTTGAAATTCTTCTCTAACAACTTGTATGCCACTTTTCACACTCATACATATACATAATTTTGTATACAACACATATTTCTGCTGACATAATCAATAGAAATTCATTTATTTAAAAATAGTAGGATCGATCCAGTGGTTCACATACATAGCCCCTTTATTACATATGATGTCCAAAATGCACAAATCAAATTACAATCCAAACTTTCCATAATCTTACATAGTCTTGATTAGTAGTATGGTTGTCATATTTCCTTGTCGTATCCCCCCATTCTTTTCTTTCTGTATCTGAGATATTGTAAACATTCAAATATTTACAATATCTCAGCAAGCTATGCTTGGTAAGGAATTTAAGAAGCATATAGAATAACAACATCATATAATTCAATAAATCAATCATAAGTATAACTATCATATTCCATATGAATTAAATAATTCAATTTTCATGAACCATACCATATATGATAACTTTTAATGAAATTTCTCATGTAAGATTTTCTATAAATATTCTCCAACAACTTACCATAATACCATATATAATATACATATATATAAGTGGTTAAAATCGTAAAAAATAGTTAATATCCCAAATATCAATACCAACATAATCATACCTAGATTACACTAGGTTGATTAATCATCCATCTTCTTGTGGGAAATATCAATAATAAGCATTTACTGGGCATTTCATTATGCCATATCATAAGGCATTTCATCATGCCATGCATCATAATACAAAAATACTCAAAGGACTACTATGTTGCAATTCAATCCATAACAATGCACCTGGATAACTGCCAATTCACTCCACTGATACCATGGTGGAAAATAATATGTCACTGCCCACATGGGGAGACAAGACTTTCATAGTGGGGCCCTCCCATAATTGCTCCACTTGACTTTTAGCCTCACTTAGGGCATGGTATACATCACATCATTAGTTTTCGGAGAGTAGGTGGCCAGACCCTATATGACACCCCAGGTTTTTTCCCAAAAAATTTTGCATTTATTTTCAAAGGTGGCATGCCTCTAATTTTAAAATTCAAAAATAACATAAGATAGTTTTCTTTCAAATTCATTTTTCCAAAATCCTGGATGTCACCTTGACTCCCATACTATACACAATATAGTTTTTATAGAAGATAGACATACATTTTATGAAGCAACAAAGCCCATCCAATGGTTCACATACATAGCCCCTATAATCATTATGTTAAATGTCCAAGCAATATAATCCAAATAACTAACTACACAATACAAAACTTTAACAAAATATATACCTGAGCATAGATGTATGGCTACTGAACTCCTCTTGCTTATGTATGTCTTTTCTTGTCTGTCTGTATCTGAGATATTGTAAACATAAAACATTTACAATATCTCAGCAAGCTATGCTTGGTAGGGGAGATTTAAGAAAACATGTTAATTACATATGAATTAAGAATTTTACATCAATTAAAATATTTAAGTTCATCATGATGCTTAGATGAGATGAAATTTACACCAAAGTTCATAATTCCATAATTTCATTAATAATTTAATTATCTGTAAGCCATTGATAAAGTAGCTATTTATAATTCTTCTTCTTCATATGAATATAAAAATCCAACTTTAGAGATTACACTTTACATGATATATATAATTCACTGGTATTTTAAATATTTATCATTATCATTCTTCATATGACACTATACTCCAATTCTATGAACCATACTTTGCATTATATATCTACCCATTCACTTCCCCATACGAAATTTTTTATAAAACTACGACCTCCAAATATGTACATATAGGACTAGATCATATATATTAAAATCGTTAAAATTCATACAAAGTTATGAACATAGTCCATAGGTTTTATAGCTTCCATTAGCAGACTATACTGGGTCTCATACATATACCCCTTACCATACAGGGTTCATAAAACTCCAGCCGCTGCTGGTAACATCATAAAAGGCATCTCATCATGCCATCATCATATAAGGCATCTCATCATGCCATCATATTCACCCATAGTGCATCAAATACAAGGACTACTACGTCACAGTCTAAATCTGTATAGCTCACCCAGATAACTGCATAATAATCCACTAATCTCAACTATGGAAATAACAAAATCCATGTTTGCATGGGGGCAACCATGGTTGTAACAGTGGTAGCCTTCCCATGATTTCCCCACCCAACATTTAGCCTCTCATTGGGCATGGTATCCATCATATAATAAATTTCAAAGAGCGGGTGACCAAACCCTATAACTCTCCTAGCATAGCATCCCTAGGCTTACGCCTGTCTAAACCAAAACTCTCAGGCCACCACGCGCTAAATGTAAAATAATAATACACAGGCATCTTGCCTGTCCATAATATATATATATATATATGAATATCTCATCACAATCATAACATCCTCACTTATTAGGTGATCGCCCACCAAGGATGTAACATAAAATCCTAGACTCATACATCGCATATGATCTAATGGTACCCATATACCATAAATGTCTTTTTATCACAATAACAGTTATGGTATTTTTAAGAACAAATCGTGTGTATCCTTTAATATCATTCAGTAGGCTTCAATTATAAGCATGTCATTCATATAGTATTTCAATTAATAAATTTTCATCATTTACAAGTAAACATTTTTCATCATCATATGTCATATGATATGCACAATTTAATTGACATAATATCTATCATAAAAATAAGATCATGTTTAAAAAAACATGCATCTTACTATTAAGACATGCTTTCTTAATTTTTCACCTACCTCATGTGACGAGTTCATCCATTTCCCACTAGTTGATCAACGACGCTTGCAAAGTCTCACATATCCATATTGATCTAGTCCTTGTTCTTCACCTGAATTTGCCAAATTAAGTAATCAATTAGTAATTTCTAACTAAATGGTCTAATTGAATAGGCAGAATTGACCAGGATCATAGAGCTTGATCAATTTCCTTACCTGGATCCTTGATTGATCTTGATCGTTGATCAAGATTGGCAAAATCTTCTCTAATTGAGCTTTTGACCCTAAATCTCTCATCAGATTCTTGATCTACAATTCCTAATGGTCATGATAGCCTATTTGGATTTGAAAAAGGGAGTCAGATCATCACAAATCAGATGATCTAACCCTCAATCAATGGTCGGGAAAATTCAATGATTGGATCTTCCAGGATCACAAATGGGAAAGGCAGGTTTTGTTCCTCGCATCACAAGGATCACAAGGGTACTCATGGATTTCTAAAACTCCTCCTGGATTACTCAGAATCTAGGTTTGAAGGTTAAGGGTTAAATTGGGCCATGTCCAATAGGTAATTAAGAATACCATATCACTATTGGATGGTCATGGATCTGCCCAATCCTGGTCGTATAGTACTGTTGCTTAAGGATCTGCATCAAATCAACCTTGATTAATGAATTGGTTGAGGGTTTTTGTCCTGATGTCGAGAGGAATGTGATGAGTGGCTCGGATCACCAATCTGAGTCATTTCCACCTCTGTGCGCATTGTTCCCTAAAGCTGTTCACCGTGGCCAGGGTTCTATCGCCGGTGAAGGAATGGCGTTGCTGGGGTGAAGCCTGTAGGGCATCACTGATGAAGCAAGAGTGATGGGAGATAGGAGGTGGTGATGGCTGGTGGCCAGACTGAGCACAGTTCGACCCTGGCCACCGAAAAACACAAGTGGGAGGCAAAAACTTGGTGTTATTCACTAGTGATCATTGGGTTCCTCTACTTGAACTTGATAGAGAACAATCACAGAGAGGGAGACTGTGGGGATGATCTGGGCATGGCAGTTGACCGGCCTAGAGGCCTGGTCATGTTGGCCAAGAATCTAATTGGGGTTTTGGTAGACGGAGGAGATTGGGAAGGATCTGGGAATGCCTACATGGGGTTGTTGTCAGAAAGGAATGGGAACCAGAGAAAGAGTTCACCGAAGATAAAAGGAATCAGGGAAACTTGATCTGGGTATCCCTCAATTGCCAAAATAGCACAGATTCAATAGGGAACTGCTCGGGGAAGAGGAAAAACAAAAGGGGAAATGGTGGCCAGTAGATGTAAACACCAGCATGCCTAAAAACTTGGTCGTGCCAGTGACTGGGAACCATAGGGTAAGACAACCAAAAAATGCCCATCTCTAGTGGAATCTAAGCATGCCGGCCTTCCCAGGCTTGGCTGTGCCCTGCAGTGGAGAGCTAAGGGAAGAAGGGACTGAGACTAGCGCAGCCTGCCAATCGAGTTGCCCCAGCCCCCAATGGGTAGAGTCAGGGGAGAAAGGAAGGAGGAGAGACCCATGGTTGGAGATCCTATGTGAAATCTAGGCACTTTGGCGTAGAAAGAGAAACTGGGTTTTCCAATCATTGGGGAAAGGGGGTTTCTCGGATGTCCTCCACACAGGCACCTATATCCAGCCAAGATTGTTGCCAGAGAAAGACCATTGTCCTATGGCAATCTGTGCTCACAATCTATTCAGATCAGTCATAAGGGAGGAATTAGATCGGAATGGAGAAAATCAGAAAATTGGATTGCCGGTGAAAAGAATGTTTGTCCCTGGGAGAGGAGTGAGCTGCATCGGTGAAAGGCAGCCTAAGCAGCCGGAGATGAAGAAGATTATCTCGATTGTGTCTGTTAAAAACTAGTGATGGGAATGAAAATCAGCCAAGGAAAAAGGGTTGCACATGCCAGAGAGGAGAGATTTTGGTTGCGGTCTTGAGCATTGGGATTTGGGGTGATCAGAAGGGGAGGTACCGACATTGGGAAGGCTGCCTAGGAAAAGGGCTGTGTGTATGGTGAACGTAGATTGCTAAAATTCAGGGGAAAAAATGATCTGGGTTTTGGGTTTTTCGACGAGGAATGATGAGATTGAAAACACAAGGAAGAAGAGTAGGGAACAAGTTCTAGGGTTAGGTGTCGCTGCTGAGTTGTGCTCAAGCCACCATGTCAGGCACAAAGCCATCGACTGTGACTAGTTACGGGGAGAGAGAGAGAGAGAGAGAGAGAGAGAGAGAGAGAGAGAGAGAGAGAGAGAGAGAGAGAGAGAGAGAGAGAGAGAGAGAGAGAGAGAGAGAGAGAGAGCAAACCTGACATTTCGTCAGGTTTGCAATGTGAGGGGGGTGCCAATATCAATTTGGTCCCCTTCCATTAAGTTATTTTTTATCTTTTAATTATTGTATTGCCCCTAACTTCAAAGGCCTATAACTTCTTCATCCGAGCTGAGTTTTTAATATTCTTTGCTCGTTGGATTATATTCTTTAGGTCAAAATTCCAATTTCACATAATAGCACCTAAAATGGTATTTACAAAATTTGGGGTTCTTACACCCTACAACTCTCCTAGCATAGTATCCTTAGGCCTTATGCCTATCAAAAACAAAATCCACATGCTTCCATGCTTGTATGGAAAGTAATAGTAATATTAGCAGACAATTTGTCTGCTTACAAAAACTTACCTCGCTATCCTCATATTTTGGTATACTTATACTGAGGATATAATCTCACATATGAGTTTAGGGATAATCATTTAATATAAATGATACCCATGTTTATTCATTAATTTTAGGGATAATCATTCAATATAAATAATACTCTTGTTCATTAACTTTATATTCTCATCTAAGTTTAGGGATAATCATTTTCTATAAATGATACCCATTTTCTTTAATTTGGTATTCATATACCAAAGGTATAATTTACGTTTAGGGATAATCATTTAATATAAATGATAACTTTGTTCATTAATTCAGTCTTTTCCTATTAAGTTTCGAGATAACCATTCATATCATTGGTACCCAGGTATTTATCATGTATTTAGCCTACTTGGACAATTTTATTCTAACATATACTTATCAAATAATAATCACATAATTCTAAGCATGATATTATTCTCATTAAATCACTAAACATTTAATTTTACAATTTTATGCACATTTTAAATAACAACTAATTTCATAAGATCATGTTTATTACATAGATCTTGTAAAGTAATACATTCTTAAGATTCCACTTACCTCAATGTGGTAATCCCACTCCTTAAAATCTTTCGCAATCTTGATTGATGCATGTAATCTATAAATTCATACATACTATCAATATCTATTATAACATGGATAATCTTATATTTATCTTTCTTTGATCATATGTATCTTCTTTCTCTAATCAATTCATTCTTGTCATTTGATTATTCTTTAGAATCTAGATCTCCCTGTATTCTTTCATCTACACAATCTATCTCTTTCAGATAGTGTTTCTAACTATTGATTTATAAATCTGATTGTTAGAATAATCTTCTGATCCATTAGATCTAAGTATTTTCTATTCCTAAGTATTTATATACATCTCTTTGATTTTGATCTTTATAGATTTCCTTGATCAACAATTCATAGTTGTTGATTAAGATTAAAGGTTTAGATCCTCTATCTTTTAGTTTCTTTTTTATCTTATGTTGATCTAAGATTGATCTTTTGATCATCCCTAAGGAGGATGATCTTGGATCTCTTTCTTTGAATCATATTGATCAAGGGTTGAGATCTAACCGGTTTATCTACATTTGATCTACATTCTAATTCAAGAACATAATATAAATTTATGATTCTTTTCTTTTATTATTCTTGATCATTTGAGATCTCATTGATCTTGTTTGATCATAATTATCTTATTTAAGGTTTTAATTTGATATGGTAATTTCCTATCCTTTTATGTTCTTATTATTAATGCTCAACTAGTTATTATTTTACTAGTTGAAGTGATTTATTTATTCCTAAGTCTAGACTGCTCTTCCCTATGTCAGAATTGACTAATGCTTACCAGTTAAAGTTTGCTTTAAAAGTGGTTAATACAATCCTCATGTAAGAAGGCATTTAGACCTCGACAAATCTCAACCAAAGGCGAGAGAAAAGCACTTAGCTCTTGTATACCCCCTATAACCACAATGTTCAGAGTCAAATGGAGTGGCACTAGCTCAACCTTCTACAAGGTTTTTATGAGCTTTTACCCTATGTTCATTTTCTACTTGATTTTAACTTAAATCCATGAACCTTGATAATGTCATTCATGGATGTTTATTTATTCTCCTAAATTGGGCTAAGAAAATAGTGATCCATTCCTTATATTTTCTTACTAACTATAGCCCATACTAGGATGAAGTCCATGTCATTCATTTATTATAAGTGTCCATGAAAGTAAATCTATATTTCAATTAATTATATTTTTCATGATTTTTAATGTAATTTTCTTTTATTTACTTATCATGAATAGTAAAGCATAAAATTAATCTAATAAATAAATCTACAAATAAATCAAAGACATTTAAACTATAATTTAACATGTTAGATGCTCATTTAAACATATCACAATTGTCCATCATGATCCAATGATCATATTTTATTTCCATTCTTTAGATGTAGGGTTTTCTTCCCATTAAGGGTCTAAATTTTGGTCTCTTACATTTCTGTCAGATCTAACACATAATTTCATGTGATCTCATCATCAAATCACCAATTTAATTTGTCCTATGATTTGATCATTCTTGATCTAATTGATTAAGAAGATTTATAAAAAAAATTTAGGATTTTCCTCACATTAAGGGTCTAGATCTAAATCTTTCACACATTAGTTACATCTGCCCCATAAATTCAGGTTACCTCACCATTAAATCATCAATATAACTTAGTCCTAAGGTATGATCATTCTTGATCTAATTGATCAAGAAGATTATTAAGAAATTTTAGGGTTTTTAACACATTTAAGTGTCTAGATCTTAATAATTGACATATCAGTCATGTAATAACCCCAATTCTTGTAAATTGATTGAGAAAATCAATTTAGTTTGAATTTTCAAAAATTTTGGGCTAGAATATTAGGTTATTGGAAATTTTCATTTTATAGAGATTAAAACATAATTTAAAACATGAAAATTGTGAAGGTACTCAAAAAATCTATTAAAATGACACTAAGTACATTCAATTCCAAGTTAAAATGAAAAATTCTAAATTTTCTTTATTTTCATAAATAAAAGGGTAAAGTGGTAATTTTACTCATAACTGAGATCTAAGACATCAATATTTATAATGTACTTGAAAATATGATTCCAACGCCACTAAGTACGCTCAATTCCAAGTTTGGGAGAATAAAACAAATTTTTCTCCACAAAAGGGCAAAATGGTCCTTTCACACCTCTGTGGGGCCCACAATTGAATCCAACAGCCAAAAAACATGTAATGAGTGGTTAAACCACTACCATCTGATAGTGGAGAAGGAGGTGGTAGTGGAGGATCCAATGCTAATTTAATATTCAAAAGAATTGAAACATAATTATTACAAGTAATTATAAAAAATTCAAAAAAATCTATAAATACACCTCAAAAAATCCTCCAAAAATATTCATTAGAATTCCTACTAAATTATCTTGCCTCCCCAAAAAACCAGATCTAGATTCATTTCCCAATTTCCAAAAATCCCCCTTCTTCCACTTTCTCTCTCCTCTCTCTAGATTGGAACAAGAGACCTAAATTTAATTTAGGCACTCTGTTCCAATCAAATTTCACCTCACCATTCATATTGTCTTGTACTACTTTATCTACAAAATCCCCAAGAAATTTCAAGATCCAACGGTATAATCAATAGGAAATCACAAAACAAGCAGTTATCAGGGCGATCTTATCATCAATGGGATATTTCTTTAAAATTGGGATGCAAAACCTACATTTTTCTCCAATTAGGCAGGTGGAAATCTTCCCATACTTATTTCACGTTAGTTTATATAATTTTTATTTTTCTAAAATTAAGTTTAGGTTAAAAATTATAAAAATCAAGAAAGGATAAGAACCCTTTATTTTTGTATGATGGAGGTATCAAATGGAAAATATGAGTCATCCAATCGATCTAGAAGGGTCCAAAACTACTAGGGTAGAATTTTCAAGGAATTTAATGAAGTTTTGAGCCCTTGATCAAAGAGGAATTGATTGGACGGTCCAAAATGGATTGTCCGATCTTCTTTAAAAAATCTAGCTCCCAAGATGCCTTAGAGAGATGCCACAGAAACAAACCCTGTGGGAGAATCTCCGCATGCAACAACGTCCCAACGGAACTTCCGCGCATAGCGCATGTCTTGGGAAGTGCATTACCATGTGCATCCAAGTGACGGGAGTGTAGCAACCACTCTGCCCAACCAGACCCGCTCCACTCAAACTATCATGACTGTTTGTGCTACTGGGCCCAGATCAAATCTGGACCCTCAAAACAATTGTGAACTTCATTCATCAATTGTGGAGTCATCTAAACTCCAAATTAAGATCAGAAAGAATCTATGAAAATCTTGTAATGTCTATTTTCTTCTGAAAGCATAAAATTGATAATAATAATAATAATAATAAATCTTCAAGAAACTTTCTATTTTTAGGAAATAGGCTTCCAATTTTCATGATCTTCAAGATCTGAGATGATCAGATCATGGGGATCTAATTTAGTAATGAAATAACATTTAAATAAAGTAAGATCTATGATTTATTTTGATAGATCTAACATAATTTGAGAGATCTACCTTTATGGTAGAAAAACCCTAAAAATATAAAGGGACCCACTTGATCAATGAGATTATGCATGATCAGACCCTTTGGATGGGATGTATGAATGGGATTATGATGAAATCCAGTTAGATCATGTATTAAATGTGACAAAAACAAGTGGATATGATCTTTGGATCTTAATGGAGTAAAACCCCTAAATGTAATTAAAACCCTTGATCTAAAGGAAAAGATCTAAGATCTGATGGTTGGATCATAAGTCAAAGTTTCTAATAATCTTAATCTAATTAGTTTAATTGTCTTTTATTTGATAATAGAACAGTAAATGTGATTTATGTTATAAATTAGGAAGCATGATAGTGTAATTCTTAAATTTTAGCATGCTGTGCTCTAAATGTTATTAGTTTATTATTATGTTTGTAGATTTAATTATCTTAGGGCCATGTTAGTTTTAATTTGAGATTTTAGCATGATTCCATTAGATTAGTAGTAAAATTTCATGTATTTCATAACTTAGGATCATGCTAGTTTAAGTACAATTTTATTACATTAGGTTAAGTTACATTCATAGGAAGCATGTTAATATAAATGGTTGTTATACTTATATTGGATTTATGCTTTAAATTTTATGATTTAATTATTGTTAAATTTTATTAGTAGATTCAATTGTTAAATAGTTGTTAAGATATAATGAGCATAAATCAACAAAAATATAAACTAATGGAATATAGAGATTCATGGACAATTAAGATGAGTGAATGATTTTGACTTAATTTTAGTAAGGGCTATAGTTAGTAGGACAATATAATGATTATCAAATCTTTAGCCCAAACTAGGAGAATAATAAACCCCATGAATGATATTTTAAATGTTCATAGATTTAATTAAAATTAATTAGAAAGGGTACTTAGGATTAAGATGATTATGGAACCTTATGAAAGGTTGAGCTAAGGTCACTCTAGTGAATGTTGAACATGGTGGTTAAGGGGCTTTTCTAATAGAGCCTAGCTCTTTCCCTACCTTCCATTGATGTTTGTGAGGTCTAAATGCCTCCTTACATGAGGATTGAAGTAACCACTCTGTGTTCAGCCATTCAGCTAGTAAGCCTTAGTCAATTGGAAATAAGAGGAGCTGTCTAGACTTATGATGAAATAAGCTATCTTCAACCAATAAAACATTAACTAGTTGAATAATAATAATAATAATAATAATAATAATAAGAGCATAAAAGGTTAGTAAATTATCTAACCCTAATAAAAATTGTAAGTAAGATAAGGATGATCAAACAAGATCGATTGGATCAAGAATGATCAAGAACAATAAAAATAAATAAATACTTCTTGATGATGATGATATATATATATATATATTGCTTGCAACATAGATCAAATATAATAGAAGATCTAAACTCTTGATCAAATATGATTCAAGGAAGAGAACCAAGATCATCCTCCTTAGGGATGATCAAACAACTGAAATTAGATCAAAGAAGAACTAGATGATAAAAGATCTAAGCCATTGATCTTTGTCAACAAGTATAAATTGTTGATCAAAGGATCTATGAAAGATCAAGATAAAAAAAAGGAACACACAAAGACTTAGAATAAAAAATACTTAGATATGAAAGATTAGAAGATCATTCTAACTGTCAGATCTATTGATCAATACTATCTGAGGAAGATAGATCATGATAGGACACAAGATCTAAATCCTTTATATCAAAGGACAAGATTAGACAAAGAATATAGATAGGATAAAAAATATATGATTATTCAGACTGTATAAATATTGACACTATGTATGGATTTACAGATTTCATACGTCAATCAGGATCATGGAAGATTTGAAGAGATGAATCACTACTTGAAGGTAGGAGGATTTTATGAATGCATCTACATGAGAAATACATGTTGAATACATAATCTTATGTCTAGAAATGTTGACAAGTGTAATGTAAATACTTGTATTAAAACCCTTGGAAATCCTTATGATCTAACCAAAGCACATATGCAATGGTTAAGTTAGAATTGAGGAAAACCCTAAGTGAATAGGGAACTAGAAGGTATTCCAGCCCTAGATAAATAAATAAATTGTCTTATAAGTATAAAATCAATACATGAGAATCATTCATATAGAATGGTGATCCCTAAACTTATATGAACATGGGTATCATTCATTGTAAATGATGATCCCTAAGTTTGAAGTGAAATCCTATCCTCAGTATAAGAATACCAAAATATAAGGATGATGCTATAAACAGACAAGATGTTTGATAAGTAAAAGAATACTTTATATACAAGCAAGGAGGCAAAATGTCGGGTGGGCAATTATGAGAAGGTCACCACTGTGACGGCCTGTCTCCTCGTATAGACATGACATAGATGATTTTCCACATTTGGTATCCGTGAAGTATGAAAGCAATTATCTGAGAGTGTTAGTACGGATCAGACTGCAACATAGTAGTCCTTTGAGTATTTTGCATTATGATGCATGGCATAATGAGATGCTGATACTACATAAATAAGGGAGTATTTTCCCAGTAGAGTCTGGATGTTTTATCAACTCAGTATGGTTGAGTGTGATGATATTGCCCAAATAAGGGATTATTGTCCAGTAGAGTTTGAATGATTAATCAACTTAGTGTGTCTGAGTGTGACTATTGATATTTGAGATATTAACTATTTTTCACGATTTTGACAGTATATATATCTATATGACATATATAGTATGTATGTATAAGGATGTACATATGTGACAGTAAAGAGATCGATCCATGAGTATGTTTATGAACAATGGGATTAAGAAGTATTAGGATTGTACCATCAAATTATTATGCTTCTTGAATCCCCTACCAAGCATAGCTTGCTGCAATATTGTAAATGTTTGAATGTTTACAATATCTCAGATACAAAGAAGGAGAATTAAGAGCTTAAGACTTGAGAAGACTTGTAAGAATTATCAATCAGGGTATATCGCTTGAAGACATGTATTTTTATTTGAGATCATTGTATTGTATTGAGAGTTTTTAATGCATGGTGAGGTTTGAAATTTGGATTATGTAATTTGGACAAGTATTGTACTAATACTCAGGCTATACTATGAACCACTATATTAATTTTGGAATTCAATAAAAGTATATTCCTTGAATGGAATTTTTTCTTGTACAAAATTCTACTTATGATATGTATAAAGTGATGACTTCAGTTTTGCAAAACAAGTTCTAAAGAAAAGAATTTTCACTGCTTTGTTTTGAAAAATGTATTTCAAAATGTGTTACAAAAACCCAGGTCATCACAAGTCACATATTACTCTTTATTTCATGATATTTCATCATTCATTTATCAATACAACTTATCCATAAGGTCTGATCATCCTAGATCTTACAGATCAAGGATGTTAGTGCTAGATTTTTCCATTAACAGAAAGTTACGGTTATTAAATCCCCATTTTTATTGATTCAGTAGATTCTACTAATAATAAGGAATTCATATATTTTTCCAATCTAAATTTAGACTTAAAATGAATTCAAAATCTCAAATTGAAGTTTTTAGTTCAAATATCAACTGTCTAGATCAATTTTGGATTTAAGAACACAAAAAGATAGGGGTTGACACATCTCTATTAATGGGAAGCAGGCAGCGTCGTAGTCGGTTAATGACCACCTCGCATGCACTCCACACAAGTGGGAGCAAGTCTATAAGGAGCACCCTATCAGGCATCCTGGATTGCATCTTCAGTGCAAATCATTAATGAATGGTGAGACAGTCTAGATCTGGACTGTTAGACCACCATTCATCGGATCAACCCCTAAATCAAAAGGATAATGACTGAGATCACGTTCCTAAGGGTTTTGGGCCCTCCTGGATTGATTGGATGGCTCTGATTTCTCATATGAGTTGTCCTTATGCTTTAGCATGGTTTCAGCAGTATTAGTTTCACCAAAAAATCATGCCAGAAAAACCAATCTGGTGGACTTTAAACCTTAAAAATTGCCGAAAAATGAAGAGGTGAGTGAGGGCACCTACCTAGAAGTGTCCAGAAGAGAAAAACTTGCCAAAAAATAAGAAAATCCTCACTTGAGAGATGTCTATGCCAGAGAAGAGATAGTTTCAATTTTTCCAACGATTTCACTAATGGATCTTGCAATAATCATAGGGCTTTTGTAAATAAGGTGATTCCAAACAACTTTAACAGTTCAAATCATGAAAAACTTGTTAGAATCGGATGGGTAATTCATTTAGGGTTTTTTGGATAGAACCTCGTTCTATTGGGGAGGACGCATCCCTAAACGCACCCAATAATAGACATCATTTTGTCTATCACGTGCATCTGGGGATGCTCCTTCAATGAAGAGAGAGAGAAAGAGGGAAAATAGAGGGAATCTGGGGAAGATAGAGTTTTTAGATGAAAATTCAGAGGGAGTTAGGGTACTTCGTGGGAAATTTTATGAATTTTTTTTGGAATTTTCTAGACTATTTATAGGCAAGTTTTTGAATTTTTTATTAATTTCTTATTTTAATGTAAAGTTTATTTTAGAATATTTTAAGGGTGAGTAGAGCTTCCACTATCACCTCTTCCTCCACTACCACCTGATAGTGATCTATGACATTATTGCATGACCTTAACTCTTTACATAACTTTGTGGACCCTACAATAAAGTGAAATGACCATTTTACCCTTTTAATTACAAAATGGAGAAAATAGAGATTTTTCATCCAAACTAGGAATTTACCATACTTATAGTCATTTGACTTGATAAAAATGGAGTTTCTAGGAACTTCAATTTCCAGTTTTGTTTTCAAAATTTTAACTTCTAACTTTTAATAATTCAAATATATTTGTAAAAATTGGGGTTATTACATATCAGGTGTATATGATATTTGTTATTCAATGTATATAGGTGGTATTGTGTCAAGAAAGATGTGGATGCATGCTGTGTTGGAATAAGTTTTGTGTGTTTATAAAGATTGTTTGAAGTATTAGGCATATATAGAATGTTTGTTATTCAATTGTATACATATAATAGTGCTCGGATAGAAAATTGAAAAAAAAATAAAATTTGAATTGTTTAGCCCTAAACAATTTCAAAAGTTGGGACATTTTAAGTCATTTAGAGCTAAATGACTTCAAAAGTTTTTAAGTTTTAAAGTCATTGAGTGTAAGTGACTTCAAAAGTGCTTCAAAAAAGTTGGACTTTTGAAGTCGGTTAGCTCTAAAACTTTTGAAGTCATTTATTCTAAGCAACTTCAAAATTCTTTGATTTTTAAAGTCGTTTATCTAAACAACTTTAAAAGTTGTCAACTTTCCAAGTTGCCTCAATAGAAGTCACTTATTAAGCTACTTTGATTATCCCTTTAATCAACTTTAAAAGCTCCATGTTTAGTAGTGTTAGTTTGACAATTTTTTATACATTTTATATTTTTAAATTTTTTTACTATTTATATATAATTATTTAATCATATTTGTATTGGATCGCTAGTAGGATCACTTAACTTAGTTGAAAACTTGGATCAGTAGCTATTCGAGCTTTTTGAGATTTCAAGTTTTTTAACATTTGCAAAAAAACTTGGCTACAAGGCATTTTGGAGTGTAAATCTATTTTACTTTCTTTCACTTTGGTCATTCATTGAAGAGTACAATTGTCAATGATTATCTTAAGGTCCTGAACTAACATGAACTAGGGTGGATGAGGTTTCCAGGCATAGCCCATCTAAGAGAGGGACACAGACCATACCATTGTTAGTGGTGCTGGATCTGAGATGAGATGAACTAGTATCTCCTCATCTCATTGTTATTGGTGCTTGATATGATTTGAGATGGAAATCATCTCATATTGATTAATAGTGAAGTTGACTTTTAGTCATCTCACTTCATCTCATGCAAAAGTTGGTAATCTCAAGCTAGGTTAAGTCATATCAAGCTAGATCGCATATCATCTCATTGCATCTCAAGAATCACTAACACCATGTAAAAACATTTGGACCATTCAAATGTTAGCCTAGTTATATATACTTATAGCCAATCCCATCATATACTCATAATGGCCCACAAACCATTGTATAAATTAGAGAGAGAGAGAGAGAGAGAGAGAGAGAGAGAGAGAGAGAGAGAGAGAGAGAGAGAGAGAGAGAGAGAGAGAGAGAGAGAGAGGAATTATATGACAACTAGTCTCATTACGGTTGCATTACGAAAATGTAGAGGGTGGGCCTACTTTTTATATTTCTTTCCATGATCCAAAATATTCATCAAATTCACCTCATCTCAGATGGTCTAGGTTCAAATGTCATATGCATTAGATATCTCAAGGTCTTTCATTTTTTGATATTTTGAAGACAAAACAATAAATGATCTACTATGTTTTGGGGCTTTCTAGTTTGTATAGTCTATTGTTTTGATTTCAAAACATCAAAAGATGAAGAAGCTTGAGATATCCATTGCACATGACATATAGACCATCTGAGATGAGGTGAATCTGGATTATGGACAAATGCAAAAAGTGACCTGCCCTTCTCTTTTTTGCATGCCTTTGATGTAATCATGATAAGACCCATTGCATCATATAATTCAAAGAGAGAGAGAGAGAGAGAGAGAGAGAGAGAGAGAGAGAGAGAATGAGACTCATGTAAGATAGTTAACAAATCTTACATGCATTGGAGTCCTTCATTTTTTAACCTTTTGAAGCCAAAACAAAGGAAGATCTATTGTGTTCTTGGGGCTTTTATGATTCTACCCTCTATTTTATAGCTTTAAAAGATCGAAACTTATAGGACCTAGATATATCTAGTGCATATGAGATTTAGTACCTAGGCCATATAAGATGAGATGCATCCAATAGTATAGATCATGGAAATTTTTTTAAAAGTGGGTCCAACATTCACTTTTCATCAGTATACCTATGATGCAGCCTTGATGAGACCCACTGCATCATATAATTCACACACACACACACACACACACACACACATATATATATATATATATATGTATACATATATATATACAAAGAAAGAGAGAGAGGTAATTATATGATACTATCAGTCTCACTAAAGTTGCATCATAGGTGTCTTAAAAAGTCAATAGCAGGTCATGTTTTTTTATTTTTTCCATGATACAAATTGTTCATCTAATTCACCTCACCTCAAATGTCTACACCAAAGATTTCATCCAACGAGCATCTTTTAAGTCTTTTAATTTTTTTGACATGTTGAAGTAAAAAAGGAGAATGCTGGAACGTAGAAAAGCTTCAAATTACAGGATACGGTCTATTTTTGGTGTCTGCGAAGGTCAATGTGACGGATAAGGAGAGCTATTCTTTTGGGCTTCTAAGGAGAGAGAAAAAGAGATCCCAGTTACATATACACTTGCGGATCCTACTGTGTACACAGAAATGACCCGCAGACCATCTTATGATTCGCTAGAGAGAGTATAAAAGGTGAGGATCCTTTCCCAATGTGTAAACGTATTCGAATGGAGTATATAAGATGCATACTTGGATAATCTTGATAGCTTTCTCTGCTTCAGCTCAGGATTTTGTTTCTCTTCGTCCCCTTATGTCATTGCACTTGCATGTGTCCTTCTTTCATATCCTTCTCTCTTACTCCAATTCCTTTCCCCTTTCATTTAGCGCCTGTATTATGAAACTTTCTCTAATCGGGTGCAGACCATCACCGCAATCTCTTCTCAATGTTCCTGCCCGGGGCGTTCTCTCCATGGACTGCTTCAACTCTCTCCGTAGAAAAGACAAGGTTATCGTCGTCATGGGAGCAACCGGCACAGGGAAATCAAAGCTCTCAATTGATCTCGCCACCCGTCTTCCGGCCGAGATCATAAACTCCGACAAAATGCAAGTCTACCAAGGCCTCGACATAGTGACCAATAAGGTAACGGAGGAGGAGCAGCGGTCAATCCCTCACCATTTGTTGGGCGTGGTGGACGAGGATGCTGAATTCACTGCATCGGACTTCCGTCTACTGGCATCTCTTGCTGTCAAATCCATTGTGGGACGTAACAAACTCCCGCTCATCTCTGGAGGATCAAATTCGTTCATCCAAGCATTAGTCGATGATGAGGAGCTGGAATTCCGGTCCAAGTACGATTGTTGCTTCCTCTGGATGGATGTATCATTTCCGGTGCTCCATTCTTTCGTCTCCGAACGGGTGGACAAGATGGTGGAGGCTGGATTGGTTGATGAGGTCCGGAAAATGTTTGATCCGGAGGCGGATTACACTTGTGGAATCCGAAGAGCAATTGGGGTCCCAGAGATGGACCGGTATCTCCGATTGGAATCGACGGCCGATGAGACGACACGCGCAAGGTTACTAGCAGAAGCGATCGACGAGATCAAAGCCAATACTTGCAAACTAGCATGTTGTCAATTGCAAAAGATTCATCGCCTCCGTCATCTATCCGGCTGGATGGTGAACAGGATTGATGCCACTGAGGTCTTTCTCAAGCGTGGGGCCGAGGCGGAGGAGGCTTGGGACAAGATTGTATCCACGCCCACTAGTGCAATTGTGGAGCAGTTCTTACATGAGGACGACGAAGATTTGAGTGCGATCACCTGTGATCCAATTGTTGCTGCTACTACTATTGGCGGTGCTTGTGCAGCTACCATCCCCACTGCCGTCTCCGCTTCTGCTGCCGGTGGCATCCGTTGAGTGTGGGCTCAACACATAAGGCTTGGAAACTAGGAGACGCGGTCCCATATAATTTTGCTGTTTCTGGAGAAAATGGGTGGGACGTACGATTGCGCACCTATGGTAGGGCCATACGATTTGGGTGCGCTGCATTTCCTAATTTGTCACGGCGCGTACCCGGACGTGCGTCTGGGCCCTGGTGCTTTTGTTTTTAGTTAAATCAGAAAAGATGCGTAGGTCAACGTGGTCCGTAAGCTTCTTTTATCCGTTCTCTTTTACTGTCGCCATAGTGGTTTCCTCATCCGGAGAAAACTACCTTAAATTTGTCTTCTTCTCGCGTTATATATACAAAGAGCAATAGTAATAAAGTTCAGACGCAACTGAGGGTTAATTTCATGGCTAACAGGAGAAATATGTGAATATGTTTGACAGACGCCAAAGACATGCTACAAAGGAACGGTGATACTCTTAGCTTAAGTAAAAAGTTTATTTTACAGGTTGTAAGGCTGTTTAGGAAATACACTTAAGTATGCACGCTAATCACTAGTGTAAAATGAAGGCAAGGATGTCATTTATAGCCACTCTCCACCATTTTCACTCAGGCACTTTCTCCACTATGCTTCTGTGCCTTGCTTGTCTAATCTTTCCATCCTCCAATCTACATCCGGATGATCTCTCTCTCTCTCTCTCTCTCTCTCTCTCTCTCACACACACACACACACACACACACAAACACCCGTGGCATTGCTGCACTACACTAGATTTTCATGTAGATTGTAGATATTATATCAGCTCCGGATATGACAAAACAATAGTCTATTCTCTCTCTCTCTCTCTCTCTCTCTCTCTCTCTCTCTCTCTCTCCTTGATATTATAAGAAGAAGAAGCCCAACTAGGACACTACAAAATGACAGCACGAGTGGGATACTTCAAATGACAAACTAAAACACTTTCCATCATAGAACTTGCCTACCAGAAAAAGAAAAAATATAAATATAAATGGCCTCTAGATTAATCTTCCTTTACCACCCATTTCTACAATAAAGTTTGAACATTTGAGACCATCTAAAAAAATTGATTTTCAGACATCTCATCTCCTTGATTGTGCTTACCAATTGAAGGCACAAATAACTTGAGAATTCCTTCATTCAACATTATTCGGACATAATTTGAAGTCTTTCTCTGTATCAATGAAAAAACAAAACATTACTAATCACCACACTGGGAGCTAACCAAATCCAACAAAATTCTACATGGTAATTTTCACGTCCTGATGTCACTATAACTTCTATATCTTCATTACAGGCACAGAGAGTCCCTCGATCACTTCTATATCCATAATCTGATCACCAGATTCATTATAGAGCAAAGATGGTCAGTGAAGCTGTTGTGGATATTGATATACATGTCTTGAGCAAGCCAATTGTATGTCTTTTAATGAAACTCAACCAAAACTTGTTTTTCATCTACCTTCTGCAGGCCATGAAACTAGACCACAAAATTATTATTGGAGGAATGATGGTATAGTGTGCGACACTACAAAAACATGCACCTAGTTTCTCATGGTAGCCCTATTTTTAGTTGATTAGCTCCGTCTAGTTTATCTGGCTTCAGATATCTCGTATCCTAAATATAAAGGAATTTTTTAACATCCAAAAGTTCTGCTTCTTATTCGTAAATTATGGAGCATTCTTTCAACATTGTCCCCAACTATCTATAAGCGTGATCGAAGGTATAGGGTTTCAATTTTCAACTTCACCCAATCCGCACTTTTTTGAACAGTAGTAATCTAAAACTGATGAAATCAGATGGACGGTTCTGATTAACCCAAGGTGAGGTCCATGATGCAAAATTAGGCATATTTCGCACACTATACTATCATTCCTCCTATCATTAAGTCCTAAACTTCTTTAAACTTTCAAGCACCTTCGCCTTTTTGATATGCATTGCTAGTTTGACATATAAGACAAAGTGACTACAGTGGAATTGCTGGCTTTAAGAGTGGCAAACCCGAAGGTACAAATAAGGAAATAAAAAGTGGCATTAAAATGCATTTCAATCAATTTCGTATCAAATAGAACGAGAAAAGAAATGCCAGACGAAAGCTTGTCAATCGCTCTCTACATTCTCCGTTGTACAACTTCTGTCATTTTCGAGCACAATATATGTGATCATGGATACTTCCACTCTCTTTCCCTCTTGGTACTTGTTTTGTCCTGTTCGGTAAGGATAAGATGGGAACGTTTTATGTTCCTCATTTTCCTTGAGGCTACCCACACAAATACAAGTTTTACAATTTTCAATTCCTTTTCCTAGCTTTATTGATTGTTGAAATTTTCTAGATAAATGCTTCTGTCACAGGGTCTTTTTGGCTGACTTGGCTACCGTTGTAGCTAAGTCTTAGTTTTGGACAATCTAACCCAATTATTTTTTATCAACATGTTCATCCATAATGCCTATGCTATATGGTCTCAAGAGGAAATGTGAATTGAGCCTAAATCAAGTCTTAAAAACTTTTCCTAATTTTAAATTGTACTCAAAATGAGAAAATGAAATATAGTGGAATAAAAATGCTAGACAAAGATATATTATAATTATTCTGCAATCCAAACAAGGTACCTACTTTCCTCCCTCAAAGTAGCATGTACTTTGAGTTTCACTAATTCCCTACTGGATTACATATAATAGTTGATACTATACTAACCATGGTCAAGGGTAAGTTCACTTACATTAAGCACTTCCTTTTTATAAATAATTTTTTTGCAAGGAAATAAGAGAGCCACATCTTTTTCAATGTAAAGAAAAATGATTTCGACAAAATAAATCTCTCTCTGAAGTTAAGATAAAACTAGAAAGATAGAGCAATGGAGGTTTTAAATAAAAATATTAAAACAATAAGCTTGGAGTTGTATGCTTGAGTATTAGACTTGAATGCTTGTTTATAGATGTTCAACCTAACCATTTGAATTTTCCAAGAGTCTTCAATTTATAGGTGATCTTACCAATAGATTTGTTGGAATTTAAAAATTAGCCATTGGAGTGATAAAGATCCATTAGGAGGCAAGCTTCCTGGCATGAAAATGATAACGATCACACTTTTTCTACTAAAACAATCAACTTCCAAAATAGTCGGCTGGTAGTTAATGAGAATGAAGCTAAAAAATTTGAATTTTTCAAGAACAAATGACCACTCTATATGAGTAGTTAGCTATTTTTTTCACCTAATAACAAAACCCATTTGGAATTGCGTCTAGTTGATTACACTTCCAAAGGTAGCTAATTGCATTTTTCAAGTTGTATACTTCTTCATGTTTAGGTGTAAGGTACAAAACAGTTTACTAGTGTGCCACTTATAGTTTGTTGTTACTTAAGAAATGCTTGCATTTTTCTTTGAAAATTTTGATTATGAAACAATTGATGTAAGCAATTGACTGGATTTCCACATGTGCTTTTAGCTTTACACAATCTTCTATTCAATTTTCATTTAACTATATTGAATAAGGAAGCTACTTAGACTCAACTTTATCTTCTTTTTCAAAAAATGAACAATCAAATGTTCAAAATGAGGCAATCAACTACTAACAAAATTCATTTTGATGATGTGAGCTCCTAGCATAGTTGAATAAGTGTTGATGTTTTCTACAAATGCATAGGCTATTGTTGTATAGCTAATGCAAGTACGGGTCGATCCCACAGGGACGCGCTTTAAGATTTTGGAGTTTTTAATAAAATTTAATTATTTAAAATTAAAATTAATTGAAAAAAATTAATAGAAAGAAATCAGACTTCATCTTCAGTTTAACAGTGAAATTCCAGAGGTCTAATTCTAGCAAGAATAGAAAAAGAAACAATAAAACCTTAACTAAACTAAAACTAGAAAAAATTAATAAAAATCTAATTCCCTAGCTTAAGTACTGTCTAATTCTTCAATTTTGGTATCACAAACCTTGATCAGACTCCATCAATATATTCAACATGTCTTGGATTAATGATCTGATGGATGAATTTGTCAAATTCAAATTTTTAGAGATTTAATCTAATTAAAGAAATTAAAAATTAATGGCTTAGATATGTTTTCAGAACCCAAATTGAAGATTAGGAACAACAATTACACAAGAAACTATCCTAAAAACATGTTATAAAATTTAATTAAAATTTTGAATTAAAATATATAAGAAATTAGAGTTTTTTCGTGGTTAAATCAGAACCCTTTATTTGGTTAAGTAGGAACAGATAAGATAGTTCCTAGATTAACTACAGAATAACACAAAACATGAATAACTAAAACAAAAATAACATAAAACATGCACAGTAATAGTAACAGGATAGCACATGTAATTTGAAATATTCTAATGAGGGCAAAACTGGAATTTGTCCCAAAACTTCTTTAAAAATTTTGTAAACTCCAAATCCATCAGAGAAGACGACTTTGCCAAAGAAGATCCCCAAAAATGATGAGATGTGTAGATGACTGGGCGTGCTCCTGTTCTAGGTTCGTGCCTGGCCGATGGATGCTTGTCCGATGAGGGAAAAATAGAGTAGCGGGACTGAGCAGTGAATTGGGTTTCTGCGATAGATGAAAGAGGAAAAGGAATTGACGATGAACAGAGGAGTAACAAAAAGAGAAGGGGATGGGCAGTGGTGCTGTATACAAGGAAGATGAATACTGGAAAAGAGACGAAAGAAGGAGAGAGAGATGGAGAGACAAGTGGGAGATGAAAATGTTGGGCTAGTCTGTCTAGTCATGACCGACCAATGAAGGGTTGGGGTGTGTCTGTCTAGAACGAAAAGGTAGACTGGTAGAGCAGATGATGATGCCATTAGAAGGGGAACTAAAGTGCGTATCTAGGTTGGGAAACTTGTGGGCTCATTGGGTGGAACGATCAAGCGGTGATGGAAGGTGTTGTGAACAAAGGAGTGGAAAAGAGAGGGGAAAAAGTGATGCAATGACTGGTTTGCTTGGCTAGGAATGGTGGTTGTTAGGGAGAAGGAAGGTCTGGATTCT
Source organism: Warburgia ugandensis (assembly GCA_035236585.1). Classification (NCBI taxonomy): domain Eukaryota; kingdom Viridiplantae; phylum Streptophyta; class Magnoliopsida; order Canellales; family Canellaceae; genus Warburgia; species Warburgia ugandensis. The sequence continues at coordinate 27,940,643 of CP141128.1, forward strand.
TGGGTGTCATTCTGTGTGATGGACTGAAGAGGAGATGGGTGCAGTGGTGAAAGAAAGGTGCCATCGCATAGTTCTGAAGGTAGCCTCCTGGGTTGTGCACTAGAGCATAAAGAGAGTAGGGAAGGTAGTGCGATAAACAAAAAAAATATTGATGAGATGGGGAACTGAGCTATGAACGTGAAAGAGAGAGGCATAGTGAAAACCAGAGATGGTGTGGGAGATGCGGTGAATGTAACTAGAGAAATGGAGATTAAGAGAAAAGGATACGGTGGGAAACTGGAAGCATAATAAGCAGTATAACAAAGAACTTAGGAAAGCAAGAAAAAAAATTAAACAAAGTAAGATCAAAACCCCAACAACTCCAAAACTCCCCCACTCCCTACGGTTCCCCCTCTTTATAAAATTTTCCCTTCCTAATTTTCCTCCACCTCTTTCCTTTAAGAGTTAGTTTCCTATTAGGAAACTTCCTCTTCTTCCAATTTAGGACTCCTCTTCCATTAAGAAATATTCTTCTTTTAGGAACCTTTCATCCCTTGCCTTATTGATCTTCAAACTGATCTGCACCGTTGAAATTAAATTTGAGCCATCCAACCCTCCTTTAGTTGATCTGCAAAACCAAAGACTAGATTAGAGTCATCTAAACCATACATTAAGCATCCACTTAACTCAAACGATCATTTGACCATTAATTTTGACAATTTATGGTTGGATGGTTGATTTTGAGCTAATTTTTATATTTTGTCCAAAAAATTACCAAATTAATGAGTTAGATGGTCTAATTAAATGCTAAACTAGGAGTCTTTAAGCCAAAATTAAAAACTTAACACACCCCCCAACTAGCATTTTTCTAGTCCAGAGCAAAACATGCAGACAGCTATTTTACAAAAAACTGGTACAAGGTGTCACTTTCATAGGTACTCACGATTGCATTTAACACATGCAACAAGCCTTTGAACCCCTAGGTTATCCCAATGGACGAGTTAAGCCTCGTGAGGGTTTGTAGTGAATATACCCACAAAATTTCATAAGGTCGAGTCCCCTATTTTATTTTAGAGAATCCTCATTCATTAACAATTTTACTAGTTTCTCACAACTTAATGAAGAGGATTTGACAATTTTACATGTCATACACATATTGAAGACATCTTATTTGAGCTATTTCTCAGAGAGCATTTGTGTGTGTATAGCCACATAAATCTTGACTTCTATCTGGATATGCTTACATTCCATTGAAAATATGCCTTGACCTCAAATCCTCACAGGTATATCCTCAGAAATAAAACTCTTAGATAAGGGATTTAAACATATTTCTCTCATTATGTGACCAAGTCCAATAAGCTGGTGGTTCACATAATTCTTTTAAATGCTCATGAGATAAAGGAAAGTGATCCCTAAGAGTGGATGTTATCACCAAGAATATTAGGGGTCTTTTACCTTAATTCTTTCTTTTTATCTCCTCTTTAAGGTTATGTCCACCTAAGATCAATAGGTCTTTAACTAGGATGAAATGTAGGCTTAGGACAGGTTTAGAAAAAAAGGTATAAAGATTTCAAATGTTCAAAATTAAGTAGATGTCTTCAATGAATATCTACCAGGATAATTTTTCTTTTGGGTTTGTACTTGAAGTGAATTTCTCTTTCAAATTTTGGTCATTCTTTTTCATTTTATTTTTCACTTTTCTCTTTCTTCTTTAGAAGACAGACAACTAATTTTTTCTCACTTCTTTGACTTTTTGTCCTATTTTTGAACTTTTTCTACTCTACTCATGTTGAAGATGGGTAGTAGTTATTTATTTTACTAGGTTATTCTAGGTTAAGGTGAGTGGGGTTAAGAAAGAAAATGCTTAATAACAAGCTCAAAAGGCTAACTAGTGCTATACTATATTGGGTAGGCTTTATGGCTTTAGGCTGAGCAAGGATGGCCTATTTCATTTCCTAGGTTTCTTAAAGCCTATCAGATTCAATCAATTTTTAGAATTAAAGCTATTACTCTTATTTATTCTTAATGTTTAACCAAAACAATGATAACTGGACACACTAATGTATGTACACCAAAGAATTCATGGAATTACTTATAACTCTCTAAGAAAAGATAGTCTCAAACTCTCACTAGGTTATAGGTCTCCACTAATTTTCCTCGGGGTCTCTAAGTCATACCTCTATATTAGTCTTGATTCTGTGCTATGTGTAAATGGTTTCCATGAATTAACTTTCATAAAATGCTCCAACACATGAATGATATGCAAAACTAATCATATGCATTCCCATTAAGAGGTGAAAATAGTATATTTACTAAATTCTGAACATCAAGTTCTCATCACAGTAAGAGAACTCTACTTTAAAAACTTAAAAAAAAAAAAATTCAATTTTTTTTTTTAAACTCAACAAAATTCAAAATCTCTATGTGCATCTACACCCCCCAACTTGGATGAAACATTGTCGCCAATGTTTGAAAACATAGGATTCTATATGGAAGTTGAGTGATGTAGACTTTAAACCCTTAGGTTGTCTCCCAATAAGTGATAAGTTTAACGTCTTCAGCCAGACGTAATGGTGAGTGCATAGATGATATGCTACAAGGCTCCTAGAGTGGTAATATAAGGTGGATCATGATACTTAGGTGTCTCTAAAAGTGTCTCATCAATTTCAAGGTCAAGAAGTTCTAGGAAAGGTTTTAACCTTTGACCATTAATCTTTTGGATTTCTCCATCCTTTTCAATATCAATGGCCCCATGAGTATAGATTGTATGTACTATATAAGGTTCAGTCCATCTAGATCTAAGTTTTTTTGAGAATATAGATGCAATCTAGAATTATACAGTAAGACTTTTTGACCTGGTGTGAAGGATTTTCTTAAAATGTATCTATCATGTATAACCTTCATTCGGTCTTTGTGCAATCGTGCAAACTCATATGCATCTTTCCTCAATTCTTCCAACTCATTGAGTTGGAGTTTTCTGTGGGTTCTAGTAGAATCTAAGTCAAAATTTGGCTTTTTGATAGCCCAATATGCCTTGTACTCTAACTCCACTAGTAAGTGGCAGGTCTTTCCATAGACCAAGCGATAGGGTGACATTCCTATAGGGGTTTTATATGTGTATGATAAGCCCATAAAGTGTCTATAAGTCTCAGAGACCAGTTTTTCCTATTTCGATTGATTGTCTTTTCTAATATTTGCTTTATTTCCCTATTGGATACCTTTACTTGACCACTAGTCTAAGGGTGGTATGGGGTAACTATCCTATGGTTGACACCATATTTTTTCATTAATTTTTCAAACACTTTATTACAGAAGTGTTTTCCCCATCACTTATTATGGCTCTTGAAGTACCAAACCGTGTAAAAATATTTTCTTTTAAAAATTTTACCACAACCTTATGGTCATTGTTTTTGCAGGGTATAGCCTCTACCCACTTGGACAGGTAGTCCACTCCTACTAGGATGTATAGATTTTTAAAATAATTAGGAAAAGGTCCCATAAAATCTATGCCTTAAATATCAAAAGGTTCTATGGCAATGATTGGGTTTAAGGGCATCATATATCTCCTTCCTAAACTTCCTAACCTTTGAAACCTTACACATGCTTTGCAGCAAACATGTGCATCCTTAAATATGGTAGGCCAATAAATCTGCACAGCAAAATTTTTGCAGATGTCTTTTTAGAGCTGAAATGGCCCCCACATGCATGATCATGACAAAAGGAGATGATTTGATTATGTTCACTATCTGGTATGCATCTCCTAATTACTTGGTTAGGATAGTACTTGAATAATTACGGGTCATCCCAAGTAAAATATCTAACCTCAATTAAAAATCTCTTTTCATCTTGTTTGGTCCAATGATTAGGCATTTGTCTTGTAATAAGATAATTAACAATATCTCCATACTAAGGGAACTGGGAAACATGCAATAATTGTTCATCTGTGAATGACTTAGTTATACGCTCTTGATCGCTAGTGTGCTCCACCACTAATGTGGATAAGTGATCTGCTATTACATTTTCTGAACCTTTCTTGTCCCTAATTTCTAAGTCAAACTTTTGTAGTAGTATCCAATGGATCAACTTAGGCTTTGCATCTTTTTTAGAAAGGAAGTACTTTAAGGCCATGTGATCTGAGTATACTATAACTTTAGACCCTAATAGGTATGACCTAAACATATCCAAAGAAAACAGTACAGATAACAACTCTCTCTTAGTAGTGGAATAGTTGAGTTACTGTAATGCCCCGAGCAATTTATGCTATTGTTTCATCCATTTAACAAAAATGAATTGGACATTCTATAGGAAATGAACCATGTTAAATGTTTTACTTTATTTAAAATACTAAACAAATAAATTTTTAATAAAACATGGTACCATTAGATTCTACTCAAAAAATGGAATCCAACGCATCAAAGAACGCCAAAAACGGAGTTCGTATGAAGAAGTTACGGTCGTTTAAAGATTAGGGGCAATTCTGTAAATTGCACTTAAAAACGAAAAAGAACGAAAATGCAGGGGCCATTTGGATAACGTTACCCCCTGTCTTCTTCCTCTCAATTTCTCCAGAAACCCTAGTTTCCAGAGGTTTCCACCACCACCAATGGCGGCACCGCCATTGGCAGCACCGCCATAGTAAGGCTATAAAAAGCCCCTATTCCCTCCTCTTCGAATCAAGATTTTTTCAGCCATTTGAGGCTGGTGTTTCTGGCAAAAATCAGAAAACCCGTCTCCAGCTTTCCCTGGACATTCCATCCAGGCCCGAGTCAGGCCAGCCATTCCCATCCCTCCACCTCCCCTCTTCTTCCTCTGGCCTCATCGGAAGTTGGGGTTTTCCCCCTTCTTCGTGGGTTCCGGCGACATGGGGTTTTCAGAATGGAAAAAAAAGGGGAGCCGCACCACCAGAATGAGGGCGTCCCCGACTACCCAGGATTTTATAAATGAGACCCAGGGTCGGGTTGAGTAATGAAGGATGCGACTCCAGGAAACTTTGAGGTAGGTTTTCTATCGCTACTAGACTTTTTAAAAGAACCCATGATGCTTTGATGTAGGTGCTCTATCACTACTAGACTTTTAAAAAGAACCCATGATTGCTTTGAGAATGCATGTTTTAAGTTACATGACTTGTTTAGCATGAATTGATTTCATAAATGAACTTAGCATGCATATGAAAAATACATTGCGCGCATATATTGCCAAGACATGTGTTACATGCATAGACATGTTTTGAAAAAGGATTCTTGCCTGCATGATAAGTGTAGCCTTGGCCGATAAGGGCGGGCCAGAGACAGCTGACAGGCTAGCAGGCTTCTAGGCTGTCAGGCTTCTAGGCAGGGTTATGACTTTGAATACGATACTAGCATGAGCATATTTTATGCATTGCATGCATGTTTTGCAAACGATTGCATAAATTGCATGATTTATGATTATTGAGTTTTAAAAAATTGCATATCCTTGAGGGTTACCAAAAGATGTTGGGTAGGCAGTTGTGAGGGACCCAAAGAGGACATATTTTGAAAAAGAGGTTTTTTCCTGTTTGCACGTATATGATTTGGGCTAGTAAGCTTGTGGGAGCTATGCCGAGAGGTTCTGGGTGACCTCCCAGCCTCTACCACTATTAGGTGGAAAGGGTACCACACCAAAAAGGCATGTCCTTACTTCGACTGCATGTGGTACAGAGGACTACCACTGGTGTCACGACACTAGGTCAAAGTGTCATATGCCCCGTGGAGGCTATGATCGAGTGTCCCTAGGTACCCGGGGACCACACGACGATGAGGTCGTGGGCATAGTAGGCCCTATGTTTTTGAGGATTTACTTGCATTGCATATGGCAAGACATGAGGTTGGTCGACCATACCATATATCCATGAGTTGGATTCAGTTGAGCATCTTATGCATATCATTATGTTTATGATATCTACGTTACTTTTGACTTGGATTATGCGATTCTTTAAGTCGTCAGTATTCTAATTCGACAATGGTTTTTAATATCAATATTGAACATGAGTGATCAAACATGTACATGTTTTAAAGGACATATGATTTTAAAACATAGCATACATTGCAAAACTAGTAGTGATAGACTCCTACTGAGTATAGTGTATACTCACCCAATCCTTAACATTTTTCAGGACAGCTCCACGCACAAGTAGGAGACGCCTCAGGAAATGTTAGTGCTACGAGCAAGTAAATAAAAAAGAGACAATTATACATGTAAGTAAACACTCTACCCTTTGGACATGTATTTGTATTTATTCTGATTGGGCTATGAGTATTTGGATAGACCTGGGAATTCATATATGATTACAATATTTTTCAAAAACTACTTTGATTATTGTGAAAGCAAATGACACTCAGGGTTTTCAAAATGAGTTTAAATGAAAAGATTCTTCGCTGCATTGCATGGTTTTTATAAAATGGTTTTCTAATAGGGATGCATCCCACCTTAGGAATTAGATATTGCATTTAAAAATGCATGGGAAAACCCGGGTTGTCACAGTTACGCATCATTTAGTGTTTTACTAGCATAATATATCACGTGGGGAAGTTTATCAATGTGCTGCCCGAAAATAGCTCTAATGGCATAATTCAATACGTCACACATTATTTCAAATAGCACATTCCAATCTGTTGGTCGAATAATAGGTGCAAAAGTCAATTCAGCCTTATCAATTTAAGATAAGATTCTTCTCCTGACACCTTCCTAGGACTAACTTCAAGTGGTGCAAGCACTCATCAAATGATGACCCAAATACTAAGAAGTCATTCATAAACACCTCAAGGAATCTTTCTACCATGTTTGAGAAAATGCTCAACATGCACCTTTGAAATGTAGCTAGAGCATTACAAAGCCCAAAAGGCATACATCTGTAGGCGAAGGTTCCAAAAGGGCAGGTGAAGGTGGTCTTCTCTTAATCCTTTGGTGCTATAGGAATTTGGTTGTAACTAGAATATCCATCCAGAAAACAATAATAGCTATGTCTGGCTAACCTCTCTAGCATTTGGTCAATGAAAGGTAGAAGAAAATGATCTTTCCACATGAAGGACATGCTTAGAGATGTATCCTATGCAGGCATACGACTCGACTTATCCCTTTTCTATCTGTTATTGTCTACCTTAGAGTAGTTTTATGTTCCTTAAGAACATCTAAAAGCTTACCCTCCTATTCTTTATCTAAGTCTAATGCTATTACTACAGGTAAGGTTTCATCTGGGCCTAGGTATGAATATTTCAAGTTATCAAGCAAGGGTTTTAGGTCCAAAGATGGTGGTTACTCTATTGAGGGTATGGGGACAAATTTAGATGGTGGGAGTGGTTCCACATAAGGACCCCACTTAGAGGTATCCATGATTGGTGCAACATCTAAAAGATTATTTACCTCCTTAATAGACTTGTCTATATCAAATTCTTCATTAAAGTGCATTAGACAAGTCTCTAGTGGGTCTGAGATGGACAATGGTGAATGAATCTCATTAATTAGACTCTCTATCTAGTTGACATCACATGGATCATCAAGGTTTAAATGTTGTTGATCGACATTAAAAACATTAAGCTTACCCTTCATGTTGTTGAAAGAGAGTTTCATTACACCATTCCTATAGTTAATAATGGTGTTGGACGTTGCCAAGAATGGACGTCGAAGGATGACTAGGATTTGACTACTAAGATCTGATACAGGTTGGGTGTTTAACACAATAAAATCAATAGGGTAATAAAACTTGTCCACCTATATCAAAACATCTTCAACCAAACCATGAGCTATCTTGACAGATCTATCAATTAATTTCAGTGTGGTAGTGGTTGGTTTTAACTCACTGAGTTTTAGTTGCTCATAAACAGAGTATGGCAATAAGTTAACACTACCCTCTAAGTCAAGAAGTGCCTTATCTATGACATGATCTCCAATGATGCAAGTGATTGTAGGACATCCTGGGTCTCTAAACTTTGGTGGGGTCTTGTGTTGAATCAAAGAGTTCACTTGTTCGGTGAGGAAGGCTTTCTTTTGCACATTAAGCTTTCACTTTGTTGTGCAGAGCTCTTTTAAGAGTTTGGCATAGGCAGGGATGTCTTTAATTGCATTAAGCAATGGTATATTGATTTGTACATGTTTAAATACCTCCATTAACTTATTAAAGTTTGATCCCTTCCTATCTTTATTTAGTAAGTGGGGAAAAGGGGCTTTAGGAACATAGGGTGCATCCACTATAGGTTCTATTCTGTCTTTTCTCTTTTTCTTGTAATTTTGTTGCCTCTTTTTCCTCTATAGTTTCCTTAGCCTACCCTTCTTTGTTATTGATCTGACAACTGCTCCTAAGGGTGGTTATGGACTTAGCATGCTCATGAGGGTTAAGGTTTTGAGAACTTGATCCTATCTTAAATTGACCCTTATGGTGAGGGATGGGTTGACTAGAAAACTGACCCTTTCCTCTATTATGTAATTCAATAGACAATTGGCTTACTTGCATCTCTAACTTGGCTATGGCTTGAGAGTTGACATTGGATGACTATCTACTCTCATTTTGCAATTGGTGTAAGGCCTTTCTAGTGTAATCATTACCTTTTACAATTTGTTCCAGCATGGTATGGATATTTTCCTTTGAATATGGTTTCTTTTGTTGTAGAGGTTGTTGAAAGCCAGGTGGCTGATGGGGAACTGTAGTTCTAAGAGGAAAGTTTTGGATAGGGGGATTGACAAATTTCCCCCCTTGGTGGTTATTCTTTGACCAAGACAAATTGGGATGCCTAGCTCATTCAGGGTTGTAGGTCTTAGAATATGGGTTATCACTTGGTTGGCGATATACATTCAATGCATTCGCTTGGTCTACAAGATATTTAGGGAATATTTTATTAGATGGACATGCTGAGGTTAAATGGGCTAGACTAGAATAAGTATCGCATACCTCTTATGGAGGTTTTTAGGATAATGTAGCAACCATGAAAGATTGAAACATAGTTTCAAGCTTGTCCATTCTTCCACCTAATTTTTTAGTGATAGAGTCGAGCTTATAGGATAGATCAATATGCGCTCCTATCTCATAGATACCTCCTTTCTTAGTGGGCTGGTTAGTTCTTGCTCTCCTATTTGAATAATCCCATTGCTAAGAATTATCAGCTATAGTTTGAAAGAATTCCCATGCTTCACTTTCATCTTTTAACATGGGGGTCAACGCCTCATAGAAGTATTAAACTCACTGCCATTTCTCAAATCCATGGTGAGGGTATTTTTGTAGCAGTTCATTCCACTGTTCCCAACATTCATAATATTGTTCATCATCTCTTTGTTGGAAACTTATAATTTCACGATGCAAGGCATTTGTTTTGTGAACAGGGAAGAACTTGTTTAAAAACTTCTTAAACAATTAGTCCCATGTATGTATGGATCCTACCTCCAAGGAATTAAGCCATGACTTGGCTTTTTCCTTAAGTGAAACCTAAATGTGGCACAAATATCAAGGAACTCCTTGATATGTAGATATGGGTCTTCTTGGTCTCGACCATAAAAGGTAGGGAGTAATTAAATTACTCCTCGCTTTAACTTGAAGTGGTCGGCATTAGTGGGAGGTAAAGCTATGCAAGATGGGGTATTAAGTTGGAGTGACGCATAAAAATCTCTAATCATCTTACACTCAATCTGTGCTGGTGGTTCAACCACAGGGATAGGAACTATGTTTCTTTTCCCTTGATGTTAGATGCGTTGAATCTCTGAGTTTAAAGGTAGTAGCTCAAGGTTTTGAGATGGACACCCTTGCATGAACTATTCTTAGTCTAAAATATCCTACTTTAAATGCTAACTCTAACTCTATGTGATGCAAGAAAAAGGCATAGTTAAACACCTTAGGCTAATAAGCAATATATTGATTTTCTTGAATTTTTGTGTGGACAATACTTTTAATTAGCCTAATTTAGCACTCCTCCTCTCCTTTAGGTTTGACTATTGCTTACCAATTAGGTTCTACGCAAGGTGGTTAATACAACCCTCATGTAAGGAGGCATTTGGACCTCACAAATGTCAACATGAGGTGAGAGAAGAGCAAGGCTCTATTAGACAACCCCCAATAATCACAGTGCTCCAAAGCCACTGGAGTGACAATAAATCACGTCTTATTAAGAGGGTCCTACAAGCATGTGATGGCTCTATAGGTCTCTTCAGATTAATTTTAATTTGATTTGAAGGGTAGGGTAGCGCGCTTGAGGTGATTATCGTATGTGGGCCAAGGAGTGGTGATGAAATCCACCCTTGATCTTATGGGGGTAGGGTGCCCTTACTAATTAAATTTCACACTCTATGGTAGTTCGATCAGCATATATATATATATCACCTTAAAGCATTAACTGTGTCCTAAGAATGCAATTAAAATGGTAAACTAATGTAAAACCCTAAAAATGCAACAATTATAAAAAATACTTTCTATATGAGTTATACTACCAAACAATGCAAATTTACTCCAAATACAAGCCCTAATCTAGAAAATAAACAAGTGAGGAAACTTACAGTGGAGTTTCTGATGAAGATCAAGTGTGGGCCACTTTACTCCACACTTGCCCTGTATTATACAACCCTTTAAAATTAAAATTAAAATTAAAATTTACAAGGATCCTCACTACAAGATTCATTAAAAAGGAAAAAAAAAAAGTCCTATTCTAGGAAAGTGGGGAAATTTTCAGTTTGATGAAGATTTCCTTGCCAATTTCCTCCACTTTCCTATTTCCTTGAAAAAGAAAATTAGAAATAAGTACCAATTTCAGGAAATTAGGTGGTTATGCACTAAAAAGAAATTGAAAAATTCACCTAAAATTGCCTAAAATACTGAAACTCGGCAATTCCTACAATTTTTTTATTTTTCTCAATTTTTTTGATCTTTTTGAATTTTTTTAAAAATTTGGATTTTTAATTAAAATTTATAAAAACTCCATTGCAGGCCCTGGCAACAATGCCAAAAACTTGTTAATGTTTTTCATAAGTGCACAGGCTATTGTGGTATAGCTAATGCAAGTACGGGTCGATCCCATAGGGACACGCTTTAAGATTTTGGAGTTTTTAATAAAATTTAATTATTTAAAATTAAAATTAATTGACAAAAATTAACAGAAAAAAATCAGACTTCATCTTTAGTTTAACAGTGAAATTCCAGAGGTCTAATTCTAGAAAGAATAGAAAAAGAAACAATAAAACCTTAACTAAACCAAAATTAGAAAAAATTGATAAAAATCTAATTCCCTAGCTTAAGTACTATCCAATTCTTCAATTTTGTTATCATAAACCTTGATATGATGGATGAATTTGTTAGATTCATCAAATTTTTAGAGATCTACTCTATTAAAGAAATTAAGAATTAATGACTTAGATCTATTTTCAGAACCCAAATTGAAGATTAGGAACATCAATTACACAGGAAATTATCCTAAAAACATGTTATAAAATTTAATTAAAATTCTAAATAAAAATAGACAAGAAATTAGAGTTTTCCCATGGTTAAACCAGAACCCTTTATTTGGTTAAATAGGAACAAATAAGATGGCTCCTGAATTAACTACAGAATAACATAAAACACGAATAATTAAAACATAAATAACATAAAACATGACTAGTAATAGTAATAGGATAGCGCATGTAATTTGAAATATTCTAATAAGGTAAAAACTGGAATTTGTCTCAAAAATTTCCATAAAAATTCCGTAAACTCCTAATCCATTAGTGAAGACAACTTTGCTGGAGAAGATCCCTGGAAACGATGAGATGTGTAGATGGTTAGGCGTGCTCCTATTCTGGTTTCACGATTGGTCGATGGATGCTCATACGATGAGGGAAAAATAGAGGAGCGGGACTGGGCGGTGAATTGGGTTTCTATGGTAGATGAAAGAGGAAAGGGATTTGGCAATGAACAGAGGAGTAACAAAAAGAGAAGGGGCTGGGCAGTGGTGCTGTATACAAGGGAGATGAATAGTGGAAAAGAGACGAAAGAAGGAGATAGAGAAATGGAGAGACAAGTGGGAGATGAAAATGTTGGGCCAATCTATCTAGTCATGACCTGCCAGTGAAGGGTTGGGGCGTGTCTGTCTGAAACAAAAAGGTAGACTGGAGAGCGAACGATGATGCCAATAGAAGGGGAACTAAAGTGCATATCTGGGTTGGGAAACTAGTGGGCTTATTGGGTGGAATGATCAAGCAATGATGGAAGGTGTTGTGAACAAAGGAGTGGAAATGAGAGGGGAAAAAGTGATGCGGTGACTGGTTTACTTGGCTGGGAATGGTGGTTGTTAAGTAGAAGGAAGGTCTGGGTTCTGGGGTGTCATTCTGTGCGATGGACTGAAGAGGAGATGGGTGCGGTGGTGAAAGAAAGGTGTCGTTGCACTATTCTCAAGGTAGTCTCCTGGACTGTGCACTAGAACAAAAAGAGAGCAGGGAAGGTGGTGCGGTAAACAAAAAAAATAAGGATGAGATGGGGAACTGAGCTATGAATGTGAAAGAGAGAGGGATAGTGAAAACGAGAGCTGGCGTGGGAGATGCGGTGAATGTAACTAGAGAAATGGAGATTAAGAGAAAAGGATACAATGGGAAACTAGAAACATAATAAGCAGTATAACAAAGGACTTAGGAAAGCAAGAAAAAAAATTGAACAAAGTAAGATCAAAACCCTAACAACTCCAAAACTCCCCCACTCCCTACGGTTCCCCCACTTTATAAAATTTTCCCTTCCTAATTTTCCTCCACCTCTTTCCTCTAAGAGTTAGTTTCCTATTAGGAAGCTTCCTCTTCTTCCAATTTAGGACTCCTCTTCCATTAGGAAATCTTCTTCTTTTAGGGACCTGTCATCCCTTGCCTTATTGATCTTCAAACTTATTTGCACCGTTGTAATTAAATTTGAGCCATCCAACCCTCCTTTATTTAATCCACAAAACTAAAGACTAGATTAGAGTTATCTAAACCTTGCATTAAGCATCCACTTATCTTAATTGATCATCTAACCATTAATTTTTACAATTTATGGTTGGATGGTTGATTTGAGCTAATTTTTATATTTTATCCAAAAAATTACAAAATTAATGAGTTAAACGGTCTAATTAAATGCTAAGCTAGGGGTCTTTTAGCCAAAATTAACCACTTAACAATAAGGCCTTCATCAATTTTTGAAAACTTTGCAAGCTCTTACGCTAAGTTCAAAATAGCTCAAAAAATTTAGAAATCAAAATAGTAGCACATAAGAAGTTAGACCCAAAAGATTTTTATAGTGGTTCAACTAGCTATGTGACAACCTAGGGTTTTAGAAATAGCTTTTCAAATACATTTTTAAATATGCAGTGATCCCTTAATTGAAAATTTTATCTTAAAATCATTTTGAAATCATACATTCATACTAGTTTCAAAACTACTCACTAAATAATCAGATGTCATTTCAAAACTACTGCCAAGACTGACTCGTCACATCACAAACACTAAATCCAACAACAATCAAACATAACAAGTACTATGTACTTAAATACATTCTACCAACATTTAAAATAATAAATTGTAAAGAATGTCTAGATTCTAAAACATTAAAGTTCCTCATACTTTCTCCACTGCAGCTCAAAGTCTTCAAGTCTTCTTCTCTGTTAGCCTTGAGTACCACCACTCAATAGTAAACTTCTATGCTATTCAAGAACCATGAAAAACATATGCATACACAATATATCATTAATGCATCGTGGTGAAACCACAATCAATATCAAATCTTTGATTAAATGAGTAATCTCAAAACATAGTGAAAATATACAAAATTTCCATATTGAGCAAATACGATCCAATCATAGAGTAGCAACATCTTGTTACGTGTCACAAAAGCAAGTATGGTTCATATCCTCGTGAGGATGATTGACACATCATTGCATGTCCAAATCATAGAATGGTCTTGCTATGCACATAGAGAACCATAGATCAAGTACACTCAATGGTGGATACCAACCTATAATGATCCTTATTGGGGAATTGGATCACATGGGGTGATAGCCTTCCCATAATGTCTCACCCAAAATAAAAGTGTTTCTTTTAGGCAGGTATCATTTCATAGATCAGTGGCCAACTATACCATAAGGGTCTTGCATATCACCCCAAAGGATAGAGCATCACATAAGTCACCTTTCATCATCAATCCCTCGCACTCATGCACAGCTTACACACTAGTCCTCTTAGGGGAAAAATTCGAATTGATAAATCTGATATTGCATGAAATGCAAATAGGTATCATTTGATCATAATTCATAAAATTCATAGAAAATTCAAATGCATGCATATTCCATCTCACCATGTAAAACATGAAACACTACTCTCATTGGAGTAAATTTAGGATGTATCAATTTAGTAAAATATAGAAGTCTTGGAAAATCAAACATCCCATATTACCTTGTGGAACTGTTGGGTGTCATTTTATGTTCTTAACTACTTTAGAAATTTTCTAAAAATAGCCACTTTCCAAAAATAGAAACTTTGCTATTAGAAACAGTAGCTCTATTAGCTAAACTCAGTAGTCATCAATTCCATAAAACATGTAACTTTTCTATTTTTTGAAACTTTCTAAAAATAGATAGTATTAAAAGATAGCAATCTTTCAAAATTTGCATATCTTTTGAAAATACCATCTTTCCTACATATATAATTCTTATCCTAATAATACAACATTTTTTTAGATATTTTCCTAAAATAGAGTACTTCCCAAAAATAAAACCTTTTAAAAATATACATTTCATTCCAAACTTGGATGCTTTCTAAAACATATCCTACTTCTAAAATCTCTTTAGTCTCTAAAAGAGTGCACTTTCTAAAAATTCTTTTTAAAAATAGAATAGTTTTCCAAAACTTTGAATTTGATATTATTTTAAAAAAATTGTTTATTTTAAAATGAACATTCTTTTTGAAAATAAGGAAGCTTTCCAAATTATTATACTTGTTAAATATAGTAATGATTCTAAAAATAGGACTTTCTAATTTCCCATGGTCATGATCATCAAGACCTTATCCTGATTAGGGTAGCATGAATCTAGTTCCCTCATTCCCCTCTATCAAGTGTCATGGCTTAATTTAGTTTCAAAGTTTTTAAATCTTTTCTCACCACTTCTATCCACATTTGTTTGGGCCTTTAATTGCCCTTTTAGAATCTTTGATTTGGATCACCTCATCCTTTTAATTGATGCCATTTTTTGTCTTTGTTGGACATGTCTAGACCATCTAAGTCTAATCTCCCTTATCTTGTTGCATATTGGTTCTAGTCATAAGTTTCCTCTAATGTTTTCATTTCTAATTCTATCCTTTCATGTCTTACCACATCCATATCAACATTTATATTTTGGAAAAGCTCATCATATGTACATGTTGTTCTTAATTGCCCAACACTCTGATCCATAAAGTATATCAGGCCTTATAGCCATTTAATAAAATTTTCCTTCAATTTGAGTGACACTGCCGATCACACAAAACTCTAGAGGTGCATCTTCACTTGTTCCAACCCACTTGGATTCTTTGGGTTACCTTCCTTTTGATCTCTCTGCTCTCATGAATTACTGATCCTAAGTATTGAAAGTGTTTTTTTTTAAGAGGACTTCTTAGTTATCAATCTCTATTGGTGCATCACTCTTACTCCTCTCATTGTTGCTATTGATTAATAGATCTGATGGTTAGAAAGATCTTCTAATCTTTCAGATCTAAGTATTTTCTATTCTAAGTCTTTGTGTATTCCTTTCTTTGATCTTGATCTTACACAGATCCTTTGATCAACAATTTATACTTGTTGATAAAGATCAAGGGCTTAAATCTTCTATCGTCTAGTTCTTCTTTGATCTAAGCTTAGTTGTTTGATCATCCCTAAGGAGGATGATCTTGGTTCTCTTCCTTGAATCATAATTGATTAAGGGTTTAGATCTTCTATTCTACTTGATCTAAGTTGTAAGCAATATATATATATATCATCAAGAAGTATTTACTTCTTTTTATTACTCTTAATCATTCAAGATCCAATGGATCTTGTTTAATCATCCTTATCTTACTTACAATTTTTATTAGGATTAGATAATTTACTAACCTTTTATGCTCTTATTATTATTATTCAACCAGTTAATGTTTTACTAGTTAAAGATAACTTATTTCAGCCTAAGTCTAGACTGCTCCCCTTATTTCTAATTGGCTAAGGTTTACTAGCTGAATAGGTGAACAAAAAGTGGTTACTTCAATCTTCATGTAAGGAGGCATTTAGACCTCACAAACGTCAACGGAAGGTAGGGGAAGAGCGAGGCTCTATTAGAAAACCCCCTTAACTACTATGTTCAACATTCACTAAAGTGACCTTAGCTCAACCTTTCATAAGGTTCCTACGAGCATGTTGACCCTAAGTACTCTTTCTAACTGATTTTAATTAAGTCTATGAGTATTTAAAATGTCATTCATGGGGTTTATTATTCTCCTAGTTTGGGCCAAGGATTTGATAATTCTCATATTGTCCTACTGACTATAGCCCTTACTAATTAAGTCCAAGTCTAATAATTCACTCTTATTTGTGTCATGAAATTTTACTTTCTCATTAGATTTCATTTTTGGTGTTTTATGCTCTTTATCTCATAACTACTTTAATAATTAAATCTACTAATCAAATTTAACCATAAATGAATTATAACTTTAAAGCATAAAACTACATAATTGGACAACCTAATGGTAATTGTACAAGGTACTTAAGATTATACTAGCATGATTTTTAACTAATTTACTTTATCTAATAAACTCAAATTAAACTATAATGGACCTAAGGTACTATCTCATACCATAGTCTAATCTAACATAAAATCCTAGCATGGTCCTAAGTTACAATTGCATGACGTCATACCAACATGGTCCTAAATTACAATTCATCATTCATGAATAATTTTATGGACATTTGAAATGAAGTTATACTAAAATAATCTATCATGGATCCTATATTCATGAAATAAATCAAATGAAATCAATGTATAACTCAAGGTAACCCATTTCTCATTATTAAAGCTTATACTTATGATCCAACCATTAGATCTTAGATCTTTTCCTTTTAATCAAGGGTTTTAATAATTTTAGGGCTTTTACTCCATTAAGGTTCAAAGATAATTTCTCTTTGTTTTTGTTATATTTAATCCCTGATCTCAATAGATTCCATCATAATATCATTCATTTAATCCATCCTAAGGGTCTGATCATACTTGATCTTATTGATTAAGTGGGTCTCTTTGTATTTTTAAGGTTTTCTACCATAAAGGGTAGATCCCTCAATTTAAATTAGATTTGTCCAATTACATCATGGATATCACTTTAGTTCAACATTATATCATCAGTAAATCAGATCCCCAAGATCTAATCATCTCAGATCTTGAAGATAAAAAAAAATTAGAAACTTAATTCTTGAAAATAGAAAGTTTCTGGAATTTTTTATTATCAATATTATGGTTTCATAAGAAAATAGACCTTATAAGCTTTCCATAGTTTGGAGTTCAAATGACTCCACAATTGAACTATGAAGTTCACAATTGCTCCTAGGGTCCAAATTTGATCTGTGCCAAGTAAAATGGATGGCCCAGATCATTCGGGCAGAATGGTCATCGTGCGCCCGTCACCGGGATGAACGCATGACGTGCTCCCCAGAGATCGGTGCCTTTGTATGGGCATTCCATTGGAATGGCATCGCGCATGGTGCCTGCGGGGAAACGCTCCTGCAGGGTGCGTTTTTGTACAGTGTTTTGCAGTGCGTCCCGTAATCCCAATTTGATTTGGGAGATCGTACAGTCTATTTTGGATTGTCCAATCAATCCTCTTCAATCAAAGACTCAAAACTCTATAAAAGTTCTTGAAAATTCTACCCTAGCGGTTTTGGACCCTTCTGGAGCTATTGGATAGCACATATTTTCCATCTGAGCCATTCATCATCTAGAATTGAAGGGTTCTGGTCCTTACTTTATTTTTATAAATTTTAACGTAAACCTAATTACCAAAAAATAAAAATTACCTAAAACAACATTAAATAAGTTTAAGAAGTGGTTACCTACTTGATTGTAGAAATAAGGTAGATTTGAAGCCCAATTTGAAATAAATACCCGTTGATGGTAAGATGGCCTATTAGTCCCTTGTTTTGTGATTTCTCATTGATTGAACTATTGGATCTTGAAATTGATTTGGGGGTTTTGTAGATTAGGTAGTCTAGGATTGTATGAATGGTGGGATTTGTGAGATTCAATTTGGAACAAAGTGCCTAATTGAATTTAGGTCTCTTGTTTCAATTAGAGAGACGAGTGAGAAAGTGCAAGAAGGGAGATTTTTAGGAGTTTTGGAAGAAGGAATCTAGATTTGGATTTTTTAGATTAAACAAGATGATTTGGTGGAAATTTTAAGGAACATTTTTGGAGGATTTTTGGAGGTGTATTTATAGATGTTTTTGAATTTTTCATAATTAGTTATAATTATCATGTTTCAATTCTTTTAAATATTAAATTAACATTGGATCCTCCACTACCACATCCTTCTCCACTAGTAGTAGGTAGTGAATTGACCACTTATTACATGTTTTTTGGCAATTGGATTCATTTGTGGGCCCCTTGTGGGCCCCATGGGGGTGTGAAAGGACCATTTTGCCCTTTTATGGAGAAAAATCAATTTTATTCTCCCAACCTCAGAATTGAGTGTACTTAGTGGCGTTGGATTCAAATTCTTGAGTACATTCTAAATATTGATGTCTTAGGTCTCGGTTATGGGTAAAATTACCATTTTACCCCTTTATTCATAAAAATGAAGAAAATTAGGGATTTTTCATTTTAACTCAGAATTGAACGTACTTAGTGCCATTTCAATCTGTTTTTTGAGTACATTCAAAATTTATAAGTTTTAAATTATGTTTTAATCTCTATAAAAAGAGAATTTCCAATTACCTAATATTCTTGTCCGAAATTTCTGAAAATTCAAACTAAATTGATTTTTTCAATGAATTAACAAAATTTGGAGTTATTACAATCTTCCCCTCTTATAATAATTTTGTCCTCGAAATTCGTATCTCAACTTAGGAGTTTTCATGAACTCATTCATAAATTTACTCACGTGGCCTTGCCACTTAAGGAAACCTCCTCTTCTTTAGTTCATGTAAATTCTATTCACACTCCATCCATTCAAAATTCCTCTCTTTTCAAGTGAACTATGTTAGAGGCGGAGCAATGTGACAGAACCCTTAATTAAATCTCCTATAATGTCCTGCCAACCCAAGGAAACTTTGAATCCCTATAACTATCTTGTGCCTCTCCTAATTCCTCATAGCCTCCAGCTTCTTAAGGTTTATCTCTAAACCGTCCCTGGAGATAACATGACTAAGAAATTGAAGCTAATTAAGCCAAAACTCACATTTGTTAATTTTCAATAAGGTTGGTGAGTCTAAAGAGTCCTTAGAACAATTTGCAAATGCTCTCTATGTTCCTTCAAGCTCCCACAGTATACAAGAATACCGTCAATGAACACAATGACAAATTTGTCTAAATAGTCCTTAAATATCCTCTTCCATTAATGCAATAGGGGCATTCATCAAGCCTAATGACATCAAAAGAAACTCATAATGACGTACCATGTACAAAAAGTTGTCATAAAAATATCCTCATCTCGAATCCACAACTCCTAACCTCAGATCAATCTTTGAGAAGATCTTAGCGAATTGTAGTTGGTCAAATAGATCATCAATGCATGGTAACATATATTTGTTCTTAATTATGACTCTATTCAATACCCTATAATCCACCTTCTCAATGACCCATCTGTCTTCTTAACAAACAATACTGGAGCACCCTAGGGTGAAACACTTGGGCCAATAAACCCTTGGTCTAATAACTCCTATAATTTCACCTTTGACTCTTTCAATTTAGCTAGTCGTTCTATAAGGTGCCTTAGAGACGCGCATTGTTCTAGGTATCAATTCAATAATAAAGTCAATCTCCCTTTTGGGTGGTAATCTTGGCAATTCTTATTGGAAGATGTCCTGGAATTCCTAACTACATCAATTTCTTATATCTTTTGTTCAACTTCATCTTGAACAACCACACTTGCTAAATAAGCTTGACACTCTTTAGACATCAATTGTATAGCTTCATGGTTGAGATAACTACCACTCCATCAATATTTAATCTTCCTTGAAAAACATTAGATTTACCATTCTATTCATGGAACATAACTCTCTTTTTATAATAGTCAATCATTGCTTCTTGTCTGCTAACCAATCCATACTCAAAATGACATCAAAGTTTTCCATTCATAGGAGGATCATATTAACTTTATACTCCTTATTAGTAATACTAATGTGTACATCTTTCAAAAAATTCTTTGCCATAAATGTATTCCCTCCAAATACACTAACCTCTGGGCAAAAACCTAGCTTTTGAATATCATATTCTATGAATGCAACAAAATCACTTGATATAAAGGAATGGATAGCTTAGGATCAATTGTAGCTCTCTTAGGTTCCATCTATAAAAATCCATCAATATAGAATCCCAGTAAGTCCCCTAGTCATCCTATCTAGTGAACTTAGAATGTTTTGACTAATTATTGATGTTTTTTGGCACTAGCTGCTTCGTTGTGAATCATTTAAATGTGCTCTGATACCAACTGTGACAACTTGGGTTTCAGAAATAGATTTTTGTGAAACAAGCTATTGAAAATGTTAGGGTACCCTTAAATTTTTTATTTTTGAAATATATATAAAAGGATAAAACATCAAATAATCATTTCCAAAAACCACTTCTTCAAATCCTAGTGACTCTACCAATAAAACTCATCATACATTCAAAATACCTGGTGACTCTATCAATAGAACTCATCATACATTCAAAATAAGTACATAATATGTGCCCATTTTAGGATCTGCTGTCACAATAATAAACCAACTAATAATTCTATAATGTTCCACACATAATAATTGCTATTAAATGTCCATCAACTAAAAAACCTAAGTAATTATCCAATGTCTATGTCCTACTAATCAAATAAACAATAGAGTCACTCTCTCTCCTGTAACTTCTGTGTAGTTTGCTCGATATAAGACTATGGAATTCACTCCTAAAAATGTTGTAGGGTGAGTACACGTACTCAATGGATAAATCCTTAACCTAGGTTTGAAAACCTCGGCATTGCAAATGGTATCTCATGATCAAAGTATTATATGGAAATGAATATAAAAAATAATAATTCTAACAATAGAATATGATTCTTGAATCACAATAAATGCCTAAAAAGTGAATAATAACATCAGATAAGTTCACAGATCTAGACAACTGATAGGACATAAATCAGAATGGCAGTGTCTTGGAATAGGCCACATAAGGAATGGTCTAAACCCTCGAGAATGATTGACATGAATATCATGTCCAGAGCTTGGAATTGGTAATTGTGCATATAGTGGAAAACATCACCCATTGATGCTTGTTTACAGATACCAATGGACTAGACCACTCTCATGGGGAGGTGGATCAGATCAGAAGTAGTTTACCCATGATACATACTTCCCTAATGGGGCCATATCTCAGTTGGTATCCTATTTGGAGGTTAGGGGCCAACCTGAACCCTCCATACATAGGCCATTAGGTATAATAGACCTTGCACAACTAACTCTAGTCACAAAATAGCTTAGCACATTAGTACCATATCAAATATCTCACCCACATAGGAATAACATATGAGCATATATCATAAAATCTTACACAAATAGGTTGAATCAAACAAGCATCATGTACTCGAGCATGATCATTCAAACATAGTTGTATCATGTAACATAAAGCAATCAAGCCAATAGAAAGATCAGACAACATAAGCTCATTAGTGTGCCGACCTAGGTTTTTGTAACACATTTTGTAATACATTTTCAAAGGCAGGCCCCTTAGTAGTAAAATTTTTTTGCAAAACAAAGCAGTGGAAGTTCTTTTCTTTAAAACTTGTTTTGAAAAACCTAAGTCATCACTTCATACAAAACATAAGTAGAATTTTTATAAAAGATAAAATTCCATTGAAGGAATATATTTTTATTAAATTTCTGAATCCATCTAGTGCTTCACAGTATAGCCCGATATTAGTACAATGCTTGTCTAAATCACATAATCCAAGCTTCAAACCTCACCATATATTAAAAACTCTCAATACAATACAATGCTCTCAAATAAAATATGTCTTCAAGGGATATACCATAATTGATTATTCTTTCAAGTCTTCTTAGGTCTTAAGCTCCTAATTCTCCTTCTCTGTATCTGAGATATTGTAAACATTGAAACGTTTACAATATCACAGCAGGCTATGATTGGTAGGGGATTCAAGAAGCATAAAACTTTGACAGTATAATCCTAATACTTCATAATCCCATTATTCATACTCATGGAGCAATCTCTTTACTTTGTCATATATGTACATCCTTACGCATACATATAGTATACTGTGTATAGATATATACGTACAGTCAAAACTGTGAAAAATAGTTAATATCTCAAAACAAAATCACATCCAGCTTATGCTGAGTTGATAAATCATCCAGACTTTGCTGGAAATACTTCATCATTTGGGTAGTATCGGTAATCCACAATTACACAGCATCTCATCATGCCATATCATAAGGCATTTCACTATGCCATGTATCATAATGCAAAAATACTCAAAGGACTACTACACATGGAGTCAAAATTCATACTAGTGCGCCTGGATAACTACTCAATAATCCACCAATACCATCTTTGGTGGAAATCACAATATCCATGTCTGTATGGGGAGGACCATGACTGTCATAGTGGCGGCCTTCCCATAATTGGCCCACTCAACTTTTAGCCTCATTTAGGCTTGGTATCCATATAATAATAAGTTTCGGAGAGTAGATGGCCAAACCCTACTAAATCTCCTAGCATAGCATCCTTAAGCCTATGCCTATTTAAAACAAAACTACAAACCTCCATGCTTGCATGTAAAGTAATTCTCATATGTATCAGACAATTCGTTTGTTTACTTAGGGCTAGAATACTTTCTAATTTCCTATTCACTTAGGGTTTTCCTTAATTCTAACTTAACCATTTCATATGTGTTTTGGTTGGATCATAAGGGTTTTCAATGTGATTAATACAAGTATTTACATTATACTTGTCAACATTTCTAGACATAAGATCATGTATACAACATGTACTTCTCATGTAGATGCATTCATAAAATCCTCCTACCTTCAAGTAGTGATCCATCTCTTCAGATCTTCTATGATCCTAACTGTTGTATTGAATCTGTAAATCCATGCATACTGTCAATATATATACAATCTGAATAATTTTTGATCCTATCTATATTCTTTGTTTAATCTTGTTCTTTGATATAAAGGGTCTAGATCTTGTGTCCTATCATGATCTATCTTCCTCAGATAGTGTTTATCCTATTGATCAATAGATCTGATGGTTAAAATGATCTTCTAATCTTTCAGATCTAAGTATTTTCTACTCTAAGTCTTTGTGTATTCCTTTCTTTGATCTTGATCATCATAGATCCTTTGATCAACAATTTATACTTGTTGATAAAGATCAAGGGCTTGGATCTTCTATCGTCTAGTTCTTCTTTGATCTAAGTTTAGTTGTTTGATTATCCCTAAGGAAGATGATCTTGGTTCTCTTCCTTGAATCATAATTGATCAAGGGTTTAGATCATCTATTTGATCTAAGATCTTCTAATTCATCTAAGATCTTCTATTCTATTTGATCTAAGTTGCAAGCAATATATATATATATCATCATAAGGTTCTTATAAACATGTTAACCCTAAGTACTCTTTCTAATTGATTTTAATTAAGTCCATGAACATTTAAAATGTCATTATGGGGGTTATTATTCTCCTAGTTTGGGCCAAGGATTTGATAATCCTTATATTGTTCTACTAACTATAGCCCTTACTAATATTAAGGCAAAGTCATTCACTCATCTTAATTATCCATCAATCTCTATTTCATTAGATTTCATTTTGGGTGATTTATGAATATTAAGACATAACCACTAATTAAACAATTATATCTACTAACTTAAAAATAATTAAGATGCTTATACTATACTTTGACAATTCAAATAATCATACACTTTAAATCATAAGAGAATTGTACATCTATCTCATTCTAAGGGAATTTATACTCTAATATACTAACATGGATCATAAGTTATAAAATTCATGAAATTTGACTATTAATCTAACGGAATCATACTTATACTTCAAATTTAAACTAACATGGCCCTAAGATAATTAAATCTATCAAACTATAACAATCTAATAACACATAGAACATAGCATGCTAAAATTTAAGAATTATCATGCTTTATAACATAAATCACATTTACAATACTATTATAAAATAAAAGACAATGAAATTAATTAGATTAAGATTATTAAAAACCTTTAATTATGATCCAACCATTAGATCTTAGATCTTTTTCTTTTAATCAAGGGTTTTAATTAATTTTAGGGCTTTTACTACATTAAGGTCCAAGATCATATTCCTTTGTTTTTGGTCATATTGAATCCATGATTTCAATGGATTCCATCATAATATCATTCATTCAATCCATCCCAAGGGTCTAATCATACTTGATCTTATTGATCAAGTGGGTCCCTTTGTATTTTTAGGAATTTTCTACCATAAAGGGTAGATCCCTCAATTTATCTTAGATCTATCCAAATATATCATGGATATTTCTTGATTTCAACATTATATTATCAGTAAATTAGATCCCCAAGATCTAATCATCTCAGATCTTGAAGATCATGAAAATTAGAAACTTAATTCTTGAAAATGGAAAGTTTCTAGAATATTCTTTTGAATATTATGGTTTTAGAAGAAAATAGATGTTATAATATTTCCATAGCTTCTTTCTGATCTAAATTTGGAGTTCAGATGACTCCACAATTGAGCTATGAAGTTCATAGTCATTCCTAGGATCTAGATTTGATATGGGCCCAGCAGAACAGATAGCCCGGATTGATCGGGTGGAGCGAGCCAGACAGGTGGAGTGGTCGCCACACCCCTGTCACCAGGATGCCCGTCGAGACGACGTCGCATGCAGCGTACCTGAAGGGAGCATCTCCGTACGGCATTTCGCAGCACGTCCTGTATTCCCAATTTGATTTGGGAGATCAAATAGTCTATTTTGGACTGTCCAATCAATCCTCACTCTATAAAATTTCTTGAAACTACTACCCTAGGGGTTTTGGACCCTTTTGGAGCAATTGGACCGCTCAGATTTCCATCATCCAAAATTGAAGGGTTTTGGTCCTTACTTTATTTTTATAAATTTTAACCTAAAACTAATTATAGAAAAATAAAAATTACATAAAAAAACGTGAAATAAGTATAGGAAGTGTTTTCATCTACCTGATTGGAGAAACAACATAGATTTGAAGCCCAATTTGAAATAAATACCCTTTGATGATAAGATAGCCTGATAGTCCCTTGTTTTGTGATTTTCCTTTGATTGTACTATTGGATCCTGAAATTTATTTAGGGGTTTTGTAGATTAGGTAGTCTAGGATTGAATGGATGGTGGGATATTTGAGATTCAATTTGGAATAGAGTGCCTAATTGAATTTAGGTCTCTTGTTCCAATTAGAGAGAGGAGAGAGAAAGTGCAAGAAGGGAGATTTTTGGGAGTTTTGGAAGAAGGAATCTAGATCTTCTTTTTTAGGGTAAGAAAGATGATTTGATGGGAATTTTAAGGAACATTTTTGGAGGTGCATTTATAGATGTGTTTGAAATTTTCATAATTACTTGAAATTTTCATGTTTCAATTCTTTTAAATATTAAATTAACATTGGATCCTCCATTACCACCTCCTTATCCACTAGCATTTGGTAGTGGTTTGACTACTCATTACAAGTTTTCTAGTCTTTGGATTCATTTGTGGGCCCCTTGTGGGCCCCACGGGGGTGTGAAAGGACCATTTTGTGCTTTGCTGGAGAAAAATCCATTTCATTCTCCCGAACTCGGAATTGAGCGTACTTAGTGGTGTTGGATTTGTATTTCCAAGTACATTCTAAATATTGATTTCTCAAATCTTGGTTATGGGTAAAATTATCATTTTACCCTTTTACTCATAAAAATGAAGAAATTTAGGAAATTTTCATTTTAACTTGGAATTGAATATACTTAGTGTCATTTTTATAGATTTTTTAAGTAAATTCATAATTTATAAGTTTTAAATCATGTTTTAATCTCTATAAAAAGAGAATTTCCAATAAACTAATATTCAAGCCTAGAATTTCTAAAAATTCAAACTAAATTGATTTTCTCAATCAATTTACAAAAATTAGGGTTTTTACAATTAGTGATGCTTGTGCACAACATAATTATATTATGAATGGTTTTCATCACTCAGATGGTTCAGAGTCAAATGAGTTCATTAACTTTTGAAAATCTTATTATATGCCTCATTACTTAAAACATAGCGGTCATCCCTAACAATCCAATTTCAACACAAATACTCAAAATTATTTATGCACTACCATAATAGAAATCAAGTTAATTATGATAGTCTTAGAATCTTTCAAAGGCTTACAAAATGATAAGTGTTCAATTTTGTATAATAAGTACCTAATTAGTTTCTCATGTGTTATAAATTATAGTTCAAATGTATAGGATTATTCCAAAATTTTATAACACGCGTATTTCTGATCTAATGATTCTAAAGTTTGATATTTGTAGGTCTAGAAGCTAATCTAAAGTAAATATTTGAATTGTCAAAATTTTCTAGTATTTGATTAGGCTTTTCATCTTTTGTAGGTATTGAGAAGATGATCCAACAGTCAAGATCAAGTAAGAGAAGATGTGAAGATGAAGATCCAAAGAGGACCAAAAACTTAAATTTATCATTCTAAAGCTAAAGTCAAGGTTGAAGATAATCTTAAGGCAAGTAGGAAGGCAATGGAAAGATCCAAAGGTAGCCAAGCCATTCAAGCCTTGAAGCTGAGGGATTAATCCACTCAAGTCGTCAAGCAATGAGCCATCAAGCCAAGTTAGTCAATGCCACATGGAATTACATTATTGGATGAAGATTTCAAGCAGTTATCCTATGCAAAATTGGTGAAAATTTAAGAGGATAGTTAAAAGGTAGTTGGATGAAAATCAAACAAGGTAAGATAGACATGCTAGGTGGACCAATCAAAGAAGATCCATCCCTTATCTTCTTACCAACTTTCTCTTTCCATATCTCTCTCTATCTCTATCCCTAATTTTAAGGAAATTAACATGGGAATAAGGGGGAGGCACCTCCTTGAAAAGTGGCGCTTCCCGCCTTACCATCTTCCTTAAGAATTTCCACCTTCCACCCACCTTCCAATCATCTTACTTGCACTCCACAATTTTCTCCTCAAATTCCTCTAAGGTCTCCACATCCTACTCCTTCCACTCACCTTCCTAGCACTTTCCTAGAATCCCACTTCTAACCACCTTATCCTAAGTCTCCTACCATATCTTGTCTTAAGCCTACCTTATCTCTTCTCTCTTATCTCTTAGGATTAGAGTTCTTGAAAACCTTAAAAAGTAAAATCTTCTATAAAAACCCAAGGCATCCCATGCATCAGGAGAAGAATCTTACCACGTTTCTTACCATTAGGTTCCAAGAGAGTATCACACCTCCTCCTTGGCTAATCTTCACAAAATTGAAGCCATGTTCAAGCCTTCAACATTTTCTTCTTTGGTTGCTTAGTTGCCACTCAAGTTCCAAGCCTCAATTCTCCTTTAAGTTTGAAGCTTTTAATCTTACTTTTTCCTCTTGTTTTCTTTTGCTTAAGTGGTTATTCAATTCCTTGTTTTAGGTGCATAATTCCATCCTTAGTTTCCTTTGAACTTTGCTCTCTTTTTGGCATAGTTTTCTTTGATTCAAAGATTGCTAGCTCTTGTAGTGATAGCCAAAAGAAAACAACCATGCAATTAACTTTGTTTCATTGCTTATTCTTGTTTGAATCTCCTTGTTTTCCTTTGCTTAATTGCTTACTCCTTTCCATCTTCTACCTCCATACTTCATCTCTTTTGTTCTCTTCCTATTTACTCTTCTTAGGTGAACATACATGCTACTTCAAGTGTGATTGTTGGATTGTTTTGGAGTGGCTAAAGATAAGATTTTTGACTAATTTAATGTTATTGGAATTGACACATCAATCATGTATATGCACACTTGAATTTGTAACTCTTTCCATTCAATGAAAAGGTCTTGATTTATGCAACCACTTTGATTGATTTCAACACCTTTAAATTCTTAATTTTTTTATTAGTTTACTCCTTAAATAAACATGCATATTACATGCCCAATAATCCATGTATTATGTACATTATTCCTAGTTAATTAATCATTCTTATTTCCATATGTTTATGCACTCAAATTGCCTTAGATCCATGAATAGTTTGCTTAATGCTTAGAATCCATGTTGCACCTTAGCTAGTCTCTTTATTGCTGTCTTTAGATCATATGTGCATAAGCTCAAAAATCATAAGTACCATTCTCTTTTCTTTACAATTTCCATGTGCACAACTCGATGGATCATTAGAATGGTACTTGAGTTGAATCTTCTTAGTTTAAGTTGTTTTAATTTAGTTTCCTTGCTTAAGTAATTGCATCTTAGGTTGTTAAAAAGATTATAAGTTTTGTTTAGAAGTAATTATTTTCATCAAGTTTCCTTAGTTGTCCTTTTCAAATTAATGCATATTTACTTTCCATTGTTAATTAGTTTCATAGTTCAATCAAATATAATCTTCTTTGGCTAGGAAGTAAAATGTTTAAACAAGATCCAATCTATTGTAAATCCATGAGATTCCAGTGTGATCGACCTCCCTCGCATACATTTACTATAATTGATTTGTACATTTAAGAGTAATTTTAAGACATACAATAAATTTTTAGCATAGTTGCCAGGGAATTACAATAGTTTTGTGATTCCATTTTCCTTCATATTGATTATTTCCAGTCATAGTTTAGGTTGCATTAGATTAGATTTTTTTCTATTAGCATATTTTCTTCACAAATTGACCATCATTCTTTGTTTTATGCGAGGAGAATTTGGCAAAAGGAGCAGCAGTGATCCTATGGGCAAAGCTTCATTGGCTTAATTAATATTTCCTTACTTTCCTAGATTAAGATTTTTAATTTTTGAGTGAACTTGTAGTGAGGCCTCATTGTAATTTGTAATTTATTTAATTTAAATGGGTTATAATAATACAGGGCTAGTGTGGGGTATGGATGCCCACACTTGAACTTCTTCCAAAATCCCATTGTAAGCTTCTCCCACTCTCTTTTATTTTCTTAGTATAATTGCATTAAGTGTAATTTGCATGCTATTTGGCAATGTAACTCATATAATTTAGGGTCATTCTTGTTAATTATCGCATCTTATCTAGGATTGTTGCATTAATTTGCACCTATTTAACAAGGGATAGCTTGAGCTCAACTATAACTAAGGCATATGCTATCTAGTTATAGTGTCTTATCTGTTAAGGTGTGAACCCTTTGTTAGATAGCATATGAGTAGGCATTAGTTATCCTTTTCTTGTATTGCATTGTATGTCTAACTGCTTTATGGTGGATGTTCATATTGATAGTAAGGGCCTCATAGGAACCCTCATAAGATAAGGATTGAATTTCATCACTAGATCCTTGGCCAACCTAGGTAATCAAATTGATCCATGTATGTTCATGATCCCAGCCCTCAATGCCTAATTTAAAATCATTAGTAATAGACTTAGGGTTTCAAGCTTATAGGACCCTTTTAGAAGGTGGAGATCTATTATCACTCCAGTAGATTCTGAGAATTGCGGTTATAGTGGGTATTCAAAATTTAAGTGAATTTTCCACACCATTTTGTTGATCGTTGTTGAGGTTTAAATGCCTCCCACTATGATAATTGTATTAATCACTTTGGTCAGAACCTAGTAGGTAAGTAGTAGTCGAGCTTGGATAAATAGAGGAGCTATCTATGTTTAGGTCTAAAAGTGTGACGCCCCAGGTTTTCTAAACCTTTTTCCAATTTCATAAAATAATAATAATAAATTATTTTATAAAATGTGCAAGATCCTTGAAAATAAAAGCTCAAAATTTACCTAAAAAATTTAGTGTTCAAAAGAAAACCCTGAGGGTCATCCAAGATCAAAAACCACTACAATAAACAAAAATAAGATCATTAGTACACTAAGCATGCTCAATCTAAAACCATGACAAATCAAACATGGTTGTGAAAAGACAA
Source organism: Warburgia ugandensis (assembly GCA_035236585.1). Classification (NCBI taxonomy): domain Eukaryota; kingdom Viridiplantae; phylum Streptophyta; class Magnoliopsida; order Canellales; family Canellaceae; genus Warburgia; species Warburgia ugandensis. The sequence goes on from CP141128.1 coordinate 27,970,868, forward strand.
TAATAATAATGAGTCCAAAATCCCCCCAAGGTCCATTCATGATCACCACATCATACACACATCACCAAGTAAAAGTACACCATACGAATAGTGTGGGTCCAATCTATGCAAAATATCAACATCCATGTACAGCCCAAAAAGTCTATCCACAGGTCAAAGAGACATACACTAATTGGTCTCTGAAGCACAAAAAAGACAGATGGTCTTCAAAGTCCTCGCTCAATCAACGCTACTCTACTAGCTTTCCCTTAGCGATATTGTGCTCCAAATTTGAGGCATTGCAAAATAAAGCAATGCCTCAGCAAGCTATCACTTGTGTAGGAGATCACATTCAAATAATAGAACAATAAAATCATGTGGCGCAAAATATCAATGTCATGGCGAATCTCATAAGATAAAACATGTACAAGGCACGTCAAATCATCAGACGTCCATAATGAATAATACATGAAAATCATAAGTTTGAACAAATTGATATCAAAACCAATCATCATGGCATGTGAGGCATGGGCAATGCATGGATATGTATCCACCAAAAGCAATAAAAATATGTGTCCACATCATAATATAATTGCATGTCATGATGAACAGAGCCTTGTGCACAATCAAGCCCAATGAGTGTCTCAACTACACTCAAGGCACAATCAAGCCGGATGAGTGTCTCAACTATACTTACAGCACAATCAAGCCTGATGAGTGTCTCAACTACACTCACAGCACAATCAAGCCTGATGAGTGTCTCAACTACACTCATGGCAATATTAAGCCAGATGAGTGTCTCGACTACACTCACAACACAATCAAGCCCGATGAATGTCTCAACTACACTCATGGCATAATCAAGCCCGATGAGTGTCTCTACTACACTCATGGCATAATCAAGCCTGATGAGTGTCTTAACTACACTCACAGCAATATCAAGCCTAATGAGTGTCTCAACTACACTCGTGGCACAATCAAGCCTAATGAGTGTCTCAACTACACTCACGGCACAATCAAGAATCGAAATCCTTGCAAAATCATTCTTGATAAAATCAAATAGAGAAGAGAGAGAGTAATTTAATATATTAACACTATGCATAAAAAATTAGTGTATAACATCTTCAAATAATCCAAATCAATGCCACATAAAATGTATGAAGAAGCAGTGTATAAGTCATGTACAAGAGGAGTAGCAAACAAAGTGGCAATACCCATTAAAAAGTAATCTCATGTAGATATAGTAAGGCATAAAATCCATACTTCAAAGTTCTCAAGTCATATATCATGATTTAAGAAATCATGGAAAAATCCCAAATGTAATTACCTACCACAAAACCCTGTACTCCAATTAAGTGCGTAAAAGATATCACGTCATGTGCTCTGATGTACCTATCACATCATAAGTCATCGATCACTTGGTGTCCTCACATCTTAAAATAAACAAATCTAAGTGGTAACTTCCCTGATCTAGCAATTAATCTTAGATTAATGACCTAGATCATCTGATTAACCCTCCATTAGGGCAATCCTGAGCTAGATGTTGGTCTTTCTAACATCTCGACCATCATCTTCCATCCTTGATCATCAATCTATGGTATGATTTATTTAATTAACATCCCTAAATCAATAAAGGGTCAATCTCTTTCATCTTATGAAGTTTGGAGACAATCCAATTATTGAATCACTCTTTATCACTTATAAATAACATCTAATTGCCAATTCTAATCATTTTCATCATGGTTCATCTAATTTCTTTGTTGTTTTAGTGATTTGCAAGTATCTCCATGGTTACACATTGATCTCAAAATCAAATTGCTCTCTGATTGGTTAATCCTAAGATACCTGGTCAGATTAATGGTCAAGATCACTTATTTTGACAAGCACTTGAGATCTACTCTTCCAATCCCCTAGATCATCTCATATTTAATGCATATAATCAATTTATAAGGCTTCATCATCCATTGATCAGCCTGATCTAGGTTGTTTAATAGTATTTTATGATTTGACAATTTTAAAAGAAGTCAAATCAAAGTTTTCATCTCAAATCTAGGTCTGCATCATCGAGATGATAACAAAGGATATCTCAGATCATGATTTGGACCTCTATAGCTCCTAAAATCAACCTTTTAGTGAATGAACAGTCCAAAAATTGCCCCTTTTAATCAATAAATTATGTGATGTCACGGTGACACGCATGCGTGCGATGCTCGTACAAAACGCATCCCGTGTGCGTCACCATCACTAGGACACATCGTGTTCCATCTCACCTGGCAACGACGCATGCATTGCCTACACGCGTGCGAGTATGCCTAGAACATCATCCCACATGTCACTGTGCTGCATCCTAAGCATCCAAGCCAAGTTACCATCATAGGAGATGATGATCGGACTCCGGTCATTGCTAGTGGCGTTAAGAGCATCCAAATGTTGCAATTTTTACACCATTCTGACTAGATTTTCATGTACATTCACTCTATGACATTCCCATCCACTGATTTTGATGTTTATAAGGTTTTTACTTGATTTTTACCACATTTATATAATTTCTACCTTTTCTATTTTTCATATTTTCCTATGTCCTTAGCTATCAGATCACCATGAGATTTCATGGATTTGTTCCTTATTTTATCATGCACAATATGAAGGGTTCAAATCATCTATCTAACACCATTTCATTGGTTTATTTCCACAAACACAATAACGCATAAATAATCACCGAAAAATGGCAATCCATGCTATTTTCTAGGGTTAAAAAAAATGGCGAGCTCAATGAAAATTCAATGTAAATGAGGAGGGGAAAGAAGGGGCAGCTTACGTAAGGTCAAGCCTACCGGAGGAGGAGCCTTTCCCCGTGCGCGTGCACACGGGAGGGTTAAATCAACGTCCTCATTGTTGCTGGATCGAGTTCATCACTGTCACTAGCGACACAAGGATCAGGGAGGAGTAATGGCTGAGTGGGAACCGAGACAAAATTTATGGGAGGGGGAGGTGCATTTAAGGCTCCCCCATAATTGCATTTAAAATTTTTTTAATAAAAAATCTTTTTTTCATTTATTACTACAATGATCACTTCTATACCCATTTAATGTCTATTAGAATCTTGTTTTTAGCACCCATCCTGGTGGGCCCCACATGTGGAATTACATTTCTACCCTGTATGCTTAGTTCTTCAAATATAGAAATTAAAATAATTAGACATTTTTCCTTTGGGATCCGATTTTAGCATTCTTAGTGGCGTTAAATCTCATTTCTCGAGTAAATTTCAAATATTGAGGTTTCAACTCATGATTTCATTTTAAAAAATTTTAATTCCCCAATTTCCCAATTTTTACAAAGTCCCAAAATTCCACAAAATATGCATTTTCCATAATTAAAAATTAATGGGCATTACAAAAAGCTACTACCCTAAGAGATTAAACAAGATTATTAAGTCAGCTCGCTAGCATTGAGGATTGTTTAAATGCACATCATATAGAGTTAGGAGTCACATTTAGAGTTAGGTTGCATCATTGAGATAGGTTCTCATTTAGTGCATCCAAGGTCGTCAATCTTAGAACATAGGACTAGTACCATTTGATCCTGAGATTGAGTGTACCTATAGGCAAGGGGAAGAAATCAAATTCTTAATGCCGTGGCAGGCCCACAAGAAGTAGTTGAACACAAGGCCGTTAGAGATTTCCATGCACGACTGCAACTAAATGCATCATGCATCTCCTTACCACCCACCAATGCTAACCACTTCAAACTTACACTTGGAGTCATTTAGTAGCTCCCAACATTTATGGTTGAGAGAGAGAGAGAGAGAGGATCTATACCTACATATCAAGGAACTCCTTGATATTTGCACTACATTCAAATTCCAAAATGTTTCCATGATTCTATTAGATTTATATTGATCCCTTTCTCATTGAAAGATAATACCAAATCTTCATTGAATTATTTAGAAGTTGATTCCATTGCCACATGGCAGTAGTTGTCTAGGAAGTTTTTGAACAAATTCTTCCTTGTCCATAAGACTAATGCCCTTCATAGGGAGATTATTAACTTCCAGTAAAGAAATGATGAACAATATTATAAATGTTAGGAAAGGTGAAATGAATTATTCTAGAAGTGTCCCCAACATGAATTTGAAAAATGGCAGCAAGTTTAGTACTTGTATGAGGCACTAACACCTCAAAATTTATAGATGGTAGATACAACTAGTGGAGGAGTCCTCATGTTGAAAAATCAAATAGAAGACTGGGTATTTTTTAGATTTTAGATAAAAATTCCTAGCAATGGGACTATTTGAATAAGAGGTAGATAAATATCCAACATCAAAAGGAAGGAGGCTTGTATAAAATAGCAGTGACCTCAAATATGTCATATAAGCTCAACTCCTTGGATGGAAGAATGGACAAGGTGGAAAATATGTTCCAGACAATGATTGCCAAACTTGATGCCTTCATGGCTGCCCAAGTATTTGGGAAACCTCCACAAGAGGTTTGTTCTAGTTGTTCTACCCTGGCTCACTTAACCTTAGCTTGTCCAACTAATCAAGTGTACCATGAATACCTTTCAGAACAAGCGAATGCTCTGAATGCATATCGCAACCTTAGTAAAAACAATCCTTATTCTTGCACCTATAGTCTGGGATAGGCTAGGCATCCAAAATTTTCATGGTCTAAGAATAATAACTAAGGGGATCACTTGGGATTTCCCATCCTCAAACCTTTCCTTATTCTTTAATGCCACATTAGCCAATTCTTCCACAGTTTTTGCAACAAACAAAGAACTCATCCATGAAGGAAACCCTAAATCTTTTCATGTAGAATTCTTTAAATTTCTAGAATGACACTAGAAAAACACTGTAAGTCAACTTACAATCCAATGCAAAGTTGGAATATCAGATGGGTCAACTATCTGCCATCTTAAGTGAAAGGAAGAAAGGCAAGTTTCCTAGTCAGCCAATTCCAAACCCTAAAGGCTAGTTAGAAATGGGGTATAGTTCACATACACGAAGACTCCATGTGCAAGAAAAATCCATAACTACCCTTGAAGGGGCTGTCAGGTTAATAGTAAAGTAGGATAAACTAAGGAAATTATATAGGGGAATGAACTAGCTAAAACATAGGAGAGAGAAGAGACAGAAATTTCCTACTTCATCTGACCCTTTAGTTGAGGCACCATATGTGCCTAAAGCCCCATTCCCTCAGTTTTTGAATAAGGTCAGAAAGGAACCAATTTCAATGTGATAATGAAAGTTCAAGCATGTGCAATTAAATATCACATTACTTGCAATTGAAGACATTCCTGCTTATGCCAAATTTCTTAAAGAGCTCTGCACACAAAAGTGAAAGTGCAATGATCAAAACAAAGCCTTCTCACTGAGCAGCTAAGCTCTTTAATCCAGCAACAAACCCCTCTTAAGTTTAGACACTCAGGATATCTTATAATTTCTTGTGTTATTGAGATCATGTCACTAATAGGGAATTACTTGATTTAGGGGCTACTGTTAATTTGTTACCATATTCTTTTTATGAGCAATTAGGGCTCAGTGACCATAAGCCAACCAACACTACATTGTAGTTAGGAGATAGATTAGTGAAGATTCCACGTGATATAGTTGAGAATATTCTAATATGGGTGGAGTTACTTTCCTATAGATTTCATTGTCCTAGATACCCAGCCTACATCAGAACCTAGCAGCTAGATCTTGATAATTCTTATATGTCCATTCTAGGCAATGTCCAACACCATTGTTAACTGTAGAAATCATGTGATGAAATTATCCATCGACAATATGAAAGTTAAGCTTATTGTTTTTAATGTTGATCATTAACTGTTATTGTTTTAAATAAACTCGTAAGCGTAAGAATCATTTGCAATATAGTATGCTAGTGACATCAATCCCACAAGGAATAAACAATTGTGATGCTAGTGGTCCCTACTTTAAACTATTTAACCTAGCCAAAATTCAAGTGATTTTTATCCTAAATTAAGAATGAGAATTAAAACATGAAATTGGAAACTAAGTAAAAACATGAAACATGGTAAAAGGAAAACTTTCCTAAAACAGACACTTTCTAAAATTAAAACTTTCTTAAATTAAAAACTTCTACTTTTATGACTTTCCTAATTAAAAATTTTCTTAAAATAAAATTTAGCAACTTTTATTAATTAACTTTCCTAAACATGACATTAACAACTAATCTAATGGAAACATGCTTTAATAAATCACTTTCCTAATCATGCAAAAGTAAGCAACCAAATCAACTATTTTAACAAGTATGACAAATTTGATTACTTTTGCACAAATTAAGATGCAAAATAATGGAATCTAACTACAACCAATCTAGAGAAACAAATGAAAGCAATTACTAACAATAATGAAAGGAAAACTACCTAATTAACATATATGTAACCATGGAAAGCATGCATGATTCATTGGATAAGAGTGGATTTAATCAACTACTTTGGAAACCTAAGCATGTAATCTATTTCTAACATTAACTAAGTTATCTAACAGTATAATTGGGCTCTTGAAAAATCAAGTAAAAAATATTATATGGTGCTGGAAATCAACACCATTCATGCAAAGAAATTCCAGCAATAAGGTAATTGAAACATTCCATGACTATAACATGTAAAACATGAAATTAATCACTTCTAATGCATTCAACCATTCAAGAACAAAGTTAATTTACTGTTGAAAATTAACATGAATTGAAATTTCCAGCTAATCTCATTGAATCACATCCAAAAAGTGATGAACATAATACTCCATACATGTAGTCCAAATCTAAAACTCAAATGCTATTATAATGATGTTCACTTAATCTCACTTAATCCTTAAGGAACTCAAGCAACCAAAGCTAGAAAATCAATAGGGCTGAAAGGGAATAAAGATGCAATGAAAGCTAAAGAATAAAACTAGATTCAAGATGGATTCCCTTGTCGTAACTCCAAGAGAAAACCAGACATGAATCTTAGTTTAAAAGCAATGAAAGCTAAATAAAAACAAGCAAAATAACATAATAAGAAAGAAATTCTAACAAAGGCTAACCAACCTTCAAAGATGAATCAAAACTCCAAAAGTCCTAGGTTGAACACTTGAGGAAGAATCATAAACCAAGGAAGTTTGTAGCAGCATCCATAGACATTGCAAAACAACAAGCAAAAAAGAAAAATATGGCTGGAAGGAAGTGGGCATCTCCTATCTATGGAGGATACATCATTTTTCTGTGGTGAAAGAGTGTATTTTGCTTGAATTTTGGGTAGGTTTTATAAGATTTTTCCTATCTTTCCTAGGGTAGCCTAGTGGCAAGGTGTGGTGGGGATTAAATAGGGTCACTTTAAGGGCTGGGATGGGGGAAAAGGATGGACACCAAATAGGAAAGTGGGGGAGAGTAATTGACTGTCTTAAGATGGGAGGTAGGTGGGGGATGCCACCTTTTTAGGAAGGGGCATCTTCCACCTTCAAAAAAACATTGAAGGCCTGTTTTTAGGAAAAGTGGGTAGGTGAAGATTTTTTGTTGGAAGAGCTGGGAGTGAGAGTTTTGGAAATTCGTAGTTCATCTCAAGGGTGAGGTGAAAATTAAGGAAAAAGTGGGGAAATGTGAGAAAAACTATAAAAATTGTTTCTCTTGTCCCATTGGTCCACATAGCTCACTTATTTTAATAGAATTTTTCTTAATTGTCTTCATAATAACTCATGGATAACTCTCTTGAATCTCCTCCAATCCTAGCTTTCCATTTAGCTTAGCTTGATGGCATAGATGGCTAACTTTGAAGGCTCCATTGGCTAAGCTTTATAGTGAGCTTAGGAAGCTTCCATGGCTTGTTTTCTTGGCTTCAACCCTAGGCTTGAGTGGCTTGTATGACTTGGCTTGAATTCCTTAGCTTGCCATCGTCTTTCATGGCTTATAGGCTAAGGTAGCTTAAGTGTCTTCCATGCAAAGGTGGTGGGAATGCATGGCTTAATTCATGGGCCCACTTTGGCCATCTTTAGCTCTTTTAATCACATCCATTACTGGTCCACAAGATGATCTTGGCCTTTGTTTTATGTTGAAGTAATGATTTTGAGGCTTTGACTCAATCTTTTGATCTTGATCTTCAATTTCATCCCGATCGATCTCGACTCTTGGATCACCATCTTACTTCCTACAAAAGTAAAAAATCCTAATTGAATCTTAGGAAAACATGATTAATCATATACTTAACTTGGACTAGCTTTTGCAACTATAGAATAACAAACTTTTGCATTATTAGGTAAAAAATACATGTGTTACAAATTTTGGTCTAAAAACTCTAATTTATCCCTATAAATTGTAATACATGAGTACCAATTGGGTGGTTTTTATGAAAAATTAAATACTTACCACACCCTCCAACCAGAATTTTGCTAGTCTCAAGCAAAAAATGTCAAAAATCATTTTACAAATACAAATACAAGGTACCACTTTTGTAGGTACTCACGATTGCATTTTGGACATGCAACAAGCCATTAAACCCTTAAGTTATCCATAATGGATGAGTTAGGCCTACTGAGGGTTTACAATGAATATACCCACAAAATTTTCTATGGTTGAATCCCATATTTTATCACAGAGAATCCTCCATTAGCACTCTGGTATTTTTTCACAACATAATGGAGATGATTGACCATTTTACAAATCATACACATACTAAAGACATTTCATTCTGCTTATTTCTTGGAGTGCATGTGTGTGTGCAACCATTTAAGTCATGACTTTTAACTAGATATGCTTAAATTCCATTGAAAATATGCCTTGACCTCAAATGCTCTCAGGTATACTCTCAGAAATGAAGCTCTCAAATAAAGGTTTAAACATATTTCTCTCATTATGTGACCGGATTAAACAAAGCTAATGGTTAACATAAATTTTTGAAGTGGTAAAGAGACAAAGGAAAGTGATCCCTAAGAGTGGATGTTTCACCAAGAATAATAGGCGTATGTTACCTTAATTCCTTCTTTTTATCTCCTCATAAGGGCTATGCTCCACCTAAGATCCACAGGTCTTTAATTGTGACAAAACATAGGCTTAGATAAGGCTTATGAAAAGAAGGGTATAAGGATTTCAAAGGTTCAAAATAGAGTAGAGATCTTCAATGATTATCTTTTAAGACAATTTTTTGTTTTGTTGAAGTGAATTTCCTTTGTATTCTTGTCTTTCAACTTTTTCTTTACTTTGTAAGTCATGTATATCTATATACATACATACCCTTCATGGGTAAACCAGTTAAATTTGTGAAAGTAGTCAAATATCATTCCCAACTAAGCTGATCAATTTTCTTCATTTTGAGAATTTAGTATTACAGCTAATCTCATACTGGGAATTTCCCTTCTTGGGAAACATTGGTAATATACAATTACCTAGCATTTCATTATGCTATAACATAAGGCATTTTACTATGCCTGTTCTCATATGCATCATAGTGCAAAATAATCATAAAGGTTGCTATGCTGCAGTCTGATCAGTACTAGCGCGCTCGGATAGCTGCCCTGTTCACCACTGATACCACGGTGGAAAATATTATGTCACTGCCCATATGGGGGGGCAAGACTTTCACAGTGGTGGCCTTCCCATAATTGCCACCACCCGACGTTTAGCCTCTCATTGGGCAAGGTATCATCATATCATCAAATTTCAAGGAGCGGGTGGCCAAACCCTCATAACTCCTCTAGCAATAGCATCCTCTAGGCTCATGCCTATTAAAACAAACTCACAAGCCTCCAAGCTTGTATGTAAAATAGATTTCATATATATCAGACCACATGTCTGTTTACTTAGGGCTGAAATATTTTCTAGTTCCCTATTCACTTATAGTTTAGTCCTTAACCATCTTATAGGTGTTTGGTTGGATCATAAGGTTTTCAAGAGATTTACTACAAATATTATCATTACTCTTGTCAACATAAGATCATGAGTACAATCATGAATATCTCATGTAAATGCATTCATCAAATCCTCCTACCTTTAAGGATTGATCTCTTTTTCCCAATCTTCCATGATGTTGACCGATGTATGTAATCTGTACATCCATACATATTGTCAATATATAAATTATGAACAATCCTATTGATCACTAGATCTGATGTTTAGAATGATCTTTAGATCATTCATATCTAAGTATTTTTCTATCTCTAAGTCTTTGTATGTTCATCTCCTTGATCTTGATCTTTCATAGATCCTTTGATTGACAATCTACTCATGTTGATAAAGATCAAGGTCCTAGATCTTCTATCATCTAGTTCTTCTTTGATCTAAGTTCAGTTCTTGGATCATCCCTATGGAGGATGATCTTGGTTTTCTTCCTTGAATCACCTTTGATCAAGGTTTTGGATTATCTAATCTAATGAACTATAACAAGTATATTACTAAACATACATACTAAGTACAATATAGTGTTCTTATTCTTATTGTTCTTGATCATCCAAGATTTAATAGATCTTGTTTGATCATCCTTATCTTACTTACTATTTTTATTAGGGTTAGGTAATTTACTAACCTTTTATGCTCTTATGATTATTATTCAACCAGTTAATGTGCGTGGTTGAAGGTAGCTTATTCAAGCCTAAATCTAGACTACTCCTCTTATTTCCAATTGGCTAAGGCTTACTAGTTGAATGGGTGAACACAAAGTGATTACTTCAATCCTCATGTAAGGAGGCGTTTAGACCTCACAAACGTCAACAGAAGGTAGGGGAAGAGCGAGGCTCTATTAGATAACCCCCTTAACCACTATGTTCATCATTCACTAGAATGACCATAGCTCAACCTTTCATAAGGTTCCTATAAGCATGTTTACCCTAAGTACTCTTTCTAATGGATTTTAATTAAGTCCATGAATATTTATAATGTCATTCATGGGGTTTATTATTCTTTTCCTAATTTGGGCTAAGGATTTGATAATCCTTATATTGTCCTACTAACTATAGCCCTTACTAATTAAGTCCAAAGTACTTCATTCTTATTTGTGTCATGAAACTCTACTTTCTCATTAGAATACATTTTTGATGTTTTATGCTCTTTATCTCATAACAAGTAAATCTACTACTAACATTCAACCATAAATGAATTATAAATTTAAAGCATAAAACTACCTAATTTGACATTCAATGAAAATGAGGCAAGGTACTTAAATTAAATCTAGCACCTTATGATAAGAATGAACACATATCATACTAAACTCTAAATGTTATACTAGCATGCTTTATAACATAATAATATAAAATGAAACTAATTATATTTACATTTTTAGAAACCTTTACTTATGATCCAACCATTTGATCTTAGATCTTTTCCTTTGATTAAGGACTTTAGTTATATTTAGAGAATTTTCTCTATTAAGGTCAAAAGATCACATTGATCTATTTTTATCATAATCCATACATGATTTCCTTGGATTTCATCATATAAACATTTATTCTTTCCATCCCAAGGATCTGATCACACTTGATCTCATTGATCAAGTGGGTCCCTTTGTATTTTTTTTTATTTTTTTTGGGTTTTTCTACCATAAAGGGTAGATCCCTTATTTTATCCAAGATCTGTCCAAATTAACCATAGATATTAATTTATTACATTATTATATCATCGCTAAAATAAATTTCCAAGATCTAATCACCTCAGATCTTGAAGATCTTAGAAATTGGACACTTATTTCCAAAATACAGAAAAATACAGGAATAAATTTTAGAAATATTATGACTTCATTAGAAACTAGACATTACAAGATTTCCATAGCTTCTTTCTGATCTCAATTTGGAGTTCGTATGACTCCACAATCTTAAATTGAAGTTTTCAGCCGTTCCTAGGGTCCAGATTTGATCTAGGCCCACCATAATTAATCTCTCTCAATTGAGAGTCCAAAACTGCTCCGATCTTTCTGAAACTTCCACCCTAGAGGTTTTGGACCATTCTGGATTGATTGGTGGAGTCAGATTTTTCATCTGAGCACGCCATTATCATGAATTAAGGGTTCTGTTGTTTACTTTATTTTTACCTTTTTATTACCAAAATTAATTACAGTAAAATAAAAATTACATAAAAAATACTAAAAATATATGAAAAGGATTTCCACTTACTTGATTGGAGAGAAAACCTCATTTATATGCCCAATTTAAAAAAATACCTTGTTGATGAAGATATAGCCTAAAATCCACCTTTCTTGCAAATACCGTTGTTTGAACCGTTGGATCTTGAAATTTCTTTGGGGGTTTTGTAGAATAGATGTGTTGGGATGTTTTGGACGGTAAAATTGATCAAATTAGATCTAGAACAGAGTGCCTAATTGAATTTAGGTCTCTTGTTCTAATCTAAAAAGAAAAACAAGTTGGAAAGAGATCTAACTCTTGGAATTTTGGGGTTTTGGAGAGGGATTCTAGATCTAATTTTTCAAGGAGATTGAATATAATTTCGTGGGGATTTTATGAGGATTTTTGGAAGATTTTTGGGGTTGTATTTATAGGCATTTTGGGTCTTTTTCCATGATTATAATATGTTATTTTTTTAATATAAAATGACATGAAAGTCTTCAATGCTCCCATGCCTCACTTTTCTTCCCCATGACTAGCTGATCTTTGTTGACCCATGTTTCACATGGGCTGCTGATCAAATTGGTTGTTGGGGACGTGGTGGTCTCCATGTGGGCCCCATGTGGGCCCCACATGGTGTAAAAAGTCCGTTTTGCCCTTTATGCATAAAACTTTGGGTTTTATTCCCATGATCTCGGATTTGAGTGTACTTAGTGGCGTTGGATTCGTATTTCTCAGTAAATTCTAAATTTTGATGTTTCATAATTTGATTTTTGGAATATTTTGATTTTTGGGTAAAATTACTATTTTACCCCTTTTGTCCAAAAAATGAAAAACTTAAGGATTTCTCATCCGAATTCGAAATTTGTGGTGCTTACAATCATTTTGAAGGGTTTGTTAATTTTAATTTCAATTTTACATGTCTTATGATTTGATTATACTTTTATAAAAAGTATATTTTAAATAACCCTAATATTTCAGCCCGAAATATCTAAAACTCAAACTTTATTGATTTTTCTCAATCAATTTACAAAAATTGGGGTTATTACAACCTGAATGAGACATTTTTCCCAATGTTTGAAAATTTAGGATCCTATTTGGAAAGATGTAGACGATGAAGATTTTAAAAAGTCTAGGTTGCCTCCTAGGGAGCACTAAGTTTCACTTCTTCAGTCAAACATAATGAAAAGTACAATGATGGTACTCTGCAAGGGTTCTTGGAGTGGCAATCTAAGCTGGGTCATGATATTAAGGTGCCTCTAATAGTATCTCATCAATCTCAGGATTAGGCATCTCTAGGAAAGGTTTTAACCTCTCACCATTGACTTTTTGGATTTCTCTATCCTTCCCAATCTTGATGGTCCCATGATGATAGACAGTGTGTACTATGTAAGGTCTGGTCCATCAAGATCTAAGTTTTCCTAGGAGTGGTATGGGGTAGCTATTCTATGGTTGACACCATACTTTTCCATTAATGTAATTGAGAAAAATCAATAAAGTTTGAGTTTCAGATATTTCGGGCTGAAATATTAGGGTTATTTAAAATATACTTTTTATAAAAGTATAGTCAAATCATAAGATATGTAAAATTGAAATTAAACTTAGCAAACTCTTCAAAATGACTGTAAGCATGACAAATTTCGAATTTGGATGAGAAATCCTGAAGTTTTTCATTTTTTTGAACAAAAGGGGTGAAATAGTAATTTTACCCAAAAAATCAAAATATTCCAAAAATAAAATATGAAACATCAAAATTTAGAATGTACTGAGAAATATGAATCCAACGCCACTAAGTACACTCAAATCCGAGATCATGGGAATAAAACCCAAAAATTTTACGCATAAAGGGCAAAACGAACTTTTTACACCATGTGGGGCCCACATGGGGACCACCACGTCCCCAACAACCAATTTGATCAGCAGCCCATGTGAAACATGGGTCAACAAATATCAGCTAGTCATGGGTAAGAAAAATTAGGCATGGGAGCATTGAAGACTTTCATGTCATTTTATATTAAAAAAATAACATATTATAATCATGGAAAAAGACCCAAAATGCCTATAAATACAACCCCAAAAATCTTCCAAAAATCCTCATAAATTTCCCACAAAATTCTCTTCACTCTCCTTGAAAAATTAGATCTAGATCCCTCCCCAAAAACCCAAAATTTCCAAGAGTTAGATCTCTTTTCAACTTGTTTTTCTTTTTAGATTGGAACAAAAGACCTAAAATCAATTAGGCACTCTGTTCTAGATCTAATTTGATCAATTCCACCGTCCAAAACTTCCCAACATATCTATTCTACAAAACCCCCAAAGAAATTTCAATATCCAACGGTTCAAACAACGGTATTTGAAAGAAAGGTGGATTTTAGGCTATATCTTCATCAACAAGGTATTTTTTTTAAATTGGGCATATAAATGAGGTTTTCTCTCCAATCAAGTAAGTGGAAATCCTTTTTATATATGTTTAGTATTGTTTTATGTAATTTTTATTTTACTATAATTAATTTTGGTAATAAAAAGGTAAAAATAAAGTAAACAATAGGACCCTTAATTCATGATCATAGAGTGCTCAGATGAAAAATCTGACTCCACCAATCAATTTAGAATGGTCCAAAACCCCTAGGGTAGAAGTTTCAGAAAGATCTGAGTAGTTTTGGACCCTCAATTGAGAGAGATTAACTCTGGTGGGCCTAGATCAAATTTGGACCCTAGGAACGGCTGAAAACTTCAATTTAAGATTGTGGAGTCATATGAACTCCAAATTGAGATCAGAAAGAAGCTATGAAAATCTTGTAATGTCTAGTTTCTAATGAAGTCATAATATTTCTAAAATTTATTTCTGTATTTTGGAAATAAGTATCCAATTCCTAAGATCTTCAAGATCTGAGGTGATCAGATCTTGGAAATTTATTTTAGTGATGATATAATAATGTAATAAAGTAATATCTATGGTTAATTTGGACAGATCTTGGATAAAATAGGGGATCTACCCTTTATGGTAGAAAAACCCTAAAATAAAAATAAAAAAAATACAAAGGGACCCACTTGATCAATGAGATCAAGTATGATCAGATCCTTGGGATGGATTAAAGGGATGATATTATGATGGAATCCTGTTAGATCATGCAGGAAATGTGACAAAATCAAGTGGATATGATTTTTGGATCTTAATGGATTAAAAGCCCTAAAGGTAATTAAAACCCTTAATCTAAAGGAAAACACCTAAGATCTAATGGTTGTATCATATTTAAAGGTTTATAATAATGTTAAAAAAAGTAGTTTAATTGTATTTTATTGGATATAGAAGTGTAAATGTGATTTATGTTTTAAGTTTTAATTGTCTTTTATTGGATATAGAAGTGTAAATGTGATTTATGTTCTAAGTTAGAAAGCATGATAGTGTAATCTTTAAATTTTAGTATGATATGCCCTAAATGAGTAATTTGTTAGTAGATTTGATTATCTTAGGATCATGTTAGTGTAAATTAGGATTTAAACATGATTTCATTATGATAGAAGATGTGTTTCATAACTTAGGATCATGTTAGTTTTATTTCACTAGCTTGAGTTACATTCATAGGAAGAATGTTAGTATATAGTTGTTAAACTTATATTTGATTTATGATTTCAAGTTGATGATTTACTTATTGTCAAATTTTATTCAATTGTTAAGATACAAGGAGCATAAATCACCAAAAATGTAAACTAATGAAACATAGAAATTCATGGACAACTAAGATGAATGAATGATTTTGACTTAATAAGGGCTATAGTTAGTAGGACAATATAAGGAATGATTTATCATTTCCTTAGCCCAAAGTAGGAAAATAATGAACATCCGTGGATGACATCGTGCATATCCATGGAAATTAATTAAAATCAATTAGAGAAGGGACTTAAGGTAAAGAGCTCATAGGAACCTTGTCAAAGGTTGAGCTAGTACCACTCCAGTGGACTCTGAACATTGTGGTTATAGGGGGTATACAAGAGCCAAGTGCTTTTCCCTCACCTCCCATTGACGTAAGAGAGGTCTAAACGCCTCCTTACATGAGGGTTGTATTAACCACTTTTTGAGCAGATTTTAACTGGTAAGTACTGGTCATCCTGAAATAAGGAGGAGTTGTCTAGTGATAGGAAGAAATAAATTATCTTCAACCAAGTAAGACACTAACTGGTTGAATAATAATAATAAGAGCATAAAAGGTTAGTAAATTACCTAACCCTACTAAAAACAGTAAGTAAGATAAGGACGATCAAACAAGATCCATTAGATCTTGGATGATCAAGAACAATAAGAATAAGAACACTATATTGTACTTAGTTTATGTATGAAGTGGTGACTTGGGTTTTCAAAACAAGTTTTAAAGAAAAGAATTTCTGTTGCTTTGTTTTGCAAAAAAATTTTTTTACACTCTTAAGGGCCCTGCCTTTCAAAAGACTTTATAAATCATGTTTTCAAAAACCCGGGTCGTCACAATTAAATTCTCAAACACTTTATTACAAAAGTGTCTTCCTCCATCACTTATTATGGCTCTTGGAGTACCAAACCTTATAAAGATATTCTCTTTTAAGAACTTTACCATGACTTTGTGGTCATTGGTTTTGTAGTGTATAGCCTCCACCCACTTAGACACATAGTCCACTCTCACTATAATGTAAAGATTTCCTAAAGAATTACGAAAGGGTTCCATGAAATCTATGCCCCAAACATCGAATGGCTCTATAATAAGTATCGAGTTTAAGGGCATCATATGTCTCCTTCCTAAACTACCTAATCTTTGACACCTTACACATGGTGTATAGTAAGCATGTATATCTTTAAGTATGGTAGGCCAATAAACCCACACTGCAAAATTTTTGCAGCTGTCTTTCTTAAGCTAAAATGGTCCCCACATGAATGATCATGACAAAAGGAGATGACTTGATTATGTTCACTATCTAGTATGCATCTCCTAATCACTTGATAGGGACAATACTAGAATAAGTGTGGGTCGTTCTACTTGAAATATCTAATCTCAGTCAAAAATCTCTTTTTATCTTGTTTGCTTCAATGATTAGTCATTTGTCCTGTGATAAGATAATTAACAATATCACCTACCATGGAAATTGGGAAATATACAATAACTGTTCATCTAGGAAGGATTCAATTATAGGCATGTGATCGCTAGTATGCTCCACCACTAGTCTAGATAAGTGGCTTGCTACAACATTTTTAGCACCTTTCTTGTCCCAAATTTCTTAGTCAAACTCCCGTAGTAGTAGTAGTAGTAGTATCCAACAAATCAACCTAAGTTTCACATCATTTTTTAAAAGGAGGTACTTTAAAGCCACGTGATTCGAGTACACTATAACTTTAGACCATAACAAGTAAGGTCTAAACTTATCCAAGGCAACCACTACTGCTAACAACCGTTTCTTTGTGGTTGAATAATTGAGGTGCATGCCATTTAATATTTTAATAGCATAATATATTACATGGGGAAGTTTATTAATGCACTAACCCAAAATGGCTTGGATGGCATAATCCAATGTATCACATTATCTTGAAAGGTGCATTCAATCTGGTGTTCAGATAATGGTTGCAGAAGTGAACTTGGCCTTGAGTAGCTCAAATGCTTTCTTATAGCCCTCATCAAAGTAGAAAATGGCCTCTTTTGTAAGTAAATTATAGAGGGGCTTGGAAATTATGCTAAAATCCTTAATGAAGCGTCTGTAAAAGATAGTATGTCCTAAAAAGGAGGATTTCTTTCATCATCCTTGGTAGAGGAAGGCTGCCTATTAAGTCCACTTTGGCCTTATAGACTTCTATTCCATTGTGTGATACTATGTGGCCTAAAACTATCCCACTTTGTACCATAAATTGACACTTTTTGCAATTTAAGATAAGAATTTTCTCTTGACACCTCTTTAGAATTGACTTTAAGTGGTGCAAGTACTCATCAAATGATGACTTGAATATTGAGAAGTCATCCATAAACACCTTAAGAAACGTTTCAGCCATATCAGAGAAAATGCTCAACGTACACCTTTGAAATGTAGTTGGAGCATTGTGGTCTTCTCTTGATCTTCTAGTGCTATAGGAATTTGGTTATAATGAAATATCCATCTAGAAAATAGCAATAGCTATGTTCGGCTAACCTCTCTAGCATTTGGTCAATAAAGGGTAGAGGAAAGTGATCTTTCCTTATGACCACATTCAATTTTTTATAGTCAATGCAAACTCTCCACCCCGTGGTCATGCAGGTGGGACTAACTCGTTATCTTCAATTTTTACTATCATGATCCCAGATTTCTTGGGTACAACTTGAATGGGGCTGGCTCAAGTACTGTTAGAGATACTATAAATAACACCAACATCTAAAAGCTTTAGGACTTCATCTCTAACCACGTCCCTCATGTGAGGGTTAAGTCATCTTTGAGTTTCTTTAGAAGGTTTAGCATTTTTTTCTAGGTGTATCCTATGCATGCAAATGGTTGGACTAATCCCTTAATGTCTGCTATCATCCACTCTAGAGTAGTTTTATGTTCCTTAAGGACATCTAAAAGCTTACCCTCCTATTCACTCTCTAAATATGATGCTATTATCATAGGTAAGGTTACATCTGGGCCTTGGTATGAATATTTCAAGTTGTTAGGCAAGGGTTTTAGGTCCAGAGATGGTGGTTGCTCTATCGAGTGTATGGAGATAGACTCAAAAGGTGGGAGTGGTTCTAGAAAAGGATCCCACTTGGAGGTATCCATGATTGGAGCAGCCTCTTTACCTCCTCAATAGATTTGTCTATATCAAATTCTCCATTAAAGTACATGACACAAGCCTCTAGTGGGTCAAAGATGGACAATGGTGGATGAGTGTCATTATTTATACACTTGATCTAATTGACATTGCAAGAATCATCAAGGTCTAAGTGTTGTTGATTGGCGTTAAAGACATTTAGATTAACCTTCATGTTGCCAATGATAATTTCATTACACCATTCCTATAGTTAATAATGGCATTGGATGTCACCATGAATGGACATCCAAGGATGACCGGAATTTGACCACTAGGATCAGATACAAGTTGGGTGTCCAATACAATGCAATCAATTGGGTAATAGAACTGGTCCACCTATATTAAGACATCTTCAACCAAACCATGGGGTATCTCAACAAATCTATCCTCTAATTATAGCAGGGTAGTGGTTGGTTTTAGTTCACCAAGTCTTAGTTGCTCATAGATAGAGTATGGCAACAAGTTAACACTTACCCCTAGGTGAAGCAATGCCCTATCTTTGGCATGATCTCCAATAACACAAGAAATGGTAGGATACCCTAAGTCTCTAAACTTTGATGGGGTCTCATGTTGAATCAAAGAGCTTACCTGCTGGGTGAGGAAAGCTTTCTTTTTTTACATTTAGCTTTCTTTTTATTTTGCAGAGCTCTTTTAAGAACTTGGTATAGGTGGCGATGTATTTAATTGCATTGAGTAATGGAATATTGATTTGAACATTTTTAAATACCTCCATTAACTTGTTGAAATTTGTTCCCTTTCTGGCCTTGTTCAGTAACTGAGGAAAAGGGGCTTTAAGCACATGGGTGCCTCTACTATAAGTTCTATAAGGTTTTTCTGTCTTTTCTCTTTCTCCTCTATTTTGGTTGCTACTTTCTCCTCTACAGTTTCCTAGCCTACCCTACTTCGTTATCATTTTGACGACTACTCCTAAGGGTGGTTATAGACTTGACATGCTTATGAGTGTTAAGGTTTGAAAACTTAACCCTATCTCAAATTGGCCCTTCGCGTTAAGGATGGGTTGATTAGGGAATTGACCCTTTCCTCTATTATGTAGTTCACTGACAATTGGCTTACCTGCATATCCAACTTGTCTATGGCTTGAGAGCTGAAATTAGATAAATTTCTTCTTTCATTTTACAACTAGTGCAAGGACCTTTTAGTGTCATCATTATCTATTAAAAATTTTAATGCATGGTGTGGATGTTTTCTTCCAAAGATGGTTTCTTTTGTTGTTAAGGTTGTTGGAAGCCAAGTGGCTACTCCAGAATTGTAGTTTTATGAGGAAAGTTTTAGGTAGGGGGTTCACAGATGGTCCCCTTTGATAGTTATTCTTCTACTAGGAAAAGTTGGGATGCCTAGCCCATCTAGGGTTGTAGGTCTCAAAATATTGGTTGTTGGTTGGTTGGAAATGTGCATTCAATGCATTCACTTAATCAACAAGATAGTTGTTCAGCACTTTCTTTGATGGACAAGATGTGGTTAGATGGGTTGGGCTAGAACATATAGCACAAATCTCTTGTAGAGATTTTAGGGATGAGGTAGCCATAAAGGATTAAAACATATTTTCAAGTTTGTTTGCTCTAATATCGGACTTGTCCAAACTTGCTATTACAAAAATGAGTTTATAAGACCCTCTCTTGGTTGGCTGGCTATTTCTCTCTCTTCTATTTGAATAGTCCCATTGCCAGAAATTATCTACTAAAGTCTGAAAGTACTCCCAAGCTTCATTCTCATCCTTTACCATGAGGGTCCCTTGACTTGCTGCATCTATCATTTGTATATTTTGAAGTGTCAATGCCTCATAGAAGTATTAAACTTACAGTCATTTTTGGAATCCATGATGTGGGAATTTTTATAGGAATTTATTCCACCATTCCCAACATTTGTAGTATTGTTTATCATCCCTTTGATGGAAATTAATAATTTCACGATGAAGGGAATTTGTTTTGTGAATAGCAAAGAACTTGTGTAAAACTTTCTAAACAATTGGACCCATGTATTGATGTACCTCCAAGGAATTAAGCCAGGATTTTGCTTTGTCCTTATGAGAGAATGAGAATAGCCTAGGCTTAATAGAATCGTCCAAAAAGTTTTGGAACCTCAATGTGACACAAATATCAAGGAATTTCTTGATACGTAGGTAGGGGTCTTCTCGATCTTGCCCATAAAAAGTAGGAAGCAATTGTATGACTACTGGCTTTAACTCAAAGTCGTCTACATTTGTAGGAGGTAAAGCTATGTAGGATGGGGGTTGACTTGTAGTGGTGCATAGAAATCTCTAATGGCCTTATGCTTGACTTCTGCTGGTGGTTCAGCCATGGGGATAAGAACTTAGTTTCTTTCCCCTCCTCTTAGGTTGTGTTGAATCTCTAGGTTGAAAGTGTTAGCTCTAGGTTTTGAGATCGACGCCCTTCCATAAACTATCCTACACTAAATGCCCTATTCTAAATGATGAATCTAACTCTACATGATGCTCAATCAAATCCTAATAAGCACTAATCGAGTAGTGTTTTGATTATCTTTGCTTAGTAGATAGGTGGTAGCTTCTTAGACCTAAATCTTGACACCTCCACCTTTTGTCTAGATTTTACTATTGCTTATCAGTTAGGTTCTGCTCAAAAGTGGTTAATACGATCCTTGTGTTAGGAGGTGTTTAGAACTACCCTAAGTCAACAGAAGGTGTCAGAAAATCACTTGGATTTTAAGACACCCACTATAACCACAATGCTCAGAAGTCACTAGAGTGATAATAGAGCACGTCCTTCTAAAAGGGTCCTATGAGCTTGATACCCTAATCTACTAGATTTTAAATATAAATTCAAGTGTTGGGATCATGGCACACAAGGATATTGATTGATTCTTAGTGGGCCAAGGAGCTGGTGATGAAATCTAGTCCTAATCTTATAAGGTTCCTATGGGGCCCTTACTAACATTAATTCCATTCTACCATAAAGTTGTAAATATACAATGAAAAACTAAATCAAACTAATGCAACCTATATGTTATCCAACCATGGTTACATAGGTGCTCTAATGCAACAATCCTAAGTAAAGATGTAAAAATTATCAATGAATGAATTTAATCTATATGAATTATACTAACATCCAAATACAAATTATACTAAATGCAAATTATCCTAAAAGTTGAATCAAAGAATCTCACATTGAGGGGTTCGATGATGATCAAGTGTGGGCCAACATACCCCGCACTTGCCCTATATTATTATAACCCATTTAAAATTAAATAATAAAGAAATTGCAATTTATAATGGGAATCACTACAAGTTTCACTTAAATCCTAATCTAGGAAAGCAATATAACTTTATATAAGATGATGAAGTCATGGCCCATAGGATTGCCACTAATCCTTTTTCAATTTCCCTCACTTAAAAATCAAAGAAATATGGTCAATATGAGAAAAATAGCAACAAATACAAAAAGCATGCAAAGATTATGCAAAAACCCTTATCTAATGCACCCTAAACCTAGACTAGAGGAAAATAACCTAAAGTATGAAACACTACACAATTTGATGCAACTCCCTAGCAATCATGCTAAAAACTTGTTATTGTTTTAAATAAATTTGCAAGCAGATGAATTGTTAGCAATATAGTACACTAGTGAGGTTGATCCTATGAGGAGTGATCTATTGTGATGCTAGTGGTGCCTACTTTAAACTATCTAACCTAGCCAAAATTCAAGTGATTTTTGTCCTAAATTAATATTGGAAATTAAAACATGGAATTGGAAACTAAGAAAAAACAAGAAAATGCAAAACGAGAAACTTTCATAAAACAGACACTTTCTAAAATTAAAACTTTCCTAAATTAAAAACTTCTAATTTTATGAATTTGCTAATTAACAACTTTCCTAAAGTCAAACTTTCCTAAAATGCAATTTAGGAACTTTCCTAAACTAAAATTCCTAAACATGAAATTAATAAGTAATCTAATGGAAACATGCTTTAACAAATTACTTTCCTATTCATGCAAAAGTAAGCAACCAAATCAACTATTTTAACAAGTATGACAAATTTGATTACTTTCCAACTAACTAAGATGCAAAATAATGGAATCTAAGTATAGCCAAACTAGAGAAATAAATGAAAGCAATTACTAACAACAATTAAAGGAAAATTACCTAATTAACATAAATGTAACCATGGAAAAGTATGCATGATTCATTGGATAAGAGTGGATTTGATCAACTACTTTGAAAACCTAAGCGTGCAATCTATTTCTAACATTGACTGTCTTATCTAACAATCTAATTGGGGTCTTGAAAAATCCAGTGAACAAGATTATATGGTGCTTGAAATTAACATATACCATTCATCAAAAGAAATTCCAGCAGTAAGGTATTTGAAACATTCAATGACTATAACATGTAAAATATGAAATTAATCACTTCTAATGCATTCAAACATTCAATAACAAAGTTAAGTTACTGCTGGACATAAACATGAATTGAAATTTTCAACTAATCTCATTGAATCACATCCAAAAAAGTCATCAACATAATACTTCATACATGTAGTCCAAATCTGAAACTTAAATGCTATTACAATGATGTTCACTTAATCTCAATCAATCTTTAATTACAAGCCAAACTCTTATTCAATTGTTCCAACATTCACTCATGAACAAGTATGCTTGAAATCAAATGAGAATCCTATTGAAGACTAAGGCAACAATCCAATGGAACTCAAGCAACCAAAGCTGGAAAATCATGAGGGCTGAAAGAGAATAAAGATGCAATGAAAGCTAAAGAACAAAACTATATTGAAGATGACTTCTCTTGGATGTCACTCCAAGGGTAGACCAGACTTGAATCTTAATTTAAAAGCAAGGAAAGATAAAGGAAAACAAGGTAAACTAACATGAAAAGAAAGAAATTCTAGCAAAGACTAACCAAACTTCAAAGATGAATCAAAACTCCAAAAATCCTATGTTGAAAACTTGAGGAAGAAGCATAAACTTGGAAGTTTGTAGCAGCACCCAAAGATATCATAAAAAAGCAAGCAAAATAGAAAAAAAAATGGCTGGAAGGAAGTGGGCATCTCCTTCCTATGGAGGAGACATCCTTTTCCTACGGGGAAATAGTGTCTTTTACTTGGATTTTGGGCTGGTTTTATAAGATTTTTCATATCTTTGCTAGGGCAACCTAGTACTAAGGTGTAGTGGGGATTAAAGAGGGTCAAATTGAAGGGCTAGCGTGGTGGAAAAGGATGGACACCAAATAGGAAAGTGGGGGAGAGTAGTTGGTTGTCTTAAGATGGGAGGTAGGTGGGAGATGCCACATTTTTAGAAGAGGAGTCTCCCCCCTTCCAAAAACATGGAAGGCCTACTTTTTAGGAAAGTGGATGGGGATAGGTTAGGAAAGATATGGGGTGTGTTAGATGGAGAGTTTTGGTTAGTTGGGCAGTTTCCTAAGAGGTGGAAGGAGTGAGAGTTTTGGAAATTCGTAGTGCATCTTAAGAGTGAGGTGGAAATTTAGGAAAAAATGGGGAAAAGTGAGAAAAACTCTAAAAAATGGTTGCTCTTATCCCATTGGTCCACATCCCCTCTTATTTTAATATATTTTTCCTTAATTATCTTCAAAATAACTCATGGATTACTCTCTTGAATTTCCTCCAATCCTAGCCTTCCATTTAGCTTAGCTTAATGGCTTAGATTGCTAACTTTGAAGGCTCTATTGGCTAAGCTTTAGGGCCAACATAGGAAGCTTCCTTGGCTTATTTTCTTGGCTTCATCCCTTGGCTTGAATGGCTTGTATGACTTGGCTTGAATTCCTTATCTTGCCACCTTCTTTCATGGCTTATATGGCTAAGGTGGCTTCCATGCAAAGTGGTGGGA
Organism: Warburgia ugandensis; assembly: GCA_035236585.1. Lineage (NCBI taxonomy): Eukaryota > Viridiplantae > Streptophyta > Magnoliopsida > Canellales > Canellaceae > Warburgia > Warburgia ugandensis. The sequence goes on from CP141128.1 coordinate 27,995,522, forward strand.
ATGCATAGCTTAATTCATGGGCCCACTTTGGCTATCTTTTGATCCTTTAATCACATCCATTACTGGTCAACAAGATGATCTTGGCTTTGATTTATGTTGAAGTGATGATTTTGAGGCTTCGATTTTATCTTTTGATCTTGATCTTCAATTTCATCTTGATCGATCTTGGTCGTTTGATTACCATCTTACTTCTTACAAAAAGTGAAAAATCATAATTAAATCCTAAAAAAAATATGATTAAGTACATACTTACCTTAAACTAGCTTCTAGACTTACAAAATAACAAACTTTGGGTTTATTAGGTAAAAAATTCTTGTGTTACAAATTTTGGTCTAAAAACTCTAATTTACCCCTATAGGTTATAACACATGGGTACTAATTGGGTGGTTTTTATGTAAAATTAAATGCTTATTATTAACATCAAATATCTAGATGATTCTTATATAGTAAATTTAATTAAAGCTCTAATTTAGGATGCTAATACACCATTATCTGTTCTAGACCGACTTGAGGCATGTTTAACACACATTAACTATGATTTTGATATATTGACAAGTCCATTGATGAGGTGCATAATCTTTTGGACATTTCACCTATAATGAATACCTCTAAATGGGGCCCTCCAATGGAACCACTACATCCTTCCATTTCTGTTCCACTACCATTTATAGAAAAACTATCCACCTTGGTCCTTAAGCCACTTCTTGAAAATCTAAAATATCCTTTCTTAGGACAAGATGAATCCTTAACTGTAATCATAGCCTCAGATCTAGATGAAGAATAGGAAGGAAAGCTCTTGATATCCTTAGAGAATATAAAATAGATTTATGGTGGACCATAGTGAACATTAAAGGGATTAGTCCTATTGTGTGTATGCTTAGATTCATTTAGAAGAAAATGCTATACCATCTAGGGAAACACATAGGAGACTGAATCCTAACATGAAAGAGGTGGTGAGAGATGAAGTGCTTAAACTCTTAGATGTTGGTGTCATCTACCCTATATTTGACAGCACGTGGGTTAGCCTAGTTCAAGTTTTCCCCAAGAAGTTTGAAGTCATGATAATCTAAAATGAGGATGATGAGTTAGTTTCCACTTGCATGACCACCGGGTGGTGTTTGTATGCATTACAGAAAATTAAACTGGGTCACGAGGAAAGAGCACTTTCCTCTTCCATTCATAGACCAAATGCTAGATAGGTTAACCGTTCATAGTTATTATTACTTTCTTGATAGTCACTTCAACTATAATAAAATCCCCATAGCACTTGATGACCAGGAGAAGACCACCTTCACCTTCCCTTTTGCAACCTTTGCCTACCGTTGTATGCCTTTTAGACTTTTCAATGCCTAGTTACTTTTCAAAGGTGTATATTGAGCATATTTTTTGATATGGTGGAAGGTTCACAGAAGTGTTTATGGTTGATTTCTCAGTGTTTGGATCTTCATTTGATGAATGCCTACACCATTTGAAGTTAGTCCCTGCTAGGTGTCAAGAAAAGAACTTAGGGTTAAACTAGGAGAAATGTCATTTTATGGTTAAAAATGGCATTGTTTTAGGCCATATCATATCACACAATGGTATAGAATTATACGATGCCAAAGTGGATTTAATCTCTAACCTTCCTCCTCAGAGGACGGTGAAGAAAATTCCCTCATTTTTGGGCCATGCTGGTTTTTGTAGATGATTCATCAAGGACTTTGGTTAAATTGCTAAGCCCCTATGTAATTTACTTATGAAGGAGGCAAATTTTAACTCATCATCATCATCATCATCAAGACCTTATCCCAATTAGGGGTCGGCCACATGAATCTTATTCCTCCATTCCACCCTAATAAATACCATGGCTTCATTTAGTCCCTAAGTTTTTAAGTCTTGCCTCACCACTTCTATCTACGTTCTTTTAGGCCTTCCGCTTGCCCTTGTAGAACCTTCAACTTGTATTACCTCACTCCTTCTAACTGGTGCCATTGTTGGTCTCCTTCGAACATGTCCAAACCATCTAAGTCAAAATCTCCCTCATCTTGTTACCTATTGGTGCTATCCCTAAATTTTCTCTAATATTTTCGTTTCTTATTCTATCCTTTCTTGTCTTACTATTCATCCATCTCAACATCCTCATTTCTGCGACACTCATCCTATGAGCATGATGTTCCTTAACTGCCCAACACTCTGATCCATAGAGCATGGCTGGCCTTATAGCCATCCTATAGAATTTTTCCTTTAGTTTGAGTGGTACCTGCCGATCACATAAAACACCCGATGCACATCTCCATTTGTTCCAACCCGCTTGGATTCTCTGGGTAACCTCCCTCTCAATCTCTCAATCTCTCCACTCTCATGGATCAATGATCCTAAGTATCGAAAGTGGTCTCTAATGGGGACCTCTTGGTTATCAATCTTGACTGGTGTTCCACTCCTACTCTCCTTCCTAAAATTACATTCCATATATTCTGTCTTAGTTCGGCTAATTTTAAATCCTTCTGATTCTAATGCTTCTCTCCATAACTCTATCTTGATGTTTACACCCTCCCTTGTCTCATCAAGTAGGACTATATCATTTGCAAATAGCATGCACTAGGGAATCTCCTCATGCAGATGTTTTGTTAACTCATTCATAGCTAATGTGAAAAGGTATGGACTCAATGCTGATCCTTGGTGCAATCCGATAGTGATAGAAAAATCACCAGTCACGCCACTAGTGGCCTTAACATTTGTTATTGCTCTCTCATACATATCTTTAATTATGTCTATACCCTGAGAAACCCCTTTACCACCCAACACCCTCCATATTAACTCTCTAGGGACTCTATCATAAGCTTTCTCTAAGTCAATAAAGACCATGTGCAGGTCTTTTCTTCTCTCCCTATATTTCTCTACTAATTGTCTTAGTAAGGAAATAGCTTCCATGGTAGACCTCCCAGGCATGAAACCAAACTGATTCTCCGATACACTTGTTTCATGTCGTAGCCTCTTCTCAATCACTCTTTCAAAAAGTTTCATGGTGTGGCTCATAAGTTTGATCCCTTGATAATTAGTGCAGCTCTGAATGTCTCCTTTATTCTTATAGACTGGTACAATGGAGCTTTTCCTCAACTCATCAGCATTTTCTTTGATTTTATGATCTTGTTAAACAACTTGTTCAACCCAACTACCCCAATATCTCCCATATGCTTCCAAACCTCTATTGGTATACCATTAGGCCCCATGACCTTTCCTGATTTCATCTTTCTCAAGGCCTCTTTTACTTTAAGTATTCTAATCCTACGTTCATATCTATAATATACAGTGTTATTTAAATTTATAGTATTTTCAATCCCTATATTCTCAGGGCCATTGTCATTTAACAATTTTTTAAAGTATATTTCCCACCTTTATTTGATCTCATCATCTTTGACTAGTACCCTTTGATCATTGCTTCTAATGCACCTAACATGCTCTAAGTCCTTACCCTTCTGTTCTCTTACTTTTGCAAGTTTAAACACATCTTTCTTACCTTCTCTTGTTCCTAATCTATTATAAAGCTCATCATATGCTTTAAGTTTAGCCTCACTTACTATTCTCTTAGCAACATTTCTAACATTCTTATATTGTTCATAGTTTTCATTATTTCCAATCTTCTGCCATGCTTTAAAACGCATTAGTTTTTCTTTAATAGCTTTTTGCACTGTTTCATTCCACCACCATGTTTCCTTTGTTAATAGTCTTTTATCTTTAGATACTCCTAAGACATCTTTTGCCACTTTCTTAATGGACTCAGTCATATTAGTCCACATGGTATTTACTTCTGCTTCATAGTTCCAATTTCCTTCTACCATCAACTTATTTTTTAATGAGGTTATTTTTGCTCCTTTTAACTTCCACCACTTAGTTTTTGGATGTGTATTAAGTTCAGTTCTTTTACTCCATCTTTTGGTATGAATATCCATAACCATTAACCTATGTTGTGAGGTTAAACTCTCACCGGTATAACCTTACAATCGTTACATATAGATCGTTCATTATTCCTAAGTAGAAAAAAGTCTATTTGGCTTTTATGAAGTCCACTTTTAAAGGTTATTAAGTGTTCATCCCTCTTCTTAAAGAGTGTATTTGCAATGGATAGGTTATATGACAAAGCAAAATCGAGGATATTCTCCCCCATCTCGTTTCGTTCACCTATATCATACCCTCTATGTATGCTATCATATCCTTCCTTATCTTTGTAATGACCCCGAATTTTTGTAAATTATTAAGGGAAATTAATAAAGTTTGAATTTTTAGAAATTAAAATTTGGAATATTAGGTTATTGAAAATTCTCTTTTTATAGAGATTATATTATAAATTAAAAAAATAGAAATTATGGATGTACTTGGAAAACTGATCGAAACAACATTAAGTACGTTCAATTCTGAGTTAAAATGAAAATTCCTTAATTTTTCCATTTGGGGGTAAAGTGGTAATTTTACCCATATCCCATATCCAAGAAATAAGACCTCAATATTCATGAAGTACTTAGAAATACGATTCCAACGCCACTAAGTACGCTCGATTCTGAGTTCGGACAAATATTGCCTATTATTCTCCAATTTTAGAGTTAAAAAGGGCAAAAAGGTCTTTTCACATAAAAGTGGGGCCCACAAAGTGGGCCAAGGTTCTAGAAGCACCAATAATTTCTCAGTGCATTATTGCTGGTAGTAGAGATTGTAGTGGGAATGGAGAATGCATTAGTAATTAAAAATTCTAAAGTAATAAAATTTCTTATCAAAAGAAATGATAAAAAATTCAAATTTGGCTATAAATATGTCCCAAAAATTTTCAAAAATTTTCACAACCTTAACCACGAAATTTTCAAACCTTCCCTGGAATTTCAGCCCCAAATTCCTCTTCATCCCTCCCCAAACTCTCTTTTCCTTATTTCTCTCTCCTCTTTCTAATTGGAACAAGAGACCTAAATTCAATTAGGCACTCCATTCCAGGAAGAATCTCATCAATTCCACCATCCATAACATCCTATACTACAGTATATACAAAAGCCCAAAATCAATTTCAAGATCCAACGGTTCCAACAACAGAAAATCACAAAAAGGTGGATAATCGGGCTATATTATCATCAACCGGTAATTCTCTCATATTGGGCATCAATTATATTGTTTTTCTCCAATCAGGTAGGTGGAATTACTTCCCATTTATATTTATTATGTTTTAGTGTAATTTTTATTTTTCTGTAATTTAATTTGAACGAAAAATGGTAAAAATAAAGTAAATACCAGCCCCTTCAATTTATGGTGCTAGAGAGCTCAGATGGAAATTCTGAGCTTTCCAATCAATCCAGAAGGGTCAAAAACCCCTAGGGTACAATTTTCAAGAAAATCTAACAAGGTTTGGACCCTCAATTGAGAGAGATTAATTCTGGTGGGCCCAGATCAAATCTAGACCCTAGGAATGGCTGAAAACTTCAATTTAAGATTGTGGAGTCATATGAACTCCAAATTGAGATCAGAAAGAAGCTATAGAAAGCTTGTAATGTCTAGTTTCTAATGAAGTCATAAAATTTCTAAAATTTATTTGATCAAACAAGATGAGATCTTGTATGATCAAAAACAATAAGGAAAAAGAAACATCTATGTAAATTAGATTGTTATGTATGATATAGATAGTATTTGTATAGATGATATTAAACCCATGGATATAGGATATTCAAGGAAGAAAGATTCAGATCATCCTACATAAGGATGATCAAAAGACCATGTAGTATGTACCCTTGATTACAAAAATGACATTATACATATGATTTGACAGATATATGTTGATCGAGACTATGGAAGATTTCAAGGAGTAAGAATACCTTATTGAGGTAGGTGGATTATTAAGAATGCCTTTACATGAAGATACATGTCTAATACATGATCTTATGTTTTGAAGTATTGAAATGTATGATACCAATATATTAAGGTAAATACCTCAAATTGAAATATGATCCAACCAAATGATGAGGAAAATAAGTATTAAATGGTCAAGTTGAGAATTGAGAACAACCCTAAGTAAATAGGAAAGTAGAAAATATTCCAGTCCTAGATAAACAGACAGATAGTCTGATATGTATAAGTATTATTTTACATACAAGCTTGGAGGCTTGTGGTTTTGTTTTAAACAGGCATAAGCCTTGGGATGCTATGCTAGGAGAGTTAAGAGGGTTTGGCCACCCACTCTCTAAAACTTGATGATATTGAATACCAAGCCTAAGAAAGGCTAAAAGTCGGGTGGGGCAATTATGGGAAGGCCACCACTGTGACAGCCATGGTCCTCCCATATGGACATGGATATTGTAATTTCCACTGAGAATGGTATAAGTGGATTATTGAACAGTTATCCGGGCGCGCTGTACGGATCAGACTGCAAGCATAGTAGTCCTTCATTATTTTGCACTATGATGCATATGAAATTGGCATAGTGAAATGCCTTAAGGGATGACATGATGAAATGTCAGGTAATCGTATATTACCAATATTTTTCCCAAGAAGGAAAATTCCCTGTATAATCGGCTGAAATACAAATCTCTTATAATGAAAAGAGTTGATCAGCTTTGTATAGAAATGATGCTTGATTATTTTTACATTTTTAATGGATTTGTCCTTATACAATATGTATGTATAAAGGTGAACACAAATGACAAGGAAATGAGATGTCCTTATAACTAATATTTATTAATGAATGTGTTTATGATAGAACGAATTATGGGATACTTGAATATTGAGATTATACTGTCAATAACTTACATTCTTATCCCCTACCAAGCATAGCTTGTTGTGATATTGTAAATGTTCGAATGTATACAATATCTCGGTCTGAAGAAGGAGACTTAGGAGCTCAAGATTTGAGGAACAATTGAAGAATAAGTAAACAGGGTATATCCCTTGAAACATTGTATTAGAACATGTATTGAATTTTGAACTTTGTAATTTGGATTGTATATTTGGACAAGTATTGTAAGGATACAATGGGCTGTGTACTGTGAACCACTGGATGGATCCTGAAGTTTAATAAAAGTATATTCCTTCAATGGAATTTTATCTTATACAAAATTCTACTTATGTTATGTATGAAGTGGTGACTTAGGTTTTACAAAACAAATTCTAAAGAAAAGAATTTCCGCTGCTTTGGTTTGCGAAAAATTTTTACTCTAAGGGCCCTATCTTTACAAAATGTATTATAAAATGTGTTATAAAAACCTGGGTCGCCACAGTTGGTATCAGAGCATTCATCCAGTCACAGTACAATCCCAATATGTCCAAGGGAGAATTGACAATCCAAATTTAGATTAAGATAGATATAGTATGAGGAATACTTATAGAAATTTTGGTTTATGAGCAGATGCCGCCCAAGAGAGTTACAAGGCAGACAGCTCAAGGTACTTCAAAAAACAATAGGGAGGAATTATCAATGAGCAATATGGAAGAAATGGTAATAAGAGTATTGAGGAACCTTATTCCTAATATTCAACTGCCCCAAAGTTCATCACCTCCAGTTGAAGTTCCTAGTATACAGGCACAAGCTCAGCCTGAAATTAGACCTCATACACCAACACCAGAGATTCCTACACCAGTACAGGGCCAATCTTCCCTTGTACCAAGTGAGGAAGTTCGCAATTCTCCATTAGCACCAGAAAAGATTGACCAAATGTTGCAAAGATTTCAGAAGATGGTGGTTGGATATAATGGCAAGGGTGAAGTAGAAAAGACAGAGGAATGGATCTATGAAGTATAAAGAACATTTGATGCATTACGTACTCCTCCCGAATTGAAGGTCAAATTTGCTACATACCTATTAAAACAAGATGCTACTTTCTGGTGGAGATCAGCCAACAACACCTTCTTCTCAAATTCTAATGAGACTACTTGGGAGGAATTCAAAGAAGTTTTTAATACTAAGTATTTTCCTACCCATGTAAAATCAAGGAGGGAGAAAGAATTCTTAGAACTTAAACAAGGGAACCTATCAGTGGTGGAGTATGATAATAAGTTCACCCAATTAAAGAGATTTGCTACACATATATGTGACACCGAAAGGCACACTGTGGATAGATTTATGGAGGGACTACAGCCAGCACTGAAGGTGAAAGTGATGGGTACTAAACCCACCACCATGGCTGATTGTGTAGATATGGCTTCCAGGTTTGAAGATGAATTCAAGAAGACTCAAACCATTAAGTTTGGAGGAGGAAACTACAACCAAAGGCCTTTTCAGAAGGGCAAGAGACCCTTCAACAATTTCAAAGCCCCCAGAAATCAAGGGAATCATATAAAAAGAAGGCCTTGTCCGAAATGTAGATGATTCCATCCTGGAAATATGTGTCCTACTCCGATACAACAACGACCTCCGATCAGATGTTTTAATTGTGGAGAATTCGGGCATATCTCTGCAAACTGCAACAAACCATTAGCTATTAAGGAGGCGAAACCAGACAATATTCCTCGTCATCAAGGAAGGATATTCGCTATCACTGATGGCCAGGCTGGACCGTCTAATGCGGTAATTGAAGGTACATTACTTGTATCTGACAACCATGCCAAAGTATTATTTGATTCTGGATCTATGCATTCCTTTATATCTTGCGTATTTGCATCTAGTATACAATTGCTAGTGAAAAACTTGGGATTCAATCTAGATGTAACAACTCCAGTGGGTAAAACAGTTAAATTACAAGAATACCTTCATAATGTACCAATAGAAGTACTGGGAAAAAGAAGAGATGTAGACCTCATTTTACTGAACATGGTGGACTTTGATATCATACTGGGTATGGACTGGTTAGCAAAATACTGGGTAGTTATGGATTGTCACAAAAAGAAAATCACATTTAGCATACCTGGTGAGGAAGTAGCAGTACTATATGGGAAACAACATGACTTAGACAAATCCATTATTTCAGCTATGAAGACTGTCAAACACATGTCCAAAGGGTGTCAGGCATTTTTAGCAACAGTTGTTGCTTTGGATGTGAAACAGCCCAAGATAACAGAAATTGACATAGTCAGAGAATTCCCAGACGTCTTTCCAGAAGAACTTCCAGGAGTACCCCCACGTAGAGAAATTGAGTTTACCATTGAAGTAATTCCTGGTACAACTCCAATTTCTAAAGCACCTTATAGGATGGCCCAGCAGAATTGAAAGAATTGAAGGGTCAGCTACAAGAATTGTTAGACAAAGGGTTTGTTAGACCAAGTAGTTCACCATGGGGAGCACCAGTAATATTTGTGAAGAAGAAGGATGGATCTATGAGATTGTGCATGGACTATAGAATGTTGAACAATGTCACAGTGAAAAATAAGTATCCCTTACCTCGCATTGATGATCTCTTTGATCAACTCCAATCTGCTAAGGTCTTTTCAAAAATCGACCTTAGATCAGGATATCATCAATTGCGTATTAAGGATGAAGATATACCCAAGTCAGCATTCAGAACTCGGTATGGACATTACGAGTTTCTAGTCATGTCTTTTGGGCTGACCAATGCACCTGCAGTGTTTATGGATCTCATGAATAGAATCTTTAAGGAATTCTTAGACAAATTCGTAATTGTATTTATTGATGATATATTGATTTACTCTACCAGTATGGAAGAACATCAAGAACACTTACAAATTGTACTAAATACCCTCAGACTTCATAAACTGTTTGGTAAATTTAGTAAGTGTGAATTCTGGTTAGAGAAGGTCAATTTCTTGGGTCATGTAATTTCCAAGAATGGAGTAGAAGTGGACCCCGCCAAGGTTGAAGCAGTAATGAATTGGGAAAAACCTAAGACTGTAACAGAAATACGTAGTTTTCTGGGTTTGGCAGGATATTACCGTAGATTTATTCAAGGATTTTCTCGTATAGCCCTTCCTTTGACTTCATTAACTAGAAAAGGGGTACAGTTCACTTGGACAGATGAATGTGAGAATAGTTTCCAAGAGCTAAAAAAAAGGTTAACTACAGCACCAGTATTGACATTGCCATCAGGAAGTGGGGGATACGAAATATATTGTGATGCTTCAGGCAAGGGGTTAGGGAGTGTATTGATGCAAAATGGGAAGGTCATTGCATATGCATCTAGACAATTGAAGAAACATGAAATAAATTATCCAGTACATGACCTGGAATTAGCAGCTGTAGTGTTTGCATTAAAAATTTGGAGACACTATTTGTATGGAGAAAAATTCAATGTATTCACAGATCATAAAAGTCTCAAATATATCTTCACTCAGGCTGATTTGAATATGAGACAAAGGAGATGGATGGAATACATCAAAGACTATGATTTTGCCATCCATTACCATCCTGGAAAAGCAAACATAGTCGCTGATGCATTAAGTAGACAAACAAGAGCTGTACTTACAAATATCACCATTAAATCAGCTTTTGTAGAAGGAGTCCTCAAGGCCCAAGAAGGGGATACAGTAACTCAGGGATTGTGTACAAAGACAGGGTTTTGTAAGGGTACAGATGGGGGTATACGTTTTCAGGAGAGATTAGTGGTTCCTACAAATACAGACTTGAGAAAAGAACTATTACAAGAAGCCCATCAATCTAAATTTTCTATACACCCTGGAGGTACAAAGATGTATCAGGATTTGAAAAGAAACTTTTGGTGGGAAGGCATGAAAAGAAACATAGGAGAGTTTGTAGCTAAGTGTCTGAATTGTCAACAAGTAAAAGCTGAACATCAAAGACCATCTGGAATGTTACAAACCTTGGAACTTCCAGAATGGAAATGGGACAATATCACCATGGATTTTGTGGTGGGATTGCCAAAAACAAGGGAAGGTCATGATATGATTTGGGTGATTGTGGACAGATTAACAAAGTCAGCACATTTCCTTCCAATTAAACAAAACCAGTCAGTTGACAATCTAGCTAAGTTGTATATAAAAGAAATAGTAAGTCTTCATGGGATTCCTTTATCCATCATCTCTGATAGAGATGGGAGATTTACTTCAAGATGTTGGAAGAGCGTACAACAAGCATTGGGAACGTCACTTAGATTCAGTACAGCATTTCATCCCCAAACAGATGGTCAATCAGAAAGAACTATTCAAACACTGGAAGATATGTTAAGGGCATGTGCATTAGATTGGAAGGGAAATTGGATGAACATCTTCCATTAGTGGAATTTGCTTATAACAACAGTTTTCATGCAAGTATTGGAATGGCACCATATGAAGCATTGTATGGGCGACCATGTCGATCACCAACTTGTTGGAGTGAAGTTGGAGAAAGGAAACTAATGAAGTCAGAACTAGTGGAATAGTGTACAGACAAGGTTAAAATGATAAAGCAAAGGTTGTTAACAGCACACAGTCGTCAGAAGAGTTACGCGGACAAAAGACGTAGAAATCTGGAATTCGATGTGGGAGAGCATGTGTTTCTAAAAATATCACCAGTTAAAGGGGTTATGAGATTTGGAACCAAAGGCAAACTCAGTCCTAGGTTCATTGGTCCATTTGAAATATTAGAAAGGATTGGTCTAGTGGCTTATAGATTAGCCTTACCACCACAACTCTCTGAAGTACACAATGTATTTCATGTATCCATGTTACGAAAATATCTACAAGATGATACTCACATACTTCAAATAATACCAGAGGAACTGAAGCCAGATCTAACCTTTGAAGAAAAAGCGATACGGATCTTGGACCATAAGGAACAGAAATTAAGGACCAAAACAATTCCTTTAGTCAAAGTCCTATGGCAACATCACTCTGTCGAAGAAGCTACATGGGAAACAGAGGTAGAAATGAGGAAGACACATCCGAGTTTATTTGATTAAGTTATAGTATTACAAATTTCGAGGACGAAATTATTGTAAGGGGGGAAGATTGTAATGACCCCGAATTTTTGTAAATTATTAAGGAAAATTAATAAAGTTTGAATTTTTAGAAATTCTGGGCTGGAATATTAGGTTATTGAAAATTCTCTTTTTATAGAGATTATATTATAAATTAAAAAAATAGAAATTATGGATGTACTTGGAAAACTGATCGAAACAACATTAAGTACGTTCAATTCTGAGTTAAAATGAAAATTCCTTAATTTTTCCATTTGGGGGTAAAATGGTAATTTTACCCATATCCCATATCCAAGAAATAAGACCTCAATATTCATGAAGTACTTAGAAATACGATTCCAACGCCACTAAGTACGCTCGATTCTGAGTTCGGACAAATATTGCCTATTATTCTCCAATTTTAGAGTTAAAAAGGGCAAAAAGGTCTTTTCACATAAAAGTGGGGCCCACAAAGTGGGCCAAGGTTCTAGAAGCACCAATAATTTCTCAGTGCATTATTGCTGGTAGTGGAGATTGTAGTGGGAATGGAGAATGCATTAGTAATTAAAAATTCTAAAGTAATAAAATATCTTATCAAAAGAAATGATAAAAAATTCAAATTTGGCTATAAATATGTCCCAAAAATTTTCAAAAATTTTCACAACCTTAACCACGAAATTTTCAAACCTTCCTTGGAATTTCAGCCCCAAATTCCGCTTCATCCCTCCCCAAACTCTCTTTTCCTTATTTCTCTCTCCTCTTTCTAATTGGAACAAGAGACCTAAATTCAATTAGGCACTCCGTTCCAGGAAGAATCTCATCAATTCCACCGTCCATAACATCCTATACTACAGTATATACAAAAGCCCAAAATCAATTTCAAGATCCAACGGTTCCAACAACAGAAAATCACAAAAAGGTGGATAATCGGGCTATATTATCATCAACCGGTAATTCTCTCATATTGGGCATCAATTATATTGTTTTTCTCCAATCAGGTAGGTGGAATTACTTCCCATTTATATTTATTATGTTTTAGTATAATTTTTATTTTTCTGTAATTTAATTTGAACGAAAAATGGTAAAAATAAAGTAAATACCAGCCCCTTCAATTTATGGTGCTAGAGAGCTCAGATGGAAATTCTGAGCTTTCCAATCAATCCAGAAGGGTCAAAAACCCCTAGGGTACAATTTTCAAGAAAATCTAACAAGGTTTGGACCCTCAATTGAGAGAGATTAATTCTGGTGGGCCCAGGATCAAATCTAGACCCTAGGAATGGCTGAAAACTTCAATTTAAGATTGTGGAGTCATATGAACTCCAAATTGAGATCAGAAAGAAGCTATAGAAAGCTTGTAATGTCTAGTTTCTAATGAAGTCATAAAATTTCTAAAATTTATTTGATCAAACAAGATGAGATCTTGTATGATCAAAAACAATAAGGAAAAAGAAACATCTATGTAAATTAGATTGTTATGTATGATATAGATAGTATTTGTATAGATGATATTAAACCCATGGATATAGGATATTCAAGGAAGAAAGATTCAGATCATCCTACATAAGGATGATCAAAAGACCATGTAGTATGTACCCTTGATTACAAAAATGACATTATACATATGATTTGACAGATATATGTTGATCGAGACTATGGAAGATTTCAAGGAGTAAGAATACCTTATTGAGGTAGGTGGATTATTAAGAATGCCTTTACATGAAGATACATGTTTAATACATGATCTTATGTTTTGAAGTATTGAAATGTATGATACCAATATATTAAGGTAAATACCTCAAATTGAAATATGATCCAACCAAATGATGAGGAAAATAAGTATTAAATGGTCAAGTTGAGAATTGAGAACAACCCTAAGTGAATAGGAAAGTAGAAAATATTCCAGTCTTAGATAAACAGACAGATAGTCTGATATGTATAAGTATTATTTTACATACAAGCTTGGAGGCTTGTGGTTTTGTTTTAAACAAGCATAAGCCTGGGGATGCTATGCTAGGAGAGTTAAGAGGGTTTGGCCACCCACTCTCTGAAACTTGATGATATTGAATACCAAGCCTAAGAAAGGCTAAAAGTCGGGTGGGGCAATTATGGGAAGGCCACCCTTTGTGACAGCCATGGTCCTCCCATATGGACATGGATATTGTAATTTCCACCGAGAATGGTATAAGTGGATTATTGAGCAGTTATCCCAAGGTATTTGTACGGATCAGACTGCAAGCATAGTAGTCCTTCATTATTTTGCACTATGATGCATATGAAATTGGCATAGTGAAATGCCTTAAGGGATGACATGATGAAATGTCAGGTAATCGTATATTACCAATATTTTTCCCAAGAAGGAAAATTCCCTGTATAGTAACTGGCTGAAATACAAATCTCTTATAATGAAAAGAGTTGATCAGCTTTGTATAGAAATGATGCTTGATTATTTTTACATTTTTAATGGATTTGTCCTTATACAATATGTATGTATAAAGGTGAACACAAATGACAAGGAAATGAGATGTCCTTATAACTAATATTTATTAATGAATGTGTTTATGATAGAACGAATTATGGGATACTTGAATATTGAGATTATACTGTCAATAACTTACATTCTTATCTTCTACCAAGCATAGCTTGCTGAGATATTGTAAATATTCGAATGTTTACAATATCTCAGATACAGAGAAGGAGACTTAGGAGCTCAAGATTTGAAGAACAATTGAAGAATAAGTAAACAGGGTATATCCCTTGAAACATTGTATTAGAACATGTATTGAATTTTGAACTTTGTAATTTGGATTGTATATTTGGACAAGTATTGTAAGGATACAATGGGCTGTGTACTGTGAACCACTGGATGGATCCTGAAGTTTAATAAAAGTATATTCCTTCAATGGAATTTTATCTTATACAAAATTCTACTTATGTTATGTATGAAGTGGTGACTTAGGTTTTACAAAACAAATTCTAAAGAAAAGAATTTCCGCTGCTTTGGTTTGCGAAAATTTTTTACTCTAAGGGCCCTATCTTTACAAAATGTATTATAAAATGTGTTATAAAAACCTGGGTCGCCACAATCTTTTCCTACATGGCCATTTAAGTCTGCTCCTATAAATATCCCATCAGTGTTGGGAATTTCTTGCATGACTCCCTCCATATCTTCCCAAAACTATCTCTTAATTATATCTTGTAACCCTACTTGTGGTGCATATGCACTTATAATATTTATAATCTGTTATCCTAGAATCATTTTTATTATTATAATTCTATAACTGAGTCTTTTAAAGTCCACAACTTTATCTTTTAACTCCTTATCCACCATTATTCCTACGCCATTTCTATTATTTTCCTTTCCTACGTGCCATAATTTATACCTATCCATTTCTCTAACTTTAGCCCCTTTCCACTTGGTTTCTTGGATACAAGTGATGTTGACTCTCCTACGTTTCATCATGTCTACTAACTCCAAACTCTTACCTGTCAGTGTCCCTATATTCCATATAGCGATGCGAATCTTATGTTTTGGAGATACCCTATTTACTATCGCCTTTCTCTACCTCCATGGTATGAACCCATGTCCACTTTTCACTGCACCTGGGTTCTGATGCAACACGTCGCTTCTAAGGGGACGCTCTAGTAGCCCTTGCCCATTTTTCAATACACCCGGGATCTGATGCTACGCATCGCTTATGAGGAACACCCTAGCTTGAGCGAATGTCATTTTTTGATTCATGTCATGTTGGGGTTGCCATAGTTTTTAAAAAGCTAAAGATGATTTTCATTAAAATCATCGTTAGTTTCACCCTTGCCGGCTGGCTACCTGACGCAAGGGTGGCCATATTTTAAGAAGCTGAAGATGATTTTTATTTCTTCCTTACAAACTAATAAACAAATGCATATTTATTTGTAAGAAAGAAATAATAGAATCATCTTCAACTTCCCCCTTGCCAGCTGGCTACCTGACACAAGGGTTGCCATCTTTTAAGAAGCTGGAGATTATTTCATTTCTTCCTCACAAACTAATATACAAATGCATATTCATTTGTAAGAAAGAAATAATAGAATCATCTTCAACTTCCCCCTTACTGGCTGGCACCTGACGCAAGACCCTCCTCCTTTTTTATCTGGGCTTGGGACCGGCATTGGCGAAGTTAAGGAGGCAAATTTTGACTATGATGATAATTATAGGAAATAATTTGAGCACCTAAAGACTAAGTTAACTTCTGCACCTATAGTTTGACTGCTAGATTGGAGTGCACTATTCGAAATACTGTATGATGCTTTGGACTATGCCAATGGGGCTGTTTTGGGTAGCGTATTGACAAACTTCCCATGTGATATATTATTCTAGCAAGACACTCAACAATTTCCAACACAATAATTTTACTATAGAAAAAGAGTTGTTGGTGTTGTTTTTGCTCTAGATAAGTTTAAATCTTACTTGTTAGGATCTAAAGTTACAGTCAATTCAAACCATGTAGTACTAAAATACCTTCTTTCAAACAAGGATGCGAAACCTAGGCTAATCTGATGGATATTATTTCTACAAGAATTTGATTTGGAAATTCAAGATAAGAAAGGTTCTAAAAATGTAGTAATAGGCCACTTATCCAAGTTAGTTGTGTAGTCTACAAGTGAGAATGTGCCTATAACAAAAACTTTTTCAAATGAACAATTGTTTAACTACTATCTTGAGTAGGTTATTAGGAGATGCATATGATATAATGAACATCATAAAGTCATTTCCTTCTTCCATAAACATGCATATGGGGGGAATTTCAATTTTAGAAAAATAGTTGCAAAGATTTTGCAATCTAGTTTTTATTGGCCCACCATTTTCAAGGACTCATATGCTTACTACATGGCATGTGCTAGGTGTCAATAGTTAGGGAACATAAATGAAAGAAATATGATGCCCTTAAACCTCATTTTAATCACAGAGCCCTTTGATGTTTGGGGCATTGACGACCTTTTCCCTAGCTCTTTTGGTTATCTGTACATCCTTGTGAGAGTCGACTACGCGTCCAAATGGGTGGAGGCCATATCGTGTAAGACTAATGACCCATAGGGTGGTGGTCAAGTTCTTAAAAGAAAATATTTTTGCATGCTTTGGTACTCCTAGAGCCATTATTAGTCATACCATGCATGATTAATGCCTAACTTCCTGTCATTTGTTCAATGACCAAAACACCTTATTTTCAAATTTGTTTTCTTCCATGTCATTCCTTATTAAATAAGCTTTGCATCCATATAACATTTAACCCTAGAAGTTGTCTGGATTATACCCAAATTATAAATCTTTAAGGGTGACTCTTTGAGGAAATACTGTCTACTGGACGGTACCCTTCCCTATGTGATGACCCATTTGATATATCAATATTATTCAAATTGCACCAAATTTTAACTGAGATGTCCCATAGGGTTTTCAGCCAGTTAGAGAGAACCATAATCAATATCTTGTTTATTTTCCTCAATTAGTCCCTATGTTATGTCTGATCAAAATCTCACCAAACATTAACTGAGATATTAGTAAGAAGTATATACTATTTTTTAAGATTTTGTGAAATTTTTTTTACTGTTTGGGGTCTAAACTAAAGACATCTTAATATATAACTCATTCTGCTAGTAAGTAGGGTTGAGAAATCCTAAAAATCAGTAATGCCTTGATCCCTATTTTCTCTTATGAAATTGTCTTGATATTTGAATATGGATCACATCATATTGTTAATAATCAAGTTAGGAATCCAATCATAAAATTTCCTCAGCAAAACATGTGACACCTTGTGTTTTCAAAATACTTTTTGAAATTTGTTTTGAAATTGGGGATATCCCTTATTTAAATTCATTTTGAAAACCAAATAACAAATTTTGTTTTTGACGGTTTTCTTGAAAATCCTGTGTCATTTTTACACAAAACACAAAGATTTTATGGTGAAATGAGTGTCTTGTGTCCACCAAAAATTTGGTAGAGCTTCCTCTATTTTTTGGACATATGTGCACTTGACGCATATGTGTAGAACACCTGATAAACTATATAAATCATTTTTCATTGCTTTGAAAACAAATATACAAGACTTATCACTTCCTGGAACATCTAGTCACAACCATATCAAAACACATTCCATTAAATACAATTGAATCTAGAACATGAAAGTAAATATACATTTTCATTCTTCACTAAATTAGAAAGCTAATCTAAGGTTGCAAGGCTCACCATCTAGATGTTGGAAAATCTCCATCTTCGAAAATTTTGACCTCCACAGCTACTCTCACATTTGACCAGTTCATTCTTTTGTTCTAATTCTTCAAATATGAGATATTGTAAACTATTACAATGTCTTGGCAAGCTTGCACTTATGTAGGTGGAATAAGTAGCTATTTTTCCATGCAGTTCATGATTTACTTAAAGCAATGCAATTGAGAATATAACATACTTAAACAAACCTCATGCCATTTTTAGAGTACTCATGCCAAAATTATAAATTCTTAAATTGTACAATTATGGAATTCATTTACATGTGTAATTCATTATAGTTGATGAATCGTAGTCTATAGTGGTTTCAAAGAATATTATTATTACCTTATCTTTTGTTGAGGATTTTAGCATTTCCAAGCTTTTATCTTTTCATGCACATTTAATTTGTACTAAGATCATTTTCCATTAATAGACACATAAGCATTCTACATTCATTCATGACATACAAGTCTTCAAGATTGTTCACCATAAATGATTATTCAATTTATCCCTATAAATGTCTAAGTTGTTTGTCATTCGGGATTAAATTAACTTCCAAAGAGTGAGGTATCTAACTTCCTCATTATCATGTGTAAAGGTAAATATTTAACATCTTTTTCTTCACAAACCCAATGTAGTTTCATATGCAAAGATAAATCAGTATATGATCATGCAAAAATCACTCATAATGCTTAATTGATTCTGCACCTTAATATGTTGACCGTAAAAACCATATCAATGTGAAATATAATACTAATGGAAAAGCCATTAGCAAGGTGTAAGTATCAAAGTACGATGTCAATAAAAGATGAAGTCAATCAATAAGGTTAAAGAGTCAACCATATACTCAAAATCTGGTCATCAGCAAACCAATATTTGATAAAATTTTGATATGGCAAAACCAAAAGCTACAAAAGCATAATCAATTAATTCATAAGTGTAAATAGTTCTTTCTACATCAAATTGATCTAAAATCATAATTGTGAAAATCAGTCTCATACATGTAAGGTGAAAATCCATGAGGAAATGCTGGTGATCTCAAGTAATCCATAATGTTCAAAAGAATCTGATATGTCTGTCAAACCAACATACTTAAAACAAATGAGGCTGAATGAAGGCACATTGCTGTCAAGTCAAAATACACAAATCCATGCCCACATTGCTATGGAAAACTAATTGCTCCAATCATGGCGGCTTACAATCCTACCATCCTAGACATGGTCTAACCTCTTGAGAAATGACCCACATTACATCAAGACATAGACATTTATGCTTGTAGGGCCCTACTGTGACCCACTGGTGACTATCATAGCCTTTACGTCTACTAGTAGATACCTACACGAGCCATGACTCACTAAACCTCATGGAGGCTACTCAGCTACCTCTTAGAGCACTTCTCTATGAGAAGGTACTTGTACTACCTGTTGTCTCCATTGCAAGGGTGGTATCAATATCATATCAGAGATCGGTGGCCAATTGCACCTCCTAGCATAAGGTCTTCAGGACTTACAACAGACCATAGCATGCTTGGCTCCAAGTCTTATTGCTGCCCTAGGTGTGCAAGCCTCCAAGTCCTATGGTACTCGTAGAGTAATTGCCAAGCAATCTGGGACTTAGGACACTCTAAGAGTGATTGCCCAAAACATTGATAAAATCCATATCCACAAGGATTTACAGCTACTCATGGAGCTCTTGCCTAGGCGTCAATAAATCCACATCTGTCAGGATTTATGGCTACTCATAGAGTACTTGCCGAAAACATCGATGAAACCATAACCATCAGGGCTTATGGCTGCTTGTCGAGTGCCTGCCCAAATCATAAAACATACACATCTCCAAAATCATTCCATGAAAATAAAACTGCTATTTCAAAGTTTTATATGAAACCATTTAAATTTATTTATTTTCAACCATATTTCGACGAGTTGTAAAAACAATCTTCATGAGCATTCAAAACATGCATTCTTTATTCATATATTAGATAATGCACTTTTAGTTCCCAAAAGTATACATCCAACGGAATTATTACAAAAGTTGAATCTTTAGATAATATCTTAAAAGTGCTTATTGTTAAGTAGGACATAGTTAAACCAGTGATCAAGCCTTTATCAATAAAGACACACATATTACAACTTAGTCATGACTTGTAAATGTCTATTGCATGTTCATGGCATTTAGAATATTCTTTCTTAGTTTAAATGTGAATCACTTCATCATTCTTGAGTCATTTAGTTGCAAGTATGACGCCTTCTACACACTTTTGCTTAGGTCTTCCTATAGTTCAACACCTTGTGATTTGCTTTAAAATCTTTACTTTATTGCTAATATGCTTATAAAATTTTCATACTATTCTAGGCATTCCAAATATTATAATTTTAATATACAAGTCCTAACGTCTTAGTAGCACACGTAAGATCAAACCTTGATTAAGGCATTACAATGTCCACTTGATGTAAGTATAAGTTCAAAATCAAGATAGGTAGTCTAACTACTCATTTGTCTTAATGTTATAATTGAGATAAAACAAGTGTTTTAAGTTCATTTCACATCTATAGCCAATCTTAGTGTATATGATTTTTTTAAGTATTACCATTGGCTATATATATACACCTAAGTTCCAGTCAATGAGTATAACCTCTTTCCACTTCTGATTTGATAATTTTAAAAGGTGTCACAAGATAACTTCTAAATTTAACATATGCTTCCATAATTAGTAATTAATTATTTTATAAAGACATGGTGTTTAATACAGTGGAATGGAGGAATAAGATTCATGTGGCCAACCCCTAATTGGGATAAGATCTTGATGATGATGATGATGATAAACTATCATATGCATTCAATAATTCTTATAAAGACAGTAATTTATAGAACTTTTCAAAATAGCAAATCTTAATCCATCTACCTTGTGTGGTGTTTATCCTTAATTTATGTGTGTACCTCCTTTGGCTCGATCCATCAATTGACCAATTCATAGGATTCGTTGTTGATTCATAGATGGATGGTGCTGATCATGTCTTTGTCACTGATTAGTGTATCAAGAAAAGATATGTTGATCAATAACTCCAACTATGGAACACTACAGATCATAAAGAGAACTAGTGCTCGATCTCACAGATCTGGCATTGGGTGGTCAATCAATGGTTAGATCTTAGGAAATGGGCTACAAGTGTCATTGTTTTAGGGGTTTGGTGATAGATCTATGGTCAATCAGAATGAATTCTTAAATGAGATATGGATCTAGGAGTATATTTGACAAATATATAGTTAGATCTTGATGAACGGTTGGATCTAATCACATATCAGATCATCTAGAGTAAAATCTACATCTAGATCAAATTGGAAGCTTATATTGATTGTAAGTTGAAGTACCAAGTGGTTAATTAATGGTTGGATCATCTCTCACAGGTGGATCAGTCAAAGATATAATGTTTTAATGATCGATCTAAGCTTAGACCATTATAAATAGATCAAATCAACCATAGATCTAATTCATGGTGATTGATCAATGGTCAGATCATGGTAAATGGGTTAGATTATTCATACATTGAGGTGTCGATGACCGATCAATGGCTGGATCATGTGTGGGTTCAGGGATTGATCACAAATTTAACTTTTGGAGGTAGATCAACGGTCAGATCAAGATGAATGGTTGGAATAGGTTTAGATCTACCATTTAGAGGTAGATTGACAATTGGATCATTGAAAAATCTGCAAAATCAGATTAGTCACAGGTCTGACAATCTCGTCCAATGAAGGCTTTGGTCACAATTGACGGTTGGATCATATATGATCAATGAATAGATTGATGCATTTTGTTCTTTGCATTGCAAGGATTGAAATAGTTATTTTGGATCTTTGAAATCCATCCTAGATTTGGCAGAATAAGGAGTCAAAGTTTAAGTGGGTAGTGGGACTCACCTTGTCACCTTGGCCCACTGAGGCAAGTCGGGAGTAGGTGACATAGGCGAGTCGCCCTACCCTTACTTACTAAAGGAAGAGGGAAACATGGGGAGCAGAAGATCAGTGGGAAGGTGGGTAAAAGTGGGGTTGGCATGCCAACCAGAGGAAATGTAGGGGGAAATGAGACAAGTGTAGCTTGCTAGTTGGGTAGTGTTAGTCTAAAGGAGGAGAGAGAGAGAGAGAGAGAGAGAGAGAGAGAGAGAGAGAGAGAGAGAGAGAGAGAGAGAGAGAGAGAGAGAGAGAGAGAGAGAGAAGAGGGTTTTTTGGCAATGGCCAGCTAGAGGGGAGCGAGACAGAGAGTGAATGGTGGTGCTTACCCACTCATTGCCTACACTGGTGTGACCGATTGGCTACGCAGATCCCCAATGGGTTGAGGTAGGGGAAAAGGGAAAGAGAAAAGAGGGTTCTAAGCACATAGGTGGCTTGCAGCCTTGGTTTGGTTGCTGCTTAGAATCGAGAGGGGTCTAAGGGATTCGATGCTAGGTTTTTTCCCTCTCTCTAGTATAGGGAAGCTAGGTTGACAGCTCATAAACAAACAATACTGGGGGGTGTGGCTATCAATTTGGACTTGTACCCCCTATATTAGTCAAATTTTAGGGTTTTTCCACCCTAATCTTTATTTTGTGCAAAATTAGTATTAGTGGAATTGTCTCGATGTGTAGTTTTCATTTTTGATAGTTTCAAATCCAAATTTTTAGTTTTCAAGGGGGTCACTTCCTTGAAATTCAATTTTAATTTTTATTCCAATTAAATTTTGTAATAATTACCTAGAGATTAACTCAAAATTTGAAGTTGTTTTAAAAAAAAATTCTATTAAGTATTTAAAAATGTGCTCAGTTCCACAGAGTGTAGGCAGGTAACCAATATAACATAGTACCTTAAATTATGGTATAAACAAGAAAATTTTCTTACTAGAATCAAAGGAGATTTCACTAAAATGAATATCACTTAAAATAATAATCAGCCATGTAAAAATATTAGTCAAAGAACCTATCATAACATTGTTTGCATAAAAGGAGAAAATGAAGTTGAAATTGGCATGAAAATGGTACATAGTCTCTTTGAAACAAATCATAGATTTTGCTTGACTTTTTTTTGAAAACACTAGTCTAAGGATTTAGTCATCCCACTACCTGATTTCGCCTCTTTATTTTCTCCTTCTTCTTCCCACTTTCCTTTTAGTTTTTCCCCTTGCTTGGAACCTTCCCTTATCTTGTAGTTCTCTCTGTCTTTGTCTCTCTCTCTCTCTCTCTCTCTCTCTCTCTTTAAATAGTGTGCTCCATGAATTTTTCCCCTTTTTCCAATCTATAATGGGATTCCCTTCTTTGCAACTTTTTTTTCCCTTTTTCTAATCTATAGGAATTAACCTCCTAGTGTTCTTATCCAAACTCCCTTGTAGGTTCATTGTTTCCTAAGTCTCCCTAGGCTAGTTCTTTTTCTAGTAGTCTTCTAACTAAACTAGGTTTCCTTCCTAGTTGAACTTCCTAATTGAGTCTCCATGTGAAACTGATCCTTCATTTCCTTCCATGATTTTTCCTTCCCTCATGTTCTTAAGAATTAGTCCCCTCATCATTCCTCCTAAAAACAAGGTGCCTCCCCCTAGTGGGCATGGATGGGTCCGCTCTAGTATAACTTATGTCCTATAGAGTTTCCCTTAGCATCATATACTCATGTTGCCCATGTTTTGTACCCAATCACAATCTCATAATTTGGTTTGATAGGTTCTTTCATTAGATTTTCAATCCATGTTCTTATATTCATCATATAGTTCATCATCTTATTCTCTAAGTCACTTACTCTCCAATAATCATGCTTTTTTGCTTAAATTATGCTTCTTATTGAGGAGTCTTACTTGAAGTGGCACTCTCACACATTTCTTTTATAATGGCCATTGGTCTGTCCTAATTAGGTCTCTCAACTTGGGCTCCCATTTAAGTATCTTAGCTTATCTTAACAACTTCATCCTAAGAGTTCTACTCCCTTTAGGACTCTCATGTGCTCTTAACATATGAACTTGGTCCATTTTGTGTGAACCCATATGACTAGAAAGAAACATGCTATGCTAGTCTATGGTTATCTAACCCATAGTGCTCCAAAATTTTATACTTTAACATTTGTCTCAGCTTATACTTAGCTATAAAGCATAATTTATATCTTTATGACAATCTTTAACAAGGAAAGTTAAACATACTTTCTAAGAAAATTTTGGGATGTCACATCCTACCCATCTTATAAAAATTTCAACCTCTAAATTTCATGATGAGATTGTGAATAATTCAGGAAACTTTTGCTCCATATCCTCTTCCATCTCCCATTTAGCTACCTCCATTGAGTGATGTTGCCTTAAGACTTTGACCAAATATATGGTCTTATTCCTCAATACCTTTTCCTTCCTATCAAAGATGCATATTGGATTCTCTTCAAAGGTAAGGTATGGTTTTAATTCCAATGGCATCTACTCCATTACATGTGTGGAGCACATGAAACACGTTGTGCACGTTAGCTAATTATGGTGGTAAGGCTAATAGGTATGCAACACGTCCAATCCTCTCAAGGATGTTGAAGGGACCTACAAATTTGGGGCTCAACTTCTCTTTCACTCCAAATGTCTTCACTGCCCTTTGTGGTGTAATTTTTAAGAATACATGCTCTCTTACTTGAAATTTTGTCTACTATGTGCTGCACGTAACCTCTTTTGAATGATCCTCACTTTCTCTACACATTGCTATATTTACTCCAACTTCATGAACTCACATTCCCCAACATCACTCCAACAAGTAGGTGTATGACATGGTCAGCCATATAGTGCCTCATAACGTGCCATGTTGATGCTAGAGCAATAGTTATTCTTGTGGGCAATTCAATGAAGGTTATCCCAATTTCCTTTACATTCCAATGCACGAGCCTATAACATATCCTCAAGCATTTGTATGGTCCTTTTTTATTGTACATCGGTCTATGGATGAAATGAATTACTGAATTTCAAGGTAGTTTCAAGTCCTTCTTGTACACTCTACTAAAAATGAGATGTAAACATACTATCTTTATTTGATATGATGATTAGTGGTACACCATGTAGACTCACAATCTCTTTTATATATAGTTTGGGTAAACTTTCCAACTACCACTTCTTCCTAATAGGAATAAAATGTGTAGACTTAGTGAATCTGTTGATGATTACACATATCATATCATGCTCCCTAGAAGTCCTAGGTAATCCCATAATGAAATCCCATTTCCACCTAGGAAGTTCCAAAGTCTGCATATATCTCATCGTCTTTTTATACTCTAACTTAATTCTTTGACAAGTTAAGCACTTAGCCAAGCAATCTCTAATAACCCTTTTCATACCTAGCCACCAAAAATATCTCTTAGGTCTTGATACATTTTGATGCTCTAGGGTGTATGGTATATTTTCATCCATGTGCCTCTTATAATATATCACGTCTCAGTTCTGATCCTACTGGCATAAATAGTCTTCCCAGAAATCTTATACCTTCATCAGAGGCTATAGTAAAACTAATCTTCCCACTATAACATTTGAGTCTCCTAGTACTCTTCTTGGACATGTAAGACATCCTCCAAGACTTGATCTCACTATTACATTGGCTATCACATCCTTCATTTTTCTACTTAGTGAATCTGCCACCACATTCACCTTCCTAAGGTGATACTGAATGATAAAATCATAGTCTTATAAGTACTCCATCCATGACCATGGTCTCATATTGAGTTCACTCTATGAGAAAATATATTTGAGGCTCTTATGGTAGGTAAAAACGTAAAACTTTCCTCCTTACAAATAATGTCTCCATATCTTCAATGCAAATACCACAGCAGTTAACTCCAAATCATGAGTGGGGTAGTTCACCTCATGAGTTTTCATCTCTTTGAATGAAAATTCAATTACCTTAAATTATTGCATCAAAACACAACCCAAATCCTAACTAGAAGCATCACTATACATGAAAAATCTTTCACTTTCCCCTGGTAGGATTGGAATTAGTGTTGTAGTGAGTCTCTTCTTTAGCTTTTGGAAACTCTGTTCACACTCCTTCGTCCATTCAAACTTCCTATCCTTTTGAGTAAACTGCGTTAGAGGCTAAGCAATGTGAGAGAACCCTTCATTAAATCTCCTATAATATCCTGGCAAGCTAAGGAAACTTCAAATCTTTATAACTATCTTAGGTCTCTCCTAATAGGTCATAGCCTCACCTTATTAGGGTCCATCACTACACTACTAGGAAATTGAACCTGATCAAGCTAAAACTCACACTTGCTAAATTTTGCATAAATTTGGTGAGTATGAAGAGTCTTTAAAACAATTCGTTGACTCTCTCTATGTTCCTCCACACTACCAGAGTATATAAGAATATCATTAACGAACACAATGATAAGTTTGTTAAGACACTCCTTAAATATCCTATTCATCCATTCCATGAATGCAACAGGGTTGTGCATTAGGCTGATTGTCATCATACGAATCTCATAATGACCAAATTGTGCATGAAAAGTTGTCTTAGAAATATCCTCATCCCCAATCCACAACTGGTACTATTGTGACCTCAAATCAATCTTTCGGAAGTTCTTAGCAGATTACAAATGGTTAGGTTGATCATCAATGGGTGGTGGTAAATACTTGTTCTTAATTGTAACTCCATTCAACAATCTATAATCAATACATAGTCTCAATATCCCATCCTTCTTCTTAACAAACAATAGTAGAGCTCCCCAAGGTAAAACTCTTGGGTGAATAAATCCCTAGTATAATAACTCCTGTAATTGCACCTTAACTCTTTCAATCTAGTTGGTGCCATTCCATAGGGTGCCTTAGAGATGGGCATTATTTCTTTTATTAATTTAATAATAAAGTTCATCTCCTTTTTGGGTGGTAATCTTGGCAATTCTTTTGGGAAGGCATCTTGGAATTCCCTAACTACATTAATTTCTAATATCTTTTGTTCAACTTCATCCTTAACAGCCGCACTTGACAAATAAGTTTGACACCCTTTAGAGATCAACTTGAGCTTTCATGACTGAGATAACTACCACTCCATCCATATTTAATCTTCCTTTAAATTCACCATTTCGTTCATGGAAGATAACCTTCCTTTTACAACACCCAATCGTTGTTTCATGTTGGGTAAACCAATCAATACCCAATATGACATCAAAGTCTCCTATTCTTAGGAGGATCAAATTAACTTTATACTCCTTATCAACTATATTGATGGGTACATCTTTTAGAAAATCATTCACCAGAAATATATTCCCTCTAGATACATTAACCTGTAGGCAAAATCCTAACTTTTGAATAGCATATTCCATGCATGCACAAAATCACATGATATAAAGGAATGGGTAGCAAAGGATCAACTCTAGCTCTCTTAGGAGCCATCTATAAAATTCTACTAACATAGAATCCTAGTAAGTACCCTAGTCATTGTAACAATGCCAAAATTCTACTATTGCATGATCGAGGTATGAGTTTTCTAGGAGTATAAACTTTTATGGAATTAGAATTAGGAACTAAAACATAAATAGTTAGATTTTACTCAAAAAATGGAATCAATGACCCGAAGAATACTGAAAACGGAGTCCGGATGAGGAAGTTATGAGAATTCAAAATCAAGGCTATTTTGGTAATTAAAAGGGAAAAAAAACTTAGGACTTGGGAATTGAAATTATCAAATTTGGATTCTACTCATTGATACAAATCCAAGGACACTAAGACTGCTAAAAATGGAGTTTGGACATATAAATCATGAATTTTCTTATGAAGGGTAATTTGGTAATTGTACCAGTGGGTCCCACTTGCAGAAATATGGGTCCGATGATAATTAGATTTTAGTAAAACATCACATGTAGGAATCATGCCTTATGTGTGAAAGTATGTTGGGAGGAATGATGATGAAAGACATCTTGATTAATAACAAACATAAACTAATTAAAGGAAAAGAAAAATAAAATAAAATAATTAAAGGAGGGCCAGAATTGATACTATACCCTCCCCTTTTTGTGACTTTCTAAAAGAAGAACAGATCATGCGATCTATCCTCTAGCCATGAAACCCAAACCAGATGACAATGAGAGAACCGATGGAGAAGAAGGAGAAGGGAAATGAGAAGGAGAGGAGAGAAGAGACAAGGAGCAGGAGTGGAAGCCCAGTCATGCCGAAAAATGGCGCTATTACCCAAAAATGGAGATTTTGAGTTTTTTTAGGTCACCAGAGAAATAGAGCTCACCGGAGACGGCAGCGGCTTTGATCTCCAATCCGACTAGTGGATCTAAACTATAAAAGGGCACAATCAAAAGCCCTTTTGTTTCGTAGTGATCGGAGAGGAAACAATACTGGATCAAAGTGGGGAACAGTGTGCGTGTGAAGGGTTGCCTGAAAAATAGAGAACTGTCTTCTTCGGTGGCAATGGAGGATGTTGATCACTCCACAGGTAATTTCTCTACCAGTTTTGTTTTTCCTTTTGCTCTTGTTCAGCTAGTGTAGCTCCACTAGTACGCCAACCACCTACATAGCCGATTTTTCCCTCATCTTCCACAATAGGTGCACTACTTGAGCTGACCATCTTCCATGTCACTAGTACAACCAAGCTTTTAGGCATGTCGGCATGCCTAGAACTGACTAGTAACCCCTCTTTTTCTTAGGTCTGATCCCAAGCGATGACCATCCCTCTTCATCTCTTTAGCACCAGTGCAGAACCCCTTTTCAACCTTCTTCCCCAGCACCAACAGAAACCCAAAAGCCCCATCTCTCTCTTACCCATCTAGTTTCTCCATTAGTGTCAAACCAGTGACTAATGCTCGCACACCTGGGTTTCATTCCCAATGGCCACCCTACACTAATGACCCCTGTTCTACATCCAATCTATGCAAACCCACACAAATATGACCCTTGATCATGATCAGTCTCTCAATCAGCACCAGGTCTATGCTTTCGACTAGTTACAACCACCACCACCTAGATTAGTGATTGATTTGACATTCATTAAGATTTAAACATTTACGGGTCACTTAATGCTAGATCTACCTTCAATCCAGCACAATTTTAAATAGGAATCTATTGTTTCAAGGCTTAAAAAGTGGAGATTTTGTGTTTGGTTACAGTATCGACATTACACGCTTGAACTATACACTCTTGCATGGGTGTTAGAAGTGCAAAAGAGGCCTATGGAAGGGATTTTAGGAAGGAGGGATTTTGCATTTGTTGAAATATCCAAGGGATCAGCTACAACTACAAATGCATTGGAAAGAATAGGAATGAGAATAAGAGGGAGATTTGTCGTGTTTTGATTGATGACAGTGAGGATGAGGTTTAAGAAAGTAAAGTGAAGACAAAGAAGAAAGGGAATTAGAGGAAGGAGAAATTTATTTGGACATCTATTCTTTGATGAGTTCACTAACTATTGTTAGCATAAAAGTCATTGGTATTGCAGTAAAGCTTACAATAGAAGGGATAAGGCAAGTTGCTTATCCTCAAACATGTTTTGTTCTTTTTGTTGTTATAGTAGTTGTGTACAGTCTAACTCAATTGAATTACCTGAATAATATTGAAGAGCGTGATCGATCGTGGAAAAGAGGGTGATTAAAGCTAGTGGAATTGAAGAATGCATCACACGAGGTAGGTGAAAATTTAAGACAACATGTCTAAATAATAAGATGCATGTTCTAAACATGATCTTATTTTTGAGTATGGATGTTAGGAAACTAAAATGGTATGATTGATAATTGATGCTTATAACTTGTACATCATGTATGTGAATTGTGAAATTATGTTTATGGTACATGGGTACCATGTTAGTATTAATGATGTATGAGTCTAGGTTTATAAGATACATCCTAGGTAGATTATCACCAAATAAGTGAGGATGTTATTCTTGTTATGAAATATATGAACAGGAAAATTGCCTGCTATTATGATTATTTTAGATCTGAGCATGGAGGCCTGAGAGTTTTGTTTTAGATAGGCGTAGGCTTAAGGATGCTATATTAGGAGAGTTACGAGGGTTTGGCCACCCGCTCTCCAAAATTGATTATGTTATTGATGCCAAGCCTAAGAGAGGCTAAAAGTCGGGTGGGGCAATTATGGGAAGGCTGCCACTGTGATAGCCATGGCCCTCCCATATGGACATGGATATTGTGATTTCCATCGAGGATGGTATAGGTGGATTATTGAGCAGTTATCTAGGCACGTTATATAGATTCTGACTATATGCATAGCAGCCCTTATGTTTGATGCACTATGGTGCTTACATGATGGCATTATGAGATGCCTTATACTATTTTTCTAGTAGTGGCTAGAGGATTGTGGACCCCATATAGTGAGGGGCATGAGGATTCTATTAATATACTAGTAGAGGTTGAATGATTATGAACCCCACATGATGAGGGGTATGATTTTAAAACCTAGTATAGTCTGGGAATGTTAATTATGATCCTTATTGAGTATATTCATAATTTTCTGTCTTTTAATGATTTCCATAGATGTGCATTAATGTTATATGTATATATGACTAAGGGCGTAATTTCATATAAGTTTTCATAAGGGTATATGCATGGGTAGAACTATTATGTAGAGTATGGTTTATGGAATTAGATTATCTTATTTAAATGATAAATGATAATTGTAAATACTTGATTTATTGATGGATTATGGATATTTATGAAACATGCTAATAATTGATTATTAGATTATAAAACATCAATGGATTAATGAATTATGAAATGTATCGTAAATTCAAGTCAATATAAATGTTATGAGAATGAATATTCTGAATAATACAAATTAATTAATTCATAATTAAATTTAACATGCTTCTTAAACTCTCCTACCAAGCATAGCTTGTTGAGATATTGTAAATATTTTTATATTTACAATATCTTAGATACAGATAGACAGGAGAAGATGTACACAAAAGAAATCCAGCAACCATACTTCTGCTATTAGGTATACATTTTACTAAAGCTTTTGTATTGTGTAGTTAGTCATTTGAATTGTGATAGTTGGACATTTAATATAATGTTATAGGGGCTGTACAAGTGAACTACTGGATGGATCTTATTTTTAAGAAATGAATTTCTATCTTCTAAAAAACTATATATATGGATAGTGTGAATCTAAAGATGACATCTGGTTTTAAAAAAATGAATTTCAAAGTAAAATCTTTTGCTGTTTTTGTATTTTAAAATTAGAGGCATGCCACCTTTTGAAAGTGAACGTGAAAATTTTTCATGAAAAACCTGGGATGTCACAGTCATCCTATCTAGTGAACCTAGAATGTTAAGACTAATTGTTGATGTTCTATGGCACTAGTTGCTTGGTTGTGAATTGTTGTGATTTTAACTCTTAATGCACAAGCACACATATTAGTTGTAGTAAATCATAGGAGGAGGTCAATACCATGAGAAATCAAATGTATTTGTGATATTAGTGGGTCCTTCCTTAAATTACTTTACCTAACCAAAGATAGTGAGATTTTAACCTAAACTAATAATGAAAACTTTAAATAAATCTAAACATGGATTATGGAAATATGCCAAAAGTAAACATGTTTCAACTTACCAATTTTCTTAAAAACACACTTTCTAAAAATAAAACTTTCCTAAATACTTCTTAAAGATGGAATTAAAAGCTTTATAAATCATGCAATTTTAATTAATGGAAACTAATATAAGGAAATTAAGTAACAAATTCATTACTTTCCTAAATTAAACTTTCTAAACATGAAAATTAGAAACTTCCTAAAAGTTTTCTAAAGTGCAACCAATCTTAGGAAAGATCACACAAACCTAAATGTGGCCTAAACTAATTTGGAAAACTAGAACAAGTTGTGTGTAAAGGCTAATAATTGTGCACATGAACTTTAACCTAAATGTCAAACATTGATATTACGATAACATGAAGTATATGAAACAAGAAGTGTGCATATGTGAACATAATATAATGCCTGTAATTCCTAAGTGCAAAACTAATCTAGAATAAACATAATAACTAAAGTAGAATGCATGGATCTAATAATAGTGTAAATCTTGAATGGAACATGAACTATGAGAGAACTATGAATTAATAACCATGTAATACAATAGACAACCATTCATGACCATGCGCATAACCCATGGGATGTACACATGGTTCTTGAATGAAACTAGAATGCTATTAATCTATGTTGGCATGCACAAGAAATATAAAGCAATGGTGCATGGAAGAGCGGGTAGTATAATAAAACCCATCTAAATGATGCAACCTAAATCTAAATGTGACTCCTAACTCTATGTGATATGCAAACATACAATCCCTCATGCTAGTGAGCTTGATTTAATTATCTTTGTTAATCTGAGAGGTTGTGGTTTTTAAATCTAAGCTAGACAGTTCCTCCTTCAATTTGGACTTGACTACCACTTAACAGTTAGATCTTGCCCGAGGTGGTTAGTACAATTCTCACGGTAGGAGGCATTTAGACCTCAATGAAGGTCAACAAAAGGCATGAAAAAATCACTAGAATTTTGGGTACCCACTATGATCACAAAGTTTAAAAGCCACTAGAGTGAAAATAGGTCGCTTCTTTCAAAAAGGGTCCTATGAGCTCAAAACCCTAGGTCCCTTTCTACTTGATTTTAGATTAAGATCAACATTTGGGATTACGAGCATACAAGGAATTGATTTGATTACCTAGATGGGCAAAGAATTTGGTGATGAAATCTAGTCCTTATCTTATGAGGTTTCCTATGGGACCCTTACTAGCAATGTCTACTATGCACCATAAAGTTGTAAACATGCAATGCATTACAAGGAAAGGAAATTAATACTTACCCATATGCTATCTAACTAAGGGTTAGACAGGTGCACAACTAATGCAACCACCCTAAATAAAATGCAATAAGTATAATGAATGACTGTAAACCATATGAGTGACACTACCAAACACTATGCAAACTATGCTAAATGTAACTACACTAAAAAAGTAAAAGAGAGTGAGGAAGGCTTACAATGATATTTTTGATGAAGATCATGTGTGGGCCACCATAACCCACACTTGCCAAGTGTTACTATGTCCCTTTAAAATGAAGGAAATAATTGCAAATTACAATGGCATCTCACTACAAATTTACTCAAAAATAGAAAATCATAATCTTAGAAAGCAAGAATATCCTATCTAAGTTAATGAAGCTTTTGCCCAATTCCCCAACATAAGACAAGTAATATATGTCAATTTTTGAGAAATTAGCAAAATATACAAGAATGATGTAAAACTCCTAATCTAATGCAACCTAAAACTATAACTAAAGATAAACAATATAAATAATGATCTAACAACAAATCCATTGTGACTTTTGGGCAATGGCACCAAAAACTTGGTGTAGCTTTAATATTACTCACAAGCACATGAATCAATGTATTTATTGCATGCAAAAAAGGTTGATCCCACGAGGAATCTCACAGAATTTGCATGTTGGATGGATCTTATTTAAAGTACTTAACTTTAGCCAAAGAGAGAGAGAGAGAGAGAGAGAGAGAGAGAGAGAGAGATTAAATTGGATGTGAATTTAAACTAGGAATGTAAATGACAAAAGAAAAGAAATATGCATGAAATTACAAATTACAATTAAACTAAACTTGTTAAAAATAAAACTAAGCAATGAAATTAGAAACTTTCCTAATAAACATGCATGCAATAAAAGAAACTAATCAAAACTAGAATTAATGAGTCTGTGAAACTTAAACTAAAGAAACTTCTTAAAAATGAACTTTCCTAAACTAACACTTTTCTAATTCTAAAACTTTCCAAAATGAAACTTTCTAAAACTTGCCTAAGATGAAAATAACTAATTAACAATTGTTAAACTAAGATTAAACAATCAAACAAAGCAAGAATCAAAAGAGGGATCACCCTGGTCCCATGCGTATAATCCATCCAATGGTGCACATGATTCATGGGTTACAAATAACCTAAATATATAAATGGGTTCCTAAGGATTTGAGCAAATAAGGAGTATAGACTACTGGAAATTAAGCATGAACTTTGAATGGAAAATTTCCATATTTGAAGCACTTGAAAAACTCAATTCAAACCAACCATGGAAAGCAACTTCACAAGAACTTTTTATACAAGATAACATTTAAAATTAAGGTAATATGCTACTGGAATTCAGTATGAACAATAAAATTTATAAAATTTTATTAATTGAATGGCAATGTACATGAAAGTAAAGTGTTCACAAACTTGCAGATAAGATCTAGAATTTGTGCACAATTACAATACTAGAAATTTGATTCAACTCAAAGCTGTAACTCTCTCCAACAACCTTAAACTAAACTTAGATAACATGCAAGTGGAATCCATAAGAAAATCAAGAGAAAAGAAGTAAGAAGGATGGGAACTATTCTAAGGAAAAACAACAACTCAAACTAGTTCTAGAACTAAGAAAAAAGCAACTAAAAGTTGAAGGGGATTCAAAAGATTTAAGCTACCATTTCTCTAGGATGTCAGTACCAGAGAAGCAATAACTTAGACCTTAATAGAATAAGCATGAAAATCTAGAGAGATGAAGGTAAATATTTAAAGCAAAATCAAGGGATTCTATGCATATGGAATTAGAAATACAAAACAAGAACAACTAAGCAATAAAAGCAAGATACTAACCTGGAATTGAAGTGCAAAAAACTAAGAAATTAATTGAGAATCTAAGGAAGAATAGATCAAAAGAAAACTAAAGTCCAAATCTCCAAAGATCAATAAGCTAGTGTGACTTTTAAGGTTTTTCGCCAACCTATACTTAGAAAAAAACATGGAATACTTGGGTATTTGTAGATTCTTTGGCTTCCACTTTGATGATAGCTTAATCTAAGAGAGCAAAGTAGATTTAGATTGAGGATTTCAATGAGGAAATTTAGGTGGAGAGATGATTTGGAGGAATCATGTAATAAGATGACATCAGCATTGGTTGCCATGTATTTAGAAAGGGGGGAGTATCATCTTCTTAGGAAGGTGGCATAGAACTCCTTCCCTTCTAAATATATGGTTTGGCTATTGCAAAAAGTGAGAAAAAAAAATCATGAAAGATAGGAAAAATGGGAAAGATGTAGTGTTTTAGGTATATGACTTAGATCTAGGGGTTTCCAACTTAGGAAGCCACCTAAAATGACAACTAAGGAAGGGGGAGGGGTCATCATTTTAGGAAGGTGCCTCCCTCAATATAAAAGCGTGAGACCCTAGATTAGGTGGAGGAAAAGGATGGAAAATGGAAAGTGGAAAGTGGGATTTTTGCTTGAATTGGTTCACCTATGCATGATTATCTTACCTTGTACAAATATCTCATAAAACCTTCCAATTATCCCTTGAAAATAGCATTTTTAGCATGAGATAATTGCTTGAATTGGTCCTCCAATCATGTGAGTCCATGTGGCATAATGGCTCAATTTGATGGTCTTTCCTTGATGGCTAAGTCCTTTGGCTTCAAAGCTTGAATGACTTGGCTTACTTAGCTTTCCTTGTTAGAATCTTATGCATGGCTCCAATTCTCATGCAAAGTTGGTGAAAATTTATGGCTTTTTTGCATGGACCATTTTAGTCACCTTTGATGCTTCCCATTGCCTTCTTGCTTGCCCTAGGAGGGTCTTAAACCTTGATCACACTTTGGGTTGATGACATTTAGGCTTTGGTTTGATCTTTTAGTCTTGATCTTCAATTCTCATCTTGATCAATCTCAACCATTGGATCACCTCCTCAACACCTAAAAAGATGAAAATCCCTAATTAAACCCTAGAAAACTATGTTGATTCACATATTTACTCTAGATTAGCTCCTGAACATGCAAAATATCAAACCTTTGAATTATTCAGTCAGAAATGTTTATGTCGCAAATTTTTGAAAAAACCCTAGAAATAATACTATATTTGTAACACATGGCCTACTAATTGGGTACTTTTTATGCAAAATCGAACACTTATCACATATCTTCCGAACAATCTTTGTGTACCCTTAGACCATTGCTTTGACAACCCTACCATAAGCCTATATTTAGTCCTATTAGAAGTCCTAACTTGATCTTAGGAGAAGTATGACTTGGACATAATGGAACATTTTTAGCATAAGGGTAGCATTTTGAATTGTTGATCATTTCTATTAGCATGCTAAAGTTAAGAGTTTAATGAAAGCTAAATATAAGAAAATTCTCTCAGATCATAAGGGACTTTCATAAGGACTTTTGACGATGTTTATGGGTAACATTTTTGAAAACCCTTACAAGACTGCAACTCTTCCACTAGGGTAACCAAGGAACTTAAATGCTTTCTACATGCACTAAATGCATATGAGCGAACTAGTAAAAGTGGTTAGGAATTTTTTTTTAATCTTTTTCATTTCTATTTTTGGTTTTTTTGAGGACTAACAAAATCTAAGTCTAGGGCTATTTGATATATATAAGAATATTACATACATGTTTCTATATTTAGAAATTTTAACCTCATAAATTATTTAATTATCCCTAATTAGGATTAATTATACTATTTTATAGTTCTAGGTTACAAATGAAAAAATGCACAAAATTACATATTTTACACTAGAAGAACAATTTCACATTCCAAGCTATATCATGGGTCACAAATTCCAAAAGTGAAGTCCTCGAGATTCAAAATAATAATTGAATGTCAATATCAACATTAGAGCATTCAAAAACCCTATGCGCAACACCTACTCAAATGAGGGTTAGAAGGTGAAAAAATTCCAATTCATGCATGATTGCATACATTACACCACCTTAGGAAGCTTATGGGAGAAGTTAAATTCATATACAATGGAATCATATACAATAAAAGGTTCTTAGAAATAAAAGAAGACTAGGGCCGGTGTAAAGAATTTTTACTTATATTTCTCTCTCCTACTCAACCAAAGCATGAAGATCAACCGATGATTGAATGTCCTATCCATACAAGATATTGAAGAAAAATTGTTCCACATGAGCATATGAATATCTACAAGAGTCAAGGCCATTCATTCTAGGGCAATCCAATCCAACGGTGAAGGGAAAATGAAGCATAAAGAAGATTTACATGTCATAAATGTATCCCATCCATTCAAGTAAGGGTAAGCCTGATCTAAGAGTAAGGAATGAAGTATTGAAAATATTAAAACCCTAACATCCTTTACCATGTCAAAAAGTCAACCTAAAACCCTAATAAAAGAAAGATCTGAACAATCCATCCTCATCCAAAAGTCCACATTCTTTTTTGGTTTCTAAAATCAAACACATACCCACCTAGAAGAACACGTCCCCTCTCATTAGGACTTTCTAAATTTGAATCTCACTTTATTTCTTCACCTTCTTTCTATTTCTTTTCCTTCTTTTTTTTTTCCCCCCTTTTTTTCCTTACCCTTCCTCTAAGTTATTTCTATTTTTCTTCAACTAACTAATAATCATGGAATTTTGGATAAAACCCACCAATTACTTACCCATGTCTTATAACTTATAGGGGTAAAATAGGGTTTTTGACCAAAATTCGTAACACATGCATTTTTGACCTAATGACTCAAAAATTTGATATTTTGTAGGTTTAGATGCTAATCCAAGGTAAGTATGTGATTAATCATATTTTTTTAGGATTTAATTAGA
This sequence comes from Warburgia ugandensis, assembly GCA_035236585.1. Lineage (NCBI taxonomy): Eukaryota > Viridiplantae > Streptophyta > Magnoliopsida > Canellales > Canellaceae > Warburgia > Warburgia ugandensis. The sequence continues at coordinate 28,033,136 of CP141128.1, forward strand.
GTTTTTAACATTTTGTATGAAGCAAGATGGTGACTTGATGGCCGAGATTGATTAGTATGAAAATGGAAGATCAAGTCAAGACCTAAAAATCATATATCCAAAGTGAGATCAAAGGTCAAGATCATCTTTGGGACAGGCAATGGATGCAATTAAAGAAATCAAAGGTGGTCAAAGTGGGCACATGCACTGACCATGCAAAGTGCACCACCTTTGCATGGGTTACACTTAAGCCACTTAGCCATATTCAAGCCATGAACAAGATGACAAACGAAGGAGCCAAATCAACCACCAAAGCCAAGGATATGAGCCATCAAGATAAGCCAACAAAGCCATCAAAACCAGCCATGAAGTCACCCCAATAGAGCTCTCAAAGTTAGCCATCATAAGCCACATAAGTCAAGTTGAATGGAAGGCCCAGATTGGAGGAAAATCCAAAGAATTATCCTTGGGGTTTATGGAGATATTTTGAAGAGAAATGAGGAAAATTCTAGTAGGACAAGATAGCAAGTGGGCAAAAAGGAAGAGAATTTTTTTTATGTTTTTCACACTTTTTTCTCACTTTCCACCTTACCACACAAATCTACTACAAATTTCCACCTTTCCACTTAAAGGGTTTCAAATTTCTAAAAGTCTTTAACCAAACCACCCTTCTAACTCTACCAAATCCCCTCACTCCATTTCTTTCCCCTTATCTCTCCATCTTTCCGCACTTCTACATCTCTTTCTAACAACCTATCTACCTAAAATTAATCCTAACCATTACATCTCATCTTAATCATCTCCACCCTAGATCATATCCTAAAAAAGAGGAGAAGGCAGTCACCTATATAATTTTTGGAGGGCTTCCACATTTGGAAATATCTCTGGGAAGGAAGGAGGCTCTTGAGAAAGTGGTGCCTCCATCCTCCTTTAACTCTTTTTCATGACCCCCATTCTAGAATAGAAGATCAAGGTGGAATGCTTAGAAGTGAATTCCTCCAACAAACTCCAACACCTCCAAGCCATCTCCAACCTTTCTTCTTTGATCCCTCACTCATCTACATGGTAATTCTTCTAATCTTGTGTTCTTGTTCATGGTTTTATTAGTTTTCCTTTGGCTGGATTATTTATGCATAGTGATTCTCTTTGTTTGCTGTTCAACATGCAATATCCTTTGTTACCCACCACTTTTTGTTCTTCATAGATCCAAGGATTTTTTCCTCTTGATGTGATATCCAAGGTAAAGCTACCTTGAATCTCATTACTCTTATTTCTTAACTCTTTGATCTTCACTTTGTTCTAGATCTACATCTAGTTGCTTTCCTTTCCAATTTTATGGTCTTTGATCACTTATTTGCTCCTATGGTTTCCATGCATGTTGCTTGATGATATTGGCTATCAATTGTGGGTACTTTAAAGGTATTTTGGTTGAGATTTCCTTATTAGAAAAGTGTGCACCATTTCATTAGACATGTACATGTGAACTACTCTATATGTAGTTTTGGGTTCAATAAAATCATTTGAATGTTTAGCTTTCTCTACTTTGATTTGAATGATTTAAACTTTCTTAGCTGTGAATAGAATTCAACCATAACCAATGAATGTTGTTAATGAGTGATCATTTGTTTTAAATCTAAAAGTTTCCTGGTGATATTAAGAAGATTTTGATTATAAGATTCACACACAAGGTTACATGCTTTAGTTAAATGTTCCATGCGGTCTTTACTTAAGGAATCAACAAGTTGTTCCTTGAATATTATCATGCTATTCATGACTTTCTATTTGCATCAATGATCATTTAGATTTAGCAAATATGTCACACACCATCATCTTTGAACCATGCGTACACCTTTTGGGTCATACGCATGGTTATGAGGGAGTGTTATATGAAGTTATTTGATATATGTGCTATTAGTCTAGTTCTCCATTAGATGCTCTAAGATTACATGCTTTTAGTTTTCATTTAAAATATCTTGTAGTCCTTTCTTCATAGGATCATACACACCATCCATTGGTGTCATGTGCATGATTGTTAGATGAGTTTCTTACTCTATTTGTTTGATTCATTAGTTTAACATTAGTTAAGAAGTTTCTTATTTTAATCTTAGAAAGTTTGATTTCAATTTAGGAAAGTATTATTTGTAGAAAATATGTTTTCAAGAAAGTTTCCATCTTAGTTTGTTTACATTTATTTCCATATGTCATGCATTCAATTTATGTTAAGTTTTCAATATTAGTTTAGGTTTAAAATCACACTATTTTTGTTGAGGTTATTTAGTTTAAGTAAGGACACGCATAACACAATAGTTCAAATCCTTTCGGGTTCAACCTTCTCACATGAATTACCACATTTGATTATTGTGCTTACAATTTTTAACTTAAAATCACAACATGATTTTGGCACTGTTACTAGGGAATTGCAACATTTTGTGTAGTGGACCATACCTTAGATTATTTTCCTGTAGTCTGGGTTTAGGGTACGTTAGTTTAGTGGTTTGCATAATTTTTACATTTATTTGCTATTTTCCTCATATTGACCTATTTATTTGATTGTTTTGTGTAAAAAATTGGAAAAGGAGTGGCAGCAATCCTATAGGTTACGGCTTCATCAATATAGATTAGGTTTTCATTGCTTCCATAGATTAGGATTTGAGTGAAATAGTAGTGAGGTCCATTGTAATTTTAATTTATTTTTAAATGGGTAGTAATAATACAAGCCAAGTGAGAGGTGTGGTAGCCAATACTTGATCATCATTGGACCCTTCACTGTGAGCAGTTCTCACCCAAATTTTAATTTTTAGGTTAAAGTGCATTTAGTATAATTTTTCATTTGTGATGGTAGTATAATTCATATAGATTAGGGCCATTCATTGATAACTATTGCATAATACTTAGGATTGTTACATTAGTTCAAACACCTATTTAACAAACGTTAGCCTAAGCTCATCTACAACCAAAGCATAGGCTGCGGGGTTATAGTGTCTTGTCTGTTAAGGTACCTAACCCTTTGTTGAGTAGACATTAGTTTGCCTTTTGTTTTGCATTGCATGTTTATAACTTTATGGTGGAATGAAACTTAATGCTAGTAAAGGTCCAATAGGAACCCTTATAAGGATTGGATTTCATCACTAGCTCCTTGGCCCACTTAGAAATCAATCAACATTCTTGTATGTTGCAATCCCAACCCTTGAACATTAACTTAAAATAAAGTAGAAAGATACTTAAAGTATCAAGCTCATAGGATCCCTTTAAAAGGACATGATCTATTGTCACTCCAGTGGCCTCTGAGCATTATGGTTATAGTAGATATCTTAAAATCCAAGTGATTTTCCCACACCTTCTGTTGACATTAGTTAAGGTCTAAAGACCTCTTGACATGAGGATTGTATCAATCACTTTCAAGCAGGACCCAACTAATAAGCAGTAATCATATTTGGATAAAAGGATGAACTATCGAGATCTAAGTTTAAGAAGCTACCTAGATCTAGGTTTAAGAAGCTACCAACTATGCAATAAGGAAAGATAATCAAAACACTGTTCGATTAGTGAATATTAGGATTTGATTGCGTATCACTTAGAGTTAGATTTAGTATATAGTTAGGACATTTAGATTAGGATAGTTTATGGATGGGAATCGATCTTAGAACTTAGAGTTAGCACCATTCGACCTAGAGATTCAAGGCAACTATAGACAAGGGGAAAGAAACTAAGTTCTTATCCCAATGGTTGAACCACAAGTAGAAGTTGAGAGCAAATCTATTAGAGATTTTTATGCACCACTTCGACTCAACATCCCATCTTGCATAGTGCTACCTTGAACAAATGTAGACCACTTCAAGTTTGTAACACCCTTAATTTTTGTAAGGAAATTGAATAAATAACGAAATTAAAAATTCCAAGGAAAGTCAGTATGGAATATTAGGGTTATTAAAAATGCACTGCTCATAGAAGTGGAGTCAAGGTTGGAAACTTAGATATTTAATATGTACGTGAAAATTTGTCTTGGATAGACTATAAGTTTGTCTAATTCAAAGTTCGGGAGAAAGATCTATATTTTTCTCAATTTTTAACCGAAATAGGGAAAAAATGTAATTCCACCTCATAATCAAGGTATAAGACATGTATAACTGAAAACATACTTAGCAAATCAATTAAAATGACACCAAGTACGTCAAAATTTGAGTTCGTATGAAAATTTGGTATTTTTCTACATTTTTCAACAAAAAGGGCAAAATGGTCATTTCACATTAATGTGGGGCCCATAGATGTGGGGCATCGGTCTGAAAACATCAATAATTGGTCAACCTACTACCAGCTGGTAGTGGGGACAGAGGTGGAAGTGGGGGAATTCTTTTTAATATAAAATTCAAAAGAGAAAAGCATAATTATTAGGGAAAATGATTAAATTTTTTAGAAAATGCCTATAAATACTCAGAAAAAATTCCCAAAAATATTCATAAATTTCATCACAAATTCTACAACTTCTTCTCTAATTCTAGCCCCAAATTCCCTCTCCTTTTCTACTTTCTCCCTCTTTTCCTCTATTTCTCTCTTTCTTTTCTTATTTCCAATTTTACCCCTAAGTGGAAAACCTATAGAAATCCAGTGATCTAACCCTCATATCAGAAATCCAAATTGTTAGATCAATTTTTAACAAGATTATCTACAAAACCCCTGTGCTAATTGCATGATTCACCGATGATTTCATTAAAAGATCACAAATTATGTCGTCTCCAACATAGTTCAATTTTCGGTGATGATTTTCTTAATTTTGGTAGGATCTTCTCTTCTGGACACTTCCAGGTAGGTTTTCTATCTCTTTATTTTCATTTTTCAATATATTTTCCCTAAAATTAGGTCACTGGACTAGTTTTCCCACCAAAATTCTAGCAAAACTAGTCCTGGTGATGGAGGCCTAGAACATCATCAAGGACACCTCAGATAGAAAAACTGAGTTGTCCAATGAATTTAGAAGGCCCAAAAACCTTAATAATCATGATCATAGTAAGTTTTATTTTTCATTTGGACCCTTAATTTTAAGAAATAAGATCTGGTAGTCCACAATCAATTTGGACTATTGAAATTAATGGAAACTTGAAAATTCAATTCGAAACTCAATTTAAATCCAAATCTAGATTGGAACAAAGCTATAAATTCCTTGTATTTTGTAGAATATAATAAAATAATGATATTGAGGTTTTTAATTTGATATATATGAAATAAATTTTAAAGTTAGTTCCAATAGTAGTGGATCATGATCAAATTGATGTTAAAAAGGAAATCTGATCTGATGGATGGATCCAAGACATGTCGAAACCTTAATATCAATAATCATAGTAGAATTTCCAGGCCTATAGGTTAGTTAAATTGATCAAAACATTACAGATTAAGATTAGCCATTGAAAACAGCTGAAAACTTAAAAATGAAATTCCTCACTCATTTTAAGTCTAATTGTTTATTAGAAAGATTATATGAATAGATCTTGATGTGGGGAACCTACTGAACCCATAAAAATAATATTTTAATTATTAAAACTTTCTGTTAATTAAAAATACACCTACTAACACATTTGATTAAGCAGATCTAGAGTGATAAGAAGTGAGGGTTTGTATCCATTAAGGATATAATGATGATAAATAATTATGGGGGTGGTTGGATTGGATTGACATGAACTGGATTAAAGTTTAGACCATTGAAAGTAAAAATGATCATGGAAAATCCCAATGGATCCTCTTGATCTAGTAGATCAAGAATGATCAGACAAGATGGACCTATAAAAGTGTTGATCTAAGGCTAATATCATATTATTAGAGATGTTGGATCAATAAAAAACATGAAATATCAAGGGTTGTACTCTTAATGGAATATTAACCTTAGATCGAAAAGATGGACAAATCGAATGGTTGGATCATAAGGATAAATTGATCATATGCTTAGTTAATGGTATTTAATAGTATATTTGATTTAATTATTATCCATGTCAAGTTTCTAATTTTAGCATAATTTTCTTTAATTTCTTAGATTAAAATGTTGTTAATATTCTAGTTAATTGTTTTATTAGCAAATTTAATTCATGTCAAATTTTCAATTCCAGCATGATTTTCTTTAAATTCCCTAGATTTAGATTTATTAGGTTAATTTCTTTTAAATTTCCTTTACATTAGTAGAGTTACAAAAAATACCTTAAAAGGGGTAATTAATGAAATATAGTTAGACTTCACAAAATACACATGTACATCATGAGAAATAATCATAGTAAGGGCTATAGTTAGTAGGAGAATAAAACGGTTGGATTTTTCATTTCCTTAGCCCAACATAGAAGCATAATAAGCATCCATGAATGACATAGTATATGTTCATGGAATTAAGTAAAATCAAGTAGAAATAAAACCTAGGGTTATGAGCTCATAGGACCTTATTAAAGGTTGAGCTAAGGCTATGCCCTTGCATTTTATGCATAGCGGTTAAGGGGGTTTCTAATGAGCCTCGCTGTCCCTCCACCTTCTGTTGATGTTTGTTGAGGTCTAAACGCCTCCTTACATGAGGATTGAATTAACCATGTTGGGAATGACATGTAACTGGTAAACCTTGGCCAATTGAAAATAAGAGGAGCTGTCTAGAATTAAGAATGAATAAGTTACCCTCAATCCAATAAAACACTAACTGGTTGAGAAATAATAATAAAAGCATAAAAGGTTAGCAAATTATCTAACTCTAATAAAAATTGTAAGTAAGATAAGGATGATCTGGCAAGATCCGAGAGAGATCTTGAATGATAAAAAACAACAAAAGAAAAGAAATACAATGTAGCCTATATTATTATTGTATGATTTTACTTATAGTATAGATTTGTTAGCTTAGAAGGTTTGAAACCTTAATCATGTATGATTCAAGGAAAATTAGGGCATCCTTCATAGGATAACCCAAATACATGTAAAAAGAATACTTATATAAAGGAATAACTTTATATGTATGGTTTGACAGATATATGAATCAAGACCATGATGGACAATATAGAGTGAATACCACTTTGAGGTAGGTGGATGTACAAGAATGCATTAAAGATCATGTGTGTGTGTGTATATATATGTATATATGATCTTCTGTCTGGAATTATAGACCTTCATGATATAAGTATACCTATGGTACCTTAGAATAATAATGATCCAAGCAAATGATCCAACCAAGTGATCCAATCCCATGATCCATCCAACTGATCCAATCTAATGATCCAATCAAACGATGAGAAATTAATGAGATGTGTGGACTAAGGAAACCCTAAGAATAGGCCATAAAAAAAATTTCAGCCTTTTTAGTTAAACAGACACATCGTTTGATATGTACAATGTATTTTACATACAAGTGTGGTGGCTTGTGATTTTGTTTTGCACAGGCCTAGGCTTGGGGATGCTATGCTAGGGAAGTTATGAGGGTTTGGCCACCTGCTTCCTGAAATGTATGATATGATGGATACCATTCCCAAAGAGAGGCTAAAAGTTAGGTGGGGCAATCATGGGAAGGTCGCTGCTGTGACAGCCATGGTCCTCGCCCATGCAGAATGGATTTTGTTATTCCATAGTTGGTATCAATGGATTATTATGCAATTATCTAGGTGCGCTGTATGGATTTAAACTGCAGCATAGTAGTCCTTGATGATTTTGCATTATGATGCACATATGATAGGTATAGTGAAATGCCATGGCATGATGAGATGCCAAGTATGATGAAATACATGAGTTCCTGGAGAGAAAATTCCCATATGAGATTTGGCTAAATATTGATCTCCTAAGTGGGAGTATAGCTAGGGGAAGGAACAAAATTTGAGTATTTTCACTATTTTAATGGGTTTACCCTATACTATATAAATGATGTATGTACTCTATGATGAGATGGTCCATGAATGGGCAAGCATGATAGAATGATGAATGAGATATCATATTCTTGTATTAATGAAGTATTATATTCTTGTATCCCCTACCAAGCATAGCTTGCTGGGATATTGTAAATGTTTGAATGTTTACAATATCTCATATATAGGGAAGGATACTTGAGGACGTATAGCTTGAAGAGCCTAGATGCTACTAGACTAATCAGGGTATCTTCTTTGAAGATTGTGAAACTAGACTATGTACTTTGTATTTGGACAATGGATTGTAATTGTAATATAGGGGCTATGTAAAGTGAACTACTGGATGATTCCTGGTATTCAATATAATTTTATTTTGATACAAAAATCTTTTATGGGTATTATGTATGCTGAGGTGAGACTTGGGTTGCATTACAAATTGATTTAAAAGACAAGAATTTCTGCTGCATTGTTTGAGAAATTTTTTTACTACTAAGGGCCTTGCCTATGAAAAATATATTATAAAATGTGTTACAAAAACGTGGGTCATCACAAAGTTAAAGATGGGAGTCATACAATTACTCCCCACTTTTTACAATTGACATCAGGAAGACCCTTACCTGCATATCAAGGAGTTTTGCCACATTTAGGTTCCAAAATTTTTCAGATGATACTATTAGGCTTAGGTTATTCCCATTGTCACTCAAGGATAAAACCAAGTCATGGTTCAACTCCATGGAGGTAGGTTCCATTAATGCATGAGCCCAATTGTCTAGGTAGGTTTTGAACAAATTCATCCTTGTTCACAAAACAAATGCTCTTTGGTGAAAAATTATCAATTTCCAATGAAGTAATGATGAACAATATTGCAAATGTTGGGACCAGTGGATGAACTATACAAAAATGCCCTCATTATGGATTTGAGAAATGGCAGTAAGTTCAATACTTCTATGAAGCATTGATGCCTCAGAATAGACAAATCGTAGATGGCATGAGTGGAGGGGTCCTCATGGTTTCATAAGCTCTATCTCATAAGCTCAACTCTATACTTGAAAAAATGGATAAGTATAATGGGAAAGAGGGTAAACTTGAAACTACATTTTAGTCCCTCATGGCTACCACATCTATTAAGCCTCCACAAGAGGTCTGTGCCCTCTGTTCCAGCCTAGCCCAAATGACCACATCTTGTTCGTCAAATAGAGTGCTTAATGACTATCTTGTTGATCAAGGGAATGCATTAAATGCATATTGCCAGCCTAATGACAACCCATATTCTAAGAACTATAATCCTAGATGGGTTAGGCATGTAAAATTTTCCTGGTCAAAGAATAACTACCAAGGGGAACCATCTGTGAACCCCCCTAACCAAAACATTCCTAGAGCTATAGTTCCTCAAAAGCCACCTACTTCCAACAACCTTAGCAATTGAAGAAACCATATTTTGAGGAAAACTTTCAAGCCCTTATTGAAAGATCTTTAAATGTCAATTCTCAAGCCATAGACAAACTAGAGATGCAAGTTAGCTAATTGTTAGATGCATTGCAAGATAGAGGAAAGGGTAAGTTCCATAGCCCATCCCTAACCCTAAGGGTCAATTTGAGATAGGGTCAAGTTCTCAAACCTATAATTGTCATGAGCATGCTAAGTCTATCACTACCCTTGGGAGCGGTTGTCAAGTTGACAACAAAGTAGGGCAAGCTAAGGAATCTAAAGATGAAAAGTAGGCAACCCAAACAAAGAAGAAGAGAAGAGACAGAAATCTCCTGTAGAACCTATAAAGGAGGCACCCTATGTGCCCAAAGCCCTGTTTCCTTAGTGAATGAATAAGGCTTGAAATGGAGCAAACTTTAAGAAGCTTATGGATGCATTTAAACGTGTTCAAATTAATATTCAATTGCTCAATGCAATAAAAGATGTCCCCGCCTATGCCTAGTTCTTGAAAGAGCTTTGCACTTGAAATAGAAAGCTAAATGTACAGAAGAAAGCTTTCCTCATCGAGCATATGAGATCATTAATATAACATAAGACCCCCCACCGAAGTTTAGATACCCAGGATGTCCTATAATTTCTTTCATTATTAGAGATCATGTCATAGATAGGGCACCGCTTGACCTAGGGGCGATTGTTAACTTGTTGTAATACTCTATCTATGAGTAACTAAGGCTTGGTGAGTTTAAACCTACCACTAACATGCTACAATTAGCAGATAGATCAATAAAGATACCTTGTGGTTTGGTTGAAGATGTGTTGATATGGGTTGATCAATTTCACTAGTGATCGATTTCATTGTACTAGACACCTGGCCTATATTTGATATTGGCTGTCAAATTCTAGTTATACTTGGATGTCCATTCCTGGCAACGTCCAACACCATTACTGCTGCAGGAATTGTGTAATGAAATTGTTGTTTGATAATATGAAAGTTAACCTTGATGTCTTTAACGCCAACCAACAACATTTAGACCTTGATGATTCTTATGAAGTGAATTTGATCAAGATTCTAATTCACGACATTCATCCACCATCTCCTGTCTTTGACTCACTAGAGGCTTGTCTGATGCATTTTAATGGAGATTTTGGTTTAGACCAGTCTACTGAGGAGGCGAACAACCTTTTATAGGCTGCTCAAATCATGGATACCTCCAAGTGGGGTCCTTATGTGGAGCCATTCCCACCTTCAGAGTTTGTTCCCATACCCACTCTAGAGCAACCACTTTCTCTGGCCCTAAAATCCTGTGTGACAACCTCAAATACTCTTACTTAGGACTAGATGAAACCTTACCTGTGATTATAGCATTAGATATAGACAAGGAACATGAAGGAAAATTACTTGATGTTCTTAAGGAACATAAGTGTGCTCTAGGGTGAACGTAAAAAGGATTAGTCCAACCATATGTATGCATAGGATACACTTGGAAGAAAATGCAAAACCTTATAGGAAAACTCAAAGATGACTGAATCCACAAAGAAGGACGTGGTCAGAGATGAAATCCTTAAGCTTTTAGATGATGGTGTCATATATCCCATCTCTGACAGTACTTGGGTTAGCCCCGTTCAGGTTGTACTCAAGAAATGAGTTAGCACCCACCTACATGACCATCAGGTGGAGAGTCTACATTGATTACCAAAAATTGAACTTGGTCACCAAGAAAGACCACTTTCTTCTACCTTTTATTGACCAAATGCTTGAGTGATTAGCTGGACATAGTTACTCTTGTTTTCTAGATGGTTATTCTGGTTATAACTAGATACTAAAGCACTGGAGGATCAAGAGAAGAGCACCTTCACCTGCCCTTTTGGGACCCTTGCTTGCCAACTTATGCATTTTGGGCTTTGCAATGCTCCTACTACTTTTCAAAGGTGTATGTTGAGCATCTTTTCCAATATGGTGGAAAGGTTTCTAAAGGTATTCATGGATGACTTCTTGGTATTTGGATCCTCTTTTGATGAGTGCCTGCACCATTTGAAGTTAGTTCTTATAAGGTTTTAAGAGAAGAATTTAGTACTAAACTAAGAAAAGTACCATTTTTTAGTACAAAGGGGGAGCGTTTTGGGCCACATAGTATCACACAATCAGATAGATGTAGATGAGGCTAAAGTAGATTTAATAGCCAATCTTCCTCCACCAAGGGAGGTGAAAGAAATCCACTCTTTTCTTGGACGTGTTGGGTTCTATAGAAGATTCATCAAGGACTTTGGAAAATTTGCCAAGATCCTTTATAATTTACTGATAATGGAGGCCATCAAAATACTTTCATGAGGACTATAGAAAAGCATTTGAGTAGCTAAATGCCGAGTTGACTTTTGCACTCATTATCTAACAACCTAATTTGAACGCACCATTTGAGATAATGTGTGACACATCAGATTATGCTATTGGAGTTGTTTTGGGGTAGCACAATGCTAAACTTCCCCATGTGGTATACTACCTTAGTAAGACACTAAATAATGCACAACCGAACTATTCAACCATAGAAAAAAAGGTTGTTAGCTCTAGTGTTTCCTCTGGATAAGTTTAAATCATACTTGGTAGGGTCTAAAGTCATAGTCTTCTCGGATCATGTGGCTTTAAAATACCTCCTTTCTAAAAAGGATGCAAAACCAAGGTTGATCCGTTGGATACTAGTGCTACAAGAATTTGACTTTGAAATTTTGGACAAGAAAGGTTTCAAAAATGTCGTAGCTGACCACTTATCAAGATTAGTGGTGGAGCACATTAGTGATAGTGTGCTTATAATTGAATCCTTTTCGAACAAATAGTTACTATACTTTTCATAGTTACCTTGGTATGGAGACATAGTAAATTATCTTGTTACAAGACAAATACCAAATCATGAGACCAAACAAGAAAAGAAGTGATTTTTAACCGAGGTTAAATACTTACTTGGCATGATCCATACTTATTTCAAGTATCATCCCGATCAGGTGATAAAGAGATGCGTATCAAATAGTGAGCATTGTAAGATCATCTCCTTCTGTCATGATCATGCATGTGGGGGCCATTTTATCCCTAGAAAGACTACTAGAAAAATTTTATAGTGTGGTTTATATTGGCCCACCATTTTTAAAGATTATGAAGTATTGGAATTACGTTATCAATTATTATGTTTCTTGAATCCCCTACCAAGCATTGCTTGCTGAGATATTGTACTTGTTGCAATATCTCAGATACAAGGAAGGAGAGTTAGGAGCTGAAGACGATAGAAGACTTGAAGACAATAATCTTCAAGGTATACCCTTGAAGACATGTATTTTTCTTTGTTGAGAGTTTTATTATATGGTGAGCTTGAGTTTTGGATTATGTAATTTGGACAAGTACTGTAATAGATTTGGGTGTACTGTGAACCACTGGATGGATCCTGAAATTTAATAAAAGTATATTCCTTCAATGGAATTTTATTTTGTACACAAATTATACTTATGTTATGTATGAAGTGGTGAATTGGGTTTTCAAAACAAGTTCTAAAGAAAAGAATTTCCGCTGTGTTGTTTTGCAAAAAAATTTTACACTCATAAGGGCCCTGCCTTTCAAAATACTTTATAAATAATGTTACAAAAACCCGGGTCGTCACAATATCCATGAATAAAGTTCAAGTTCAATACATTACATGTTGTCCATGTTTTGCATGTTTTAGTTTGTTTGTTTACTTCATGTTAAGTTTAGTTCTCCATGTGTTAAGATTAGTTTCATATTAAGATAGTTTATTTGTTTCTAATTTTAGTTTAGAAAGTCATGATTTTAGAAAGTTTCAATTTAGGCAGTCATGAATATAGAAAGTCACATTTAGGAAAGTTTTACTTTTGAAAAGTGCATTTTTTAGGAAAGTTTTCAATTTGAACATGTTTCTAATTTTTGCATATTTTCCATTTCCATGTGTTATTTTCCATTCTTAGTTTAGGTTAAAAATCTCTTGAATTTTTCCTAGGTTAGATAATTTTAAGTAGGGATCACTAGCATCACATTAGTCAACTCCTCGTGGGATCACCTTACTAGCATGCTATATTGCAAATGATTTATGCACTTGAGAGTTTTATTTAAAACAACAAGTTTTTGGCCCCATTGCCTGGGAGTCACAACATTTTGTGTAGTGTTCCATACTTTATATTATTTTCCTATAGTCTAGGTTTAGGGTGCATTAGATTAGGAATTTTTTTTTCTTTTTGCATATATTTGCTATTTTTCTTATACTAACCAATTTATTTGATTTTTGTGCTTGGGAAATTGGCAAAAAGCTATGGTGATCCTGTGGGCGATGCCTTCATCAACATAGATTAGGGTTTATATTCGTTTTTTAGATTAGGATTTGAGTGGAACTTGTAGTGAGGCCCATTTGTAATTTTAATTTCTTTATTATTTAATTTTTAAATGGGTTGTAATAATACAGGGTAGGTGTGAGGTATGGTGGCCCACACTTGATCATCATTGGAACCCTCACTGTGAGTAATCCTCACCCAAATTTTAATTTCTAGGATAATTTACATTAAGGGTACAATTGCATCTGGATGGCAGAATAAATCTTATGGATTAGGATCATTCATTGATAATTATTGCATCTTTATTTAGGGTTATTACATTAGAGTGCCTATCTATCTTTTGTTGGATAGCATATAGGTTGTATTAGTTTGCTTTTGTTATGCATTGCATATTTAATTGCTTTATAGTGGGATGGAATTAATGTTAATAAGGGCCCCATAGGAACCCTTATAAGGTAAGGATTGGAATTCATCACTAGCTCCCTAGCCCACCTAGGAGTTAATCAACATCTTTGTATGTCACAATCCTAACCCTTGAACTTTAAATTAAAATCAAGTAGAAGGAGAATTAGGGTATCGAACACATAGGACCCTTTTAAAAGGACAAGATCTATTATCACTCCAATGGCTTCTAAGCACTGTGGTTATAGTGGGTGTCTTAAAATCCAAATGACTTTCTCATGGATTCCTTTGAGATTAGTTGAGGTCTAACAGTCTCCTACCATGAGGATTGTATTTACCATTTTCGAGTAGAACCTAACTAGTAAGCAATAGTCAAATTTGGAAAAAAGGAGGAGCTATTTAGATCTAAGTCTAAGAAGCTACTACCTATGCTCTAAGAAAAGATAAACAAGATACTACTTGATTAGTGAATACTAGGATTTGTTTGCGCATCATGTAGAGTTAGAGTCAGCATATACCTTACGATACTAACATTAGGATAGTTTATGCAAGGGCGTCAATCTCAAAACTTAGAGTTACCACCTTTTGACCTAGAAATTCAACACAACCTTAGATAAGGGGAAAGAAACCAAATTCCTATCCCCATAGCTAAACTACCAGTAGAAGTCAAGTGCAAAGCCAATAGAGATTTTTATGCACCTTTACAACTTAGCGCCCCATCCTACATAGCTTTACCTTTAACTAATGCAGACCACTTTGAGTTTATGCTAGATGTCATCCAATTACTTCCTACTCTTTATGGTTGAGACTAAGAATACCCCTAGCTACGTTACAAGGAGTTACTTGGTATTTGTGCTACATTTAGGTTCTAAATTTTTTTGAATGATGCTATTAATACATGGGGCCGATTGTCTAGGAAGTTTTTGAACAAATTCTTCCCCGTTCACAAGACAAATGCCCTTTGTTATGAATTTATTAATTTTAAATAAGGGAATGACAAATAATATTATGAATGTTAGGAACAGTGGAATGAACTGCTACAAAAATTTCGTCATCATGGATTTGAGAAATGACAATAGGTTGAATACTTCTATGAGGCATTGAGGCCTCAAAATGGAAAAATGATAGATGCTACAAATGGAGGGGACCTCATGCTAAAAGATGAAAGAGAGGTCTGGGAGTTCTTTCAGACATTGGAAGATAACTCCTAATAATGCGATTATTCAAATAAGAGAGAAAGAAACAACCAGCTTCCAAAGAAAGGGATCCTATATGAGATAGGAGCGAATACAGATCTATCCTATAAGCTACACTCTATAAATGAAAAATTAAACAAAATAAAACCTTTAGGTGGAAGAATAGACAAACTTGAAATTATGTTTGAAATTTCATGGCTGCTACTTTATCCCATAAACCTCTACAAGAAGTATGTGCTACTTATTCCAGTATAGCCCATCCAACTATAGCTTGTCTATCAAATAGACTGTTGAATGATTATCTTATTGACCAAGGGAATGCATATTGCCAACCTAGCAACAACAAATATTGTGAGACCTACAACCTTAGATGGGCTAGGCATCCAAACATTTCTTGTTCGAAGAATAACTACCAGGGCGAATCATATGTGAATCCCCTACCAAAAACTTTCTGTTGGAGTTAGAGTTCCTCAGCAAGCGCCTAGTTTTCAGCATCTTCAACAACCAAAGCAACCATTACTTAAAAGACAATATTCAATTGCTCATAAAAAAATTAAAATTAAGAAACTAATAAGGCTTTGAACCAATTAAAAATTGTCAACTCTCAAGCCATAGTTGACCTAGAGATATAGGTTAGCCAATTGTAAGCTGAACTACATAATAGAGGAAAGGGTCAATTCCCTAGTCAACCTATCCCTAACCCTAAGGGCCAGTTAAAAATAGGGTCTAGTTCACAAAGACCCCATGAGCAAGCCAAGTCTATCACAACCCTTAGGAGTGGTTGTTAGATTTATAACAAAATAGGGCAGCCTGAGGAAAAGGAAGAGGAGAATGAAAAGACCAAAACACTAGAGAAAGAGATTAGACAGAAATCTCCTACTCCATCTAAGCCCATACTGGAGGCACCTTATGTGCTTAAAGCCCCATTTCCTCAACTACTCAACAAGGCTAAGAAAGGAATAAATTTTAATGAGATAATGGAAGTACTTAAACATGTACAAATAAATATTCCATTACTCAATGGTATAAAAGACATTTGTGCTTCTGCCAAATTTTAGAAAGAGCTCTGCATCACGAATCAAGCAAGTGAGATCTTTAATTCAATATAAGACTCCACCAATGTTTAAAGATCTAGGATGTTGTACAATTTCTTCCATTATAGGAAATCCTGTCATAGATAGGGCACTTCTTGACTTAGGGGATGGTGTTAATCTATTGTCATATTCTGTCTATGAGTAACTAGGGCTTGGTGCGCTTAAGCCAACCAACACCACATTGCAGTTAGCTAATAGATCAATTAAGATTTCATGTGGTATGGTTGAGGATGTATTAATATAGGTGAACCAGTTTTATTTTCTTATCAATTCCATTGTCCTAGATACCCAACCTATATCAAATCCTATAAGTCCAATTCCAATGATTCTTGGACATCCATTCTTAGCAATGTCTAGTGCAATCAAATTGTTGAAATTGATGACTAACCTAATTGAAGATTTAATTCCAAAGGTTCTACCACCATTGTTCAATTTCATTCCACTGAAAGCTTGTCTTACCTAGTTTAATTTCAATATTTAATTTCTAGTAGAAGACATTAAACTTAAAGCTTATTGGGAGGTAACCTAGGGTTTTAGAGTGTAATTGTCCTACACCGCTTATATATCATATAAAAGTCTTGTATTTCCAAACATTGGGGACAATGATTCAATCATGTTGGTAGGAGTAGATCTGCATGAGATATCTAGGTTTTTTCTTCACTTACTATGATGAGAACTGAATTTTCATCTAGTAATTCCATTTTTTTCACCTTTTAATGGAAGTGTACATGGCTAGTTTGGAATATTATTCATGTGTTGAAGTATTTTATGAAAGTTAATTCTTGAAATTTTTTACACAACACATAGTCAAGATTAATAGAAAGGTATGACTTAGAGACCCTAAGAAAAATCAGTGGAGACTTATAACCCAATAAGTTTACAGACTATCTTCTTTCATAAGAGTTATAATTAATTCTATAGCTCTTCAACATGCATATTTTAGTGTGATCCTGTTATTCTTATTTTGGTTAACTATCAAGAATAAATAGGAGAAATAACTTTCTTTCTAGAAAATTTATTAAATCTAATAGGCTTTAAGAAACTGAAGGAATGATAAGGCCATCCTTGTTCATCCTAAAGATGTAAAGCCTACCCAATATATCATACCACTAGTTAGTCCTTTGAGCCTATTATTAAGCCTTTTCTTTCTTTACCCTGATTAGCTTAATCAAAAATATGCAAGTAAAGTAAACATCCATTACCCATTGTAAAAATGAGGAGAGTTAGTGTAAAAATTCAAAAATAAGACAAAAGTTAATGAAGATAAGATTATCAAAGTGTTTACAAAAAAAGAAAAAAAAAAAGGAAAAGAAAACCTTCCTCTCAAAGAAAAAGAAATACAAAGAAAAGAAAGAAAAAGAGTATTATAAAAAGAAGAAGAAAAGAAAAGTGATGAAGGAAATAGAAAGGAAAATACAAAAGAGATGTTCACTTCAAGTATAACCAAAAACAAAAGTTGTAATAATAGATATTAATTGAAGACTTATACTCAATTTTGAACCTGAAATCCTTACACCCTTCTTATCTAAACTTGTCCCAAGCCTACATTTTGTCCTATCAAAAGACCTATGGATCTTAGTTGGAACAAAGCCTTCACGGGGATATAAAAAGGAATTAAGGTAAAAGACCCCTACTATTCTTGGTAATAACACCCACTCTAAGGATCATGTTCTTTTGTCTCATTTGCATTTAAAAGTGTATGCGAACGATTAGCTTGTTGGATCTAGTCACATAATGAGAGGATTATGTTCAACACCTTTTCTTACACCTTCATTTCTGAGAGGTTATCTAAGAGGATTTGAGGTCAAAACATATTTCCAATTAAATTTAAGCATATCTAATTAAAAGTCATAACTTATGTGGCTATACACATAGGCACTCTAAGAAATAAATGAAATAAAATGTCTTAAATATGTGTATGATTTGTAAAATTGTCAATCCTTTCTATTAAGTTGTGAAAAACTAGTCGATTATTAATGAATAAGGATTCTTTGAGATAAAATAGGGGACTCAACCTTAGGAAATTTTGTGGGTATATTTACTACAAACCCTTAGGAGGTTAAACTCATCCACTAGGGGGTACATAGGGGTTTAAAGGCTTGTTGCATGTGCCAAATGCAATCATGAGTATTTATGAAAGTGGCACTTTGTACTAGTTTTTGAAAAATATTTTTTTGCATGTTTTGCTCGAGACTAGCAAAATGATGGTTGGGGCGTATGATAAGAGTTTAATTTTTCATAAAAACCATCTAATTAGTACCCACATGTTACAACTTGTAGGGGTAGATTAGTGTTTTTAGACAAAAATTCGTAATATGTGCATTTTTTACCTAATAACCCAAAAGTTTGATATTTTGTAGGTCCAGAGGCAATCTGAGGTAAATATGTTTTTAATCATATTTTTAGGATTTAATGTAATTTAATTTTTATCCTTTTGTAGGAAGAGAGATGATGATCCTATTGTCGAGATTGATTGGGATGAAATTGAAGATCAAGATCAAAAGATAGAGTCAAAGCATAAAAGTAATCAAAATAAGGGTTAAGATCATCTTAGAGCAAACAATTGAAATCAAAGGAGCTAAAGGTGGCTAAAGTGAGCCCATGAAGAAAGCCATGCAATCCCACCACCTTTGCATGTAAGCCACCTTATCCAAATTCAAGCCATGGACAAGGTGACAAGCTAAGAAATTCAAGCCAAACCATTCAAGCTACATAAGCCAAGGGATTGAGATATGGAGCCAAGCTAAGAGAGCCATCTAAGCCAGTGATTAAGCCTCGCCAATGGAGACTTCAATGTCAACCATAAAAGTCATCAAGCTAAGCTAAACGGAAGGCTACGATTGGAGAAAATTCAATAGGATTATCCATGAGGTTTTAATGGATATTTTGAATAAAATTAAGGGAAATGTTATCAAGATAAGCTATTATATAGACCAATAGGATGAGAGCCTTCCAATTTGAGGTTTTTCCCACCTTTTTATCACTTTCCACCTCACCACCAAATACCACCCCAAATTTGACTTTCCATTCAAGGGCCCTACTATTCCATAACTCTTACACCTTCCTAAACTCCCATCCTAACTACCAAACAATCCCAAGTCCTTCGTAAGTCACTTAACCAATCAATATTTTCCATCTCAACTCACTTTCCTAAGTTTTTCCTACACCCCACTTTCCTCCCACCTTCTTTTCTTCTTCCCATTTCTCTCCTACCATATCGCCTCTCCCACCTTCCTAATTAGGAGGGCTTCTAATGAATTTTGAAGGGGGAGATGCCCCTTCTTAAAAAGGTGTCGTCTCCCACCTACTCCACCCTAACATGGGATCCACCTCTCACTCCTTATTTCCTAATTGAAAACCTAGCAACCAACAATCTTAACCATCCAAATTGAGTTGTTTTTATCCCCACCACACCCCACTATTAGTGTACCCTAGGAAAAATAAGAGAAAACTTATAAAACGAGTCCAAACCTACACAAAAGGGGAACTTGTTCTCTAATGAAAAGTATGCCTCATCTATTGGGGAAGGAGATGTCCTCCTAGCTTCCCATTCTCTTCTTTTTTCTTTCGATTTTCTTTGCTTGCGTATTGCTACTTCTTTTCATAAGGTGTGAGGCATCTCGTCAAGCTATTCCACACCTAGTTTTAGGGTATTAGATTCTCCATTCAAGGTTGGTTCATCTTTCATTCCTTCTTGTTTGATCTTAGTGCTTTTCATTCTAGCTTTTACTTTGATTTCCTTTGTTTTTCCTTGCTTTTAAAACTAAGATTCAAGGTTGGTTTTCCTTTGAAGTGACAACTAAGGGAATTCATCTTGAATCTAGATTTTTCCTTTACCTTTCATTGTCTTTTGGTTCTCTTTTAGTTCAATTGAATTCTAGCACTAGTTTCTCTAATTTCCATTGGTTGTTGCCTTATATGCCATAAGATTTTCCCTTGAATATCAAGATTGTGAGAGAAGGATAAGTGATTGATTTTTGATCTTGTATGGTGCACACAGATGCACATCCAACTTGTACTTTGAAACATTCAATCAATACAATTCTTATTTATATGTTCATGGTGAAGAGTTATTATTATGTTACTAGGTTTAAATCTTATGTTCATGTCTGTCTAATATATATTCTTCATGTTGAAATCCATCATTCATCTATTGAGTTGCATCAAAGAAACACTTTAAAATTCATGTGCACAATCCATTGGATTACATAGATGGTTTGATGGTGATTTCCTTAGGAGGTAACTTGTTTGATTAAGGTTGAATTGCTGTAATTTCATATATTACATTATAGTGTAGTTCATTTATGTGTTCATGATCCCTGTTTATGCTTCGTACATGCAATTTTCCATAGATATATCCATGCATAAAGTTAAAGTTCCATACACAACATGTTTTGCATGTTTTGATTAGTTTGTTTAATTCATGTTAAGTTTAGTTCTCATGTTTTAAGAATAGTTGCATATGAGGATAGTTTAGACGTTTCTAAATTTAGCATAGAAAGTCATGATTTTAGAAAGTTTCAATTTAAGAAGGTCCTTAATTTAAGAACATCGTAGATTTAGAAAGTCTCATTTAGGAAATTTTTACTTTTGAAAAGTTTTTAGTTTTAGCATGTTTCTAATTTTTGGATAGTTTCCATTTCCATGTGCTATTTTCCATCCTTAGTTTAGGTTAAAAATCTTTGCTAGGTTAGATAGTTTAAAGTAGGGATCACTAGCATCACATTAGTTCAACTCCTTGTGGGATCGACCTCACTAGCATGCTATATTGCAAATGATTCATACACTTGCAAGTTTTATTTAAAACAACTACACCCTTCTGTTCAAATTCTTTGGAGATAAATGTAGGGCCTCAACCTATTCCAATTCCTTTTCTTGTTTCTTTTTTCTTTTTTCTTTCCATATCATCTTCTATCTCTTCCATTCACCTTGTTCTCACGTGAATTAACTGAGGATTTTCATAAATTAGATTACTTATGCATCATCCATGTAGTTGCACACATACTTCCATTTTAGATGCACATCTCCATTTGTTCAAACATGCTTGGATTCTCTAGGTAACCTCCTTCTCAATTCTCCACTCTCATGAATCATCAATCCCAAATACCAAAAGTGGTCTTTTACGAGGACTTCTTAGTTATCAATCTTTACTAGTGCTCCACTCCTTACGAAAATTGCAGTCCATATACTCTGTCTTACTTTCGCTGATTTCAAATTCTTTTGGGTCTAATGCTTCTCTCCATAACTCTATCTTTGCACTTATGGCCCTCCCTTGTTTCATAAATTAAAACTATATCATCTACAAATCCTTGGTACTAATCCTATAGCGATAGAAAAATCAATGGTCTCTTCACTAGTGGTCTTAACATTTATTACTGCTCTCTCATACATATCTTTAATCATGTCTATATACTCATGTGAAACCCCTTTCTCACCAAACACCCTCCATATTAACTCTCAGGGAACCTATCATAAGCTTTCTCTAAGTCATCAAAAACCATGTGGAGGTCCTTCCTTTTCTCCCTATATTTCTAAATCAATGGTCTTAGTAAGAAAATAGCTTCCATAATAGACCTCCCAGGCATAAAACGAAACTAGTCCCTCTATATACTTGTCTCATGTTGTAGCCTCTTCTCAATTACTCTTTCAAAAAGTTTCATAGTGTGGCTCATAAGTTTGATCCCCTGATAACTAGTGTAGTTCTTTGTCTCATTTATTCTTATAAATTGGTATAATAGAGTTCTTCCTCCATTCATCCAACATTTTCTTTGATTTTATAATCTTGTTAAATAACTTGGTCAACTAGACTACTCTAGTATCTCCTATATGCTTTCAAAGCTCTATTGGAATACCATTACGCCCCAAAGCCTTTTCTAATTTCATCTTTTTCAAGGCCTCTTTCACTTGAAGTATTCTAATCCTATGATTGTATCTATAACATCCAATGTTATTTAGGTTTACAGTACTTCAAATCCCTATATTCTCAGGGCAATTGTCATTTAACAATTTTTTAAAATAACTTTTCCACCTTTGTTGATCACATCATCATTGCCTAGTACCCTTTGATCATCACTTCTAATGCACTAAATGTGGTCTAAGTCCTTACCCTTTTATTCTCTTATTTTTGCAAGTTTAACACATCTTTCTTACCTTCTCTTGATCCTAATCTATTATAGAGATCATCATACCCCTTGAGTTTATCCTTACTATTCTCTTAGCAAAATGTTTAGCATTCTTATACTATTCATAGCTTTCATTATTTCTAGTTCTCTGCCACGCTTTAAAATACACTCATTTTTCTTTAATAACTTTTTGCATTCTTTCCCCAACACCAAGTTTCCTTTACTAATTGTCTTTTACCTGAGGGTACTCCCAGGACATTTTTTTCCACATTCTTAATGGACTTAGTCATATTAATCTAGATGGTGTTTACTTCTATTTCATTGTTCAAGTTTTCTTCTACCGTCAACTTATTTGTGAGTGAGGTTATTTTCTCTCCTTTTAAGTTCCACCACTTAGTTTTTGGATATCTATTAAGTTCATTTCCCTTTTTTCATGTTTTAATATAGATATCCATAACCATTAGCCTATGTTGTGAGGTTAAACTCTCACTAGGTATCACCTTACAATCCTTACACATTGATCTTTAGGTATTCCTTAGTAAAAAAAAAAGTCTATTTGCCTTTATGGAGTCCACTCTTAAAGGTTATTAAGTGTCCATCCTTCCTCTTAAAGAATGTCTTTACAAGGTCCAGGTTACATGCCAAAGTAAAATTGAGGATAACTTCTCCTATCTCATTTCGTTTTCATACCATACCCTTTGTAATGCCCGAGCAATTTACACTATTTTAACAAAAATTGGACATTTTATGGGAAATGAACTTAGTTAAAAATTTCACTTTATTTGAAATAGTAAACAAAGGAATCTGTGAGGAAACTTGGTACCATTATATTCTACTCAAAAAATGGAATCCAACGCCTTAAAGAACGCCGAAAACAGAGTTCGTATGAAGAAGTTACGGATGTTTAAAGATTAGGGGCATATCTGTAATTTAAACAGAAAACATTTAAAACAAAAAAGGATGAAAAACGCAGGTGGACATTTTGATAACGGCACCCCCTATCGTCTTCCTCCTCAGATTTCTCCAGAAACCCTCAAATCCTAAATTTTTCAGAGAAGTCTGCCACTACCATGGCAGCACCGCCATTGAGGGGCACTGCCTTCACCCCTCTATAAAAACCCCATCTTCCCCTCTCCAAAAACACATTTTTTCGGCAACTTTTGGACTGGGGTTTCCGGCAAAAACTGGAAACCCGTCTCTCTGTGTTTTTTGGCAATAGCCAAGCCCAAGTCAGGCCGGCCATTGCCATTTCCCATTTCCCATGCCCCCTTTCTCCTTTCCGGTCTGGCAATAGGGTTTTCCCCCTTCTTCGAGCTTTCTGGCGAGCAGGCACACCATCGGGAAAGAGGGCGTCCCCAGGCTGCCCAGGTAAGACGTTCCTCCTACTTTCTCTTTGTTTTGCTTTCCCCAAGCCAGATCTGGTCTCTTTCCATCCGGTCTTCCCAGCCGGAAAACAACCAAGCTAGTTCTAGCCAGCCCGAAACCAGGCGTCCTTCTCTCCAGTCATTTTCCAGCCGGGTTCCTGGCCGAAAAATGCTCCAAGCAGGCTTGGGCCAGCCTTGCATGAACCAGGCGTCACAAGGACGCCATGCTCCACCTGTACCTGGGACTGGGTCCCTGGGGTGGGTTTCGAGCATACGACAAAGCGTACACTGTCCCAGGTGCGGCCTTCGGGTGCGTGCACGACATAGGGCATGGGTCCTGGCTCGACCAGGTTGCACGAGGTACCCTGGGAGTTGAGATGCGCCATGCTACAAGGTGCGTCCGTGCGATGATGCGCGTCATAGCGTGTTACTTAAGCATGCATGTGTGCATGCAAAACGCGGTCCCTGGCACGGCCTTTGGGCGCGTACGCACGTAAGGCGGTCGTGGTTCAACCAGGATACACGGGTGTCCTGGGATCTAGGGCACGCGACCTAGTGAGACTTTAAAGTTAGGAGTAGAGGATAAATTACAGAGTTTAACTTTTGGAAAGTAGATCCACACCATAGGATCTAGCCTGACGAATGAATTAGGTGGGGACCATGGACCCTAAAAGGCAAATCTAACGATCTAATGTCTAAATAGATTGAAATTAATAAGGACTCCTTGTATTCATTCATACCCAGGAGTTTATAAATGAGACCCAGGGACGAGTTGAGTGATAAAGGACACGACTCCAGGAGACTTTGAGGTAGGTGCTCTATCGCTACTAGACTTTTTAAAAGAGCCATGATTGTTTTAAGAATGCATGTTTTAAGTATAAGTATATGACTTGTTTAGCATCACTTAATTCAGCGTATATATGATAAATGCTTTATGCATAGATATGTTTTGCAAATAATTGCATATACATTATGCATAGATTTGTTTTGCAAACAATTGCATATATTGTATGATTTGTGAGCATTGAGTTTTTGAAAGATTGCATGTCCTTGAGGGTTACCAAAAGACGCTGGAGTGCCCAAAAGACGCTGGGTAGGCAGTTGTGAGGGATCCAAAGAGGATAGATTTTGAAAAAGAGGTTTTCACTTGTTTGATCTGATATGATTTGGGCTGATAAGCCCATAGGCGCTATGTCGAGAGGTTTGGGTTGGCCTCTAGCCTCTACCACTATTAGGTGGATGGGTACCCCAAAAAAGGGCATGTCCCTATGTCGACTGCATGTGGTACAAGGGGCTACCACTGGTGTCACGACACTGGGTCGATGTGTCATATGCCCCATGGAGGCTATGACACTGTGTCCTCAGGTACCTGGGGACCACACGACGGCGAGGTCGTGGGCATAGTCAGACCCTATGGTTTGAGGATTTATTTGCATTGCATGTGGCATGACATGAGGTTGGTCTACCATACCAGATATCCATGAGTTGGATTTAGTTGAGCATATTATGCATATTATGCATATCATTATGTTTATGATATATATGATACTTTCGACTTGGTTTGTGCGATTCTTTAAGTCATTAGTATTTCAATTTGACAATGATTTTTTATATCGATATTGAACATGATTGTTCAAACATGCACATGTTTTAAAGAGCATATGATTTTAAACATAACATGCATTGTAAAACTAATAGTGATAGACTCCTACTGAGTATAGTATATACTCACCCTATCCTTAACATTTTTCAGGAATAGTTCCACTCACAAATAGAAGATGTCTCAGGAGATATTAGTGCTACGAGCAAGTGAATAAACAGAGGAGAAAATTATACATGTAAGTAAACTTTCAACCCTTTGGACATGTATTTATTTATAGTTGGGCTATGTGTTGTGACTGGATAAACCTGAGGAAAAACATTTATGATTTCTGAAGTTTTTCAAAAACTACTTTGAGTATTGTGAAAGCAAATGACACTCGGGGTTTCCAAAATGAGTTTAAAACTAAAGATTTTCTGCTACATTGCATGGTTTTTATAAAATGATTTTCAAATAGGGATGCATCCCGCCTTAAGAATTAGACAATTGCATTTAAAAATGCATGAGAAAACCCAAGTCGTCACACCCTTCATGTTGCCTATCATTTCCTTCATTTTCTTTTCCTTTATGGCCATTTAAGCCTGCTCCTATAAATATCCCCCTTGTGTTGGGAATTTCTTTCATGACTCTCTTCATATCTTCCCAAAACTATCACTTGATTATATCTTATAACCTTATTTGTGGTGCAAATGCACTTATAATATTTATGATCTGCTCTCCTAGAACAAGTTTTATTATTATAATTCTATCATTGGTTCTTTTAACATCTTTCACTTTATCCTTTAATTTGTTATGCCCCACTATTCATGCGCCATTTCTATTAATATCCTTTCATATGTCCCAGAGCTTATACCAATAGGTTTCTTTAGTTTTAGTTCCTTTCCACTTGGTTACTTGGATACAAGAGATGTTGACTCTCCTACATTTCATCATATCCACTAACTCCAAGCTCTTACCTATTAACATCCTTACATTCCATGTGGCGATATGAATCTTATGCTCTTGAGCTAACCTATACCCACTCATTTCTGGACCCCCATGACATGAACCCATGCCTACTATCCACTGCACTTGGGTTCTGATGTAGTGTGTCACTTAAGAGTGAAGCTCTAATAGCCCTTGCCCATTTTCCACTACATGAGTGAAGCTCTAATAAATTGCTCTAATAGATCTAAGAATATACCATGCAAATACTTTCTAAAATAGATCTAAACTAATTGTACAACATTCCTAATGCATATGGAAAAAAATTAACAAGTTTCTAAAACTACAAGGTAAGAAAATCCAAGATCTAAGCAAGGAACTAAAAATTAGAAACTGCCCTACTTCTAAATAGGAAAGTCCTTAAAAACATGTACACTAAGCAACCTAAATGGGACACTATGCTATAACCTATTTGTACAAAGTAAACCTGAACTAAAGAAACAAAACTAACTCATTGTATTGCAACTAATGCAATCTAAACATGATGTTAAATCTACCATGCATGTGAACATGAAAAAGATGCTTCCACAAAAAGTTGGTGGAATGCATTGAAAACCCTATTCCTTTATGCTTGCAAAACAAAATTGAATGAAAAGGAATGATGATATGTATCTGAATTACTCCAATATGATGAAATTACTATGCTAAACATGAAATACAAAGCTAGTAAATATGAGAATTTAACATGCAAAACTAAAGGAAACTACAAAGTAATAATGCATGTAATCTAAGGAAGCATGAAAGATGATGCATGATCAATCTAATCTAAGAAAAACCTAAATAAATGCATGCTAGATGGAAGTGAACTGATGAGATAGCAGATGGAATAGAAAATAAAAGGAGAATAAGAAAGAAAAGAATGGAACTTAGATTGAGGCCTTATCTTTATCTCCTAGGAATTTGATCATGGAAGCTAAAAAGGAGCTTGGGTGAGGATGATCTTCCTCCCTCTATTTCTCCTCTGATTTGGCAATGTACTAAAGGGAAAGTTGAAAGATGAAAACCTTATTCATAACACCTCTATTTATAGATTTCTTAGCATAAGGGTTAAGGGAATTCATGGGTGGAGATCATTTAATTTTAATTGGAACCAAACTAAGGGCTAGATGGGGGAATGGAATTCAAATATAGGAATGGAAGATGGGAATAAAAGAAATAAGATAGGAATGGAAGGAAAAAAGAAAGAAAAATGTCTAAGAGAAGAAGGGAATAAGCGGGGAAAAGGAAGAACTAGAAAGGGGGACCAAGGAGATAACTTAAGAGGGAAGGGAAGCAGGTGAAACCAAATTAGAAGGTGGATTTTAGTGGGGGAAGGAGGACTGATTTTCATTGTAGGAAGTTGAAGGTGCAAAATTTGCAGAAAATAAAAAGAAAATAAAGAGATAAGTAGGAAAAGTAATTGGTGGAAAAGTAATGAAAGAAATGGAAAATTGGTGGGGAAATCTAGGGCTTTTCATATTTGAAAAGTCCTAAAGGAGTGGGGTATAGAATGAACATGTGGGTGTGTATGAATGATTTAGAAGCCTTAAGATGTATGGACCCTCAGATGAGATTTGAATGGTTGAGATGTTCCTTTCCTTATGGTTTTGGTTTGATTTTTTAACATAGAAAAGGTGTCTAAGGTTTCCTTCTTTGCTTCACTTCAACCCTAGCCCTTAGATCATACTGACCTCTACTTGAATTGATGGGACCCATTTAGTGCATGTGAACCTCTTTAAACATCATTCCTTCTCCATTGCTGAATTAGAATATCTTAAGATGAATGGCCTTAATTCTTGAAGATCTTTATATGCTCATGTAGACCAATTGTACGTAATATCTTGTTGGGATAAAACATCTTCTTATTGGATGATTCTTCATCCTTTTGGTTGAGTAGGAGAGAGAAATAAGCAAAAAGTTTTCATATGGTTCCATTCTTCTTTTTCTTCCAAGAAGCATTCATTGCATATGATTCCAATGTATATGAATTGAGCTTCTTCGACAAGCTTCCAAAGGTGGCGACATGCATGCATGCCATCATGCATGGGAATTTTCCACCTTTCTATCCTCATTTGAATAAAGGTTGAATATAGGATTTTTGACCATTCTAAATTCAGCAGTCACACCCAATTATCCTTTCAAACCTCTAAGAGTTCATTTATTGCACGTGTAACCCTTTATGTAGCTTGGAATGTGAAATTGCTCTTTTTGGGGTAAGATTGGCAATTTTGTATTTTTTTTACAATGTACGCTAGACCTACAAAATCATAGAATTAATACTAATTCTAAGGTTAAAACCTTCTAAACAGGAAGGTGTATATGTAATATTCCCCCCCAGAGTTATATTTTGCTCGTGCTAAAGCAAAACCAAGGAAAATAGAAAAGAAAAAATCTAAAAATAAATCCTAACCAATTCTGCAAGTGCCGTTGTCTACATTTATAGAATATGTGAAAGCCTTAAACCACTAGGTTACCCTTAGTGAATGAGTTGTAGTCTTGTAAGGGTTTCAAGAAATGATACCCATAAATATTTTCAAAAATTTTATAAAACTCCTTCATTTATCTCAAAGAATCTTCTTATATTCAGCGTATATTAAACTTTTAATTTTAGCATGCTAATGGAAATGATCAATAGTTCAAAATATTACCCTTATGTTAAAGGTATCTCACTAATTCATCAAAACTCAAAATGTGACTATGTGATATAGCCAATACATATATAATTATTGGTCTCCAAGAAAATTATAACCTAAATTACCGTGCAAATATATATTTTGACTTCAAATCTCATACGATGTGATTGATACACAGAAATGGATGAATTTCTCATTAATATGTGAGTAGAATAATGTTCATCAAGTTCAAAATTCTCACATATTCCATACAAAAGAATGATAGATTAAAAAGATTTGTAATGGTCTCTTGAAAGGATATCAACTATTAGGAATAGTACATTCTACCAAATTCTCCACTTATCCATAACCATATCCAAGGTATATTCCTTCTAAGATTAGGTTAGGACTTCTCATAGGACGAAACATAGGCTTAAGGTTATGAAAAGAATGGTATAGGGGTAAATAAACATTGTTTGGAAGTATGTAAAGGTCTTCTCATAGTGTATTCACAATTTTCTTTTCTACCATAAAAGTGAACATTTAATTTTCATTGGCTATCTTTTTCTTGACTTTTTCTTTTGGTATAGCCTTTCCTTGAATTTTCTCTTTTTTTTTCACCTTTTTTTTCATCTCTTGACTTGTATTGCACATAATTTTCTTCAAGATAATCTTCAACCATCTATCCATATTTGCAAAACAGCTAGATGATTGATATATTATAGGGTTATAATAGGGTAATGGTTAATGGGTTCACAAAGAAAAATGCTTATTGTAAAGGCTCAAAGGGTTACCTAGTGGAAAAATAATCATAGGAAGACTAAAGGCTGTGGGTTAGTAAAAGATGGCCTCTATTATTTCACATGACTTAAACATAACCATAAACTCAAGAGACAATTGGTATAGTATATTAGATGATTTCTCAATAGTTTACTAAGATGAAGGATGATGAGACTAACTAGGAAATTAATGTCAACTGAAGAAATTTTTTGAATTTATGTAACCCTCTCAAAGAAAGAATGGCTTTAAAGCTCACATGGGATAGTAGTCGCCATGTGTGTTATTCAGAATCACTAAGTTATATTTTCACTTCAACTTTAACATATACATATGGCTATTTTGTGCATTGAATATTATGAGCTTAACTTTTCATGGATTACTTTACAAAAAAAAGAAAAAGATAAACTAATTGTATCCAAATCCATTAATATGCTAAAGTTCAAAAGATAGCTTAAATAGTTGGAAATTTTGAATTTTCATCCTTGTACAGTAACATTTCATAAGCTTTTATCAAAAAGAAAAAAATACAAAATTTTCAAAAGAACTCCAAAAATAACTAAGAAAATCTTTTGAAATATCAAAATTTGAATACCCTACCCCAGGACTTAAATTAAACATTGTCCTCAATTTTTAAAACTACATACCATGGATAAGTGAAACAATAAACCTTTGAGGAAAGGGTGAGAAAGATTACCTGCACTCCTCGGTTAGTGCATTAATCTGTTGATGTGGACAAATATGCAAAATATACAATCAATGCAAAATGTAACTCTATCACCTTAAAACTAACTAATCCCTAAACTAACCATGATGGAATTTCTATAAATCTTACTCCACTTTAGAATATCATGATAGTCAATGTATGTATTTTCACCCAGAAATGTATGGTGGTGATAACAATATAGCCTAACAGATCACCATGTAGGAGAATTTCTTGGGACCAATGAGGTGACTCAACCCATGTTTTGTTGAATTGAGGAAAGATAATGCCAACATCAAAAAGTTGATAATATTCCTCCTCCATTACCTTGTCTTGATGGCTAAGGATAAGTTGGCTTTGTATCTCCTATAATGGATGTTCATGTTCCTTTGGATGCAAAAAAATAGTGTAGCTTAGACCCTTAGTATTCTCTAATATACACCTTAGAGCTGGTTGATGTTGGGCTAGAACATAAATTAACTCTCCTTCCTATTCTTTACTAGAGTTTGAGTCATGGGTAACAAGCAAAGGATTAGATGAACTGAAATTGTCACAATGCATGCTTTGTGGAATGTGTGTTAAGTCCAAATGGGTGAATTTTCACTATAAAGCTCAAATTGTATATCAGGCAATGGAAGGGGTCCCACTGGGGCTGCCCATTGAGAAGTATCCATTAATGGTCAAGGATCCAATAAATTATTAACTTCATCAATGGATATGTCTATAAAATTGGAATGAGTGAGACATGCCTCAAGTGGATCATTACTAATGAAGTGTAGGGATGATGTGGACACTTGACTCTCTATCTTAGAATAATCTTCAGAGTCAGATATTATTACTATTCCTAGATAGTTGTGATGGGTTTCATGCAGTCCTCAACTTGTTCCTTTTCCTCAGCCCTTTCCATAAATCAACAATTATTTGACCCCTTAAGGATTCCATCTGTGGAATAGATCATTGAGTAGCTTCTATATATAAATGAAGGATCTCTTTCAATGATTGTTCCTTTTGCTCTAGAGGAAATGGATGGTACAGCTCACACTGTTGTGGCGTTGGGGTACTTTGAAAGGGTTGAGTAGGGTAGAACCATGATGATTTGCCCTAGTATTCCTGAGACCAATTTTTTTTAGGATGCCTAGCCCTTATAGGATAGTTGGTCTTAGCATAAGAATAATTGCTAGAGTTTCATAATGCATTGGGTGCGTTATCTTGCTCCAAATAATAGGTAGTGTATGTGGAGCTTCATGGCCATGAAGTAGTGAGATATGTCAATCCGTAATAGGTGTAACAATTCTCATACTGAATCTTCCTGGATGACTTGCTAGATTGCCTAAAATCTTTTAACCTATTGAATCCTATTGGCCAATTTATCTAAATAATAGACAATTCAGAGTTATGCCATGTCTCTATCTCATAAATTTCTTTATAGCGTAAGGGTCGAGGAGCGAAATAGTATGAATGTGGTTTTTATCCCCTAACTCATTGGCCATATCTAAGGTAGGGTTAATTAGATCTACTTGAGTACGTAACCATTGTCCAAGTTGACTCAACTTTGTATACAACAAAAGCATACCTCTTTGTATTTTGTCCTTTCTTTTTTCTACCTAGTCTAGGGAAGACCTGAACTAGATAATGCAACCTATATGCAAAGTGATGCTAATAAACAAAGGCACACAATGAATCCCAACCCTATGGCAAACAAGCTAAAAGGTTGATTTTTCTTTATTTTCTTTGGAGGAATGGCTTTATGGTTACATCTAACTTAGGTAGATCCTCTTCTCTTTCAGACTTGCCCTATTGCTTACCAGTTAGATCTTGCCTTGATCAACCACTTCACATCCTCCTTAGTCAGTCATAATTGATCTAAATCATCGAAAGTGTTTGCAGAGCTAGTTGTTTAAATACCAACATAGTCGATCAAGTAGGGTCCATTGGAGTGGCAATAGGTTGCCTCCTTCCAAGAGGGTCCTATGAGCTTGTTAGCTGCTATAGGTGTATTCTAAGTTGATTTTAAATTAATTCTTGAGGTAAGGGTTGCACATAAGGTGATGATTAACTTAGGTGGGCCAAAGTATGTTCTTCACGTCCACCCTTGATCTTGTAGGGATGAGTGACCTTACTAATTCATTTAAGCATTCCCATGTAGTTTGATCATCATATATTCGCCTCAGAGCATGTAAATTTTCCCTAATATTCAAGAAAAGCAATATATCAAATGCAAACCTTAGAATGCAACAAGTAAGGAAATTCTTTCTATATGCTCTATACTACCATTCAAATGCAACCAAATTAATAATGCAACTAATCTAAGAATTGGAAAGAAGTTAGAATAGTTTGCCATGGGGTCCTGGAAATAGTCTTCTTGTACAAGAGTGGGTCCATGTACATGCCACCTCCTCTTCTAGGTTAGGATGCTCCATCCTTGACCTGTATTATGACAACCCTTTAATTTTAATTTTAATTTTAATTAATGTATAAAAATTTATAAGCATGTCCTCACTACAATCCACTAAAATAAAAAATTAAAATAGGAACTATCTTAAGGTCTTCCTTTAAGTCTTTATTCTCACCCAAATTCTCCATCAATGAAAAGGAAAGTACCAAATTCTTTAGGAATAAGGAAAGTATGCAAAAATAAAAGAAACTATCTTATATGTAACCCTAGGACTACGACTAGTGGTAAAGCATTACAACCTAAATCTAATTAAACTTTATTATGAGTCCCCTACAATAGAATTAAAAACTAGATGTGTCTTAAATAATACCACAAGTACACAGCTCTAATGGAGTATATAAACCGCAAACATGTGTCATCCCATGAAGACTCTTTGATAAATAGGGTTAATCAAAATTTAGGACGTCATACTCTAACCTAGCCAAGCATTCAAGTGAAGGAAAATTTCTAACAAAACTAAATTAGAAAGTAACCCTAAATTAGAAAGTAAGTAATAACAAAAACTAAGTAGCTATCTAACTAATCAAGGAACTAAACTAGGAAGCTTTCTAAAACTACAACTAACAAGAAAAAGGAAACTTCCTAAAATTATCATTAATTAGAAAAGGAAACTATCTAAAAATACAATTAACTAAGAATTAAGAAAATAACCTAAGCTACAACTAACTACACATTAAACTAACTTTCTAAAATTGCATTAACTAAAAAGTAAGGAACAAATTAACTAAGAAAAGAAAAAGTAACTATTTCATTGATGGCCAATTTACAAGAATTTGTTACCTAAGCAAGGAAAAGAGAGCAAGTAAATGTTCTTCAGATCTAGCTAGAATTCCACAGTAAGGCCCACTTGTTGTGTCACTCAACAGAAGCTTGTACACTTCTCTTCAACTCAAAATATACTAAATTACCACCAAGATTTTTATTTTTCATATGATAAGTTGTCACAAACCAGTAAATTCCATCCAATGATACTTAGGAATGAAGTATTAGTACAACTAAGAAAAGAGGAGTCCTCACTTTTTCCCCTATACAATCATGACTCATGAAAGAAAGAAGAATGAAGAAAGAAGAAATAGAAAAGGTTACTACATTTTCCCTAAGCTAAAGTGATAAGTAGGTACATGGTGTATCCCTACCCCCCAACATGAAGGCCTTTAGCTAGGAACCTAGGTGACTTATGGATAGATTTACATGTTTCCCTCAAACTTAATTAAGAAATTAAAAATTTTCCTTATTTCTAAGAATCCTTTTCTATTTCTTAATCCAACTCAATAAGAAAAAGAAATAGATAGAATGAAAGAAAAATGATGCATGAATTCCAACTAACATGGATTATTAACAAAATCTAAAATTAGAAAGTGGGTATGTGAAGCTTGGAATTAGAAAATGGATGAAATTAGAAAGTGAAAAGATAAGGAAACTTAGAAAGATTGTGTGAGTGTAGGAAAGTGAGAATGGAATATTAAATAATGTGAGATGTATGCAAATCTAGCATGGAAGGATCCATGGATGCAGCTTAGAAAATGAAAAGTGTGTGTTTCTAAATGAAAAGTGATATGTTTACACTACATGCAACTAAGATGCCAAATTCTACAATGATATGAGTGACTTTCTAAACTAAGAATGCTTTCCAGGTCTAATGAAATACTATGCATCAAGTTTCTAAACACTTCCTAGAAATAAATCAATGGGAAGTCAAACATGGGTTTCTTTATTAGGAAAGCGCTACTTTTAAGTTAGGAAAGTGCCAGATCTAAGAATATACTAAGAAAATTCTTTCTAAAATGGATCTAAACTAATCTTACAACATTCCTAATGCATATGAAAAACAAATTAACAAGTTTCAAAAACTACAAAACAAGAAAATCTAAGATCTAAACAAGGAAATCAAAATTAGAGACTACCATACTTTTAGAATAGGAAAGTGCTTAAAAACATGGAAACTAAGCAAGCAAGCTAAATAGGAAGCTATGCTACAACCTAGATCTACAAAGTGAACCTAACCTAAAGAAACAAAACTATCTCATTATACTATAATGAATGCAATAAAACATGATGCTAAATCTGCCATGCATGTGAGCTTGAAAAAGATGGATTCACCAAAAATTGGTGGAATGTGTTGAAAACCCTATTCATATATGAATGCAAAACCTAATTCAATGGAAAGGAATCATGATATGCATCTAAAATACTCTAAGATGAATGGAATCACTGTGCTAAATATGAACTACAAACATAGTAAAGATGAGAAATTAACATGCAAAACTACAGGAAACTACAAAATAACTATGCATGCAATCTAAGGAAGCATGGAAGACGATGCTTGATCAATCTAATCTAAGAAAAACCTAAATGAATGCATGATAGAAGAAGGTGAATGGAAGATATAGAAGATGGAAGAGAAAATAAAAGGAAAATAAGAAAGAAAGGAATTGAAACTTAGGTTAAGACCCTACCTTTATCTCCAAGGAATTTGAACATTGAAGCTTGAAGGGGGCTTAGGTGAGGGTCATCTTCCTCTCTTAATTTCTCCTTTGATTTGACTATGCACTCAAGGGAAATTTGAAAGATGAAAACCTTGTTCATAACACATCTATTTATAGATTTCTTAGCATAAGGGTTAAGAAAATTCAAGGGGGGAAATCAAGCCATTTTAATTAGAACCAAACTAAGGACTAGATGAGGGGTGTGGGATTCAAATATAGGAATGAGAGATGAGAATGGAAGAAATAAGATAGGAATGGAAGGAGAAAAGAAAGAAGAAATTCTAAGATAAGAAGGGAATAAGTGGGGAAAAGAAAGAATTAGAAAGGGGAACCAAGGCGACAACTTAAGAGGGAAGGAAGGGGTGAAACCAAATTAGAAGGTGGATTTTAGAGTGGTGGGGGGGCATGGGCAGAGGCAAAGGAATGATTTTCATTATAGGAAAGTGAATGTGGAAAAAATGGGAGAAAATAAAAAGAAAAAATAAAGGAATAAGTAGGAAAAGAATGAAAGAAAAGGAAAATTGGTGGGGAAATCTAGGATTTTTCATTCTTAGAAAGTCTTAAAGAGGGTGGGGCATGGAATGAACATGTGGGTGGGTGTGAGTGATTTAAATGCCTTGAGATGTATGGACCCTTGGATGAGATTTAAAGGTTGCGATCTTCCTTTCCTCAGGGTTTTGGTTTCACTTTTCAAGGTAGTAAGGGTGGCTAGGGCTTCCTTCATTGCTTCACTTCAATCCTAGCCCTTAAATTATACCTACCTTTACTTGAATAGATGTGATCCATTTAGGGCATGTAAACCTTCTTTAAACATCATTCCTTCTCCACCAATGGATTAGATTACCCTAGGATGAATGGCCTTTATTCTTGAAATAATTATAAGCTCATGTGGTCCAATTGTGCTTCAATATCTTGTTTGAATAAAACATCCCATTGGTTGATTCTTCATCCTTTTGGATGAGTACGATAGAGAAACTAAGTGAAACGTCTTCATGTGATCCCATTCTTCTTTTTCTTTTAAGAAGCTTTCATTGTATATAGTTTGAATGTATATGAATTGAGCATCTTCCATAAGCTTTTGAAGGTGGCAACATGTATGCATGCCGTCATGCATGGGAATTTGATACCTTTTTATCCTTATTTGAATGGAAGTTGAATAGAGTGTTTTTGATCATTTTGACTTCAATAGTTACTTCCAATGATCCTTTTGAACCTCCAGGACTTCATCTATGTCATGTGCAACCCTTCATGTAGCTTGGAATGCAAAATTGCTCTTTTTTCTATAAAATTGGCAATTTTGTGCATTTTTTACATTTGTACCCTAGACTTGCAAAATAATAGAATTAATCCTAATTAGTGATAATTAAGTGTTTCTAAGGCTAATACCTTCTAAATATGGAGGTATATATGTAATATTCCCATACCCATCACACACGTCTAAGTCCCCTGCTTAATGCATCACAGAAGACAACAAACCTCAATCCCCTGAAGGGAGTGTGAAAATGGGTGTAGTGGTCAATCTCTATTTCATCACCTAAATCTCACTTCACAAGTGTCACTTGAAACAAACTTCATATCCTTCTTGGTCAATGACATAGCAATGCATGAAAACCCCTCAATGAATTTGCAGTAATATCCTCTAAGACCCAAGGAAGCTATGAAACTCCATCACTATCTTGGCACGCTCTTAGCCCCTCAATACTTCCACCTTTGCTCAGTCCATTGCAACCCCATTACTGGAGATGAGCAGCCTAAGAAGTTCATGTGCTCAAGTTAGAACTCACACTCATTGATCTTTGTAAACAAGCACTCAGTTTGGATCATGTTCAAGATAATGGGAAGTGCTTTCCTTGTTGCTCCCTACCCTTGGATGATATCAAGATGTAGTCCATGGACATAATGAAAAACTTATCCAAGTAAGCTCAATATACCATACTCATGAGGTTTATGGAAAATGCAGGCATGTTCGTCAATCTGAACGGTATCATTAAGAACACGTAATGACCATAACGAGTCCTAAACACTGTCTTCATGACATCTTCCTCTTGAATCATTAACTGGTGGTACTTGGGACATCATGTTAATCCTAGAAAAGATTGTTGATGGCTCAAACTAATCGAAAAGGTCATCAAATTGGGGTAGGGGATACTTGTTCTTCACGGTGACACTTTTCAACATTAAGTAGTTAATGCACAACGGCATTGATATGTCATTCTTCTAAATGAAGAGGACCACTGCCCCCTAAGGAAATCCACAGGGTTTGATGAACCCCTTGGTGAAGTAATTCCTATAGCTTCCTGCCAATTGTCTCAACTTCACTGGAGCCATCCAATATGGAACCTTGGAGAGCTATGTGTAGCACACAATTAGTAAAAGTTCACTCTCTCAGGCAGTAGTCTAAGAAGCTCCTCAAGAAAGACATCCACAAACTCCCTGACCACCTTTAGCTCTTCCAACTTGGGCTCTTTAGCCCATACCACCACAAAGCTTACCAAAATGGCCTATCACCCCTTTGAGATGTGTTGCGTTGCCTTAATGGCTGAGATGATGTACTAGTTGTATCTATTCTTGTAACTGGTAGGCTTCTAGGCTGGGGTGAAGGTTAGAGAGTTAGTCCCACATTGCTTGGAGAGAGGAAACTGGGTTGTTTATAAGAGTTCAGGGAACTCTAATTGTCACAACACATTTTCCTTAAGAAACTAGGGAAGAAGAAAACCGTGAGGGGTGTATGGGTACCCCAAAGTAGACAATATTGTGACTATTGGAACCCTGGGGTGTTACGAATG
This sequence comes from Warburgia ugandensis, assembly GCA_035236585.1. Taxonomy (NCBI): domain Eukaryota; kingdom Viridiplantae; phylum Streptophyta; class Magnoliopsida; order Canellales; family Canellaceae; genus Warburgia; species Warburgia ugandensis. The sequence goes on from CP141128.1 coordinate 28,071,276, forward strand.
GTATCAGAGCCAGTTCCCCTCACAGTGTGGTGGCTAGCCACACGCGGGCACCTAGACATGGCTATCACATGGGGACGCTTGTTCCCTAAGGGGGGAAGATGTGAAGCCTTAGGCCAATGAGGGCAGGCCAAGAGGAGGCTGGTAGGCTTCTACGCTGGGGTGAAGGACAGAGAGTTAGTCCCACATTGCCTAGGGAGAGGAAAATGGATTGTTTATAAGAGTTGGGGGAACTCTAATTGTCACAACGCATTTTCCCTAGGAAACTGAAAAGAACAAAACCTTGAGGGGTGTATGGGTGGCCCAAAGCGAACAATATTGTGACTATTAGAACCCTGGGGTGTTACAAGGAGGCATCTTTTTCTTAGAAGGGTAAGTGGACCTCCTTCTCTTCTAATTGGATGGTGATTGAATGGCAAAAAGGAGAGATCTATAATGATAGGGATGGAAAGAAATCTAATATTTTGAGATGTGTTGCATGAAGATATCTAGGGTTTTCCAAATTAGGAAACCACTTGAATTAACCATTCAAACAAGGGTGGAAGTGTCACCTTCTAGGAAGGTGGCTCCCTCTCTAAGATAAAATCATGGAACCCTAAGTTTATGTGGTGGAAAAGCTTAGGAAATGGATTAGGAAGTGGGTTTCTCTCTCTAGATAGGTCCCTTAATGTATGATCATCTTACCTTTTACAATTCCCTCTCAAAATTTCTTAAATATCACATTTAATCATAAGATAGTTTCTTGAATTGGTGCTCCAATCATGTGGTTTCATGTGGCAATTATCCATGGCTTGATGGCTCACTTTGATCGCTCATTCCTTGGTGGCTTAAGTGGCTTCAAGGCTTGAGTAACTTGTCTTTCTTAGGTTTCCTAGTTGGGTTAGGAAACCTCATGTATGGCTCCAATTCTCATGCAAAGTTGATGAAAATGCATGGCTTTTGCATGGGTCATTTTAATTAGCTTTGATTTCTTCCAATTGCTTCTAAGGGCTCGGCTTGCCACACCCCTGGCAGGAGCATACCGACCCTGCACCCTTGGTGAGCTAACCAAGTAATTTGACCCTCAAAAAAACTCTACGAAGAGCAATATAGCTATCTGATCATCTTAGCACTTTCTACAAAAATTAAAAACCCTAGTTAAATTTTAAAAAATTATAATGACAAACATACTTACTCCAGATTAGCCTCTAATTCTACAAACTATTAAACTTTTGAGTTATTAGGTCAGAAATGCATCTGTTATGATTTTTGGCAAAAACATAAACTTCTATTCTCTAATTTATAATGCATACTAATTGGTTACTTTTTTTTATACAAAATTGAATACTCATCAATTTTCATCAAATCATTGCATCTAGGTGATCTAATTCTTTATTTTTATTAAATTGATAATTATCATTGATCTACCCATTCATTTTCATCAAATCTCTTAGATCCGACTAATGGTTTTCATCAAATCTCAATAATTCAACCTTAATTTTTATCAAATTATTAGATCTCATTGATCCGATCATTGATTTCATCTAATCGTCGGATCTCATAACTGACCGTTGACTTTCATCAAATCATTGGATCTCATAGATCCGATCCTTGATTTTAATCCATCATCAAATATGTAGATCCTAGTATTATTTTCCATCAAATCATCTAGTCTTAATGATCTGACTACTTCATATCACAATATTTTATCTATCAGGACATCGATTTTCATCTTGTCATTGGATCGCTTTAATCCAACCCTTGAATTTATTCAAAACATCAAATCTCATTTATTTGATAATCAATTTGCATCAAATTATCAAATATCATTCACCTGACAATTGATTATGATCGAAATATTTAATAATTCCTTATAATTAAATAACTTGATATCATCAATTCAGTTGTAAATTTCATCAAATAATTAGATCTCACTTATCTAACCTTGGACTTTTATCAAATCATTTGATCTTATCAACCTGATCATCAATTTTCATTAAATCATTGAATCTCATTAATTCAACTTTTGATTTTCAACTAATCATTAGATCTCATTGATCTTAATATTTCCAATCATCAAATCAATGGACCTCATCATTCTAAAATTAACTTTAATCAAATTATATCTTATTGAGCTAACCATCAATTTTTATCCAATAGGTGGGTCTCATGCTCAATGCTAATTTTTATTAAATCATCTAGATCTCATTGGTCTAACCCTTTATTTTTATCAAATCATTAAATCTCATTAACTTAATGATTGATTTTCATCAAGTCACTGGATCTTGTCAATCTTACCAATGATTTTCACTAAATCATTAATCTTATTAATCCAAGGATTGATTTTGTTCAGATAATTAGGTCTTAGCCATTTGACCATCAATTTTCATTAAATTATCAAATTGATATCATATCTCATCAATTTGATAATTGATTTCCATAAAAAATATCAATCTCATTGATCTAAAGATTTATTTTCACAAAATCATTGGATTTCATTGCTCCTTCCATTGTTTTTTATCAAATATAAACCATTCAATATCATTGATCCAATCATCAATTTCCATCATATTATTAAATCTCATCGATCAAACTATTCATTTGCATCAAATCTTGTCAATTCAAAATATAGAATCTCCACAATCCAATTGTCAATTTTCTTATATCATCAAATTTTGACGATTCAACCATTGATTTTAATAAAATCTTTGAATCTTGTCATTCCACCCTTGATTTTTATCAAATGACAAGAGTTAATTGGTCCAACCCTTGATTTTTATCAAATCATTAGATAGCATCAATCCCACATTTCCTCTTCCATCAAATCACAATATTTCAATTATCTAATGATTGATTCTCATTAAATCATCAAAACTAAAAATAAAAATTCTATTAAAATTCATCAAATCATTGCATCTTGGTAATCAAATGCTTGATTTTTATTAAATCACTAATTGTCATTGATTTGCTCACACATTTTCATCAAATTACTTAGATCTAATTATTGGTTTTCAACAAATCATCAAATCACAAAAATTTTAACCTTCATTTTCATTAAATTATTAGATCTTGTTGATCTAATATTTGATATCATCTAATCATTGAATCTCATAACTAACCATTACTTTCATCAAATCATTGGATCTCGTCAATCTAACCCTTAATTTTCATCCAATCATCAGATATGTAGATATAGTCATCACTTTACATCAAATCATCTGGTCTCAATGATCTGACTACTGATATTCAAATCATAGGAGTTTTGTCTATCAGAACATTGACTTTTTTATCCTACCCATGAATTTATTCAAAACACCAAATAGCTCATAAATACGATTGTCGATTCTCATTAAATCACTAGATCTTATCCATCCAATCATAAACTTTCAACATTTTTAGATCTCATTGATTTTTAATAATAAATTTTCATCAAATCATCGAATCTCATCGATCCAAACCTTTATTTTTATCAAATCACTGAATCTCATTGGTCTACTGTACATTCACATCAATTCATTGGATCATAATGATCTAACCATTGATTTTCACCAAGTAATTGGATCTCGTAGATCTAATTGTCAATTTTCATCGAATCATTTTATCTCATCATTACAACTATCAATTTCCATTAAATATTTGAATCTCATCAACTCATCAGCCCACGTAGATGCAAAGGTTGAATTTAAACAAAGTGATCAGAGCTCATTGATTTTAATGAATTTTGTAGATTTGACCACCAATTTTAACAAAATCATCAAAATTCACCTATCCAACCCTTAATTTTCATCAAATGAAAGGAGCTTGTCAATCCCAACTTTGATATTTGTCTCATGGATTTGACCATCAATTTTTCACCACATCACAAACTCTCATCAATTCGACCATTATTTGTCATTAAATCATTCAATTCCATTGATCTAATTGTTATTCTTTTTATCAAATCAATAGATCTCATTAATCAAACCCTAATTTTCATCAAATCAATAGATCTCATTATTTGGACTATTGATTTTCATAATATCATTTATATCGTTGATCCTATTTTTTATCTTTATCTAATCTTTGGATCTTGTTAATCCAATCATTAATTTCAATCAAATTATTTTTTTGTCATTGATGTTACTATTTATACTCAACAAATTATTAGATCTTGTTGATTTGAACAATTTTTTAAGTAAATCGCCACATCTCCTTGATCCCACCATTCATTATTATCACTTCAATCGATCTCTTCAACCCGGACTCTAATTTTTACCAAATTGGCCAATCTCATTAATACAAGGAGTCATCAAATCTCATTAATCCACCTTTCAATTTTTTGTAAATTATCGAATCCTAATGACCCTAAATTAATTCTAAGGATTGGAGGCAACTCTTCCTCAAATTAAATGAATCAAGGGTGATCCTTTCTAAAACAAGAAAAATTGGACAATATCTTTCTTCAAATTTCTAAGATTAGATATTTTTCTTTCTAAAATCAAATAAGATAGTAGGTGATCTTTCGTTAAACCCCAAATCAAATTGAACCTTTCTCAAATATAAAAGAACGAAGTGATCTTTCTTCCAATCATTGGATCTTGTGCATCTAACCCTCTATCTTCATCATATCACACAGTCTCATAGACCGGAACATTAATTTTTATCAAGTCATCAAATCTCATCTATATAGCCATAAATTTAATCAAATAATCCAAGATCATCTATATAGCCATAAATTTATCACGTCCTTCAAAAAATTAATTTTCTTCAAATTATGGGATCTCTTCAATTTGACAGAATGAAAATCATTAAATCACTGATCTCGTTGTTTTGTTCATAGATTTTCATCAAATTAGTATATCTAATTGATATGACCATTAATGTATCAAATCATCTGATCTTATTGATCAGATTGTCAATTTCCATCCACTCATTGGATCCCATCTATTTGAACTTTAATTTTCATCAACTCATCTAATTTCGTCAATTCAACCCTCAATGTTGGTCAAATCATCAGATCTCGTTGACTAACAATTGATTATTATTTGACCTAGTCAATTCATCAATTAATTTTCATTGGATTTCAATAGCTCGATCATCAATTTTCATCAAATTATTGGATGTTGTCAATCCAACTACCAATTTTCATTGAATAATCAAATCTTGTCAATCAATCTATTGATTTCATCTTGTCAAAGCATCTCATAACATTGATCGTAATTATAATTTTCATCTTTTCTCATCAATCCATCCAATGGTTTTCAAGATATCATCTAATCTCATCTATCTATCTACCTATTAATTTTTGTCAAATTATTGGATATCATCATTCCTATAAAAAAAATTTCAAACTATTTAATAATTCATTGCAATGAAATTACTTGTTATCATCAATCCAACCATAAATTTCATCAAATTATCAGATCTCACTTATCTAACCTTTGACTTTCATCAAATCATTTGATTTATCAACCTAATAGTCAATTTTCATTGAATCATTGAATTTCATTAATTTGACTATTAATTTTCATTGAACCATTGGATATCGTGGATCTCATTTTGAATGCTAAATTTTATCAAATTATCTAAATCTTATTGGTCCAACCTTTGACTTTTATCAAATCATCAATTCTCATCCATTTGACCATTAATTTTCATCAAATTACCATATCTCATCAATTTGATAATTGATTTTCATAAAAAAAAAACATCGGATCTCGTTTATTTGAAGCTTTATTCATCAAATCATCAAATTTTGTTAATTCAAAACATAGGATCTTCTCAATCCAACTATCAATTTTCTTGAATCATAAGATCTTGTGATCAAACCATTTATTTTCATAAAATTGTTTAATCTCGCCGATCAAACCTCAATTCTTGTCAAATGACCAAATCTAATTATTCCAACCCTTGATTTTCATCAAAATCAAGAAATCTCATCAATCTTGCATTTCCTATTCATCAAATCACAATATTTCAGTTAGCTAACAATTGATTTTCATTAAATCAATAGATATAAAAAATCATTTCATTTATTTTCATCAAATCAATGCATCCTAGCAATCTAAGACTTAATTTTCATTATATCACTAATTCTCATTGATCTGGCCATACATTTTCATCAAATCTTTTAGATCCGATTGTTAGTTTTCATCAAATCATCAAGTCTCAATAATTTCAACCTTATTTCATCAAATTATTAGATATCGTTAATTCCATGTTGATTTTATCTAATCATCATATCTCATAACTAACCATTAACTTTCATCAAATTATTGGATCTCAATGATCTGAACCTTAATTTTCATCACATCATCAGATGCGTAGATCCGACTATCACTTTACATCAAATCATTTGGTCTCAATGATCCGACTACTTCAAATCATGGGATTTTGTCTATTAGACCATCAATTTTTACCATGTTGTCCGATAACTTCGATCCAACACTTGAATTTTATTCAAAAGATTAGATCTTGTTTATCTAATAATTAATTTACATCAAATTAATCGATCCCATTGACCTGACAATTGATTTTGATCAAATCATTGGATCACATAAATTTAATTTTTTATTTTCATTAGATCATTGAATCTTGTCCATCCAACCATCAATTTTCAACAAATTATTGGATCTCGAACATCCAATTATTGATTTTAATCAAATAATCAAATCTTGTGAATCTAAATCTTGGTTTTCATCAAATAGCTAGATCTCATTAGTCCATACATTCTTATTGAGTCATCGGATTCTATTGATCTAACCATTGATTTTCACCAATCATTAGATCTCATTGATCTAATCGTAAATTTCTATCCAATCATTTTATCTTATCAATAACCATCAATTTTCATTAAATCTTTCAATCTCATCAATTCATTGACCCTCACAAATGCCAAGGTCGAATTTAAACAAATGATGGGAGCTCATCAATCTAATCATTATTGTCATTAAATCTTGTAGATCTAATGATCAAACCTTCATTTTCTTCAAATCAATGGAGCTCATTGATCCCAACTTTGACTTCTGTCTCACAGATTTGACTATCAATTTTCATCATATTAGTGAATCTCATCAATCTGACCATTGATTATCATTAAATCACCAGATCTTATCTATCGTTACTTTTATTAAATAATTATATCTCATTTATTAGACCTTAATTTTCATCAAATCATTAGAGTTTATTAATTTGACCATTGATTTTCATAATAACATTGATCTGATTATTGATCTTTATGTAATATTTGGATCTCATCGATCTCATCATTAGTCTTCATCAAATCATTAGATTTCATTAATCTTACTATTTAACAAATAATTATATCTCATTAATCTATCCATTATTTATAAGCAAATCAGCATATCTAATTGATCAAACTGTTCATTATTGTCACATCATTGGATCTCATCAACTTGATAACTAACTTTTATCAAATCATCTAATCTCATGATTCAACTAATGATCTCTAAGAGTCATCAAATCTCTTTGATCCACCTTTCAATTTTTTGTAAATTCTTGAATCCTATCGACCCTAAAATCAATTCCAAGGATTAGAGGTGACCCTTCCAAAATTCAAAAAATGAAAGGTGATCATTTTTAAAATAAGAAAAATTGGGCTTAATACCTGTTCAAATTTCTAGGATCAGATATTTTCCTTTCTCAAATCAAATAAGATCTAGGTAATCTTCTATCAAACCCAAAGAATTGAGTTGATCCTTCCTCAAATCTAAAAGAAAAAAGCAATCTTTCATCAAATCATTGGATCTTGATGATCTAACCCTCCATCTTCATCATATCACCCAATCTCATTGACCTGTACTCTGAAAGTATAATTAATCAAATTGTTGAATCTTGTTGAATTGACCATCAATTTTAATCCAATCAGTGGGTCTCATATTGAATGCTGATTTGATCCAAATCTTCTTGTTCTAACCGTTGATTTTTATCAAGTCATAAGATATTGTCAATTTAATGCTTGATTTCCCTTACATCACCAATTCCTGTAAATCAAACCAACGATTTTTATGAAATCATTGGATCTCATTAATTTAACAATTGATTTTGTTGATTAGGTCCCATCCATCTAACTATCAATTTTCATCAAATTATCATATCTCAGCAATTCGATAATTGACTTCCACAGAAAATATAGAATATGGTTGACTTAAAGCTTGATTTTCATGAAATCATTGGATCTCATTGATTTGCCCATTGATTTTTATCATCTTATAAATCATTGGATGTCATTGATCTGATCTTCAATTTTCATCATATCATTAGATTGAATCAATCAAATTATTCTTTTTAATCAAATAATCTAATCTTATTAATTCACAACTTACTTTTAATCAAAACATAGGATCTCTTCAATCAAATTGTCAATTTTCTTGTATTATCATATTTTGTTTATGAGACAATTGATTTTTGTAAAATCTTTGAATCTTGTCAATCGACTCTTGATTTTTGTTAAACAATCAACTTTAATTGGTCCAACCCTTGATTTTGATTATATCATAGAATCTCATCAATCCCACATTTTCTATTCATCAAATCATAGTATTTCAATTATCTAATGGTTGAATTTCATTAAATCATCAGATATAAAGAATTTTTTCATGATTTTCATCAAATCATTCCATCTTAGCAATCCAACTCTTGATTTTTGTTAAATAGCTTCTATTCGTAAATTTTCATCAAATTTCTTAAGATCCAACTATTGGTTTTCATCAAATAATCAAATCTACATAATTTCGGCCCCAATTGTCATCAAATTATTATATCTCATTGATCCTATTGTTGATTTCATCTAATCATTGAGTCTCGTAACTGAATGTTGACTTTCATCAAATCATTGGATCTTGTTCATCCTGTGATGACCCGGGTTTTTGAAACACATTTTATAATATATTTTTCAAAGGCAAGGGCATCCCCTCAATAAATTTTTTTCGCAAAACAAAGCAGCGGAAATTCTTTTATTTTAAAACTTGTTTTGAAAACCCAGGTCACCACTTCATACATAACATAAGTACAATTTGTGTACAAAATAAAATTCCATTGAAGGAATATGATTTTATTAAACTTCTAGGATCCATCCAGTGGTTCACAGTACACAACCGATTGTGTCCTTACAATACTTGTCCAAATACACAATTCAAATTACAAAGTTCTAAATACAATACATGCTCTCTATACAATGTTTCAAGGGATATACCCTTATTACTTATTCTTCACTAGTTCTTCAAGTCTTGAGCTCCAAAGTCTCCTTCTCTGTATCTGAGATATTGTAAACATTCGAACATTTACAATATCTCAGCAAGCTATGCTTGGTAGGGGATAAGAGTGTAAGTTATTGACAGTAAAATCTCAATATTCAACTATCCCATAATTCATTCTATCATAAACACATTCATAGACCACTATTATTTATATGAACATCTCATTTCCTTATCATTTGTGTTCACCTTTATACATACATAATATATAAGAACATTATTTATATGAATATCTCATTTCCTTATCATTTGTGTTCACCTTTATACATACATAGTATATAAGAACAAATCCGTTAAAATTTGTAAAAATAATCAATAATCATTTCCATACAAAACTGATCAACTCCTTTCATTATAGGAGATTTGTATTTCAGCCAGTTACTATACTGGGATTTTCCCTTCTTGGGAAAAATATTGGTAATATACAATTACCTGGCATTTCATCATGCCATCCCTTAAGGCATTTCACTATGCCAATTTCATATGCATCATAATGCAAAATAATCAAGGACTACTATGCTTGCAGTCTGATCCGTACAGTGCGCTCGAATAACTGTTCAATAATCCACTTATACCATTCTCAGTGGAAATTACAATATCCATGTCCATATGGGAGGACCATGGCTGTCACAGTGGTGGCCTTCCCATAAATGCCCCACTCGACTTTTAGCCTTTCTTAGGCTTGGTATTCAATATCATCAAGTTTCAGAGAGTGGGTAGCCAAACCCTCTTAACTCTCCTAGCATAGCATCCCCAGGCCTATGTCTCTTTAAAACAAAACTACAAGCCTCCAAGCTTGTATGTAAAATAATACTTATACATATTAGACTATCTGTCTGTTTATCTAGGGTTGGAATATTTTCTACTTTCCTATTCACTTAGGGTTGTTCTCAATTCTCAACTTAATCATTTAATACTTATTTTCCTCATCATTTGGTTGGATCATATTTCAATTTGAGGTATTTAACTTAATATATTGGTATCATACATGTCAATACTTCAAAACATAAGATCATGTATTAGACATGTATCTTCATGCAAAGGAATTCTTAATAATCCACCTACCTCAATAAGGTATTCTTACTCCTTGAAATCTGCCATAGTCTCGATCAACATATATCTGTCAAATCATATGTATAATGTCATTTTTCTAATCAAGGGTACATACTACATGGTCTTTTGATCATCCTTATGTAGGATGATCTGAATCATTCTTCCTTGAATATCATATATCAATGGGTTTAATATCATCTATACAAATGCTATCTATATCATACATAACAATCGAATTTACATTGATGTTTATTTTTCCTTATTGTTTTTTATCATACAAGATCTCATTTTGTTTGATCATCCTTATCTTACTTACTATTTTTATTAGGGTTAGATAATTTGCTATATTTTTATGTTCTTATTATTATTCAACCAGTTAGTGTCTTACTTGGTTGAAGATAATTTATTTCTTCCTATCACTAGACAACTCCTCCTTATTTCAGGATGACTAGTACTTACCAGTTAAAGTCTGCTCAAAAAGTGGTTAATACAACCCTCATGTAAGGAGGCGTTTAGACCTCTCTTACGTCAACAGGAGGTGAGGGAAAAGCACTTGGCTCTTGTATACCCCCTATGAGCTCTTTACCTTAAGTCCCTTCTCTAATTGATTTTAATTAATTTCCATGGTTATGCATAATGTCATCCATGGATGTTCATTATTTTCCTACTTTGGGCCAAGGAATTGGTAAACCATTCCTTATATCGTCCTACTAACTATAGCCCTTATTAAGTCAAAATCATTCATTCATCTTAGTTGTCCATGAATCTCTATATTTCATTAGTTTACATTTTTGGTGATTTATGCTCCTTATATCTTAACAACTACTTAACAATTGAATAAAATTTGACTATAAATAAATCATAAACTTGAAAGCATAAATCAAATATAAGTTTAACAACTATATACTAACATTCTTCCTATGAATGTAACTTTAGCTAGTGAAATAAAACTAACATGATCCTAAGTTATGAAATACATAAAATTGTATTCTATCTTAATGGAATCATGTTTAAATATCTAATTTACACTAACATGATCCTAAGATAATCAAATATACTAACAAATTACTCATTTAGGGCATATCATACTAAAATTTAAAGATTAAGCTATCATGCTTTCTAACTTAGAACATAAATCACATTTACACCTTTATGTCCAATAAAAGACAATTAAAACTTAGAACATAAATCACATTTACACTTCTATATCCAATAAAAGACAATTAAAGTAATTATATTAAGATTATTATAAGCTTTTAAATATGATCCAACCATTAGATCTTAGGTGTTTTCCTTCAGATCAAGGGTTTTAATTACCTTTAAGGCTTTTAATCCATTAAGATCCAAAAATCATATCCACTTGATTTTTGTCAAATTTCATCCATGATCTAACTGGATTTCATCATAATATCATCCATTTAATCCATCCCAAGGATCTGATCATACTTGATCTCATTGATCAAGTGGGTCCCTTTGTATTTTTTATTTTCATTTTAGGGTTTTTCTACCATAAAGCGAAGATCTCCTAATTTATCCAAGATCTATGCAAATTAACCATAGATATTACATTATTATATCATCATTAAAATAAATTTCCAAGATCTGATCACCTCAGATCTTGAAGATCTTAGAAATTGGACACTTATTTCCAAAATATAGAAAAATACACAAATAATTTTTAGAAATATTATGACTTCATTAGAAACTAGACATTACAAGCTATCCATACCTTCTTTCTGATCTCAATTTGGAGTTCATATGACTCCACAATCTTAAATTGAATTTTACAATCGTTCCTAAGTTCTAGATTTGATATGGGCCCAGCAAAACTAATCTCTCTCAATTGAGGGTCCAAAACTTGTTAGATTTTCTTGAAAATTGTATCCTAGGGGTTTTTGACCCTTATGGATTGATTGGAAAGCTCAGAATTTTCATTTGAGCTCTCTATCACCATGAATTGAAGGCTTTGATATTTACTTTATTTTTACCATTTTTTATTCAAATTAAATTATAGAAGAATAAAAATTACACTAAACAATAATAAATATGTATGGAAAGTAGTTACACCTACCTGATTGGAGAAAAACAATATAATTGATGCCCAATTTGAGAGAATTACCGGTTGATGATAATATAGCCCGATTGTCCACCTTTTTGTGATTTTTGTTGTTGGAACTGTTGGATCTTGAAATTGATTTGGGGCTTTTGTATACACTGTAGTATAGAAGGTTATGGATGGTGGAATTTGTCAGATTCTATCTGGAACAGAGTGCCTAATTGAATTTAGGTCTCTTGTTCCACTTATAAAGAGGAGAGAGAAATAAGAAAAATAGAGATTGGGGAGGGATGAATGAGAATTTAGAGCTAAAACTCCAGAGAAGATTTGGAAATTTTTGGGAAATATTTATAGCCAAATTTGAATTTTTTATCATTTATTTTGATAAGATATTTTAGAATTTTAGAATTTTTTATTACAAGTGCATTCTCCATTCTCCACTACATTCTCCACTACCAGAAATAATGCAATGAGCGATTATTGTTGCTTCTAGAACATTGGCCCACTTTTATGTGAAAAGACCTTTTTGCCCTTTTTAACTCCAAAATTGGAGAATAATAGGCAATATTTGTCCGAACTCAGAATCGAGCGTACTTAGTGGCATTGGAATCGTATTTCTAAGTACTTCATGAATATTGAGGTCTTATTTCTTAGATATGGAATATGGGTAAAATTACCATTTTACCCCAAAATGGAGAAAATTAAGGAATTTTCATTTTAACTCAGAATTGAACGTACTTAATGTTGTTTCGATCAATTTTCCAAGTACATCCATAATTTCTATGTTTTAATTCATGATATAATCTCCATAAAAAGAGAATTTTCAATAACCTAATATTCTAGCCCAGAATTTCTAAAAATTCAAACTTTATTAATTTGCCTGAATAAGTTACAAAAATTCAGGGTCATTACAAATCCAACCCTCGATTTTCTTCTAATTATCAGATAAGTTGCTCCAACCATAATTTTAAATCAAATTATCGGACTTCAATGATCTTATTTATATTTTAATCAAATCATAGTTCATCTATTAGATGTCGATTTTCATCATGTCATTAGATCTCTTTGATCCTACACTTGAGTTTATTCAAACATCAGATCTTGTCTATACAATAATCAATTTACATAAAATCATCGGATCTCATTGAAATGATAGTTTATTTATATCAAAATTGTATCACATAAATCCAATTATAGATATTGATTAGATCATTGGATCTCATCCATCCAACCATCAACTTTCAACAAATTATTGGATCTCTTTGATGTAATCATTGATTTTCATGTAATCATCGAATCTTGTCGACTCAAACCTTGATTTTCGTCAAATTATTAGATACATTGGTCCACCATACACTCTCATCAAGTCATCAAATCATGTTGATCTGATCATTGATTTTCATTAAATCATTGTACTCATTGGTCTAACTGTCAGTTTCCATCAAATTATTTTATCTCATTAATGTAACCATCAATTTTCATTAAATCTTCGAATCTAATCAACTCATCGATCGTCATAGATGCCAAAGTTGAATTTATACAAATGATTGATGCTCATCGATCTAATTGTCATTTTTATTGAATCTTGTAGATCTGACTACTGACTTTAACAAAGTCATCAAAACTCATTGATCTAGCCCTTTATTTTCATCAAATCAACTAATCTCATTGATCCCAATTTTGATTTTTGTATCATAGATTTGACCATCAATTTTCATCATACTACTAGATCTCATCAATGTAACCATCGTTTGCCATTAAATCACTGGATTTCATCCATTTGAAGTTTCATCAAATCATTGGATGTAGTTGATCTTACAATTTGTATTTAACAAATTATTGGATCTTGTTGATTGACCATTGATTTTAAGTAAATCACCATATCTCACTAGTCTAGACATTCATTTCTGTCACATCATTGGATCTCATAAACCTTGCTACTAATTTTTATCGAATTGTTCATTCTCGTTGATTCAAATAATGACCTCTACAAGTCATCAAATCTCATCAATCCGCCTTTCAATTATTAATTTTTTTCCCCCCAAATTCTTGAATCCTATTGACCCTAAAATCAATTCTAAGGATTGGAGGTGACTCTTTGTCAAATTAAGAGACTCAAAGGTGTTCCTTTCTCAAATAAGAAAAATTGGAGGGGATTTATCTTCAAATTTTTAATATTAGAGAATCTTCTTTCTCAAATTAGAGAAGATTGGAGGTAATCTTCTGTCAAACCCCATGAATCGAGTTGATCCTTTCTCAAATCTAAGAGAACAAAGTGATCTTTCCTCAAATCATTAGATCTTGTTGATCTAAACTTCCATCTTCATCAAATCACGCAAACTCATCGATCTGACAATTGATTTTTATCAAGTCATCATATCTCTCAATCTAATAATTACTATTCTTCAAGTAATTGAATCATGTCGGTTTTCAAAACATCACAAATCACATCCTTCCAAAAATTAATTTTCTTCAAATTATGAGATCTCTTCAATTTGACTAATGAAAATCATTAAGTCACACATCTCATTTTTTTTGCTCATAGATTTTCCTCAAATTAGAGGATCTCATTGATTTGACCATTAATTTTAATCAAATCATACAATATTATTTATTAGATTGTTAATTTCCATTGAATCATCAAATCTTCTTGATTAGACCTTTGATTTTCATCAACTCATCAAATTTTGCCCATTTAACCATTAATTTTGATCAAATCATCAGATCTCATTCATCTAATAATTAATTTTTATTTTGATTTAGACTATTTTCCCTTTAATTTTCATTAGATTTCATGAATTTGATAATCAATTTTCATCAAATCATAGGATATCAATGATCCAATATCCAAATTTCATTAAATCATCAAATCATGTCAATCCTTTTATTGATTTACATCAAACCATCTTATAACATTGATCTAACTAATGATTTTTAACAAATCATCTATTCTCATTCATTTGTCTATCAATTTTTTCTTCTTCCAATTATCAGATCATGCCAATCCTATAAAAGAATTTCAAATAATTTGATAATTCATTGTAATTAAATCACTGTATATTGTTAATTTAGCCATAAATTTCATCAATTCATTAGATCTCACTTATCTAACCTCTAGTTTTCCTCAAAACATTTAATTTTATCAATCTGATAGTCAAATTTTCTTAAATCATTAAATCTCATTAATCTGACTATTGATGTTTATCAAATCATTGGATCTCATCAATATAAATATTTCTTATTATCAAATCAATAGACTCACTACTCTTCAAGTATAATTAATCAAGTCATTAGATCTTATTGAATTGAGTGTCCATTTTTATACAATCAGCTTGCTCTCATACCGAATGTTGATTTTCATCAAATCATATAGATCTCATTGGTTCAACCCTTGAGTTTTATCAAATCATCAAAAAACCTCAATGGAATGGTTGATTTTCACCAAACCAATGGATCACATCAATATAGCTAATGATTTCATCAAATCATTGGTCTTATTGATCCAACCATTAATCTCATTTATTCAATAATTAATTTCCATAAAAACTATTGGATGCCGTTGATATAAATCATCACAAAATCATTGGATCTCATTTATATCACTGATCATCATATCGTTACTGTCCATCATATTATTGATCTCATTGATCAAACTATTCATTTTCACCAAAACATCAAAACTTTCAAAATGTGGTTTTAATCAAAGCATAGGATCTCCTTAATCGAATAGGCAATTCTTTTGTATCACTAGATCCTGTTGATCCAAACATTGACTTTTGTAAAATCTTTAAATCATGTAGATCGACCCTTGATTTTTGTTGAATGATCAAATCTAACTAGCCCCTTGATTTTCATCAAATAGTTTGGCCATCAATCCCGCATTTCCTATTGATCAAATCACAATATTGCAATTATTTAGTGGTCCCTTCTAGAGATAAGACGAATTATATGAATAGAAGGGCTTAGCTATTTACCGTATCCCACACTGAGTGAGGAATTAGGCGATGTCTCAGGCACCCATATCCATTATACATGTGATACTGTGGAAAGGTGTATCCTATTGGGAGACAAACATCATCAGCCCATCCTATCTAATAAGGTAAAGGTCTTTGATGGTGGAGATAACCTTCTCTTTTCTACTTCCTAGCAACGAGCATCTTCATATCGACGAGCTATAATTGATGCATTTCTTGCACAAGATCTTCTAGAGGATCCTACACTAGCTCAATATTTTGCCTAGCTCGTAGTGTGACGTCCTTTGGAGTCGGCCCTTGCTATGGTTCCATTAAATCATTGGATCTAAAGAGTCTTTTCATTGATTTTTGTCAAATCATTGCATATCGGCAATCCAACACTTATTTTCACTAAATCGCTATATTTCATTGATCTACCAATACATTTTCATCAAATCTCTTAGATTTGACTATTAGTTTTCATAAAATCTCCCTAATTTAAGCCTTAGTTTTCATCAAATTATTAGATCTAGTTGATCCTATCATTCATTTCATGTAATCACTAGATCTAATAACTAACTTTTGACTTTCATCATATCATTGAATCTCATTGATTTGACCCTTGATTTTCATCCAATAATTAGATATGTTGATTCAACCATTAATTTACATCAAATTATCTGGTCTTAATGACCCAACTACTGATTTTAAACAAATCATAGGAATTTATCTATTAGGACTTCGATTTTGAAATTATTCTAAATAACAAATATTTTCTATCCAATAATCAATTTATATCAAATCATTGGATCTCATTGACTTAATAAGTGATTTTGTTCAACTCATTAGATCGCACAAATCCAATTATCGATTTCCACTAGATCATTGGATCTTGTCTATCCAATAATCAACTTCAACAAATTATCGAATCTCTTTAATCCAATCATTGATTTTCATCAAATCATTGAATCTTGTCGATTGGAACCTTGATTTTCATCAAATTACTAGATTTTATTGATCCACTATACTTTAATTTTTGTCTCATAGAATTGACCATCAATTTTCATCATATCACTAGATCTCATCAATTTGACCATTAATTGTCATTAAATCGTTGGATCTCATCTATCTGATTGTTACTTTTTATCAAATCATTAATTCTCATTGATCAAACCATAATTTGCATCAAATAATTGGATCTCATTAGTTCAACCCTAGTAGACAAAGGTAGATACAAAGCCATAGGCAAACCTTCATGATCGATAGCCTTTTATGAATACCCTCGCGCTCAAGAGGCAGATCCAAAGGCACTACCTTACCGATTAATAAGTTAAGTAGTTCAGTTCACTTACTGGTTTGGTAAGCCCACCTTACCCAAGCAAGAGAACTTGCATTCTTTCCTCCGGAAGGAAGGGTCTTCACTCGCGTTCTTTCCTCTAGAATATGAGATTTTTTTACTGTTGAGCGAGCCTCCCCGTTGGCTTCTCTTTGCTTCATTATGTCATACTATCATTGATAGCATTGATCCAATTGCTGATCATTATCTAATCTTTAGATCTCCTCCATCCAATTAATAGTTTTCATCAAATCATTGGATATCATTGATCTATTATTTATATTATACCAAATTATTTGATCTCATTGATTCTACCATTGATTTTAAGTAAATCACTATATCTCATTGATAAAATTATTCTTTTTTTTATCAAACCATTAATTTTGTCACATCATTGATCTGACCATTAATTTTAATCAAATCATCTTATCTTATTAATTAGATTATCAATTTCATTTGTATCATCAGATCTCTTTGATTTGACATTTGATTTTATCAACCCATTGAATTTCATCAATCCAACCATCTATTTCGATGGAATCATCAGATCCCATTGATCTAATAATTGATTTTGATTTGATCTAATTGATTCAACCTTTAATTTTTATTGAATTTCATCAATTCAATTATCAATTTTTATCAAATCATTAAATATTGTCGACAAACCACCAATTTTCATTGAATCATCATATCTTGTCAATCCATCTATTCATTTATATAAAATAATCTTATAACATTAATCCAAATCATGATTTTCATTATATCATCTAATCTCATTCATAAGCCCATCAAATTTTGTAGAATTATCAGATCTCACCAATCCTATAAAATTTTTTTTTTTTCAAATTATCTAATGATTCATTACAATTATGTCATTGATATCATCAATCCAACCAATTTCAAGATCCAACGGTTCCAACAACAAAAAATCAGAAAAAGGGGGACAATCGGGCTATATTATCATCAACCGGTAATTCTCTCAAATTGGGCATCAAATATACAATTTTTCTCCAATCAGGTAGGCGAAACTACTTCCTATACATATTTATTATGGTTTAGTGTAATTTTTATTTTTCTGTAATTTAATTTGAATGAAAAATTGTAAAAATAAGGTAAATACCAAAGCCTTCAATTCATGGTGATAGAGAGCTCATATCAAAATTCTAAGCTTTTCAATCGATCCAGAAGGGTCCAAAACCTCTAGGCTACAATTTTTAAGAAAATCTAACAAGGTTTGGACCCTCAATTGAGAGAGATTAGTTCTGTTGGCCTAGATCAAATCTAGACCCTAGGAACGACTGTAAACTTCCATTTAAGATTGTAGAGTCATATGAACTCCAAATTGAGATCAGAAAGAAGCTATGGAAAGCTTGTAATGTCTAGTTTCTAATGAAGTCATAATATGTCTAAAAATTATTCCTGAATTATTCTGTATTTTGGAAATAATTGTCTAATTTCTAAGATCTTCAAGATTTGAGGTGATCAGATCTTGGAAATTTATTTTAATGATGATATAATACTGTAATAAAGTAATATCTATGATTAATTTGGACAGATCTGGGATAAAGTAAGGGATCTACCCTTTATGGTAGAAAAACCTTAAAAATACAAAGGGACCCACTTGATCAATGAGATCAAGTATGATCAGATCCTTGGGATGGATTAAATGGATGATATTATGATGGAATCCAGTTAGATCATGTATGAAATGTGACAAAATGAAGTGGATATGATTTTTGGATCTTAATGTATTAATAGCCCTAAAGGTAATTAAAACCCTTGATCTAAAGGAAAACACCTAAGATCTAATGGTTGGATCATATTTAAATATTTATAATAATCTTAATATGATTACTTTAATTGTATTTTATTTGATATAGAAGTGTAAATGTGATTTATGTTCTAAGTTTTAATTGTCTTTTATTGGATATAAAAGTGTAAATGTGATTTATGTTCTAAGTTAGAAAGCATGATAGTGTAATCTTTAAATTTTAGTATGATATGCCCTAAATGAGTAATTTATTAGTAGATTTGATTATCTTAGGATCATGTTAGTGTAAAGTAGAGATTTAAGCATGATTCCATTATGATAGAAGTACAATTTTATGGTTTCATAACTTAGGATCATGTTAGTTTTATTTCACTAGCTTAAGTTACATTCATAGGAAGAATGTTAGCATATAGTTGTTAAAATTATATTTGATTTATGCTTTCATGTTGATGATTTACTTATTGTCAAATTTTATTCAATTGTTAAGTAGTTGTTAAGATATAAGGAGCATAAATCACCAAAAGTATAAACTAATGAAATATAGAGTTCCATGGACAATTAAGATGAATGAATGATTTTGACTTAATAATGGCTATAGTTAGTAGGACAATATAAGGAATGATTTATCATTTCCTTGGCCCAAAGTAGGAAAATAATGAACATCCATGAATGACATTGTGCATATCCATGAAAATTAATTAAAATCAATTAGAGAAGGTACTTAAGGTAAAGAGCTCATAGGAACCTTGTCAAAGGTTGAGCTAGTACCACTACAGTGGACTCTGAACATTGTGGTTGTAGGGCCTATACAAGAGCCAAGTGCTTTTCCCTCACCTCCCATTAACGTAAGAGAGGTCTAAATGCCTCCTTCCATGAGGGTTGTATTAACCACTTTTTGAGCAGACTTTAACTGGTAAGTACTAGTCATCCTGAAATAAGGAAGAGTTGTCTAGTAATAGGAAGAAATAAATTATCTTCAACCAAGTAAGACACTAACTGGTTGAATAATAATAAGAACATAAAAAGAGAGCAAATTATCTAACTCTAATAAAAATAGTAAGTAAGATAAGGATGATCAAACAAGATGAGATCTTGTATGATAAAAAAAAATAAGGAAAAAGAAACATCAATGTAAATTAGATTGTTATGTTTGATATAGATAGTATTTGTATAGATGATATTTGTAATGACCCGGGTTTTCCCATGCATTTTTAAATGCAATATCTAATTCCTAAGGCGGGATGCATCCCTATTTGAAAACCATTTTATAAAAACCATGCAATGTAGCAAAAAATCTTTAGTTTTAAACTCATTTTAAAAACCCCGAGTCTCATTTGCTATCACAACGATAAAAGTAATTTTTGAAAAACATCAGAAATCATAAATGTTTTTTCCAGGTCTATCCAGCCACAACTCACAGCCCAACTGTAACTAAATACAAATACATGTCCAAAGGGTACAGTGTTTACTTACATGTATAATGGTCTCCTTTTGATTTACTTGCTCATAGCACTAACATAGGCGTCTTCTACTCATGGATGGAAATATCCTGAAAAATGTTAAGGATAGGGTGAGTATATCCTATACTCAGTAGGAGTCTATCACTACTAGTTTTGCAATGCATGCTATGTTTAAAATCATATGCTCTTTAAAACATGTGCATGTTCGAACAACCATATTCAATATCGATATTAAAAACCATTGTCGAGTCGGAATACTGACTACTAAATAATCGCATAATCCAAGTCGAAAGTATCATATATATATATATCATAAACATAATGATATGCATAAGATGCTCAACTGAATCCAACTCATGGATATTTGGTATGGTCGACCAACCACATGTCATGCCATATGCAATGCAAGTAAATCCTCAAACCATAGGGCCCACTATGCCCATGACCTTGCCGCTGTGTGGTCCTCGAGTACCTAGGGACACTCAGTCATAGCTTCCACGGGGCGTATGACACATCGACCTAGTGTCGTGACACCAGTGGTAGCCCCCTGTACCACATGCAGTCGACGTAGGGACATGCCCTTTTTGGGCGTGGTACCCATTCCACCTAATAGTGGTAGAGGCTGGGAGGCCAACCTAGACCTCTCGACATAGCGCCCACGAGCTTACTAGCCCAAATCACATACGATCAAACAAGGAAAAACCTCTTTTTCAAAACCTGTCCTCTTTGGGTCCTTCACAACTGCCTGGCCCTCACAACTACCTACCTAGCGTCTTTTGGGCACTCTAGTGTCTTTTGGTAACCCTCAAGGACATGCTAAACAAGTCATAGAACTTAAACTTAAAACATGCATTCTCAAAACAATCATGGGTTCTTTTAAAAAGTCTAGTAGCAATAGAGCACATACCACGAAGTCTCTTGGAGTTGTGTCCTTCATCACTCAACCTGACCCTGGGTCTCATTTATAAACTCCTGGGCATGAATGGATACAAGGAATCTTTATCAATTTGGATCTATTTTTAGAAATTAGATCATTAGATTTGCCTTTTAGGGTCCATGGGTCCTTGCCTAATTCATTGTCAGGCTAGATCCTATTATATGGACCTACTATTCAATAGTTAAACTCTGTAAATTGTCCTCTAATCCTAACTTTAAAGTCTCATTAGGTCTGCGTGTCCCAGTTCCCAGGACACTTGTGCATCCTGGTTGAACTGCGACCGCCTCACGTGCATGCGCGCCCAAAGGCCGTGCCAGGGACCGCGTTTTACACATTCACATGCATGCTCAAGCGACACGCTATGACGCGCATCTTGGATGGCATCGCATGGATGCACCTTTGGTGTAGCATGGCGCGTCTCAGCTCCTAGGGCACCCTGTGCATCTTGGTCGAGCCAAGACCCGTGCCCCGTGTCGCGCGCGCACTCGAAGGCCGCACCAGGGACAGTGTATGCACTGTCGTACGCTTACAACCCGTCCTAGGGACCCAGTCCCAGGTGCAGGTGAAGCATGGCATCCCTGGGGCGCCTTTGTTCGTGCAGAGTCAGATGAAACCGGCTGGGTTGTTTTTCGACTAGGAAGACTGGCTGGAAAAAGACCAGATCCGGCATGGATCTTGGCCTACGGGAACCAAAACGGAGGGAAAAAAGGGAAAAACGACTTACCTGGGTAGCCTAGGGACGTCCTTTTCCCGTCGATGCGTTTCCCTCTACGCCTGCCGAAAATCTGTGTTGCCCGGAACCCATGAAGAAGGGGAAAACCCCAACTTCCAATGAAGCTGGAGGAACAAGAGGGGAGGTGGGGAGAATGGCCGGCCTGACTCGGGCTTGGCCGTTGTCAGAAAACGCAGGGAAACTGGGTTTCTGATTTTTGCTGGAAACCCCAGCCCCAAAATAGTCAGAAAATCGTGATTTAGAGAGAAGGGGTGTCAGGTATTTATAGAGGGAAGAAGGAGGTGCCCCTCAATGGCGGTGCCGCCATTTCCCCTGGTGTTTTCTAGGAAAATCGGGAGAAGAGGGTTTGTGGAGAAATCGGGAGGAGGAAGACGACAGGGGGTGCCGTTAGCAAAACAACCCCCTGCGTTTTTGTTTTTGTTTTTGTTTTTCTGTTTAAATTACAGAAATGCCCCTGATCTTTTAACATCCGTAACCTCAATTTATCATTTTTATTGTTCCTTCTACAAGGCCTTACCCATAAGGGCCGCTTTCGCTGCGTACTCTGTGCCAGTTTAACAATACCGGTTTCTAATTGTAATTCATCTATCTCGAAATCCTTAGATGCCTATACTTTTCTCATCATGTATAGGATAGTCTCCTCATAGGATCATGCTTCTTTATTCATGTATAAATTACTCCATACTTCTTTGAGATCATATGATCTTATTTCTCCTATTTTATTTTGAATATCATAGGATAATCCCTTTTCTTCTTGTCTTTCATCTAGTGATCTCTTCATCATCCATATCTCCTTCTAATGGTTGGTTATATGTCATTAGTAAGAGTTCAAAAAATTTCCTTCCTTCTATGGTGTCTAATTTTGCTTTTTATCTTTTATATTTGTCCCCAAGATACTTCAATATCTGACATGGTATCATGTGCTCTACAACCAAATCCTTGATTAACTTCAAATTTCAACTGTCTGCCGTTTTCCATATGTGACTTGATTCCTCGACCAAAGTTATACTCAAAATAAAATCATGAAAGCCAATTAGTAGCATCTTTCATCGAGGACCGTATCATATACTGAAAGTAAAATGTCCTAACTCTATATCTAGTTTCATACTTATTGAATTCATTAAACGCTTTTCTCATGTCAAATGTTAATGGTCGATTCATCATCATGGGTCAATTGTTCTCGTCCAGAGGCCTTATCTCACTTTTCACGTTAATTTGTCATTAGGATTTTCAATAATGTTCCCATTTATGCAAAGCAAAAAGTCTCTTATTCATAACTGAGTACCCTTACTAGGTCATGGTTGAATTCTTTGTCATCATCCTCTTTGTCCTTTCTTTGCTTGATGGTTTTCTTCGTAACCTTTTAGTCCAAAAGTTCTATACTCAATCCAGTAGGGTTAGTCCTTAGGAAATTCCTTCAATTGATTTTTCGTACTTGGTATATGCTCATAGCAACTAACTTTTTGTCTAAAGGCAATGTAACATCAAATCTCACTTCAACTTTTCTCCTTCCATCCCCTATGTGAATATATTGTGCAATCTTTTACCAAGGCTTTATCGCCAGCCATGCAATCTGTATTGTTAGGAGGTATCCTCATAAGTAGTGATTTTCTCAATTCCTCAAATTTTATCCTTCAAGTGCCTCCTCATACTTAGCTTATAATAGCAGTTCTTGTTCAATAGCTACTACATCAAGTTATGCTGAAGCTGTTAAATCATCAAAGTTGAAAAACACTCAGGTAAGCATGGAACATTTTCGTAAACATTTAGAAAGACTTTATTTGATTACCTATTGATCTCTTTCCAGATATATTTTCGTCATAAGCTCAAGGGTCTCTAAAGGGATCGGTACTTATTTACCTTTCTTTTCAATCCAAGTCAACAACATCTTTCAGACCCACAGTGATTTCTATGGTTTGTCATGGTATCTATTCAAGTTTGGAAAAATCTATCTCACTGGTGGTGATCACCCCTTATTTTTGCTTATGTCTCAGTTGTCACTGTATTTATTGTTCTTGTAACTCCTCCATGATGTGGCCTAATCAACTGACCTCATACCCTCAAATGACCTAGTCTAACAAGTAACTTCTTTTAGGTAGAACTCATGTCCAAATACTTATAATATCCCTCTGAGTATATAACTTCGACTACTAACTCATAGATACTAACATACTTGATTAATTAGGGTGGGATGCCTTTATTTGGTCAACAATTCTCTAAAGGTAATGACTAAATAATGGTCTTAAGATTTTTGGTCTTCCAATCTATGATAGTAAGACCTCAATTTGATCCTTGATGGTACCCTACTTGCTAAATGGACAAGTCACTATCCCGGCTTAATTCCTTTTTCAATATACTTTATTAGCAAGGTGGGATATTACCAAATTTTTCTTTTTATGGATTATATCCATTAGTGTTCCCCATAAGCTAATGGATCCGATAAGAATCTAATTGTAATAATTGTTATCAAACCATTTGTAGAATTTAATTTCTAGTTGGTCACCATTCCTCTTCGAAAATTTCTTGTCGCATAATCTCCTGAAATTCGATACTCTACTCAAAGTCTTAAACCCCATATGCTTTCTCTCTTTTATCACCAACTCAACTAGTATTATTCCTTCACATTTGTTTGGTTTACCTTCCTATAGGATTCAAAATGAAAGATTTGTATGTATCTTCATAGAGTCATGATCTTCTTCTTTTGAATATTCAATATTCATCGAATACTTATAATTACATCTCTATCTCTTTCTCTTTTTTTCTTCAAAATCCTTACTTTTGTCATCCTAGATCAATGTCTTCATGTGCTTTGTTGCATATACTCGATCTTCTTGTCAGACAGGAGAAATTTAATACCTCCAAGAAATGTTGAAGTTTTCTAATATCATCGAAATCCTTAATTGCCTATAGCCTTAAAAAAAATTCATATAATGTCTTAATAATGTCATTGATCTTTTGGTCATGCTATACTTCTCTTGTAAGTTCATGTTAGGATCAATCTATATTATCATCCCTATTATCATCAAAATCTTTTGATAACTTGGTCGAATTCATTTCCCTATCATATTCGTGTTATGTTTCTCTTAATCACATAATATGTCACTTGTATACATCTTCTGATTTGCTCCATAATACTCAAGTAGTTATTATTCGATAGTACTTCACTCTTCATAAGACTCCAATTAAGGTATCCAAAATTAAGCTAAGTCCTTCAGGATCCATACCTTTGTGATCTAGTACGAGTCACGGTTATCCCCTGATATCATCTTACATTCTCATCCCTCTTAGATTGTCATCAAAATTTTCTCAAAGTCTGTCTTTTACATCCCTTATCATACTCATATCATATCCCTTGTGATAGTGTGCTCATATTCTGATATTCTTTGTGATGGTAAGATAGTCATCTAGGTTTTTCGATGTTCTCATCTTTGGTGAGATTAATCTATTACAGGTCAGAACTATCTACTAACAAGTTCATTAACATCTTCATTCATCATTCTCATCATAATATGATCCATATATGAGTTTTCATATTTGCACCACTACACAACAATCCTTATTGATAAGATTTAAGCCATCCAATATCTATGTATTTGCTAGACCCACCTCCTTTCTCACCTATTTGTTTATGGTGATATGGTGAAATGCCTTGAGCATTAGTATTGTAATCTTCAAATAGAAGTAATAGAAGTAGTCATCCCTAATACTTCTATTTATACTACTTCTTCTTGATTTTCTCTATGGTCTATGACCCTTGGACATGTTGGACTGGCTGTGAAAGGATAAAATCTGGGCTCTGATACCAACTGTGACGACCCGGGTTTTCCCATGCATTTTTAAATGCAATATCTAATTCCTAAGGCGGGATGCATCCCTATTTGAAAACCATTTTATAAAAACCATGCAATGTAGCAAAAAATCTTTAGTTTTAAACTCATTTAAAAAACCCCGAGTCTCATTTGCTATCACAACGATAAAAGTAATTTTTGAAAAACATCAGAAATCATAAATGTTTTTTCCAGGTCTATCCAGTCACAACTCACAGCCCAACTGTAACTAAATACAAATACATGTCCAAAGGGTACAGTGTTTACTTACATGTATAATGGTCTCCTTTTGATTTACTTGCTCGTAGCACTAACATAGGCGTCTTCTACTCATGGATGGAAATATCCTGAAAAATGTTAAGGATAGGGTGAGTATATCCTATACTCAGTAGGAGTCTATCACTACTAGTTTTGCAATGCATGCTATGTTTAAAATCATATGCTCTTTAAAACATGTGCATGTTCGAACAACCATGTTCAATATCGATATTAAAAACCATTATCGAATCAGAATACTGATGACTAAAGAATCGCATAATCCAAGTCGAAAGTATCATATATATATATATATATCATAAACATAATGATATGCATAAGATGCTCAACTAAATCCAACTCATGGATATTTGGTATGGTCGACCAACCACATGTCATGCCATATGCAATGCAAGTAAATTCTCAAACCATAGGGCCCACTATGCCCACGATCTCGCTACTTTGTGGCCCTCGGGTACCTGGGGACACTCAGTCATAGCCTCCACGGGGCATATGACACATCAACCTAGTGCCATGACACCAGTGGTAGCCCCCATATACCACATGCAGTCGATGTAGGGACATGCCATTTTGGGTGTGGTACCCATTCCACCTAATAGTGGTAGAGGCTGGGAGGCCATCCCAGACCTCTCGGCATAGCGCCCACGAGCTTACTAGCTCAAATCACATACAATCAAACAAGCAAAAACCTCTTTTTCAAAACCTGTCCTCTTTGGGTCCCTCACAACTACCTGGCCCTCACAACTGCCTACCCAGCGTCTTTTGGGCACTCCAGTGTCTTTTGGTAACCCTCAATGAAATGCAACTTTTACAAAAACTCAATGCTCACAAATCATGCAATATATGCAATTGTTTGCGAAGAATGTCTATGCATAATGTATTTGTCATATGCATGCTGAATTCGTTTATAAAATTAAGTCATAATAAACAAGTCATATAACTTAAACATAAAACATGCATTCTCAAAACAATCATGGGTTCTTTTAAAAAGTCTAGTAGTGATAGAGCACCTACCTTGAAGTCTCCTGGAGTCGAGTCCTTCATCACTCAACCTGACCCTGGGTCTCATTTATAAACTCCTGGGCATGAATGGATACAAGGAATCCTTATCAATTTGGATCTATTTTTAGAAATTAGATCGTTAGATTTGCCTTTTAGGGTCCATGGGTCCTTGCCTAATTCATTGTCAGGCTACATCCTATGATATGGACCTACTATTCAATAGTTAAACACTGTAAATTGTCCTCTGTTCCTAACTTTAAAGTCTTATTAGGTCCGCGTGTCCCAGTTCCTAGGACACCCGTGCATCCTGGTTGAATAGCGATCGCCTCAGGTGGGTACGCGCCAAAAGGTCTTGCCAGGGACCGCGTTTTGCACACGCACATGCATGCTCAAGCGACATGCTATGACGCACATCCTAGATGGCATCACACAGATGCACCTTTGGTGTAGCATGGTGCGTCTCAGCTCCCAGGGCACCCCGTGCATCTTGGTCGAGCCAGGACTCATGCCCCGCATTGCGCGCACACCCGAAGGCCACACCAGGGACAGTGTATACACTGTCGTACGCCTAGAACCCGTCCCAGGGACCCAGTCCTAGGCGCAGGTGAAGCATGGCGTCCTTGGGACGCCTTTGTTCGTGCAGAGCAGGATGAAATCGGCTAGGTTGTTTTCCGGCTAGGAAGACCGGCTGGAAAAAGACCAGATCCGGCATGGATCTTGGCCTGGGGGAACCAAAATGGAGCGAAAAAAGGGAAAAATGGCTTACCTGGGTAGCCTAGGGACGCCCTTTTCCTGGCGATACGTTTCCCTCTACGCCTGCCGAAAATCTGTGTTGTCCGGAACCCATGAAGAAGGGGAAAACCCCAACTTCTAATGAAGCTAGAGGAAGAAGAGGGGAGGTGGGGAGAATGGCCAACCTGACTTGGGCCTAGCCGTTGTCGGAAAATGCAGGGAAACTGGGTTTCCGATTTTTGCCGGAAACCTCAGCCCCAAAATAGTCAAAAAATCGTGATTTAGAGAGAAGGGGTGTCGAGTATTTATAGAGGGAAGAAGGCAGTGCCCCTCAATGGTGGTGACATTATCAAAACGACCCTTGTGTTTTTGTTTTTTTTCTTTCGTTTTTCTGTTTAAATTACATAAATGCCCATGATCTTTAAACGTCCGTAACTTCTTCATATGAAGTCCGTTTTTTGCGTTCTTTGAGGCGTTGGATTCCATTTTTCGATTAGAATCTAATGGTACCAATTTCTTCACAAATTCCTTCATTTACTATTTTAAATAAGGTAAAACATTCAACACAGTTCATTTCATATAGAATGTCCAAAATATCGTAAATTGCTCGAGCATTACAATATTAAACCCATGGATATATGATATTCAAGGAGGAAAGATTCAGATCATCCTACATAAGGATGGTCAAAAGACCATGTAGTATGTACCCTTGATTAGAAAAATGACATTATACATATGATTTGATAGATATATGTTGATCGAGACTATGACAGATTTCAAGGAGTAAGAATACCTTATTGAGGTAGGTGGATTATTAAGAATGCTTTTACATGAAGATACATGTCTAATACATGATCTTATGTTTTGAAGTATTGACATGTATGATACCAATATATTAAGGTAAATACCTCAAATTGAAATATGATCCAACCAAATGATGAGAAAAATAAGTATTAAATGGTTAAGTTGAGAATTGAGAACAACCCTAAGTGAATAGGAAAGTAGAAAATATTTCAGCCCTAAATAAATAGACAGATAGTTTGATATGTATAAGTATTATTTTACATACAAGCTTGGAGGCTTGTGGTTTTGTTTTAAACAGGCATAGGCCTGGGGATACTATGCTAGGAGAGTTAAGAGGGTTTGGCCACCCACTCTCTGAAACTTGATGATATTGAATACAAAGCCTAAGAAAGGCTAAAAGTCGAGTGCGGAATTTATGGGAAGGCCACCACTGTGACAGCCATGGTCCTCCCATATGGACATGGATATTGTAATTTCCACTGAGAATGGTATAAGTGAATTATTGAACAGTTATCCGGGCGAGCTGTATAGATCAGACTACAAGCATAGTAGTCCTTGATTATTTTGCATTATGATGCATATGAGGTTGGCATAGTGAAATGCCTTAAGGGATGGCATGATGAAATGCCAGGTAATTGTATATTACCAATATTTTTCCCAAGAAGAGAAATTCCCTGTATGGTAACTGGCTGAGATACAGATCTCCTATAATGGAAGGAGTTGATTAGCTTTGTATAGAAATGATTCTTGATTATTTTTACAATTTTAACGGATTTGTCCTTATACAATATGTATGTATAAAGATGAACACAAATGACAAGGAAATGAGATGTCCTTATAACTAATAGTTATCTATGAATGTGTTTATGATAGAATGAATTATGGGATACTTGAATATTGAGATTATACTGTCAATAACTTACATTCTTAACCCCTACCAAGCATAGCTTGTTGGGATATTGTAAATGTTTGAATGTTTACAATATCTCAGATATAGAAAAGGAGACTTAGGAGCTCAAGACTTGAAAAACTATTGAAGAATAAGTAATCAGGGTATATCCCTTGAAACATTGTATTGGAACATGTATTGAATTTTGAACTTTGTAATTTGGATTGTATATTTGTACAAGTATTGTAAGGATACAATGGGCTGTGTACTGTGAACCGCTGGATGGATCCTGAAGTTTAATAATAGTATATTCCTTCAATGGAATTTTATCTTATACAAAATTCTACTTATGTTATGTATGAGGTGGTGACTTAGGTTTTACAAAACAAATTCTAAAGAAAAGAATTTCTGCTGCTTTGGTTTGCAAAATTTTTTTTTACTATAAGGCCCCTATCTTTACAAAAATGTATTATAAAATATGTTATAAAAACCCAGGTCGCCACATTAGGGCTGGTGGACGCTGTGCTAGGAAGATTGAGGACTGATCATCCTCCTTTTGAAATTGTATGTGAGGTAGATACTTGGCCGGAAGGGCTGAATTCAAGCTCATGAAATCATGGACAAGTGATGGCTTATAGCCACAGACTTGATTAGTTCTTGTCTGTTGCATAGAGGGTCCATTATTTCCATATTCATATGAATATTGCAATAGAGTAGGTTTGGCACCTTGGTATTTCAGGTCTATATGTGTGTTTATTAAGACACATTGACTATATTGAAGCATTACATGATTTAAATGCTTTTTGTCTATTAGTTTTGACGATGGTTCACTATTCAATTTTGAATGGGTATATTATGAGATAATGCATACCATGAGTTGTGGTGATCTTTTATATTTTATAAAATTCTTTGCAAAGGTTATTAGTGAAAGTTGATGATTGAATTGGTTTGGCATGGTAGTGATTTGTAAATCATGATTGTGATTTTAGAGTTTATTATATTACTCATTTTGTGTCATATTCTATAAAACTACATTGCATGTGATGGTGTGCTCCTTTTTGGATTTAAAACTACATAAACTCATGGTTTTTATGATGAAACTACCTACACAAGAACAAGCTTGCTGAGACATTGTAAATTGTTTACAATGTCTCAGGTCTAAAGAAATAGAATAGGGAAAAGGGAGCAGAAGATGTTGATAGAGATCTAAAGATAAGAACATGATAGGTATAACATATAGGTTTGCAATATAGTTCTAATTTGATAAACTGATGTGATGTGGAATTATTATGACTTTGCTTTATTTACACATGGGTATGTAAATGGAGTTATGGTGATGTGGCTATGATTAGAGTGGTCTTGGGGTGTTGATTTTAGTTCTAGCCTTTTGGCGTTATAAAAATGTTTCTTTTTATTTAAATGTAAACAAACATGTGTGTGGATGTATTTTGGAGGGAGACAGAGTCTCCTTTGTTCATTTGACATATATATTGTGTTTATTAGATTGCATAATTGTATGCATTAAATGCACAAGGTCCAAAATACAAGGGAGACTGCCAAATTTTTGGTAGGAATATGATATTCATTTCCTTGAAAATCCTTGTACTTTTGAAAGAAAAAAATGACAATCAGGATTTTTAAGGTCTTCTCATGAAACTTGTTGTCCACTGTTTGGTTTCTATATAGTTTTTCAAACTTAGGACCCCACAATTCCAAAAGATTTATGAAAAATTGTTAGAAAAACCTAGGATGTCACAATTGGTATCAGAGCCATTTCTCTCCGTGGTGTGGGCTAGCCGCTCGTTGTCTGTGAGGATGCAGATTCCCAAAGGAGTGAAGAGGGGGCCTTATGACCCTAAGTCTGACTTGTCCAAGGTGGACTCTTAGGGGGGATCTACTTGGGTGACCCTAAGAGTTAATCCCACATCACCTGGGGAGTGGGAGTCTTGTTAGTTATAATAGTTCTGAGGAACTCTCTTAGAGCCCAATCACTCCTTTCACAGCCAGTCCTACATGTCCAAAAGTCATTTGTAGTCAATTAGGTAAGAATGAGTTGTCTAAATACTAGTTATATGAATAACTCGAATGGACAATTTGATGAATGAAAAAAACAGATGTAAACCACGAGGGTTGGCAAGTTCTTAGAAGACAATAAATTTTTAATCTTGGTATGAGTAAGAAGAGTACTCTTACAATATTAGTAGAGTTTTTAGAGTAAGGAACAATACTATGAAAGTATAAAATCAATATTTTAAGTGAAAACTTTGTAAGTTGATAAATCTATTCGCATGGGAAATGCTTTGAGGATTCAAGTTTCAATTTTGATGATGTGTATAAACTTTTGAAGATTATGATAACTATTGTACAATAATATTATGATTGTAATAGAAAAGAGAGCAAAAATTAGTCATGATGGAAGAGAACTCATGGAAATTTAAAGAATTACAACATTGGTTTGTACATATAGTAGATATGTTCAATGGATTAAATTTTAGTATTATGAAAATTAGTGGTAGTTTGACCTACTTGTGTAAATGAATTATCTATCAAAAGGAAGAAAATGAGTTATTCCTTACATAGATAGAAATATTGATAGCTAGTTATCATTGAGAAGTAAATACATATGTAATGATTCTTGGGAGTTCTAATTATGACTTGGAGGGGCATGATGCTTAGAGGGTATAATAATGTTTTATAAGGATGATTACTAAATGATGAGAAAGATCAGTAGATGAGTGGACATTGAAGCATGAATATAGAAAACTCAATTTGTAGAAACTTTTGAAAAGACTTAACAACTATTGTAATAACAATAGTATGAGAATAATGATGAAGGATCAAAAATGATTAAAATTAATAAGAACTCGGGAAATTTTAGAGAAGTATTGTATTAATATAAACTTGAAGTGGATTTATTTGACGAACAAATTGTAGTATGGTGAAAATCTGATGAAATAAGATCCTGATGTTTTATGGATGAATTTTCTGAGCTATGAGATGAAAATTAATGAGTTCTTGTGCATACAAAAATATTGATGGCTAGACATTAGTGAGAAGTGAATGTTTATGAATTATTCTAGGTTTTTTAATTATGAATTATATTGCATATTTCTTGGGGGACATAGTAACTACTTTATAAGAATAATTATTAAATAGTGATGATCACATGATGAATCAACTAGGGAGAAAGACAGTTGAAGTGAATGGAGTAAGATGGAATTGATTAGAATTGATTTACATTCAACACTAATAGTGATGATATTGTGGTTTCCAATAATTAAGGAAGGTTATTATGAAAGATTAGTGTCATTGGATGGAAATGGACAGAGTTACAATTGGTTTTGACTGATATGACCATGAAACAATTCATTAGTTAAAGGAAATGAGATGCTGGAAGTGAGGACACTGAAAGTGTAATTATGAGGATTCTAATGATGGTCATTTGAGAGGACATGTTCCTCTATTGGTGAGACTTTTATCAAGAAGGCTCTTGGGAAGACTGGTAATGATTAGTATCTTTACCTGATGAGTAGATGGTGATATAGAGAGAGTCAAGTACTTTAAAGCAAAGAGATCAGATAGTTCAACAAGATTTGAATTGGTTTAGGACTCAAAGAGGTGCATTACTTGCAAGGGCAGACACTTGGATAATTATGTCTTAGAGTTGGTAGACCGCAACAACAGCTGCAATATTATTAGCAGCAGCATTATATTGAGAATTCTTTAGATGCTTTGAATGTGGAGAGTCAAGGTATTTCTTTATAGACTATCCCAGATAACAGCGAGTTAGACTAATTGACACTGGAAGTAGGGTAGAGATGGCCCCACATTAGCAGTGATGAGTTTCTACCATTAATTGGAGACAAGTACATGCCTCAAATTGGGTAATGGGACAAATATTTTTTTGATTATTGGTGAGCATTGTTAGGATCCTCCTTGATCTAGGATCTAGTTATTCTTGCAGTTTATGTGTTGGTGTCCTAGTGAATATACCTATGCATATATAACACTCTCTAGGATTGGATGTTATGACATTGATGAAAGAGTAATGGAAACTTGTAAGTATGTCCAGGGGCTATTGGCAGAGATAATGAATGAGAGGATGGATGTTGATCTCATCTTACTCGATATGATTGATTATAATATTATCCTTGGGATAGATTCTATTTAATTGGAGATAGTTGATTTCTATGAGAAGAAGGTTACTTATAGCATACCTAGACAGCTATTGACCTTGCTTGTGTAAGAAGAGGCATCACTGAGGTTTGTGTTATTTCTGCCTTAAAGGCAATGAGGTACTTTCTTGAGGTGCAAAGTCCTTGTTAGTGTGACAATGGATGATCAAGAAGGGCCACAAATTGAGCATAAAGATGACATGCAAGAGTTCACAATCTTACCTAAGAAGTTTTCTTCATGATTTTTGCTACAAGAGATTGATTTTAATGTTGATTTGGCATCAAGTCATTATTTACCCAGAACACCATATGGGATGGCCCCAATTGAATTGGCAAAGTTTCAATTATATGAGCTTTTGATAAGGGTTTTAACAGACCTAGTGGGTCTTCATAAAGTGCATTAGTCTTCTTCCTGAGAAGAGAGATAAATTCTTATTACTATGCATAGATTATCGATGGTTTGATAGAACCACAAAGGAGAACCGATATTCTCTATCATGTATTGATGATCAACTTGATCAACTCTAGATGATGCATAGTATTTTTGGATATTGATTTGAGGTCTGTTTATTACTAGTCGAAGATTGTGAGAAAGATGTCTTTAAGATGATTTTGAGAACCTGTTATGATTATAACAAGTTCTGAGGTGATATCAATTAATGGAACCAATACACTGATAGTATGTATGGATAAAATGGGTTAAAATTTCAAATGTTATTGGGATGAGTATCTTAAAGACTCATCTCTTATTGTGGCTTTGTGGAAGTATGAGCTATGGTTGAAGAAGGTGAATTTCCTTGACCAAAATGCCTCTATTGATAGGCAGGATATTTATTGAGACTGTGATGGGTTGGGACTAGCCCAAATTGATGATTAACGTTGATAATTTCCTTAGTCTAGTGAACTACTATCACTGGGTTTTCTAAGATAGCAATGATATGGAAGTTGTTTTTATATTACATATATATACTTGATTTCTCACTAGATGAGAGTTACGATAGTAATGTGTGGTTTGAATGACATTGTTTCTTATAAAATCAGAATTTCGTCTATACTTGTGAGTAGCCAAAGAGGGTGGTCAAAGAGGGCAGCCAATGAGGGTGGGTACCAAGGGCATTGGTAGGCTTCTAAGTGGTTAGCTTCTAGGTGACAGGCTTCTAGGTGTGACGACCTGGGTTTTTGTAACACGTTTTGTAATGTATTTTGAAAGGTAGGGCCCTTAAGAGTGTAAAAAATTTTCGCAAAACAAAGTAATGGAAATTCTTTTCTTTAGAACTTGTTTTGAAAACCCAAGTCACCACTTCATACATAACATAAGTACAATTTCTGTACAAAATAAAATTCTATTGAAGGAATATACTTTTATTAAACTCTAGGATCCATCCAGTGGTTCACAGTACAGCCAAATCTAGTACAATACTTGTCCAAATTACATAATCTAAAACTCAAGCTCACCATACAATAAAACTCTCAACAAAGAAAAATACATGTCTTCAAGGGTATACCTTGAAGATTATTCTCTTCAAGTCTTGTATAGTCTTCAGCTCCTAACTCTCCTTCCTTGTATCTGAGATATTGCAACAAGTACAATATCTCAGCAAGCAATGCTTGGTATGGGATTCAAGAAACATAATAATTGACAAGGTAATTCCAATACTTCATAATCTCATTATCCTTAAACATACTCTTTACTTTGTAAGTCATGTATATCTATATACATACATACCCTTCATGGGTAAACCAGTTAAATTTGTGAAAGTAGTCAAATATCATTCCCAACTAAGCTGATCAATTCTCTTCATTTTGAGAATTTAGTATTATAGCTAATCTTATATTGGGAATTTCCCTTCTTGGGAATTATTGGTAATATACAATTACCTAGCATTTCATTATGCTACAACATAAGGCATTTCACTATGCCTATTCTCATATGCATCATAGTACAAAATAATCAGAAAGGTTGTTATGCTGCAGTCTGATCCGTACTAGCTCGCTCGGATAACTGCCCTGTTCACCACTGATACCACGGTGGAAAATATTATGTCACTGCCAGTATGGGAGGGCAAGACTTTCACAGTGGTGGCCTTCCCATAATTGCCACCACCTGACTTTTAGCCTCTCATTGGGCAAGGTATCATCATATCATCAAATTTCAAGGAGCGGGTGGCCAAACCCTCATAACTCCTCTAGCAATAGCATCCCCCTAGGCTTATGCCTATTAAAACAAACTTACAAGCTTCCAAGCTTGTATGTAAAATAGATTTCATATATATCAGACTATATATCTGTTTACTTAGGGTTGAAATATTTTCTAGTTCCCTATTCACTTATAGTTTAGTCCTTAACCATCTTATATGTGTTTGGTTTGGATCATAAGGTTTTCAAGAGATTTAATACAAGTATTAACATTACTCTTGTCAACATAAGATCATGAGTACAATCATTTATATCTCATGTAAATGCATTCATCAAATCCTCCTACCTTTAAGGATTGCTCTGTTTTCCCTAATCTTCCATGATCCTGACTGATGTATGTAATCTATACATCCATACATATTGTCAATATATAAATTATGAACAATTCTATTGATCACTAGATCTAATGTTTAGAATGATCTTTAGATCATTCATATTAAAGAATTTTTTATTTTTTTCTATCTCTAAGTCTTTGTATGTCCATCTCCTTGATCTTGATCTTTCATAGTTCCATCGATTGACAATCTACACATGTTGATAAAGATCAAGGTCCAAGATCTTGGATCATCTAGTTCTTCTTTGATCTAAGTTCAGTTATTGGATCATCCCTATGGAGGATGATCTTGGTTTTCTTCCTTGAATCATCCTTGATCAAGGGTTTGGATTATCTAATCTAATGAATTATAACAAGCATACTAATAAACATGCATACTAAGTACAATATAGTATTCTTATTCTTATTGTTCTTGATCATCCAAGATCTAATGGATCTTGTTTGATCATCCTTATCTTACTTACTATTTTTATTAAGGTTAGGTAATTTACTAACCTTTTATGCTTTATTATTATTATTCAACCAGTTAATGTGCTGGTTGAAGGTAACTTATTCAAGCCTAAATCTAGACTGCTCCTCTTATTTCCAATTGGCTAAGGCTTACTAGCTGAATGGGTGAACACAAAGTGGTTACTTCAATCCTCATGTAAGGAGGCGTTTAGACCTCATAAACGTCAACGGAAGGTAGGGGAAGAGCGAGGCTGTAATACCCGAACAATTTATGCTATTTTTAACAAAAATTGAACATTCTATAGGAAATGAACTGAGTTAAATGTTTCACTTTATTTAAAATAGTAAACAAAGGAATTTGTGAGGAAACTTGGTATCATTAGATTCTACTCGAGAAATGGAATCCAATGCCTCAAAGAACGCCAAAAATGGAGTTCGTATGAAGAAGTTACGGCCGTTTAAAGATTAGGGGTATTTTTGTAAATTAGACAGAAAACGAAAAAGAACGAAAAACACAGGGGGCCATTTTGATAACGGCACCCCCTGTCGTCTTCGACCTCCAGATTCCTCCAGAAACCCTTTTCTCCCGATTTCTCTAGAACACACCAGGGGAAATGGCGGCACTGCCATTGAGGGGCACCGCCTTCTCCCCTCTATAAAAGCCCCATCTCCCCCCTCACGAAAACATGATTTTCCAGCCATTTTGAGACTGGGGTTTTAGGAAAAATCGGAAACCCGTCTCAAGCCAGTCCTCCCTGAGTTTTTCGGCAACGGCCAGGCCCAAGTCAGGCTGGCCATTCCTTTACCCGTCTCCCCATTCCCCTTTCTTCTCTTTTCCAGTCTTGACAATGTGGTTGTTACCTTCATCGAGTTTTCCGGCGACAGAGGGTTTCAGAACCAGAATGAGGGTTCTACCATTGGCAATAAGAGCTCCAAGGCTACCCAGGTAAGCCAGCTTTCCCTCACTCTTGGGTTCTTCTCCCTTTCAGGCTAGATCCGTGCTCGATCTAGCATTTCCAACAGGTTTTCCAGCCAGATTTCCTGGCCGAAAAATGCTCCAAGCTAGTTCCAGCCGGCCCTGCACGAACAAGGCATCCCAGGGATGCCATGCTCCACGTATGCCTGGGATAGGGTCCCTGGGCTGGGTTCCAGGCATAAGATAGTGCGTACACTGTCCCAGGTGCAGCCTTCGGGTGCGCGCGGGACATGGGGCATAGGTCCTGGCTCAACTAGGATGCACGTGGTGCCCTGGGAGCTGAGACGCGTTATGCTACACCAAAGGTGTGTTCGTACGAAGCCATCTAGGATGCGCGTCATAGCGCGTCGCTTGAGCATGCATGTCCGCATGCAAAACGCGGTTCCTGGCACGGCCTTTGGGCGCGCACTTACATGAGGCGGTTACGGTTCAACCAGGATACACGGGTGTCCTAGGAACTAGGATACATGGGTGTCCTAGGAACTAGGCCACGTGGACCTAATGAGACTTTAAAGTTAGGATCAAAGGACAATTTACAGAGTTTAACTATTGAATAGTAGATCTATATCATAGGATCTAGCCTGACAAAGAATTAGGCAAGGACCATGGACCCTAAAAGGCAGATTTAATGATCTAATGTTTAAATAAAATGAAATTGATAAGGACTCCTTGTATTCATTCATACCCAGGAGTTTATATATGAGACCCAGGGATGGGTTGAGTGATAAAGGACGCGACTCCAGGAGATTTTGAGGTAGGTGCTCTATCGCTACTAGACTTTTAAAAAGAGCCATGATTGTTTTGAATGCATATTTTAAGTATAAGTTATATGACTTGTTTAGCATGACTTAATCTTATAAACGAATTCAGCATCCATATGACAAATGCATTATGCTTAGACATGTTTAGCAAGCAATTGCATATATTGCATGATTTGTGAGCATTGAGTTCTTGAAAAATTGCATATCCTTGAGGGTTACCAAAAGACGCTGGAGTGCCCAAAAGAAGCTGGGTAGGCAGTTGTGAGGGACCCAAAGAGGACAGGTTTTGAAATAAAGGTTTTTGCTTGTTTGATCGTATATGATTTGGGCTAGTAAGCTCGTGGGCGCTATGTCGAGAGGTCTGGGTTAGCCACCCAACCTCTACCACTATTAGGTGGAATGGGTACCACGCCCAAAAAGGGCATGTCCCTACGTCGACTGCATGTGGTACAGGGGGCTACCACTGGTGTCACGGCACTAGGTCGATGTGTCATATGCCCCATGGAGGCTATGACACTGTGTCCCTAGGTACCTGGGGACCACACAGTGGCGAGGTCGTAGGCATAGTTGGGCCCTATGGTTTGAGGATTTACTTGCACTGCATATGGCATGACATGAGGTTGGTCGACCATACCATATATCCATGAGTTGGATTCAGTGGAGCATCTTATGCATATCATTATGTTTATGATATATATGATACTTTTGACTTGGATTATGTGATTTCTTTAAGTCATTAGTATTCCAATTCGACAATGGTTTTTAATCTCGATATTGAACATGAGTGTTCAAACATGCACATGTTTTGAAGGAGCATATGATTTTAAACATAGCATGCATTGTAAAACTAGTAGTGATAGACTCCTACTGAGTATAGTATATACTCACCCTATCCTTAACACTTTTCAGGATAGTTCCATTCACGAGTAAAGGACACCTATGTTAGTGCTACAAGCAAGAAAAATCAAAAGGAGACAATTATACATGTAAGTAAACACTCTACCCTTTGGATATGTATTTGCATTTAATTACAGTTGAAATTTGTGAGTGTATTTGGATAGACCTGGGAAAACATTTATGATTTCTGAAGTTTTTCAAAAAACTACTTTGGTTGTTGTGAAAGCAAATGACACTTGGAGTTTTCAAAATGAGTTTAAAACTAAAGATTTTCTGCTGCATTGCATGGTTTTTATAAAATGATTTTCAAATCGGGATCCCACCTTAGGAATTTAGATTTTTCATTTAAAAATGCATGAGAAAACCCGGGTCATCACATAGGCTCTATTAGATAACCCTCTTAACCACTATGTTCATCATTCACTAGAATGACCATAGCTCAACCTTTCATAAGGTTCCTATAAGCATGCTTACCCTAAATACTCTTTCTAATGGATTTTAATTAAGTCCATGAATATTTATAATCTCATTCATGGGGTTTATTATTCTTTTCCTAGTTTGGGCCAAGGATTTGATAATCCTTACGTTGTCCTACTAATTATAGCCCTTACTAATTAAGTCCAAAGTACTCCATTCTTATTTGTGTCATGAAACTCTACTTTCTCATTAGATTACATTTTTGATGTTTTATGCTCTTTATCTCATAACAAGTAGATCTA
Source organism: Warburgia ugandensis (assembly GCA_035236585.1). NCBI lineage: Eukaryota > Viridiplantae > Streptophyta > Magnoliopsida > Canellales > Canellaceae > Warburgia > Warburgia ugandensis. The sequence goes on from CP141128.1 coordinate 28,111,843, forward strand.
CTAATAACATTTAACCATAAATGAATTATAAATTCAAAGCATAAAACTACATAATTTAACATTTAATGATAATGAGGCAAGGAACTTAAATTTACTCTAACATGATTTCCAACTAATATACCTTAATAACTCAATTTAAACTAACATGGACTTAAGGTATAATCTCATACTATAGTATAAACTTATATGAAATTCTAGCATGGTTCTAAGTTAGAATGGCATGAAATCATACTAAAGTGCCCCTAAGATAATTAAATCTAGCACCTTATGATAACAATGAAATCACATATCATGCTAAAGTCTAAATGTTATACTAGCATGCTTTATAACATAATCATATTTAAAATGCTATTATATAAAATAAAACTAATTACATTAACATTTTTAGAAACGATCCAACCATTAGATCTTAGATTTTTTCCTTTGATTAAGGATTTTAGTTATATTTAGGGAATTTTCTTTATTAAGGTCAAAAGATCATATTGATCTATTTTTTTCATAATCCATCCATGATTTCCTTGGATTTCATCATATCAACATTCATTCTATCCATCCCAAGGATCTGATCACACTTTACCTCATTGATCAAGTGGGTCCCTTTGTATTTTTAGGGTTTTTCTACCATAATGGGTAAATCCCTTAATATATCTCATATATATCCAAATAAACCATAGATCTCACTTTATTTCAATAGTATATCATTAGTAAAACATATTTTCAAAATCTGATCATCTCAGATCTTGAAGATCTAGGTAATTGGAAACTTGTTTCTTTAATACAAAAAGTTTTACTAAATATTATGTCCATTTTATCATTTCATCAGAAAATAGAGGTTTCAAGCTTTTCATAGCTTCTTTCCGATCTGAATTTGGAGTTCAGATGGCTCTGGAATTGAATCTAGAAGTTCACGGTCGTTCCTACGGCTTAGATTTGATCTGGGCCCAAGGAACGGATGGCCCAGATCTTTCGGGCGAAAAAGCAAGCCGAGCGGAACACGCTTGGTTCGTCGGGCTCGTCCTCTGAAATGAATTGAGGAATCGCCCTCATGGGGCGTCCACAGATGTGGACGGGACGAGTGGGACTCTCATCGTCTGCGCGCCCGTAAAGGGGACTCTCATCTAGCGTGTTTGCTCGTGGGTTTGATGGATGTGCCATCGTCTCGCTTGGGACAACTTCCCACGCACAGCGTCATGCCATTTCCGACGGTGCATCACATGTGTGTCTTGGGCGCTATTAGATCCAAAGATCGGACAGTCCATTCTGGACCGTCCAATCAATCCTATCTCAATTGAGGGCCCAAAACGTCTCTGATCATTGTGAAAATTCTACCCTAGGGGTTTTGGACCCTTCTGGATCGATTGGTGTAGTCAGAATTTTTATTTAAGCACTCAATCATCCTAAATTAAGGGTTCTGGTGTTTACTTTATTTTTACCTTTTTATTACCAAAATAAATTACAATAAACTGAAAATTACATAAAACAATATTAAACATCTATATAAAGTATTTTCACCTACCTGATTCGAGAAAAAACCTTGGTTATATGCCCAATTTAAAAAGAATACCTTATTGATGAAGATATGGCCCAAGATCCACCTTTCTTGCAAATTTTCGTTGTTTGAACCGTTGGATCTTGAAATTATTTTGGGGGTTTTGTATAATAGATATGTTGGGAAGTTTTGGACGGTGAAATTGATGAAATTAGATCTGGAACAGAGTGCCTAATTGATTTTAGGTCTCTTGTTCCAATCTAAAAAGAAAAAGAAATTGAAAAGAGAGATATCTTTTGGAAATTTTGGGTTTTTGGGGAGGGATCTAGGTCTAATTTTTCAGGGAGAGTGAAGAAATTTCATGAGCATTTTTGGAGGGATTTTGGGGTTGTATTTATAGGCATTTTGGTCTTTTTTTCATGATTATAATATTTAATTTTTTATTATTAAATGGCATGAAAGTCTTCCATGCTCCATTTTTTCTTCCCCATGCCCCATTTTTCTTTCCAAAGACCAGCTGATGTTTGTTGACCCATGAATTCATGTGGGCTGCTCATAAGATTCATTTTTGGGTCCCTTGTGGGCCCCACATGGTGTAAAAAGACTGTTTTCCCATTTATGTATAAAATTTTGGGTTTTATTCCCATGATCTCATATTTGAGTGTACTTAGTGGCGTTGGATTTGTATTTCTCAGTACATTCTAAATTTTGATGTCTCATATTTTGATTTTTGGGATGAACTTAAGGATTTTCATCTGAATTCAGAATTTATCGTGCTTACAGTCATTTTGAAGGGTTTACTAAGTTTAATTTCAATTTTACATGTCTTATTATTTGATTATACTTTTATAAAAAGTATATTCTAAATAGCCCTGATATTTCAGCACGAAATATTTGAAACTCAAACTTTATTGATTTTCTCAATCAATTACAAAAATTGGGGTTATTACACTAGGTGCTTATAGATTGTATTGTTGATTAGATTTTGATTAGTATATATTGCCCATTGGTGAGCGATATGCTCTGGATTGATTAGCATAGCTTGCCAGTTGATGAGCAGATATGCTCTGATTTTGTTTGGCATAGATTGCCTACCGGTGAGCAGATATGCTTTGGTATTGATTGGCATACATTGCCTATTAGTAAGCTAAAGTGCTCTATTATAGATTTGGCTTAGATTTACTTGTATATGTGCTGAGATGCTCTAATTTGAATTGGTGTGATGATTTACCTGTACTAAAGTTGTACAGAGATAAATAAACACTAGATGAGAGCTTGGTTTATGCAAATTGCATTATATTTGGTTATGGTGTGCTCTTAAGTATATGATGAGACAATTTGATGTATACCGATCTATTTGATGAGTTATGATATAAGAAGATGACATGATATGATGTGAAATGGTTTATTAATGTTGACTTTGGAATTATTGGCATGGTTAGTGATCTTGTGATATGGGGACATTTCTAGAATTATCTAAGGAATAATGTGGAAAGAATTTTGATGAGGAAATTACTCTAAGGAGGGAAGAATGTAACATCCCAAAATTTTAAATGCCAATGTGAGTGAATTTTGGAAATGTTAAATTGGGCTGAAAAGAATATATATTGAATTTTTTATTTTTGGAGTTTTATAAGTGAAAAACTTGATAGACATCAAATCAAGTATTAAAACCTCCATAATTGGATTGTACTTGAAAAGACAATTCCAACAACACTAATTTTGCTGAAATTGAAGTTTGATGGAGGAGATATGAGTATTCAAATGAGAAGAGCATTTTTTGTAAAAAAAAAAAAAAAGAAAAAAAAAAAAGGAAAATGAAATGCCTTAGCAGAGGGGGCCCCATATTTGATACAGGCACACTCCCCTCTTAATGAAACAAGAACAAACCTAATGGTCTGCTCCTGAACTCAAGATCCATAGTGGAACCCGATGGGGGAGAGAAGAAGAGAGAAAAGGAGAAGGAAAGGAGGAGGAGAAGAGGAAGGAGCAGAGGGAGAGAGAGACAAGCAGGCTACCGTAGGAGCCAGGCATGCTGGTGAAGGGTGGAAAATTGCAGTGAGGGTAGCTGGAATTCTAGGCTATTGTTGAGACAACGCCAGCTCAGATCATTGATTCGAGCTGACCATGTTGTTCATCTCTATCAAACGAACAAAACCCCCATGGTTATTGGGGAATCTATGGAGATCTTAATCGTCAAATTGAGAGGAGATAGTGTGCACCAAACTCAGAGACCATACCAATGAAAATGGTGATCAATCTAGATCATCTAAGGGAGGGAAAAACATGGAAATGCATCTAGAAGGTAAGATCTATGAAACCCAACTTTTGAGTTGTGGTGTTTTGCTAAATCCATGCGTTTTCACCCTAGGTCTAGATTTATGGATGATCCAACTATCCAATTCCTAATCCAAGCTCAAGGATAAGTAATTAAGTACTTGATGTAACCTCGATCTAACTAAGATTGTTGATTTGGGTTGAAAACTGCTTAGACAATCTCAGTTGTCAAATTTGTCACTGTTCAAATAGTGAATTGTTGATGTTAGATTGATGATCAGATTCCATGGATGACTTTTAGAACATTAAATTAACTAGGATATGGCATAATTTGAAGATGTAGATGGAAATTGATCAAATAATCTAAATTGTTTGATCGGACAGTAGAGGAATAAAGACCTGACAAAGGTCTGATTGGTGATTAGATGCCACCATTATGTACCCTAACCTTTATTAAGTTAAGATACTTTGAAATTTTAAGATCAAGGTGCAAATTCACCCAGGAGGTAGGTAGTTTTAACATTAGTTTGTTTTTACAAATTTGAAAACCATTGATGAATTACTCTATCATGTTTGAAAATACTTAAGATTTGGGATTCTAATACTTTTTAATAATGCAACTTGCATATTTATATTTCATGCACCTTACTAGTTTGACATGCCATGTTGTTTTACTATAAGATTGGAAACTTATGCATGAAAATATATTTAAAACTACATGGACTTCATGAATTATGAAATAGCAAGGAATGTGGAATCTTCAAAGTCAACCCATGGTGAGGGTTGCTTTTACATGGCTATATTGTATTATGAGATATAAATCATGCATTGCATGATTTCAACAATGCATGGATTTCTATGGTTTTATTAGTTATATCGACATGTGATGATGCCTAGTATTATTATGTTATGATGGACATATTGGGGTCGGTGGATGCTGTGCTCAGAAGATTGAGAATTGATCATCTTCCTTCTTCTGAAATTGTATATGTGTGGTAGTTACCTGGTTGGAGCATGGACAAGTCTTGACTTACATACCATGTTTTCCATGATCACAGTGCAGGGAGTTTATCCGCTTGGTATCGGCGTGATAGCTACAAACTTGATTGGTTCTTGTCTGTTGCATAGAGGGTCCATTGTTTTTAGATTCATATGTATATTATGCGATAGCACAAGTGCAGGGTACCTTCATATTTTAGGTTTATAATGAGTACTCATGATCAACTACAGGTGGCTAAATTTAGAGTGTTTCTACACTCTAAGACCTCGAGGAGGTTCTGATGGTTATATATATGTGTGTGTGTTTATTGAGACATGTTGACTATATTGAACCATTACATGATTTAAATGCTTTTCATCTATTAGTTTTGACGATGGTTCACTATTCAATTTTGAATGGGTATATTATGAGATAATGCATACCATGAGTTGTGGTGATCTATTATATTTTATAAAATGCTTTGCAAAGTTATTATTGAAAACTAATGATTGAATTGGTTTGGCATGGTAGTGATTTGTAAATCATGATTGTGATTTCAAAGTTCATTATATTACTTATTTTGTATTATATTCTATCAAACTACATAACATGCATTGGTGTGTTCCTTTTTGGATTTAAAACTGTATAAACTTATGTTTTCAATGATGAAACTACCTACACAAGTGCAAGCTTGTTGAGACATTGTAAATTGTTTACAATATCTTGGGTCTGAAGAAATAGAATAGGGAAAAGGGAGCAAAAGATGGTGATAGAGATCTAAAGATAAGAACATGACGGGTATAACATATAGGTTTGTAATATAGTCGTGATTTAATAAACTGATGTGATGTGCACTTATTATGACTTTGCTTTATTTACGCATGGGTATGTAAATGGAGTTATGGTGATGTGGCTATGACTAGAGTGGTCTAGGGTGTTGATTTTAGTCCTAGCCTTTTAGCGCTACAAAAATGTTTCTTTCTATTTAAATGTAAGCAGACATGTGTGTGGATGTATTTTTGAGGGAGTTGGAGTCTCCTTTGTTTATTTTACATGATATTGTGTTTAGTAGGTTGTTGGATTGCATGTGTTAAATGCACAGGGTCCAAAATACATGGTAGACTTTATTGAATATTTAGTAGGAATATGGTCTTCATTCCTTTGAAAATCCTTGTATTTTTAAAAATAAAAAATGACACCCATGATTAAGGTCTTCTCATGAAATCTGCTTTTCGCTGTTTGGTTTCTATATAGTTTTTCAAACTTAGGGCCCCACAATTGGAAAATATTTATAAAAAAGTGTTAGAAAAACCTGAGATGTCATACTCAACTTAAAATGTGGGAATTTAAATAAAATTTATTTACAAAAATTCAAAAAATTAAAGAAATTAAATAACAATGCATTAAAAAACTCAGATTTATTAATTAACTAAATAGTACATAGTTCTAAATTTAAATGAAAAATAACTAAATAATAAATCAAACTAAATTCAACTTTATTAGCTTGATCACAAAGAAATTCTCCATTTCTAAAAAATTAATGATTTGGATCAATGGATTAATTTAAGATTTGGACGGCTTAGATTGACTATCTAGACTATGATGTAAGATCAGACACAATAGACTAGATAATAATTGAACTAAGATGAAGGTCTAAAAGTTGATTTGAAATCTGAAGAGAAAACGATAAAATAGGATACCAGTGGAATTAAAATAGAGGGTGAAAGACAAAACTAGAAATTTTCCAATTTTCTAGTTTTCATCAAAATGAAGAAGAAAATGCATGACGAAATAGGAAGAAGATGATGACTTAGGGAAGGAGAAAACAATGTAAATGGAGAAGATTTAGAGGAAAATCTAAATTGGGTTTTGATTGAATGAATTTTTAAACTTGTAAAAAGAAGAAATTTAATGAGAATTGAAGGGAAAACTATAGTGAATAGAGGAGAAAAACAGGAAATGATGGCTGGGAACAAGATGGGGTACTAGGAGAGACTAGAAGAAAGAGATCAAACAAGGAATGAAGGGAAAGAAGATAGGGATGGTAAGAAACTAGGAGAAGGAAAATGAAGAATGGAGGAATGATGAACAGTGATTAGGAAACTGTGAATTCTTTGTCCCCTTGGATGGAGCTTTTGTGATGGTGAGTTTCACACAATTATGTAGTCTTGTCGTGGTGAAGTTCCTACATTGCAACCTCCCCTATAGTTTGCAGTTGTGATGTATGGAAGAAGAAGTTTAGCCTGAGTTTTTCTATAGTGGAGAGTCTCTACTATGAAGAGATGCCCACCATGAAACATCTCCTACTTCCTATAGTCTCGAGAAAGCCAATCTCCCCTATGTTCTACTGTGGAGCTTTGCTACGGGTAAGGTCCTTTCCTTTAGTGTGCTCTTTGTATGGCATCCCCCTTTTCTTCTTATATAGCCCAGGAAATCACCCATAGTCATATCTCTCTCTTAAGTTTTTTTTTTTCCTTTCCAACTTCAGTTTCCTCTTTTAGCAGTCCTAATAGAGCATGAATCTTACTAAAAGTTTGTTTCCAATTGAGAAATAATTAGGCAAGGCTTTCTATTTTTAATAAAAATCCTCAATTTTATCCAATAGATCCATGATGATGATCTAGTCTCATTTATTCGATCCAAGTCATCCATTTTCCAATATGGCTGATCTAGAATATATAAAACTCAATTAGAATCATCTTGATTATGATTTTTTCATCTGATAAGCTTTGATGATCATCTTGTTGTTAAATTGTGCAAATCAATGGTTAGGTGATCAATTAGGGTTAAAATGTACATTTAATCTAAAAATTCATTTAATCTAAAAATTCAAAATTGATGGATTAGATGATCTATCTTGATGTTAATTTGAAGGCATTTTAGCTAAAATGGAGGGCTCAACACACCCTTTAAGACGTATTTTGCTAGTCCTGAGCAAAACATGTGAAAAATTAATTTATTAAAATTGATACAAATTGTTGATTTCATAGATACTCACAATTGTATTTAGCATATGCAACAAGTCCTTAAACCCCTAGGTTACTCCTAGTAGATGAGTTAAGCCTCGAGAGGGTTTACAATGAATTTACCCACAAAATTCTAAAAATCTTTTTCAAGTCAACTCCTACTTTTTTCTTAGAGAATTATCTTTAATAAATCTATCAACTTTAGCATACTACTAAAATTGAATAATAAAATCAAAACCTTACTCATATGCTAAATACATTCCAATTAAGCTCATATCTCAAAATGTGTGTATACAGTCTACATATACAACAATCTTTTTCTCTAGGAAAACTATAACTTTTGAACCCTATCTAAAATATGTTTTGACCTTAATTCTCATTAGTGACATACACTCAGAAATAAAAACTCTCAGATAAAGGGTTCAATTCATATATCTCTTTTAAATATGTGAGCAAAGTCAGTAAAAGCAAATTATCTCGCACATACTCGTGAAGGAAAGAGTATTACTAAAGAATTTAATTTTGATCCCTTTAGAAAGGATAAGATGCCATTACTTTTGAACATTTAGACATATTACTCCTTAAATCTAATCCATTCATATCCTCGTTAAGACTATATTCATCCTAGAATCAATAGGTCTTATATTAGGATGAAATGTAGCCTTGGGACAAGGCACAAAAGAAAGAGATATAAAGGGTTCAATGTCTTCAAATTAAGTAGAGGTCTTCTAACAAGCTAACAAATTTTCCTTACTTTGTACTAAAGTGAATATTCCTTTGTTTTTCTAATACTCTTCATAATTTTTTTCTTTTGAGAACTTTTTTCTTCATATTCACTTATTTTTGCTATTGTAACTCAAAATATTTCTTCAATCCTCTCTAACATATTTTAGAAGAATGGGTAGTGTACATATTATTTGGGATAATACAAGCAAAGATAATTTGGGCAACAAAAGAAAAGGCTTTTATAAAAGTCTCAATTTGGCTAACTAGTGGTAAAAATATTTTTGGTAGGATTTATGTCTTAAATTTATAAGGATATCCTAGATCAATTTTTAGGTTTCATATAACCTATCAAATTCAATGAACTTTTAGAATTTTAAAGGTAATATTCTAATAATTTAGGTAATTGACCAAATTTAACAATTAAGAATTGGTAGGATCAAATTTAAGCAGATTGAAAAAAATTTGAACATTTATAACCCTTCAAAGAATGAATGGCTCTAAAACTCACTTAGATTATAGGTTTCCACTAAATTCTTCAGGATCTCTAAGTGCTAACTACTTATCAATTTACACTATATATATGCAACTGTATATACGAATGTGATCTGAGACTTAGCCTTCATAGAGTACTTTAGAAAATGAGTAAAAAAAATGAGTTAATCATATGAAATTCCATTAATAAGTTAAAGTTAGTTATATTATCCTTTAGAAAATTCAATTCTGGGCATGGTGTAGGGATTAACCTAAAAACTTTAAAAAAAATTAATTCTTTGTAGTAAATCAACTAAAAAAAATAGAATTTTCTAAAGTTTATACCCCCTAACCTGAAAGAAACATTATCCTCAATATTTGAAATATAGGACCAAAAATAAATACTGGCGATGTAGAAAACAACTAATTCGATGGTACAGAGGGATCAAATCCACTTAATCCAGATAAACATGATATATCCCTAGACCCCATATGAAAATTTAGTTGCACTTTACCCAATGTAACATTAAAATATTCTCCTTGAAACGAGAGAGGTCATCCATAAAGACCTCTAAAAATTGCTTAACCCTGATAAACATGATATATCCTTGCATCCCATATGAAAATTTGGTGGTGCTTTGCCTTGTGCAACACTAAAATCTTCTCCTCAAAACTAAAGAAGTCATCCATAAAAACCTCTGAAAATTGCTCTACCATATCACTTAAAATACTAAGCATGCATCTCTAAAATGTGGCAGGAGAATTACTCAATTCAAATGGTATCCTTTTATAAGTAAAAGTGCCAAAAGGATTGGTAAAGGTAGTCTTTTCTTGATCCTTGGGTGACATTTCCATCTAGTTATATCTCGAATAACCATCTAGAAAACAATAATGTTGTTCTCCTACAACCCTTTATAACATTTGATCAATAAAAGGCAAAGAAAAATGGTCATGCTTAGTGAGAACATTTAATTATCTATAATCAATGTGCATACACCAACCTGTGACAATTCTATTAGGAACTAATTCATTGTTGGCATTAGTGATCACAATCACTTAGATTTCTTTAGAACTACTTGTGTAGGACTCATCCATTTGCTATCACTTATGGGGAAATGATTCCCACATTAAGCAAGTTAAGGACTTTTGCTCCAACTACATCCTTCATATTAGAATTTAAGTACATTGCAATCAACAATATGGTTTAGCATTATCCTTTAAGTAGATTTGAGGGGTGCATATCAAAGGGTTGATTCCTTTAATATCTACTAGGGTCCATCCTATTGCAAGTTTATCTTCCTTGAGGGTTTTGATCAATTGTTCCTCTTAAGATGGTTCTAATTGAGAGTCAATTATGATAGAAAAAGTTTATTGCTCTTCTAAATAGGCATATTTATGTTCAAAAGATAAAGGTTTTAAATCTAGCTTAGAAGCTTTTTCAAAGGATAGAATGGGAGTGGACTTGCTCTATGGAAGTTCTTTGTAATGAGGTTTTCATCTTTTTTTGTCTATAAGGGGCACATAATTTAGGAGGGCATTAATTTCCTCTATGAATGTGTCCTCATTAAACACATTAAAGTGGGCCAAACATGCCTCAAATGGGTCCTACAAGGAAGAGGTTATGAAATGATCTTGCACAATTGAATTTATCATGTTGACACAATGCAAGTAATTAGAGATTTCTTCTGGTTGCTTACAGATGTCAAATATTTTTAATTCTAGTGTCATGTTGCCAAAGGAAAGTTTCTTGGCACCATTTTGATAGTTTATTAAGGCATTGGACGTAGCAAAAAATGGATTTCCAAGGATGACAAGGATTTCCTCCTGCTCATTCAACATTAGTTGTGTCTCCAAAACTACAGAATCAACTAGGAGAAAGAACTTTTCTATTTGGACTAGTACATCTTCTACTGTGCCTCTCAGTATTACCATTAATCTATCATCTAACCACAGTGTAATGGATGTTGGTTTGAGGTCTTTTAATCCTAGTTGAACATAGACTGTGTAGAGTAACAAATTAACATTGTGTCCTAAATCTAAGAGAGCTTGGTTAATCATATGGTTGCCAATGATACAAATGAGAGTGGACAACTTGGATCCTTTTTTTTTTTTATGGTGTATGCTGATGAAGAATTGAACTTACTTATTCATTCACAAATGTCGTCTTTTGCACATTTATTTTTCTCTTAATTGTGCATAAATCCTTTAAAAATTTGGCATATGATGGGATTTGTATTATTGCATCCAAGATAGGTATGTTGATCTTAACTTGCTTGAATATCTCCATAATCTGATCATTAGTGGTACTTGTTGTCACTTGGTGCAACTTCTGAGGGACTGGAGTAGCAATGGGTCATAGTTCAATAGGTGGAGTGGGGTATCTTTCTTTAATTTTTTATTTATTTTCAGTGGGATTTTCTACCTTGTCAGTCTTTCGGGGGTCATTGTTCTAAATTATTTTACACTCCTAAGAATGGTGACAACCTTACTCTATTTCATGGTATAGCTTGCCAATGTGTTAGGTGCATTATTGTCAACCACATGCACACCCATAGGGTTAGCTTGTGAATGAGCTGAAAACTTTCCTTTTTCCATATTTTGCATCATTTGAGTTATCATATTTTTCATTACATTCATGGATTGTGTAACTTGCTTTAACTAGACTTTTGACAAATCATAGGAACTTGTTGATCCATTAATTAATTTTCTTCAACTTATTGAATCTCGTCGATCCAAACCTTGATTTTCATCAATCATTGGATCTCATTGGTGCACCATACATTCCCATCAAGTCATCGAATCCTATTGATTCGACCATTGATTTTCATCAAATCATTAGATCCCATTCATCTAATGATCAATTCCCAATGAATCATTTTATCTCATCAATAGAACTATCAATTTTTATGAAATCTTTCGAATCTTATCAACTCATCGATTGTCGTAGATGCGAAGGTTGAATTTAAATAAATTATCAGATCTCATCAATTCAGTTATCATTTTCATTGAATCTCATAGTTTTGACTGCAATTTTAATGAAATCATCAAAACTTATCGATCTAGCCTTTCATTTTCTTCAAATCAATGGATCTCACTGATGCTAAGTTTGATTTTTGTCTCATATATTTGACCATCAATTTTCATGATATCATTAGATTTTGTCAATCCAACCATTTATTGTCATTAAATTAATGGATATCATGAATCCAATCATTACTTTTTTATCAAATTATTATATTTCATTAATGAGACTATAATTTTCATCAAATCATCGAATCTCATTACTTCAACTATTGATTTTCATATTATCATTGATATCATTGATCTGATTATTGATCTTTATCTAATCTTTGGATCTCATTGATCCAATCATTAGTTTTCTTAGATGTCATTAATCTTACTATTTATATTTGACAAATCATTAGATTTCATGGATCTAACCATTGATTTTAGGTAAATCACCATATTGCATTGATCTAACCTTTCATTTTTATTACATCATTGGATCTCATCAACCTGATTACTGATTTTAATCTAATTGTCAAATGTCATTGATTCAGCTAATGATCTCTAAGAGTCATCAAATTTCATCCATCCCCCTTTATAATTCTAAAATTCTATCTACCTAAAACCAATTCTACAAATTGGAGGTGACTCTTCCTCAAATTCAAAAAATGAAAGGTGATCCTTTCTCAAATAAGAAAAATAGGATCTCATCAATATGAATATTTCTTATCATCAAATATTTAGATCTTATCACTTTGAAAGTATATACAATCAAATCATTGGATCATGTTGTGACACTTGGGTCTTCCAATTAAATTTTTGAAAAGTCATGAGTAATGTAGAAAATTTCATTCTAAGTGCATCTGCAAATGAAGTATAGAAGACTATAAGTTATAGGTAATTTAACAATCCACACTCATTATCAACAGGCATTTAATAAACCTCCATACATATTGAAATATAATTAAAATATATCAAAAGCATGTGCATAGGGAGATCATGCCATAGGATCCACTAGTCACATCTAAGTCAACTATCATATCATCCAAAATAAAGTCCATTTTTAGATATTACAATCCTGAGTTCAAGTGTCAACATAAAGTATTTACTATAGTCATTTGTAATACTAGCAAAAGTCTAGAAAACCAAACTGGATAATTCTACTTGAACTTATAGTAGATGTAGCTTTCACCTTTCCCTTCTCTTCAGCATTTAGCCTCCTTAAACTTTCACCTGAAATTGTTTTTGGGGAGTGAGAAGCACCACTCAGTTGAAACAACCCTAATAGGGCCAGGTCTCAAAAGATGACAAGCAAGCATACATATATATACACACACTAACTAATATATATATATATAAGTAGGAATATAGCAAAATAAGAGTACTTGCAATAAATGGAGTACCCTTAATGATGTAACATCATGAAAGTCCTTAGCATTTGAGTATCTAAATCATCATGTTCCTTTCATGTTTATAGTAAGAAAAATTGTGCATGAGTATGAATGTAAAATCTTTAATGATGTCAACTAGGTTAAACTATCTCAATGACAATGTCATGTGACATTCCGAGTTTTTATAACACTTTTTCACAAAATCTTTTATAATAATAGTTCCATGAGTTTAGAAAACTATTTAGAAAACAAAGAGCGAAAAACTTTTTCTTGAAAAGACTTTTTGAAATCCTAAGTGTCATTTTAGTGCTACATTTCTACCAAAAATCTAACAGAGTCTCATCTAATTTTCAGACTTACACAGTTTATGCATGTGAGTACAACATCACTAATAAATACTACTTAAATAAAATAAATAATAAAGGAGACTCCATCTCCATTCATTCACATAAATATACAATATCTAAAATTATATAACAATCAAGTTTTACTTAACTAAAAGAAAAGTTCAAGACTAGGATCAATCCAGTCATAGGCTCATGACTATAATTTCATCTTACATGTCCACATGTCCATAAACCAAAGTCATAATACACAAAATATTAAATCAGTTCATAAAATCATCAACTATATTGCAAAGCTATTTGATATTCCTTTTATATCCTTCTCTCAAGATCTCTGGCATAGTCTTCTGCCCTTTTGTCTTATTTCTTCAAATCTGAGACATCATAAACAATTTACAATGTCTCAACAAGCTTAGCTTGTGTAGGTAGTTTCATTATTGAAATATCAAATTTTATACAATTTAAATCCAAAAAGGAATTCATAATCAAATATTATGCAGTTTTGTAAAATATGATGTAAAATGAGCAATATAATAAAACTCTAAAATCTCAATCATACTTTACAAATCAATGTAATTCTTAACTAATTCAATTTATCAATTTCAATATCCCTGCATGTTGTTTTAAGGGCAGTAATAATAACCTTTGCAAGGTATTTTACAAAATATGAGTAGTCACCACAACTCATGTCATGCATCATCTCAAAAGTATAATCATCCAAGTTGAATAATGAGTCACTGTTGAAATCAATAAATGAAAATCATTTAAATCATGAAATGCTTAAATAAAATTAGTGTATCTCAATAAGTATATGCGTGCGTGCATGTGTGTATATTTACATAACACCATCTGAACCTCCTCAAGGTCTAACGAGTGCAGAATGACTTGAAATCCAGCTATTTGCTGTTGGTCATGAGTGCTCATTATTGACCTAAAATCTCAAGGTGCCTTGCACCTCCTTCACTGTCACATTATAAACTCCTAAATCTTAAAATAAATGGGCCCTCTGTGTAGCAGACAAGACCACATCAAGTTCACACTACCCCCCGATACTAGAACAGGTAACAAATCATGTTGTGTGCATAGGAGACATGGCATGCAGGCCATGACCTACCCATGATGTTATCGTAACCTAATTTGGCCTATTGTGGCTAGGTATCAAATATATGAAATTTGAGAAGGGGGATGATCAATCCTCAACCTTCCTAGCACAGTGCCCATTAGACAATCATCTATCCTCCATAACATAATAATACTAAGCATCATCGCATGCTGATATAATTTATAAAACCATGAAAATCTATGCATTAGTGAAATCATGCAAATTAAAACTCATAATACGATATAGCCATGTGAAAGCAACCCTCACAATAGTTGAGTTTGATGATTCCTCACACATCATTTCATAAATTACAAACTCCATATAATTTCAAATACATTTTCATGTACAAGTTTTCAATTTGATAATAATCAACATGGCATTCCAAATTGATAAGCTGCATGAAATACAAGTATACTCATGCATAAATCAAAAATCTCAATTTTAACTATTTTCAAATGTGATAGAATAGTCATCAATAGTTTTCATGTTTCACAAAAGCATATAAATGTTAAACCTACCTACCTCCTTGGCGAATTCCTATAATTTCTTCCCTTTAGCTTTAGCCATAACTTAATACCAATTTGGTCAAACTATGCCTAAATCTCTATAAAGCATAAAGTTACACTTTATACATATAAGTATACTTAAATCTTTTTTGTAATCATGATCTAACATTCCAAATCTCAAACCATTAGGTTTTTAGATCCATTATTGATCTTCACTAAATGTTGCATAACTCATTACTAATCAACCACCAAAATAACACAATCTTACCTATTTACACTGTTGATCTATGTTCTCATCTATGGGTCATTCATCCGTCGTCCATCAAGTTCTAAATTATAAATCTGTGCCATTGATTATCAAGCAACAATCCATATTCATATTTCCAATTTCCAAACATTGGATGGAAATCTTACTTGAAATTCTCAAACCTTCCTACAGTCATATTTCAATATATTTAACCTAAACAATACTTAAGGGTTCCAATCATTGATTGATTAGTATGTTTAGTTATAGGTCAATGATCCTCATTTAGTCTATTAGATTTTCTAAAATTTGACCTTAACATACTTGATTTCTAGGAATTATAGTCTTTAAATCTTATTAGTATGAGGATTATCATGAATAGTTTAGATCACTCAAATTTTCAGTTTTCCTATCTACCATTGAATGAATAGTTAGTTTTTTCAATGACTAGAACTCTGATCATAAAAAATTTTTTAGAGTATCTTTACTAACTGAAGGTCAGCTTACACAATGGTGGCATGTGATCATCGATCAAATGTCTTAAGTTCTTTGTTCCTTTACTGTCTGATCAAACAGCTGAAATCGTCTAGTCAATTTATCCAAATTTTACATTTTATGTATATCTTAGTTAATTCATAGTTCAAAAATTAATTTGTGGCATTTGATCATTGATCAGACATGACAGGGTCATTGATTGAATAGTGATAGATTGGACACCCTAGATCATCTAATATGTTCACTTCTGGATCATTGAAAATTTTGATTCATTCTATCAATGTATGGATGGGGAACTTACTAGTAGCATCTGATCACCAATCAAGGATTACCAGATACTGTTTATACAATAACTAATAAGATGATTAAGAATGTCTAATCTATTTTAAGCCTAGATCAACAATCTCAGTCATATCCGTGCTACATCAGGCATATATTTACCCATTTCTGGATATGGATTAAGAAATAGATGGCTAGATTATCACAGAAACCTAATTTTAGTAAGAATCCTATGAATATGCTCAAAACTTCAAATCAAGATATGAGTTTTCACGGATCTTACCTTTAATGCAATTTCTACCTTCCAAACATCTTTAGAGATGATGGGTTTATATATAAATTGAACATTGGACTATTATAGCTATTGTGCATTCTGGTTTTCCCAAAATTTGGTGTCTACTTCTCCCTGATCTCCCAAAAAACAAAGAGCTTTATTTAGGCTCTTCGTGCTAAGTGAGATGATCGGGTTGGATCTCTGATCAGAGCCACTATCTTCTCCGATGAAGACCTGCTAACTCTAGCCACCCACAACATTTGTCCTCCTTTCTAGCCACCCATTGCGATGGTTGTGGATACCTAGCACTGTCCCATTTAATGTCGACTCTCATAGGGTTACTAAATCATCCTATGAGTAGCTCCATGATGCATACTCCTAAAACAGAACCCTAGATAAGGGTGGTATCTAGTTAGAGGTCAGGGGTCAATTTGTACCTCTTAACATTATGGCATGGGTCTTACAAATGCCCCATGAGTTAAGGACTCACAAATGCTCATACAGTTACCAAATCATAGAAGCCAAAACTTGAAAAAAAAATAAAGATGCAACTTACTCATTTATTAAATCACATATGATTCATATCAAAACTCCTTTCTATCACCAAGATGAAATAATTTTCATGTCCATGCCAAAAACTAGGTCAATGCAATGTTGTATTGCCTTTCACATTTCTTTTCAGTTCAACACCAGAGTCATCTTAGATGCTTCCTTTTACCATGGACATTCCTTTTCAATACTTTTCTATAAAATTCATTTCAAAACTTTTCAAGGGCATGGATCCTTCAATGACATAGTCAACTTTAGTAAAAGTATAGTTTTGAATGAGTTTTCACATAGCAGATTTATCAATCCCTAGTATTCACATGATGTCCACAATGTTACTCACCATGATACTCCATTTCATTCTTAGAGCATCAAAATATAATTTCTAATGTTCTTAAATAGCATAAATAAAATATTATAACATGTAAAATATGCATCGAATATATAGAACATTCTATAGTATTACTATGGCATACATTTCCATGGTTTCATCATAGCATTCAAGTACATATGCATAATATTGGCCTATCATGGCATTTCATTGGCATCTCATTCTCATGGTTCCTTGTATAGAATTTATACAAGAAAAACTTGTTAATGTATATGTTACCCTTTAGACTTTCCCATGACCCTTAACATGGCATCAAAGAACATTCCATAGCTTCACACAAATTTTTTTAAGTCATTTAAGAAAATCCCTAGCCTCATTATGTCATTAGTGTGTCCTTCCCTAGGCATTCTGAGTGCGCATGGTTACTTGTTTACATTAAGTAGCATTCTTTAGTTCCATGTGCGACTTAGGGTCTTTTGGTTCACTTTCTCTGGAATTCATGTTCTTAGTCATATATCTTCATTTTTCATCTTTAGAAAATTGTTTAGATTCACATTTCCAATTTTTAATCCAATCTTCAAAGGTCCATAAGATACATGTGTCACCTAGGCTCAATCTCAGCACAAAGTGGCATAGGGTTCTATGTACATGTCTACCTAGTTTGAGTGAGATATTCATATATTATCAAGGCTCCCTCTTAACATTCTTCTTACTGATGTTATCATTAGTTAATTTACACATTTCCCATCAAAGTGCACACTCCAATTGATACCATGGCAGTGAACTATATTGACACCATACTCAGTGGCTTTCTATCTCACTTCCATAGCACTTTTGATTGCATCTTCACATAGTGCCCTAGGAAAGGCCTTATGGTCCAATATCTATACTATATCCTTACTGTTTAAGCTTTATTCATATCAAAATGTCAATCAATAACTTTTACAAACTATGTGGCACTTCGACTGGTTTTTTCATTCATGGACATATGGCAGTTCATCTGTCCCTAAGAGCTTCCCCGTTTCACCTTAAGAGGGTTTTAGCTTAGGAATCTTATATTCCTCCATTACTGGATTTTATTAGAGTAATGAGTGTGCTTATGTTTATTCAAATTTCCATGTTTCAAACGCCTTTAAACACTTCCAAAAATATTGGATTTATGGGTATCATATTTTTTGTAGCAAATACAAAAAATAGTCCAATAAAAGTTTGCTCAAAATGCATTGGTTCCCTACTATTTTAATTTAGAAATACCCCAAACTATAGGAGGTTTAATCCACCAATCATAGCCTTAGATCTGGTCATTTTCCTTGATTTAAAGCTTGGCTAAACCTAAAACTTTTACACTTTTCATTATAGTGAGTTTGATGTATGTTATTCAAAGATATTTTCACTCCATCCTTATACATGGTCGTAACCCCTTAATTTCATAAATCTAATGACAATCTGCCCTCCAAAGCCATACCATGGCAGCATGCTATCGGATCCCATACTCAGTTTTCTAGCACACTTTGGTGTACAAACTCTTCAACAATTTATAAATATAATGGAATTTTCATTCTTCTCCCTAGTTCTTGTACACACTTAATCCAAAATGTCTCTTATTTTTTTTATTCCAGTCATAGTTCAACTTTCCTTCAAGTCATATCATGCCTTGGGCACATATAGTCACCCATAACGCTATGGTTTAACCTCTAAATAATATGTTTCAAAAGTCAAGAATTCAAGTAGAATCTAGGTGGCAATTTGAATGTGTGTGTATTATTGATTTATGAAGTGTATTCAAACTGTGAAATACAGGTTTGTTTTTTCCATAGCTATTGTCCTTTAATTCCTCATTTATGGAATTTTTCCACTACTATTTTCCACATAGTACATAGAAAACAGTTTCTATATATGGCTATATTCCAAGGTAGTTTCACATAGATTGTCATCATCTAACCCATTCATTTTCAAGATTAGTCATTAAGGATTTAAACTACACAAGAATCTTTAGAAAAACCTTTCAATTGGTCATTCATTTTAAAGCATGTTCTAGTCCAATTTCTGGGCCCCCAGTCTAGACTCTATACATAGAAAACAATCCCTATTTTAGGCTATAATTCAAGATGGTTTCAAATGGATTTCAATCATCCAACCCATTCATTTTAAGACAAATCATTAAGGATTCAAACCATGTAAAAAGAAAAAAAAAAATCTATAAAATGATCTAGTTTAGTTCTTGTGCCCCAAACTAAGCTCAGTACACAGAAAAATAGTTTCTATTTGGGGCTGTAATTCAAGACATATTCACAGAGATTGCCACCATCTCACCCATTCATTTTCAAACTCACTCATTAAGATTCAAAATATACAAAGATTTCCAGAACACTCATTCATTTGATTTTGCAATGCAAAGCATGATCTCACCCAATTTCCTCTGCCCCAACTAGCACACAACAAAATAGTTTCTATAGCTTACTCCAACTAAAATCTATTATCTTATTAATCCAATCTAAAGGTCATTCATGCTTGATGAAATCATGCCATGACATGCTAAAATGTTTAGCAAGAATCTTAATTCAAAAGTTGTAAAAGAAGGTAGTTTTTAGCCATTCATGCATCACTCATCGACATGTTCAACTGTCCATGGAAAACATGTTCCATGAATCCTTTTCTATACAAAGTAAAGCATGGTCTAGTTACGGAAGGTCCAAGTGACCCCCCACCTCTTAGAGATTCCTCTAATTTTCCATATTTTGATGACTTATTTGCCACTCTCAGTGTTGAAGTTCCATCTGGGTATTTAAAATTTCTAGTAGTGGGTGCTAAGTTCTACTCAACCCAAAACCACCTCCTTCTCTCCTCAACTTCTCCTCTTCTCCTTCCACAATCTTCCCAACTACAGTAGATCTCTTCCCCCTAGTTTTTTCCTAAGGTTTTCTTAGGTTCTCTCTAGTTTTTAATGGAGTGTCTTCTCTAGGTTTGGACTAGACAAATGAAACTCTGAGATGACATTATTGCCTCCCCATTTTGTCTCCTTTTTCCTTAACTTTTCTTGGACAACTGCTTGTCATGCATGTAGCCAATAGCTAAGTCCACTATCCAACTTTTTTGGCTGGTCCTGCATGCATACACAAGCCAGCCATCCAATCTCTCCTCTTACTATATTAATCTCACTCTATTGCTTTTTCATCTTATAATGTTATACCTTGGCAAGATGCCTAGAATGCTTGGGGACCAGTAGCCATTCTTGGATTCACGTGGTGGTTTCATCTACCATGCATGTAATGGCCAGCCCACCTTGGTATGTTGTTAAATGCAAAACCTTCCCCCTATGCCGAGTTAAAATGAAATCCCTAATTTTCTTTATTTTTATGAATAAAAGGGTAAAATAGTAATTTTACCCATAACTAAGTTCTAAGATATCAATATTTAGAATGTACTCAAAAATACAATTCCAACTCCATTAAGTATTCTCAATTCCAAGGTTAGGAGAATAAAATGGATTTTTCTCCATAAAAGGGTAAAATGGTCCTTTTACACTGTGGGGCCCACAAACGAATCCAACGACTAGAAAACATGTAATGACTTGTCAAACCATGGCCAGTTGCTAGTGGAAAAGGAGGTGGTAGTGGAGGATCCAATGTTAATTTAATATTTAAAAGAATTAAAACATAATTATTACAAAGTAATTATGAAAAATGCAAAACACCTATAAATACCCCTCCAAAAATCCTGCAAAAATGTTCATTGAAATTCCCAAAAAATCATCTTGCTTACTTTGAGAAACCAGATCTAGATTCCACCCAAAATTCCAAAACACCCAAAAATCTACCTTCTTGCACTTTCTCTCTCTTCTCTCTAATTGGAACAAGATACCTAAATTCAATTAGGCACTCTGTTCCAAATTGAATCTTACAAATCTCACCATCCAACAATCCTATACTATCTTATCTACAAAACCCCCAAATCAATTTCAAGATCCAATAGTGCAATCAATGAAAAAATCACAAAATAAGGGACTATTGGGCCACCTTATCATCAAAGAGTATTTATTCCAAATTGGGCTTCAAATCTTTGTGTTTTCTCCAATCAAGTAGGTGGAACCACTTCTTATACTTATTCAATGATGCTTTATGTAATTTTTATTTTTTTGTAATTAGTTTTAGGTTAAAACATATAAAAATAAAATAAGGACTAGAACCCTTAAATTCTAGATGATGGAGTGCTCAGATGGAAAATTTGAGCCTCCAATCGATCTAGAAGGGTCCGAAACTACTAGGGTAGAAGTTTCATGAAATTTTATAGAGTTTTAACCTTTGATTGAAGAGGATTGATTGGATCGTTCAAAACAGACTATCTGATCTCCAAATCAAATCGGGATTTGTGGGAAGCGATGTGAAACCATGTACGGAGACATGCCCTATGGCAGTGTCTCTACGATCACGTCGCGTGCGACGTAATCCCGACGGGACGACTGTGCAATAGTACTAGTCCCAGGGGATCGTGTCACGCTTGCATTCCAGTGACGGGAGCATGCCGACCATTCTGCCTGACCCGGTCCGCCCAATCAGGACCGTCCATTCTACTGGACCCAAATCAAATCTGGACCTAGGAACAACTGTGAACTTCACAGTTCAATTATGGAGTCATTTGAACTCCAAATTGAGATTTGAAAGAAGCTATGGAAAGCTTATATTGTCTACTTTCTTTTAAAAACATAATATTGATAAAAACATTCTAAAAACTTTCTGTTTTCAAGAATTAAGTTTGTAATTTTCATGATCTTCAAGATTTGAGATGATTAGATCTTGGGAATATGAATTACTGAATGATGTAATGTTGAAATCAAGTTACATCCATGATTGATTTGGACAGGTTTAAGATAAATTGAAGGATCTACCCTTTATGGTAGAAAACCCTAAAAGTACAAAGGGACCCACTTGGTCAATAAGTTCAAGTATGATTAGACTCTTAGGATGGATTGAATGAATGATATTATGATGGAATCCATTGAGATCATGGATTGAATATAACAAAAACAAGTTCATTAGATCTTTAGATCTTAATGGAGTAAAAGCCCTAAAATTAATTACAACCCTTGTTTAAAAGGAAAAGATCTAAGATCTAATGGTTGGATCATAAGTAAAGGTTTCTAATAATCTTAATCTAATTAGTTTCATTGTCTTTTATTTGATAATAGTATTGTAAATGTGACTAATGTTATAAAGCATGATAGTTCTTAAATTTTAGCATGCTATGTTCTATGTGTTATTAGATTATTATAGTTTAATAGATTTAATTATCTTAGGACCATGTGGGTATGATTTCATGCAATTGTAACTTAGGACCACGCTAGGATTTTATGTTAGATTAGACTATGGTATGAGATGGTACCTTAGGACCATGATAGTTTAATTTGAGTTTATAAGATAAAGTACATTAGTTAGAAATCATGCTAGTATAATCTTAAGTATCTTGTACCATTATCATTAGGTTGTTAGATTATGTAGTTTCATGCTTTAAAGTTATAATTCATTTATGGTTAAATTTTATTAGATTTAATTGTTAAAGTAGTTATGAGATAAAGAGCATAAAACACCAAAAATGGAATCTAATGAGAAAGTATAGTTTCATGATACAAATAAGAGTGAATTAGTTGACTTGTACTTAATTAGTAAGGACTATAGTTAGTAAGACAATATAAGGATTATCAAATCCTTCGCCTAAACTAAGAGAATAATAAACCCCATAAATGATATTTTAAATGTTCATGGACTTAATTAAAATCAATCAAAAAGAGTAATTAGGGTTAACATGCTCATAGAAACCTTATGAAAGGTTGAGCTAAGGTAACTCTTGTGAATGTCGAACATGGTGGTTAAGGGGGTTTTCTAATAGAGCCTCGATCTTCTCCTACCTTTCATTGATGTTTATGAGGTCTAAATACCTCCTTACATGAGGATTGAAGTAACCACTTTGTGTTCACTCATTCAGCTAGTAAGCCTTAGCCAATTGGAAATAAGACGAGCAGTCTAGACTCAGGCTGAAATAAGTTATCTTCAACCGGTAAAACATTAACTGGTTGAATAATAATAATAAGAGCATAAAAGGTTAGTAAATTATCTAACCCTAATAAAAATTGTAAGTAAGATAAGGATGATCAAACAAGATCCATTGGATCTTGAATGATCAAGAACAATAAAAAGAAATAAATACTTCTTGATGATATATATATATATATATATATATTTCTTGCAACTTAGATCAAGTAGAAGATCTTAGATCAAATAGAAGATCTGAACCCTTGATCAAATATGATTCAAGGAAGAGAACCGAAATCATCCTCCTTAGGGATGATCAAACAAGTAAACTTAGATCAAAGGAGAACCAGATGATAGAAGGTCTAAGTTCTTGATCTTTATCAACAAGTATAAATTGTTGATCAAAGGATCTATGAAAGATCAAGATCTAAGAAAGGAATACACAAAGACATAGAATAGAAAATACTTAGATCTGAAAGATTAGAAGATCATTCTAATCATTAGATCTATTGATCAATAGGATAGACACTATCTGAGGAAGATCGATCATGGTAGGACAAAAGATCTAGGTCTTTTATATCAAAGGAGAAGATTAGACAAAGAATAAAGATAGGATTATTCAAATTGTATATGTATTAATAATATGTATGGATTTATAGATTTCATACACCAGTTAGGATCATGGAGGATTTGAAGAGATGGATCACTACTTGAAGGTAGGAGGATTTTATGAATGCATCTACATGGGATGTACATGTTGAATACATGACCTTATGTTGACAAGTGTAATGTTAATACTTGTATTAAATCCCCTAAAACCCTTATGATCCAACCAAACATATATGAAATGGTTAAGTTAAAATTGAGGACTAGACTCTGAGTGAATATGGAACTAGAAGATATTCCAGCCCTAAGTAAACAGACAGATTGTCTGATACGCATAAAACCTATTTTACATATAAGCATGGAGACTTGTGGTTTTGTTTTAAATAGGTATAACCTTGGGGATGCTATGCTAGGGGAGTTATAAGGATTTGGCCACCCGCTTCCTGAAATTTGATGAATTGAAGATAAATTGCCCTATGAGAGGCTAAAAGTCGGGTGGGGCAATTGTGGGAAGGCCACCACTATGAAAGTCTTGTCTTCCTATATGGGCAATGAGACAATATTTTCCATTGTGGTATCAGTGATGAACAGGGTAGTTATCTGAGCGCACTAGTACAAATCAAACTACAGCATGGTAGTCCTTTGATTATTTTGCACTATGATGCATATGAGATAGGCATAGTGAAATGCCTTATGTTTTAGCATGATGAAATGCCAAGTAATTGTATATTACCAGTATTTCCCAAGAAGGGAAATTTCCAGTATAGGACTAGCTGAAATACTAATTTCTCATAGTGGAAAGAATTGATCAACTTAGTTGGGAATGATATTTGACTACTTCCATAAATTTGATGGATTTGTCCATGTAGAGTATGTATGTATAGAGATGCACATATATTACAAAGTAACGAGTTAGATACATGAGTATATTTATGGATAATGGGATTATGAAATATTAGAATTATACTGTCAATTATTATGCTCCTTCATTCCCCTACCAACCACAGCTTGCTAAGATATTATAAATGTTTCAATGTTTACAATATCTCAAATATAGAGAAGGAGAGTTAGGAGCTCAAGACTGTAGAAGACTTGAAGAGAATAATCAGTAAGGTATAGCCCTTGAAGACATGTATTTTGTTTTGTTTGAGAGTATTGTATTATAATAAAAGTTTCATTGTATGGTGAGCTTTGAGTTTTGGATTATGTAATTTGGACAAGTATTGTAATGGAATTGTGTTCTATTGTGAACCACTAGATGGACTTTGAAATTTAATAATAATATATTCCTTCGTTGTACAAAAATTCTACTTATGTTATGTATGAAGTGATGACTTGGGTTTTTCAAAACAAGTTCTAAAGAAAAGAATTTCCATTGCTATGTTTTGCAAAAAAAATTTACTACGCCCTACCTTTGAAAATATATTACAAAATATGTTATAAAAACTCGGGTCGTCATAGTTGCTATTAGAGCCATTCATTAAGTCATGGTACAATACAAATATGTCCAAAGGAGAGATGATAATCTAATTTTAGATTAAGATAGAAGTAATTGTATAGAATATTGATAGAATTTTTGGTTTATGAGTAGATTCCATCAAAGAGAGTCACAAGGCGGACTGCTCAAAATATTCCATAAGATAATATGGAGAGATTAACCGTGAATAATGTGGAAGAGATGGTAACAAGGGTATTGAGGAACCTTCTTCCTCATATTCAACAAACTCAAAGTTCATCACCTCCTGTAGAAATACTAAGTACACAGGCTCAAGCTTAGCCTGAAGTGAGACACAATGCACCAACACCAATACCAGCTACTCCCACACTAGTATAGAGGCAATCTTCCCTTGTACCAAGTGAAGAAGTTAGAAAGTCTTCATTAGCACCAGAAAAAGTTGACAAAATGATGGAGAGATTTCAAAAGATAGCTACATTGTATAATGGCAAGGGTGAATCTAAGAAGGCTGAGGAATGGGTGTATGAAGTAGAAAGGACTTTCAGTGCTCTACGTACTCCTCTAGAGTTGAAGGTGAAATTTGTCACCTATCTATTAAAACAAGAAGCTGCATTTTGGTGGAGATCAGCTAACAACACCTTCTTCTCAAATTTTGAAGTTACTAAATGGGAGGAATTTAAAGAAGTCTTTAACCACAAATATTTCCCTCATCATGTACAAGCAAGAAAGCTAATAGAGTTTCTGGAACTAAGACAAGGGAACATGTCAATGGTAGAGTACAATAACAACTTCATGCAGTTAAGGAGATTTACGACTCATGTGTGTAACACTGAAACACACACAATGAATCAATTCATTGAAGGGCCGCACTTAGGGTTGAAAATAAAGGTACTTAGCACTAAACCCATGACCTTAGTGGAATGTGTGAAAATGGCTTCCAAGTTTGAAGAAGAATACAAGAAGAGTCAAATCACCAAGTTTAGTGGAGGAGGAAACAATAACCCAAAGCCCTTCAAGAAGAATAAAAGACCTTGGAACAATTTTAAGCCCCAAAGAAATTAGAGGAACAATGCACCAGGACAAAATAGACTATCATGTCCAAGATGCAGAAAATTTCACCAAGGCAATATCTTCCTTAGACCTAGACAACAGCATCCACAATGGTTTTCAATCAAGTGCCATAATTATGGGGAGAGTGGACACATCACCACCTATTGTCCCAAACCATTGGTGGTTAAGGAAGTAAAACCAGAAATTGCCCCTCGACACTAAGGGAGGGTCTTCGCCATCACTGAAGACTAGGCTAGACCATCTAATGCAGTGATTGAAGGTACATTACTTGTAGCTGACAACTATGCCAAAGTGCTGTTTGATTCTGAATCTACGAATTCCTTTATATCTTGCATATTTACATCTAATATACAACTGTTAGTGAAAAACTTGGGATTTAATCTAGATGTAACAACTCCAATTGGAAAATAGTTAAATTACAAGAATACTTGCATAATGCACCTATAGAAGTATTGGGCAAAAGAATGGACATAGACCTCATTTTACTAAACATGGTGGACTTTGACATCATACTGGGTATGGACTGGTAACAAAAATACTGGGTAGTTATGGACTGTCACAAGAACAAAATCATATTTAACATACCAGATGAGGAAGTATTAGTGCTATACGGGAAACATAATGACTTAAACAAATCCATTATCTCAGCTATGAAGGCAGTCAAACATATGTCCGATGGGTGTTAGCCATTTCTAGCAACAGTAATTTCTTTAAATGTTGAACAGCCTAGGATAATAGAAATTGAAGTAGTGAAGGAATTCCAAGATGTTTTCCCAGAAGAACTACTAGGATTACCCCCACATAGAGAAATTAAGTTTACCATTGAAGTAATTCCTAGTACAACTCCAATTTCTAAAGCACCTTATAGGATGGCCCCAGTAGAGTTGAAAGAGTTGAAAGGTCAGTTATAAGAATTGTTAGACAAAGGGTTTGAGCACCAGTAATATTTGTGAAGAAGGATGGGTTTATGAGATTGTGCATTGATTATAGAATGTTGGACAGTGTCACAGTGAAAAATAGGTATCCCTTACCTCCCATTAATGATCTCTTTGATCAACTCCAATCTGCTAAGGCCTTTTCCAAAATCAACCTTAGATCAGGATATCAACAATTGCATATTAAGGATGATGATATCCCAAGTCAGCATTCAGAACTTGGTATGGGCATTACAAGTTTCCAGTCATGTCTTTTGGGCTGACCAATGCACCAGTAGTGTTAATGGATCTAATAAATAGAATCTTCAAGGAATTTTTGGATAAATTTGTGATTGTATTTATTGATGATATACTAATTTACTCTACTAGTATCAAGGAACATCAAGAACACTTACGAATTGTAGTAAATACCCTCAAAACACATAAACTATTTAGTAAATTTAGTAAGTGTGAATTCTAGTTAGAGAAGGTTAATTTCTTGGGTCATGTAATTTTCAAGAATGGAGTAGAAGTGGACCTCACCAAGGTTGAAGCAGTAATGAATTGGGAGAACCTAAATAATAATAGAAATACATAGTTTTCTTAGACTGGCAGGATACTACCATAGATTCATTCAAGGATTTTCCCATATAGCCCTTCCTTTGACTTCATTGACTAGAAAAGGGGTACAATTCACTTGGACAGAAGAATGTGAAAACAGTTTCCAAGAGCTAAAGAAGAGGTTAACTACATCACCAGTATTAACTTTTTCATCTAGAAGTGGGGGATATGAAATATACTGTGATGCTTCAAGCAAAGGGTTAGGAGGTGTGTTGATGCAAAATGAGAAGGTCATTGCTTATGCATCTAGACAATTGAAGAAACATGAAATAAATTACCCAATACATGACCTAGAATTGGCAACTGTAGTTTTTGTATTGAAAAGTTGGAGACATTATTTGTATGGAGAAAAATTCAGCGTATTCATAGATCATAAAAGTCATAAATACATCTTCACTCAAGCTAATTTGAACATGAGACAAAGAAGATGGATGGAGTATATCAAAGACTATGATTTTGTCATTCAATACCATCCTAGAAAAGTGAACGTAGTAGCTGATGCATTAAGTAGATAGCCAAGAGCTGTACTCACAAACATCACTATTAAATCAGCTTTTGTAGAAAGAGTCCTTAAAGCCTAAGAAGAAGATACAGTAACTCAGGAATTGTGTAAAAAGAAAGGATTTTGTAAGGATACAGATGGGGGTATATGTTTTCAGGAGAGATTGGTGGTTCCTTTAAATACAGACTTGAGAAAAGAACTATTACAAGAAATCCATCAGTCAAAATTTTCCATACACCTTGGGGTACAAAGATGTATCAGGATTTGAAAAAAAAACTTTTTGTGGGAAGTCACGAAAAGAGAAATAGGGAAATTTGTGGGTAAATGTCAAAATTATCAACAAGTAAAAGCTAAACACCAAAGACTAACTAAAATGTTGCAAACATTGGAACTTCCAGAATGGAAATGTGATAACATCACTATGGATTTTGTAGCAAGATTGCCAAGGACCTGAGCAGGTCATGACATGATTTGGGTGATTGTGGATAGGTTAACAAAATCAGCAAATTTCCTTCCAATTAGGCAGAACCAGTTAATTGACAGTCGAACTAAGTCATACATCAAAGAAATAGTAAGTCTTCATGGGATTCCATATCCATCATCTTTGATAGGGATGGAAGTTTTACTTCAAGATGTCAGAAGGGTGTACAGCAAGCCTTGGGAACCTCACTTAAATTAAGATCAACATTTCACCCCCAAACAGACGGTCAATTAGAAAGGACTATTTAGACTTTAGAAGATATGTTGAGATCATGTGCATTAGATTGGAAAGGTAATTGGGATGAACATCTTCTGTTAGTAGAATTTGGGTATAACAATAGTTTTCATGCAAGTATTGGCATGGCACCATATGAAGCATTGTATGAATGGCCATGTTGATCACCAACCTATTGGAGTGAAGTTGGAGAAAGAAAGCTAATAAAGTTAGAACTAGTGGAACAGTGTATAGACAAGGTTAGATTGATATAGAAGAGGTTGTTAACAACACACAATTGGTAGAAGAGTTACCTAGATAAAAGACGTAGAAACCTATAATTTGATGTGGGGGAGCATGTATTTTTGAAAGTATCACCAATCAAAGGAGTAATGAGTTTTGGAAGCAAAGGAAAACTTAGTCCTAGATTCATTAGTCCATTTGAAATCCTAGAAAGAGTTGGTCCAGTGGCTTACAAATTAGCCTTACCATGCCAACTCTTAGAAATATATAGTGTCTTTCACGTATCTATGCTATGGAAATACCCACAAGATGACACGCATGTACGTCAAAGGGTGCCAAAAGAGCTAAAGCCAAACCTAACCTTCAAAGAGAAGGCAATACGGATCTTGGACCATAAGGAACAAAAGTTAAGGACGAAAACTATTCCGCTAGTCAAAGAAGCCATGTCGAAAATAGAAGTAGAAATGAGGAAGGTATACCCTAGTCTATTTGATTAAGTTATTGTATTACAAATTTCGAGGACAAAATTATTGTAAGGGGAAAGATTGTAACAACCCCAATTTTTATAAATTGATTGAGAAAATCAATAAAGTTTGAGTTTTCAGAAATTCTAAGCTGGAATATTAGGTTATTGGAAATTATCTTTTTATAGAGATTAAAAACATGATTTAAAACTTAAAAATTATAAGTGTACTTGAAAAACCAATCAAAATGACACTAAATACGTTCAATTCTGAGTTAAAATGAAAAATTCCTAATTTTCTTCATTTTTATGAATAAAAGGATAAAATAGTAATTTTACCCATAACTGAGATGTAAGACATTGATTTTTATAATGTACTTGGAAATGATTCCAATGCCATTAAGTACGCTCAATTCCGAGTTCGGGAGAATAAAATGAACTTTTCTCCGTGAAAGGGCAAAATGGTCCTTTCACACCCCGTGGGGCCCACAAACAAATCCAACCACCAGAAAGCATGTAATGAGTGGTCAAACTACTATCCACTGCTAGTGGAGAAGGAGGTGGTAGTGGAGGATCCAATGTTAATTTAATATTTAAAAGAATTAAAACATAATTATTACAAGTAATTATGAAAAATGCAAAACACCTATAAATACTGATCCAAAAATCCTCCAAAAATGTTCATTAAAATTTTCACGAAATCATCTTGCTTAATCTGGAAAACAAGACCTAGATTCTTTTTCAAAATTCCAAAACTCCCAAAAATCTCCCTTCTTGCACTTTCTCTCTCCTCTCTCTAATTGGAACAAGTGACCTAAATTCAATTAAACACTATGTTCCAAATTGAATCTCACAAATACCACCATCCATACAATCCTAGACTACCTTTTCTACAAAAATGCAAATCAATTTCAAGATCCAATGGTGCAATTAACAAAAATCACAAAACAAGGGACTACTAGGCCATCTTATCATCAAAGGTATTTATTTCAAATTGGGCTTTAAATCTATGTATTTTTTCCAATTAGGTAGGTGAAACCACTTTTTATACTTATTTCATGATGTTTTATGTAATTTTTATTTTTTTTCTAATTAGTTTTAGGTTAAAACTTATAAAAATAAATTAAGGACCAAAATCCTTAAATTCTGGATGATGGAGGGCTTAGATGCAAAATCTAAGCTATCCAATTGATCTAGAAGGGTCCAAAACCCCTAGGGTAGAAGTTTCATGAAATTTTATAGAGTTTTGAGCCTTCAATTGAAGAGGATTGATTGGACGGTCCAAAACGGATTGTTCGATCTCCAAATCAAATTGGGATTTGCGGGATGTGCTGCGAAATGACTTATGAAAACCCACATAGTGTCTCTATGCGTGTGTTGTGTGTGACGTCGTCCCGACAAGACGACTGCGCAACAACACCGGTCCTGAGGATTGCTTCACGCTTGCGTCCCGGTGATGGGAGCGTGCCAACTATTTTGCCCGATTCGCTCTGCCTGATCAATTAGGGCCATCCGTTCTGCTGGGCTCAGATCAAATCTGGACCCTAGGAACAACTGTGAACTTCACAGTTCAATTATGGAGTCATCTAAACTCCAAATTGAGATCAGAAAGAAGCTATAGAGCTTATAATGTCTATTTTCTTCTGAAACCATAATATTGATAAAAACATTCCAGAAACTTTCTATTTTCAAGAATTAAATTTTTAATTTTCATGATCTTCAAGTTGGGGATTTGAATTACCGATGATATAATGTTGAAATCAAGTTATATCCATGATTGATTTGGACAGATCTAAGATATTTGAGAGATCTACTCTTTATGGTAGAAAAAACCCTAAAAATACAAAGGGACCCACTTGGTCAATAAGATCAAGTATGATTAGACTCTTGGGATGGATTAAATGAATGATATTATGATGGAATCCATTGAGATCGTGGATTGAATATAACAAAAACAAGTTCATTAGATCTTTAGATCTTAATGGGCTAAAAGCCCTAAAATTAATTAAAACCCTTGTTTAAAAGGAAAAGATCTAAGATCTAATGGTTGGATCATAAGTAAAGGTTTTTAATAATCTTAATCTAATTAGTTTCATTGTCTTCTATTTGATAATAGTATTGTAAATGTGATTAATGTTATAAAGCATTATAGTTCTTAAATTTTAGCATGCTATGTTCTATGTGTTATTAGATTGTTATAGTTTGCTAGATTTAATTATCTTAGGACCATGTGGGTATGATTTCATGCAATTGTAACTTAGAACCATGCTAGGATTTCATGTTAGATTAGACTATGGTATGAGATGGTACCTGAGGTCCATGATAGTTTAATTTGAGTTTATAAGATAAAGTACATTAGTTAGAAATCATGCTAGTATAATCTTAAGTACCTTGTACCATTATCATTAGGTTGTTCGATTATGTAGTTTCATGCTTTAAAGTTATAATTCATGTATGATTAAAATTTATTAGATTTAATTGTTAAAGTAGTTATGAGATAAAGAGCATAAAACACCAAAAATGGAATCTAATGAAAAAGTAGAGTTTCATGATACAAATAAGAGTTAATTATTTGACTTGGACTTAATTGGTAAGGGCTATAGTTAGTACGACAATATAAGGATTATCAAATCCGTGGCCCAAACTAGGAGAATAATAAACCCTATGAATGACATTTTAAATGTTCATAGACTTAATTAAAATCAATTAGAAAGAGTAATTAGGGTTAACATGCTCATAAGAACCTTATGAAAGGTAGAGTGAAGGTCACTCTAGTGAATGTTGAACATGGTGGTTAAGGGGATTTTCTAATAGATCCTCGCTCTTCCCCTACCTTTTGTTGACGTTTGTGACCACTTTGTGTTCACCCTTTCAGCTAGTAAGCCTTAGCCAATTGGAAGTAAGAGGAGCAGTCTAGACGTAGGCTGAAATAAGTTATCTTTAACCAATAAAACATTAACTGGTTGAATAATAATAATAAGAGCATAAATGGTTAGTAAATTATCTAACCCTAATAAAAATTGTAAGTAAGATAAGAATGATCAAAGAAGATCCATTGGATCTTGAATGATTAAGAACAATAAAAAGAAATAAATACTTCTAGATGATTATATATATTGCTTGTAACTTTGATCAAATAGAAGATATGAACCCTTGATCAAATATGATTCAAGGAAGAGAACTAAGATCATCCTCATTAGGGATGATCAAACAACTAAACTTAGATCAAAGGAGGACTAGATAATAGAAGATCTAAGTTCTTGATCTTTATCAACAAGTATAAATTGTTGATCAAAGGATCTATGAAAAATCAAGATCTAAGAAAGGAATACACAAAGACATATAATAGAAAATACTTAGATCTAAAAGATTAAAAGATCATTTTAATCATCAGATCTATTGATCGATAGGATAGACACTATTTGAGGAAGATAGATCATGATAGGACAAAAGATCTAGATCCTTTATATCAAAGGACAAGATTAGACAAAGAATATAGATAGGATTATTCATATTGTATATGTACTGACAGTATGTATGGATTTACAAATTTCATACACCAGATAGGATCATGGAGGATCCGAAGAGATGGATCACTACTTGATCCAACCAAACACATATGAAATGGTTAAGTTAGAATTGAGGACTAGACTCTAAGTGAATATAGAACTAGAAGATATTTCAGCCCTGGGTAAACAGACAGATTGCCTGATACGTATGAAACCTATTTTACATACAAGCATGGAGGCTTGTGGTTTTGTTTTAAACATGCATAAGCCTAGGAAAATTTTGCTCGAGGAGTTATGAGTGTTTGGCTACTTGCTTCCCGAAATTTGATGAATTGAAGATACCTTGCCCTATGAGAGGCTAAAAGTTAGATGGGACAATTATGGGAAGGCCACAACTGTGAAAGTCCTATCTCCCCATATGGCAGTGACACAATATTTTCCACTGTGGTATTAGTGATGAACACGGTAGTTATCCGAGCGCGATAGTACCAATCAAACTGCAGCATGGTAGTCCTTCAATTATTTAACACTATGATGCATATGAGATAGGTATAGTGAAATGCCTTGATGTTTTGGCATGATGAAATGCTAAGTAATTGTATATTACCAGTATTTCCCAAGAAGGGAAATTCCCAACATAGGACTAGCTGAAATACTGATTTCTCATAGTGGAAAGAATTGATCAGCTTAGTTGGGAATGATATTTGACTACTTTCATAAGTTTGATTGATTTGTCCATGTATTGTTTGTATGTATAAGGATGTACACATATTACAAAATAAAGAGTTAGATACATGAGTATGTTTATGGATAATGGGATTGTGAAGTATTAGAATTATACTGTCAATTATTATGCTTCTTAAAGCCCCTACTAAGCATACCTTGTTGAGATATTGTAAATGTTTCAATGTTTACAATATCTCAGATATAGAGAAGGAGAGTTAGGTGCTCAAGACTATAGAAGACTTGAAGAGAATAATCATTAGCGTATACCCCTTGAAGGCATGCATTTTATTTTGTTTGATAGTATTGTATTATAATTAGAGTTTCATTGTATGGTGAGCTTTGAGTCTTGGATTATGTAATTTGGATAAGTATTGTAATGGATTTGGGCTATACTATGAACCACTAGATGGATTTTGAAATTTAATAAAAATATATTCCTTCAATGGAATTTTATCTTCTACAAAAATTCTACTTATGTTATGTATGAAGTAATGACTTGGGTTTTTCAAAACAAGTTCTAAAGAAAAGAATTTCTGCTTCTTTGTTTTGTGAAATTTTTTTACTACTAAGAGTCCTGCCTTTGAAAATGTATTACAAAATATGTTACAAAAACCCGGGTCATCACAAGCATACCCACTTAGGACATATTAACACACCTACTTAGGGTGTATTAGCACACCTGCTTGAGATATATGTTATCTCTAAGTTAGTGTAGTAGCTCATCATGTTAGTACCCTCGCTTAACATGTGTTTCATTTCTTACTTAGTATTTAAATTGAAACTTAGTATCCTAATGGAATTTGACACTACACTAGCTAGGCAATACCTCCTCAGTACATTACTCATGCGAGCACCTACTTAACATTCATTCTCTTATTCATAGGTGAGGCTCCATCCTTAAGCATCATTCCAACTCTTTCTCTCTTTCAATTATATAAAGTCCTAATCTATTGCATTCTCACATTAAACCCCTTTTCTTAATTTTATTTTCAATTACACCTTGGTTCTATTTTCACCATTTAGCATTCTACACCTTAGTTAATTCACACCATTAATCTTCATTCTAGTTAGCTACTTAGGTCTTTTACTTTAGTCTAATTACACATCTATGGTCATATCTACATCTTACAATGTTTATTCTCAATTCTACCCTACACCTCATGCTTCCTATACCTAAGATTGCCTCTATGTAATACCTATACCCATGCCTTCCCTCTCCTATCATGTTCTCACATTCTTAGTCACTCTCTTGTCATACTTTCACTTTACTCAATACTAATACTTAGACTAGGCTATGGTTGTACTATATGCTAATCACCTAGCTTTCATCTTAGCCACTTAAACCAAGTTGTTGGTTTTATAACTCTTCACCTTACATTTATGGGCCTTACAAATATAGGTGTATTTCCTTCTCCTCTATGTGTGGGCACTTAAGTGTCCATGTACAATGCTATGGGCCTTACACTATATAGTAGTTTACTATCTTGCTTATAAATAGACGTATATACTTAGGTATTCACTTTAGTCGTTCCATCCATCCAGCCTCATATCATTAGGTCCATCTCATCATAGGCCAACTAGGGAGTTTGATTAGTCAATCATGTCTCCTATTTGACCTTCCTATATACATCACATTGAATAACTTCCCATCCTTACTAAATTAGTCATGCTATTTAATCTCCATCTTTATTCATACTCAAATCATTTATAACCTATATGTCCTCCTAGCTTTTCCAAGCTAACTTAATTGAATCAAGTTATTGGTCTTCGACTAGTCATGATGGATAATTTATCATATGACCTCAATTGACCCTATAAAAGGTATTGAGGAAAAAGAGAGAAGAAGAAAAAACACCCCATTTTCTTTTTCAGGTAATACAATTGGATTATTAAATTGACTATATTACACTCGTTGAAATGACCATCAATGTTTATCCCATCAGTGGGTCTCATATTGAGTGCTAATTTTTATCAAATCATCCAAATCTTGTTGGTCCAACCCTTGAATTTTATCAAATTATTAGATCTCGTCAATTAAATGGTTGATTTTCATCAAATCACTAGATTGTGTCAACTTGACCCATGATTTTCATCAAATCATTGGATCTCATTGATCCAACTATTGATTTCATTCAGATGATCAGGTCCCATCCATCGACCATCAATTTTCATCACATTATCATATCTCATAGATTCAATATTTTATTTCCATAAAAGATATTTGATTTTGTTGATCTAAATCTTGATTTTAATAAATTCATTAGATCTCATTGATCCAAACATTATGTTTTCTCAAATTATAAATCATAGCATATCATTGATCTGCTCACCAATTTCCATCATATCATTAGATCTTATCAATCAAACTATTCATTTTTATCAAATCATCGAATCTTTGTCAATTCAAAACTCAATTTTAATCAAAGTATAAGATCTCATCAATTCAACTATCAATTTTCTTGTATAATTGGATTTTGTTGATCCAACCATTGATTTTCATTAAATCATTGGATCTCATCAATCTCACATTTTCTATGCATCAAATCACAATATTTCAATTATCTAACCATTAATTTTAATTAAATCATTGGATCTAAAGAATCTTTTCATTAATTTTCATCAAATCATTGCATCTCAATAATTTAAATGCTTGATTTTTATTAAATCGCTAAATCTCATTGATCTTCCCATACATTTTCATCAAATCTCTTAGAAGAAACTATTAATTTTCATCAAATCCCAATAATTTCAACCTTAAGTTTCATCAAATTATTAGATCTCATTAATCCAAAATGGATTTCATCTAATCATCAAATCTCATAATTGATTGTTGACATTCATCAAATCATTGGATCTTATTGATCCGACCCTTGATTTTCATCCAATCATCAAATATATCGATCTAATCATCAATTTACAACAAATTTTCTTGTCTCAAAGGTTTGACTACTAATTCTAATAAAATCATAAGAGTTTGTCTATCAGAACATTAATTTTCATCTTGTCATTAGATCTCTTTGATCCACACTTGAATTTACTCAAAATATTAGATCTCGTCTACCCGATAATTAATTTTTATCAAATAATCAAAACTCAAGGACCTAAAATTTGATTTTGATCAAATAACTGGATCAAATAAATCCAATTGTCTATTCAACCATCAACTTTTAACAAATTATTGGATCTGATTGATCTAATCTGATTTTCATCAAATTATGGAATCTTGTAAATTTGAACCACTATTTTCATCAAATTACTAGATCTTATCAGTCCACCATACATTCTCATCAAGTCATTGAACCTACCTATTGATCAGACCATTGGTTTCCATCAAATCATTGGATCACATCGTCTAACCATCAATTTTCATTGAATCATTTTATGTTCTCAAATACAAAACATCAATTTTCGTTAAATCCTCAAATCTTATCAACTCATCAACCCTTATAGATGTGAATGTTGAATTTAAACAAATGATTGGAGCTCATGGATCCAATCATCACTTTCATTGCATCACATATATTTGATTGCCAATTTTAATGAAATCATCAAAACTCATCGATCCAAGCCTTCATTTTCATCAAATCAATGGGTCTCATTGATCCCAAGTTTGATTTTTGCTTCATAGATTTGACTATCAATTTTCATCATATAACTGGATCTCATCAATCCAACTATTGATAGTCATTAAATCATTAGACATCATTGATCTAATCACTATTTTTTTTTTTTATCAAATCTAGATCTAATGATTAGATATTAATTTTTGTCACATGATTAGATCTCATTTGTTTGACTATTGATTTTCATAATATCATTGATCTGATTGTTGATCTTTATCTAATCTCTTGATCTCATTGATCCAATCATTGGATGTCATTGATCTTACTATTTATATTCAATAAATCATTATATCCCTTTGACCTGACCATTGATTAAGCAAATTACCATATCTCATTCATCCAAATGTTCATTTTTATCACGTCAATGGATCTAGACAACCTCACCACTAATTTTGATCAAATCTCCAATCTCATTAATTCAACCAAAGATCTCTACTAGTCATCAAATCTCAATGATTTCCCTTTTAATTTTTTACAAATTCTAAAATTCTATTGACCCTAAAATCAATTTTAAAGATTGGAGGTAACTCTTCCTCAAATTGCCAGAGTTGAAGGTGATCCTTTCTCAAATAAGAAAATTAGACACGATATTTCTTCAAATTTCTAGGATAAAAATTTTTCCTTTCTCAAATAAGATAAGTTCAAAGGTGATCTTCTGTCAAATCTCAAAAATCGGGTTGATGCTTTCTCAAATCTAAAAGAACAAAGTGAGCTTTCATCAAATCATTGGATCTTGTTGATCTAGCCTCTATCTTGATCAAATTATCCAATCTCGTTGATCAGGCCATTGATTTTTATTAAGCTATCAAATATTGCCTATCTTACCATTAATATTCATCAAATCATTGAATCACATTGGTTTTTAAAAATATCACTTTATCACACCCTTCTAAAAATTAATTTTCTTCAAATATGGGATCTCATTAATTCGATGAGTGAAAATCATTAAATCACCAATCTTGTTGTTTTACTCCTAGATTTTCATCAAATTAGGGACTCTCATTGATTTGACCATTATATTTAATCAAATCATCCGATCATATTGAATAGATTTTCAATTTCCATCAAATTATCGAATCTCCTCAACCTAACCTTTGATTTTCAACAACTCATAGTATTTCATTATTCCAGCCATCAATTTTGACTGAATCATCAGATCT
The DNA here is from genome assembly GCA_035236585.1 of Warburgia ugandensis. Lineage (NCBI taxonomy): Eukaryota > Viridiplantae > Streptophyta > Magnoliopsida > Canellales > Canellaceae > Warburgia > Warburgia ugandensis. The sequence goes on from CP141128.1 coordinate 28,150,883, forward strand.
CGACGATCTAACAACTGATTTTGATTTGATCTAGTTGATCCGGCCTTTAATTTTCATTGGATTTCAACGATTCAATCATCAATTTTATCAAATCATCAATCGAACCACCAATTTTCTTTGAATCATCATATCACGTCAATCCATTTGTTGATTCACATCAAAGCATCTTATAACAATGATTAGAATTATGAATTTTAATCATATAATCTTATCTCATCCATCCAATCGATGATTTTCAATAAATCAACTGATCTCATACATTTATCTATCAACTTTTGTCAAATTAATGGATCATATCAATCTTTAAATTTTTTAAATTTTTTAATAAATCATGGTAATTAAAGTACTGGATATCATCAATCGAGCTGTAAATTTCATCAAAACATTACATCTCACTTATTTGATCTTTGAATTTCATCAAATTATTTGATCTTATCAATATGATAGTTAATTTTCATTGAATCTCTTTTATTCAACAATTGATTTTAATCAAATCAGTGAATCTCGTAGATCTGAATATTTCTTATCTCAAATCACTAGATCTCATTGCTTTAAAACAATATTTAATCAATTCATTGGATCTCGTTCATTGTGTTTCCAATCATTGGGTCTCGTACTAAATGTTGAATTTCATTAAATCATCTAGTTCTCATTGGTCCAACCATTGATTTTAATCAAACCATCAAATCCTATCAATATAATTGCTGATTTTCACCAAATCACTATACCTTGTCAAACCAACTAATGATTTTTATCAAATCATTGGATCTCATTGATCCAACAATTTATTTTGTTTAGATGATTAGATCTCATCCATCTGACCATCAATTTTTGTCAATTTATCATATCTCATTGATTTGATATTTGATTTCCATAAAAAAATATTAGATATCGTTGATCTAAAGCTTGAGTTTTTTGAAATCATTGGATCTCATTATTTGCTCATTGATTTTGATCAAATTATAAATCATTGGATATCATTTATCCAATCATCAATTTTATAATATCATTAAATCTCATCTATCAAACTATTCATTTTAATCAAATAATCAAATCTTGTCAATTCAAAAATTGGTTTTAATCAAAACATATGATCTCCTACATCCAACTATCAATTTTCTTGTACCTTTGAATCTTGCCAATCGACCCTAAATTTTTTTCAAATGATCAAATATAATTGTTCCAAACCTTGATTTTTATCAAGTCATTAGATCTCATGAATCCCACATTTCTTTTTCATGAAATCAAAGTATTTCAATTAATTAATGGTTATTTTTATTAAATTATAGGATCTAAACAATCTTTTCATTGGTTTTCATCAAATCATTGCATCTGTATAATCCAACGCTTGATTTTCGTTAAATCATTAATTCTCATTGATTTGTCTATACACTTTAATCAAATCTCTTAGATTTGATTGTTGGTTTTTGTAATATCCTTCATTTTTAGTATAAATTTAGAAATTTCTAAATAAATTAAATTAAAAATTTATAGATGGAAACTTTTCCTAAAAACCTAAGAATTTGAAAGTGCTCGTCGATATGAGTCCAACGTCACAAAGAACACGAAAAACGGAGCTCAAACGAGAGAGTTAGGAGCCGTTGAAGTTGTAAGGGCAATTTGGTCATTGACAAAGATGTATTACACAAGGGTCCAAATTGATAATGGCACCCCCATCTTCCATACGTCTCTACCAGTTCCGGCGAAATCGCAGAAGAGACATGGAAAGAGGTGTGAGGGGAAGAGTTTCTCTTCCCTTAGGACTCTAAACCCTATATCTACCCTTCCCCATGAGCCAAAACGCTCCACTTTGAGTGTTCACTGAGTTTAACGTGATGACCCTAGCTCTGAAAAGGTTGGATTTTTTCGGCGAGTGGAACCCCGGCTACACTAGCAACCCTAGCTAGACGCAAGCTAAGTCTTAAACCTTAAATTCAGTATTTATTAAATAGGTAAAATAATTAGAAACGCATTTAAAATTAGGAAAAAAATCAGATTTCCTGGGAACACTGTGCATGCTACTGTTGGAGCGTGATTTTATGGATGAAACCATGTTTGTTTGAAAATCTCACCGTCCAACTAGTGCACAAGAGACCCAAGAACAAACCCTTTAAATTTGGGAGAGATCCAATGGTGGGTTTCTCCAGAAAATGCAAAAACTAGTATCTAGGGATGATTTTAAGAACTTGAGAAAAATCATTTTAAAAACATGGTTTTTGGAAAAAATCAGTGCAAAAGGAGGGCATAAATGGATTCTAGAGGAAATTCTGAGAAAAATGGTGCAAAAATCATGCAAAACGGAGCTCTGTAGCTTCGCTGGAGAGGATCGGAATCCGGTCATCTTTTTTGGCGCCATCAACGACGTCGATGCCGTGGCGCTGATGCCAGGACGCACAGGGATGACGTCAAACAACGTCGGAGTCGCACGCGTACGGAAGGGCCGCGATTGGCAGTCTCGCTGGGGTCGAGAGGCACTGCGTCCTGGCGACCGTGAAGCACGCGGCAGTGCATCATCGTGCCGAAGACGCACGCGGCGTGTCCCAGCTGTGCGTCTTGGCTGCGGGCATCTTCATGACATCAAAATTGGCTAGTTTAAACCGGGGGAAAATGGAACCACCGGTAGAGACCACCTTATGGTGGTCCGGCAGGCCCCATTTACGTATATTTGAACTTAAAACTTGATTTTTGGGAGCTAGAGGAATCCAAATCACGATTCGAAAGAGGCATTGTGACTGTATTGATGATGCGGACCTAGTTTTAACTTAAAAACTTATAAATGACCACTTTTTATTTAGAAATTTTTTTAAATAGTGATGTGACATGTACAGGTGTATTTGAATATACCAATTAAAGGAAGTTATTAGCAAGCTAGTGGTCTCACATTGAGGTAGGTGACTACAATTAATGCTTTGCTTTGATTTTTAAACCATGTTTAAACATGGCATCATGTCTGATTGTGTTTTAAATTTGAAATTATTATTTGTCATGGATTTCATGCAACTTTGAGCACATTATGATTATTACAAATTGAAATCTTTTATTGAATAAACTCATGACTAATGTTTTTATGAGCATGATGTTAATTAATTATTCTTAAATAGATATTTATTTCTTATTATATATTGTAAATGCATGGATTTGCATAGAAATAAAAATAGAGGCTTATTAGCTGGTCCTTTTATAGGCTAACCCTAGGATGAGGGGCATGTCTTGGGGATTTTGAGCTATGAGTGCTCTTGAGTTTTAGCACATACATATGATTTTCGTGTTTTATATTTGATGACGGGTGCTCTCACCCAGTGGGCATCATGCTAGGAGGGATAGGGCCAGCCACCCACCCTTCGAGATTGTGATGAGATGATATTGTGATCTGATAGACACCTACCCATAGATGGCATTCGGTAGGGGTTTGGTAACATGGATAGTCCACACTACCGGTCTGAGCCTTTCCATGGGGACAGCTCTAAGTCTCCCGTTATGGTGTCGACGGAGAGCGGCGGTGGTTAATACCCATGGAGGGTTGCCACTGCAGCATGATGACCCATATTCTTATTATGTGTGCATGTATGATGAGCATGGTTATGGATGGTATGCCTGGGTGTGACGACACTTAGAGGTTGGCTATGAGTACTCCTGATCAGTGATGTTAGTGCGATGTGGTGGGACCCATTATCGTAGGGTGCCCTTATTATTATTGTATGCTCATTTACTTTGATTCATGTCATGTTTTAAATCCTTGAAATGCATGTTTTAGCATATGGAATATATTGGCATTTATTTGGACATGACATTATGATATTGCTATTTTCATAAATGATAGACTTTTCATCAGTGCTGTTAATTATTTCTTTCATTTATTACATTAATTGTCTATGTACCTACACAAGCGATAGCTTGCTGAGGCATTGCTTTGTTTTGCAATGCCTTAGATCTCGAGCGCGACATCAGGAAAGGAAAAGCTGTTGAGAAACTGTGAGAGCTGCTGAAGATCTTTTTCCTATAGTTTTAGACAGTGATGTGAGTCATTAAACAGGATTATCATTTGGATTTAATTATGGACTGCATACTTTATATTTGGATTTGATTGAGATGTTTGGACATATGTTGGACATTTATATGGGATGTTATGATGGATAGACCCTGGGCCATATTATTATTGTGTTTTGGACATTTATTTGATTTAAAATAAAGGCGCCGATTTATTTAACATTGATTGATACGCGTATTATTTTATTTACATGTATGTCATTTTGAGAAAGGAAAAATAACACCCAGAGTTTTTAAGAATTGTTTTAGTAAAATAATAATTAAAACTTTTCTCATGGGATCCCAAATGCTCTTATTCAAAATGCCATTATTATTATAAAAAAAAAATGTCTTAAAAATCTGGGGTGTTATAGTTTTCATCAAATCATTAAATCTCAATGATTTTACACTTAATTTTCAACAAATTATTAGATCTTGTTGTTCTGATCATTGATTTCATTTAATCATCTAAACTCATCACTAACCATTGACTTTCATCAAATCATTGGATCTCATCGATCCGACCCATGATTTTCATCCAATCATCAGATATGTCAATTCGACCATCAATATACATCAAATCATTTGGTCTCAATGGTCCGACTACTTATTTTAATCAAATCATAGGAATTTTCCTATTAGAACATTTACTTTCATCATGTCATATGATGCCACTAATCCATCACATGAATTTATTCCTCACATTTTCAAAGAATCAAAGGTAAGAAAACTTAGAAGCGATCTTTCTTCAAATTTCTTGGATCATGTATTTTCCTTTCTCAAATCAAATAAGATCGAATGTGATCTTCAATCAAACCCCAAGAATCAAGTTGATCGTTTTTCAAATTTAAAAGAACAAAGTGATCTTTCATGTAATAATTGGATATTATTGATCTAAGCTTTCATCTTCATAAAATCAACCAGTCTCAATGATCTGACTATTGATTTTTATCAAGTCATCGAATTTTTCCCAACATACCATTAATATTCATCAAATCATTGAATCACATTGGTTTTCAAAACTATCACTTTATCACATCCTACCTAAAAATAATTTTCTTTAAATATGGGATCTCATCACTTCGACAGGTGAAAATCATTAAATCACTGATCTCATTATTTTGACCTTAGATTTTCATCAAATTAGTGAATCTCATTGATTTGACCATTATATTTAATCAAATAATCCGATCTTATTGATTAGATTGTCAATTTCCATTGAATCATCAGATCTCCTTAATCTGACCTTTGATTTTCTTCAACTCATTGAATTTTTTCAATCCAACCATTAATTTTGTTCAAATCATTAGATCTTGTTGATCTACCAATTGATTTTGATTTGATCTAGTCAATCAACCCTTTAGTTTTTATTAGATTTCATAGATTCGATCATCAATTTTCATCAAATCATTAGATATTGTCTATCCAATGACCAATTTTCATTGAAGTATCAAATCTTATCAAACCATCTATTGATTTACATCAAAGCATCTTATAATAACATTGATCTGAATATGATTTTCATTATATCATCTTATATCATTAATGTAATTGATGATTTTCAACAAATCATCTAATGCCATCAATCTATCTATCAATTTTTATCAAATATTTAGATCATATCAATATTTAAAAAAAAAATTCAAATTATCTGACAATTCATTGTAATTAAAGCACTAGGTGTCGACCATCAATTTATATCAAATCATTTAGTGGAAATGATCTAACTATTGATTAAATCAAATAATATGAGTTTGTCAATCAAATCATCCATTTTCATCTTATCATAAAATCTCATTTGATCCCATACTTGAATTTACTCAAAACATCAAATCTTGTCTATTTGATAATCAATTTACATTAAATGATTGAATCTTGTTGATCTGACAATTGATTTTGATCAAATCATTGGATCACAAAAATCCAATTATCGATTTTCATTAAATGACTAGATCTCATCCATCCAATCATCAACTTTCAATAAATTACTAGATCATGTTCATCCAATAATTGATTTGCATCAAATCATCGAATATTGTCTATTCGAATCTTGATTTTCATGTAATCACTATATCTCATTGGTCCACCATATATTCTCATCAAGCCAACAAATCCTATCAATTCGACTATTGATTTTCATCAATTTATGGGATCTCATCGATCTAACTATCATTTTCCATTAAAACATTTTATCTTATCAATACAACCATCAATTTTCATTAAATCTTCAAATCTTATCAACTCATTGACTATCGTAAATGTGAAGGTTGAATTTAAACAAATGATCAAAACTCATGGATCCAATCACCATTTACATTGAATCACGTCGATTTGATTATTGATTTTAACAAAATAATCAAAACTCATTGATCCAGCCCTTCATTTTCATCAAATCAATGGATCACATCAATCTCAACTTTGATTTTTGTCTCTTGTCAATCAAACCATTGATTTCATTAAACAATTGGATCTCATCGATTCGATTGCTACTTTTTATCAAGTCATTAAATCTCACTGTTTTGACCCTAATTTTCATCAAATTGTCAGATCCCATTAGTTCATAATTGATTTTTATAATATCATTGATTTGATTGCTAATCTTTATCTAATCTTTAGATCTTGTCAATCCACTCATTAGTTTTCATTAAATTATTTGATGCCATTGATCTTACTATTTATAATCAATAAATCATTAGATCCCGTTGATTCAACCATTGATTTTAAGTAATTTACCTTATCTCATTAATCAAATAGTTCATTTTTGTCACATCATTCAATCTTGTCAACCTAACCACTAATTTTTATCAAATTGTCTAATCTTAGTGATTCAACTAATGCTTTGTATGAGTCATCAAATCTCATTGATTTTCCTATCAATTTTTTGCAAATTATAGAATCTAATTTATCCTAAATCAATTCTAAGGATTTGAGGTGACTCTTCCTCAATTTCAATGTCTCAAAGGTGATCCTTTCTTAAATAAGAAAAATTAGACATGATATTTCTTCAAATTTCTAGGATTAGAGATTTTTCTTTCTCAAATTAGATAAGATCGAAGGTGATCTTCTATTAAACACCAAGAATTGAGTTAATCTTTGCTCAATTCTAAAACAAAAAAGTGATCTTTTATGTAATCATTGGATATTGTTGATCTAACTTTCATCCTCATCAAATCACCCCATCTTGTCGATTTGACCATTGACTTTTATCAATTCATTCAATCTCGTCAATGTAACCATTAATATTCATCAAATCATTGAATCATGTTGGTTTTCAGAATATCACTTTGTTACATCCTTTCAAAAATTAATTTTCTTCAAATTATGGAATCTCATCAATTTACTGGTGAAAATCATTAAATTACTTATTTCATTGTTGTGCTCCTTGATTTTCATCAAAATAGCTAATCTCATTATTTGGGCAGTATATTTAATCAAATCATACTATCTTATTGATCAGATTGTTATTTTCCAACAAATTATTGGATTTCCCTAATCTAACCTTTGATTTTCATCAACTCATTGGATTTCATCAATCCAACCATCAATTTTGGTTGAATCATTAGATTTCATTGATCTAACAATTGATTTTGATGTGATCTAATCATTTAACCTTTAATTTTCAATGAATTCAATCATCGAATTTTCATCACATCATTGGATATCGTTTAGCCAACCACCAATTTTTAATAAATCATTAGATCTTGTCAATCCATCAATTTATTCACATCAAAGCATCTTATAACATTGGTTCAAATTATGATTTCCATCATATCATCTTTTCACATGGTTCCAACTAATCATTTTAACAAATCATTTGATTTCATCCATTTATCTATCAAATTATGTCAAATTTTCGGATCTGATCAATCCTATAAAAATTTCACATTATCTGATATTTCTTTGTGATTAAATCATAGGATATCATCAATCTAGCTATAAATTTCATCAATCATCATATCTCACTTATCTAACCTTTGACTTTCATCAAATTATTTAATCTTATTAACTTGATAGTCAACTTTTATTGAATCATTAGATCTCATTAATTCAATTATTGATTTTTACCAAACCATTGGATCTCATCTCTTTGAATATTTCTTAGTATCAGATCAATAGACCTTACCACTTTCAAAGTATATTTAATGAAATCATTGGATCTCATAGAACTAATCATTAATTTTTATTCAATTAGTGGTTCGCTTACTGATTGCTAATTTTTATAAATTCGTCCACATCTCATTAGTCAAACCCTTGATTTTTGCCAAATTATCATATTTCATCAATTTAATGGTTGATTTTTATCAAATCATTGAATCTCGTAAATCTAACCAATGATTTTCATCAAATCATTGGACCTCATTTATTCAACCACTCATTTTGTCTAAATGATTAGGTCTCATCAATGCGACCATCAATTTTTATCAAATTATCACATCTCATCAATTCAATAATTGATTTCTAAAAAAATAATGGATCTTGTTGATCTAAATCATTATTCTTATGAAAGCACTAGATCTCATTGATCCATCCTTTCATTTTATCAAATTATAAATCATTGGATATCTTCGATCCAATCATCAATTTTCATATCATTAGATCTTGTTGTTCAAACTATTCATTTTCATCTAATCATAGAATCTTGTTAATTTAAAAATTGGTTTTACTCAAAACATATGATCTTCATTAGATGTCCTCGATCGACCCTTAAATTTTGTCAAGTGATCATATTTAACTGGGCCAACCCTTGATTTTCATCAGATGATCAGATCTAACCAATCTCAGATTTCTTATTCATCAAATCACAGTATTTCAACTATCTAACGGTTGATTTTCAGTAAGTTACCAAATCTAAAGAATCATTGCATTGATTTTCATCACATCATTACATCTTGGAAACCCAATGCTTAATTTTCATTAAATAACTAATTTTCATTAATTCATACATTTTCATCAAACCTTAGCTTTGGCTATTAGTTTTTATAAAAGCATCAAACCCAATAATTTCAACCTTAATTTTTGTCAAATTTTTAGATCTCATTAATTTGATTGTTGATTTCATCTAATCATCGCATCTCAAACGTGACCATTGACTTTCATTAAATCATTGGATTTTATCGATCCTACCCTTGATTGTCATCCAATCATTGGATATGCCAATCTAACCATTAATTTTACATCAAATCATCTCGACGCAATGATTCGACTATTGATTTTAAACAAATCATCAGATATGTTGATTCGACCATCAATTTACATCAAATGATCTAGTCCCAATGATCCAACAACTGATTTTAATTAAATCATAGGAGTTTGTCTATCAAAACATCAATTTTTATAATGTCATCACATCTCTTTAATCCTACCCTTGGATCTCAGAATTCCAACTATCAATTTTTGTCAGATCATCAAATCTTATCCATGCAATCATCACCTTTTAACAAATTATTTGATCTCATGATCCAATCATTGATTTTCATTAAACGATAGACTCTTGTTTATCCAAACCTTGATTTTTGTCATATCATTGGATCTCATAGGTCCACCATACATTCTTATCGAGTTATAGGATCTTGTTGTTCTGACCATTGATTTTTATCAAATCATTAGACCACATCGATCTAACCATTGATTTTCATCAAATCATTTTATCTCATCAATAAAACCATCAATTTTCATTAAATCTTGGAATCTCATTAACTCAATGACCCTTATAGATGCGAAGGTTTAATATAAATAAATGATTGGAGCTCATCAAACCAATCATCATTTTTATTGCATCTTGTAGATCTGACAATTGATTTTAACAAAATCATCAAAACTCATCAATCCAATCTTTCATTCCCATTAAATCAATGGATCTCATTAATGCCAACTTTGATTTTTGTCTCATAGATTTGACAATATAATTTCATCACATCACTGGATCTCGTCAATCCAATCATTGATTGTTATTAAGTCATTAAATCTCATTGATTCAATCATTAGTGTTTATCAAATCATTACATCTCATTGATCAGACCCTAATTTTCATAATATCGTTGATCTAATTGTTGATCTTAATCTAATCTTTGGATCTCATTGATCCAATCATTAGTTTTCATCAAATCATTGGATGATAATGATCTTACAATTTATATTCGACAAATAATTAGATCTCATTTATTTAACCAATGATTTTAGGCAAATGACCATATCTTGTTGATTAAACCATTCATTTTTTGTCACATCATTGGATCTCAACATCCTAACTACTAATTTTTATCAAATCATCAATCTCATTGATTCAACAAATGATCTCAATGAGTCATCATATTTCATCTATCCCATTTTCAATTTATTGTAAATTACAGAATCCTATTGACCCTAAAAACAATTCAAAGGTGAAGCTTTTTATATTAGAAAATTTGGGCATGATCTTTCTTCAAATATCTAAGATCTAAGATTTTCCTTTCTCAAATCCTATAAGATGGGAGGTATGTGTTAAGTGTTTAATTTTGGTTAAAATACCCTTAATTTAGCATTCAATTAGATCATCTAACCGTTCAATTTTACAAAACATAGCTTGATTTTGAATTTAAATCCAATTGACCATCCAAACCTTAATTTGTCAAAATCAACAGTCAGATGATCATTAGAGTTCATTAGATGACTAATGTACAGTTCAGATGATTCTAATTTAGTCTTTTCTTTTGCAGATCAACCAAAGGACACACAGATGGATACAATTAAAAGTTAACGGTGCAGATCATCTTAAAGAGCAATTGATGGACCAAATCACCCATGAAGATGGATGTGATAGTTTCCTAGAAGACAATGGAGCTGAATTTGAAATCATAGAAAAAAAGGAAACCCTTCCCCTACTTCTTTCTTTCCTTTTCTTTTTTTTCTTTTTCCTTCTTTCTTTCCTTTTCTTTTTCCTCCTTTTCCTTCTTTCCTTCCTTTCCTTCTTTCCTTCCTTTTCTCTTTTCTTTTTTCCTTTCTTTTCCTTTTTCCTCCTTTTCCTTCTTTCCTTCCTTTTCTCTTCTTTCCTTCCTTTTCTTTTTTTTCCTTCTTTCCTTCCTTTTCTCTTTTCTTTCTCTCTTTTTCTTCCTTTTCCTTCTTTCTTTCCTTTTCTTTTTCCCTTCCTCATTCTCACGTACCCACTTTCCTTACTTTTGCTCCTTCTCTCAACGTCTTTATAGCACTTCTATTCTCTTTGATTGATTATTCTCTTCTCATCCCAAGCTCTCTTTCCCTCTACTCCTTTCTACACCTCTCTCTCCCAACTTCCAACTTTCTTTCCGCCAACCCCCATCTCTCTATCAGTTCACAACACCTATTTTCTTCAGCCCTGCACCCTCCATGGCACCTCTCCTCAGCTTCCTTCATTCATCCTCTTTCACGTTCTTCTTACCCATAAGATCTCCTTCCCATCTCTAATTTTTTCCCCTCCATCCATCGCAATTTTTTCCCCACCGGTCACATGCCCAGCTCCTTCCTTTCTTTCGTCGTTTTTTTACTCTCTTCTGTTGTTGCGCCACGACCAGGAGCTACCACTTTTATCCATTGCACCATCAGCTCTATTGTAGACGATGCCTAGCCAAAGGCGTCGTTTTTCTCTCGTTCTTTCCTCACTTTCTCCACCGCACTCCCCTTGTCACGACCCAGGTTTTTATATGATGCAAGTTTGATAAAAAGGCAAGATCTCTTGTTTTATAAGTATGAGATGCATGAAAAATCTTTTTCTTTTCGAAAACAATCTTTCATAAAAACCTCGAGTGTCAAAACACATTCTCAAATTATTTAGCCATGGCAAAGTTTAAATTAATATTATTCCCAAGAAAGTGTTAGTCACAGCCCTAACTATTAGAGAGTAACTACAACCAAGTAACATTGAAAGATAAGGTAGGTGTTTACTTACTTACACTTTGTCTGGGTGTCTTCCTAGCACGACGTTCCTTGTTCTTAAGTATTTACTTGGTGTCTAAAAAATGTTAAGGATTGGGTGAGTATATACTATACTCAGTAGGAGCCTATCACTACTAGTTTTATAATGCATGAGATGTTTTAAAATCATATGTTCTTTCAAAGCATGTGCATGTCTAAATACTCAAGCTCAATATCAATATAAGAATCCGTTATCAAACTAAAATACTAATGACTTAAAGGATCACATAATCCAAAATTAAAAGTATCATATACATATATATGATAACATCATGATATGCAATAGATGCTTCATGGAGTCCAACTCATGGATCACTAGTATGGTATGGTCGACCAACCTCATATCATGCCATATGCAATGCACATAAATCATCAAACCATAGGGTTCAAACTATGCCATGACCTCGCCGCCGTGTGGTCCCCGGGTACCTGAGGACATAGCATCATAGGTCCATGGGGCATATGACACATCGACCCAGTGCCGTGACACCAGTGGTAGCCCCTGTACCACATGCAGTCGACGTAGGGACATGACCATTTTTGGGCGTGGTACCCATTCCACCTAGTAGTGGTAGAGGCTGGGTGGCCAACCCAGACCCCTCAGCATAGCACCCATGGGCTTACTAGCCCAAATCACATAAGATCAAATAAGCCAAAACCTCTTTTCAAAACCTGTCCTCTTTGGGTCCCTCACTACTACCTGGCCCTCGGCACTCCAGCGTCTTTTGGCAACCCTTAAGGACATGCAATCTTTGCAAGTACTTAAATCATGCAATGTATGCACTTGTTTGCAAAACATATGTGCATAATGTATATGCAATCATTTACAAAACATGTTTATGTACAAAGCATTTATCACATGCATGCTGAATTAAGTCATGCTAAACAAGTCATGTACTTAAAACATATGTTCTTAAAACAATAATAGTTCTTTTAAAAGAATCTAATAGTGATAGAGCACCTACCTGGCTAGGTCGCGCTAACCCTTTTGTCCTCGGATGCTCCTAATCATGGTTTGGGGAATCAAGGTTAGTTTGGCCTACCTTTTATGGGTTTTAGAATAATTGGTCTTACTACTTAGGCATTAGGGGTCCATCCCTATGCCTATGGGTGTCCTAAGGTCCTAATTGGGCCTTGGTGTCCTCAATTTTCCAAAGTTCTAGTGGCCACGCTCCACCATCCTATTCTAAGGGTCATGCCCACCTTTGATTGGGCCTTGATCAGGGATTTTATAGTTTGAATGTGTCTGCACCGTTGACACAGACACAATGCCTTTTGCAGCACCTCAATCGGAGCTCTAGATCTCAAGTTATAAGCATTTTAGTGTCGTATGTACATAGGAGTCTTAAAAATAAAAAGACAGAATGCTAGGGCGCTGTGTGTCTGCGACGTGCGCCCCGGCTTCCTTAAGGAACCAAAAAATGATGCACTGCTAGTGCGCTATGCATCTGCGGCGTGCGCTGCAGCGGGCGTGTCTGCAAATGCACCAGGTTTTCCGCCCAACGGTCTCTTTTGCGGGCGCGTCCCTGGATGCACCCGTTTGGTTTTTCAAATGGGAACCACGTGGGACGTTCCGACTGGAACATCCTGCTTGTTGGAGAACCGGGGCGTCCTTAGGACACCCTAGTTCGACCCTGTCGAACCAGTTCGACCCAGGGAACGTCCCTGGATCCTTGGTAGCTCTCTTGGGCTCCGTTTTGCATGGTTTTTCATGCAAAAACCTAGGGAAATTGACCTTGGAACTATGGGGGAGATGGGTTTTGAGGGATCTTGGGCGTACCTGGCTCGTTGCTAGGTTTTTCTCCTTGTTTTCCCCTCTAGGTCACTACTCCACGACGGTTTTTCTCCAAGCACAACTTTTGCCACTTTTAATCTCTCTCTATCTCACGTTATCATCCTTCTCTTTGCCTTACATCTCGCGCACCAACCCCCACCTCTCTTTCCTTCTCTCCCTCTCTCGAACTCCCTTTTTTTCAACGCTCCAGCACTGACCAGACTGCCTAGGTTGTCCTCGCCATCGGACGTCCCATAGGAAGAAAACCCATATCGGGTTTTCTCCCATCTCTTCTCTTCTCTTCTCCTCCTTTCTCTTTCTCTTTTTCTTTTTCTTCTTTCTCCTCTAGCTCCTCCTTCGTTTCTCTCCCTCTTCGTCTGGATTTTTTCTAAAAAACCATATTTTTAGATTAATTCTGATTTTGCCCCTCTCTCTTAAAATTCAATTCCATTTCTGTCCTTTTTCAAAAATTACATCTGTGTCCTGCTTTATTCCAGTTCTGTTTTATCCATCTTTTGACTATCCAGGAACAGACTAATTCTAGACAAATCAATTAAGGCATAACCCATCAACGATTTAGCCTTAATCAAAACCAAATCATCGATTTCGCCTTCGTTTCTTCTCATATTTCAAATTAATTTTACAGAGTCATTCTTAGGACATCCCTAGACATAACCATCGCTTCTGATCTTAGATCTGAAATCCATAAATCAATCTGAGCTGTCCAAATCTTGAAATCACAATTTAGCCCAGATCTTGACCATTTTGAAGAATCTGTCAAATCCAACCGGTGGATCACTAATCAAGAACGTGTTGAAGATATCTGTAAAGGTGGATCAGCTTTTAGAAGACCAGAAGTAAAGATTTTGATGAAGATTGATCTAGGGAAGTAGTTTTTTTCTCATTATTTGATTTTGTTTGTTTTCTTTAAGAATTGGAAATTCTGTATTTTTGAGAAGTTTATTAGATCTGAACATTGATTCTCATTTTAATAATTTTAGTAATTTTGAGTGATTTATTTTTAATTTTAAATAATTAGATTTTATTGAAACTCCATCATTTTAAATCAAGTCCTCGTGGGATCGACCCGTACTTGCATAAGCTACACTACAATAGCCCGTGCACTTGTGGTAAAACAATCAATAGTGATCTTCCATTAAACCCCAAGAATCGAGTTGTTCATTTCTCAAATCCAAAGGAACGAACCAATCTTTCATCAAATCATTGGATCTTGTTGATCCAACCCTCCCTCTTCATCAAACCACTAGATCTTGTTAATCTAAGCATTGGTTTTTATCAAGTCATTGAATTTCATCGATCTTACCATTAATAGTTATCAAATCATCAAATCACATTGGTTTTCAAAATATTGGTTTATTACATCCATCCAAAAATTAATTTTCTTCAAATTATGGATCTAGTTAGTTTGTTGGATGAAAACCATTAAATCACTAATCTCATTCTTCTTCTTTTGTATTTTCATCAAATTAGCAGATCTCATTGATTTGACCATTAATTTTAATCTAATCATCTGATCTTACTAATTTGATCATCAATTTTCATCAAATCATGGATCTCCTCGATTTGACCTTTAATTTTAATCATCTTATCATATTTCATCAATCCTACCATCAATTTTGATTGAATCATCAGATAACATTGATCAAACAATTGATTTTATTTGATCTATGTGACATTCAGTGTTTTACACATCATATAAGCACAAATTTTCTAAAGTCAAGATCCCTAATTAAAAACTTACATTTTTAAAATCGATTGAAATAAATATTCGAATAAAAAATCCTTGATTTTAAAAACTGAGAGTCATATGACTCACAAAAATACAAATTTCATGGTGAAATGACCTTCCCATTTATATTGAAAAGTAGATAACAGTCTCCTTTATACTTTTGGACCAAAACATTTAATGCATGCAATGTGACAAGTATTTAATAAATACAGAAAATCATAAACACATAACTAGGAGGCTTAGTCTCTATAACCATCAATCTTGATCATTTATAGATTCTGATCAAAACATATACATCAACGATGAAAGAAATCCAAAAACAGCTACATAGCCCAGGTTCTATCCATACATAGCCCTCACATCCAACATAAACATATATATAGTCCATTTACAATATCCAAAAGCAAAGTTCTAGCAAACCACATATGTCATTGAGATATCCTCTTTATAGAGCAATGTAACCATGATATCTACATGTTTCTAAAACATGTCAAGCAGATTGAGCATCTAATGCTCATGAGTATGCCAAAAGTAAATTAGTGCAGAGCATCAAAACCCAAGAAAAATTTCAAGTGAATATACACATTTATCAATAAGGAGCACCATAACGAATGGGTCCCACACACTCGAATTCCTGACCATTAATATTCACAACAATCCTCCAATCATCATCACATCTTGGGTATATAAGGAAATGTCCATCCTGGTGAGCTCACAATGCAATATAAAAAAACACTAACCATCCAATGCCCATCACACATTTCGGGGGGGGGGGGGGGATCAGACTCTTAGTGTGGAACACCCATGATAACACTCCCTAAGAAGTTTGCCTCTCAATGAGATAAGTGTATATTACCTCATAAAGTCAAAGGACAAGTGGCCAACCCTAAAATCCCTCCTAGTGTCCATAGGAACAAAACATCCATAAAATTATAGAAATAACTCAATGTCCTAGAGTCAAGAAAATGGAGATAAAATCCCTTGGCGATATAAAGAAATCCAAAAGCACATGTGACTCACCAACCCAAGGCACTAACCCTCTCTCGAGTTTAGCCTCTCAAGCACTAACCACCAAGCCTCCTAAATAAATTCAGGAAAAAAATAAGTGATAAAGCAGGGCATCCATCTACCTTAACATGCAATAACAACTAGAGTCACTATTTAATGACTTCTATAGGTCATGGAATTATGTTCGAAATCATATGCTTACACTATTGCTTATGAAATGTAGTTAATCATACAAAACCATCCACTGTGAAAAATGAGAATTAATGCAAATATGTATAAGTTATTACACACAGACTAGATGGATATCTCAATTATGATTCTAGTGTAATAACACATACAAAGTACTTATTTATAAATAAGGAACCGGTATGGTAAAAAATTGCAATTTCAAATAGAAAATATATCCATATTAAATGTTGTCACTATCACAGATAAAGAATTACTCACCTGTACCTCCCAAGTCACGATCGGACTCAACTCTGGGATTCAATCTGCCTCAATCTCACTACATGGATACACATCATATTCAGGTCTAATTTAGGATCTAAGTTATTAATCTAATTTGGATTCTTCATTTATCACACAAAGTATTATCAGATCTCTTTCTAAATATCTAATTGTGATCTAACTGTCATTAGTATTCAAATTCCATGTATTTAGTATAAAACAATATTTTTAGTCTCTAATCTATGGATTTGACAAGGATCCTATGTTTCACATTTGTCAGATCATTGTGATGGGTAGCAAATCATCAAATTTATTGTTTGATTTAAATTTGGTTAGCTGAATTATTGTAGGTCTGGTCTATTGGTCATAGATCAATACATTGATCCACTAATCATGCGATTATATTGGAGGTCCCCACACTTTATGATTGGATGTTTGTCAAATATGAGTTATCTCGCTAATCTAACTATTATAACCTAATCCAATACTCAGATTTGAGCCTTAGATGCTTGGATTTGGTCCTTGTATTTGAAATAAGTGATTATTTTAACAAATGAATGCTAAATCAACCTAGATCCAATCATTCATTCTAATTTGAGTATAAATATATTAAAAATTAAGGAATTTAAGGCTAATCTTACTTGTGATTACTCCTAATTGGCTTTTAATCATCATAATCTTCCTTTTGAATGGTTAGATCTCACATATCACATGCCCCAGATCTCAGATGAAGATCACATCTGATTGAATAGTCAGATGATCCTTGCTAAAAAATCTAACCTTTCCATCACGTAAATCAGAGTAAAAATCCTTAGAATTGTGATTTTTAGCTCAAAATTCCACGTTACCAGCAGTGACCGAAGGTTGCCGATGATGATTTTTAATCAAAATGAAAAGATTTTTAAAGGGTTTGTAGATAAGGTAGTTACCTACACTCTTATCATGTTTAATGTCATTTTTCCATTGTTTGATGCCAAAGAAATTGAGATTTTTCATCGAAGCTTCGCCAAAAAGTCATATTTTCTTATTTTCTTCAATTGTCAACATCAACTATCCTTCGATTGGCATGAAAAGAAAGGGCATTTGTTTGTGCACTCTTGCCAAAGAGAATCACTTGTTTGGATCTATGGTCTGAGCCATCATTATCTTTAACAAACTCCTATAACTTTGGTGAACTCACATGTATTTTCCTCCTTTCTTGCCGTCATGATACATTTCCCCAGTGAGTTGGGTTTCACTCCCACTGTCTCTTTTGCTCTTCCTCTTCCTCTTCCTCCTCCTCCTCCTCCTTCTTTCTTCTTTTTCTTTCCTCTTCTTCTTCTTCTTCTTCTTCTTCTTCTTCTTCTTCTTCTTCTTCTTCTTCTTCTCTCTCTCTCTCTCTCTCTCTCTCTCTCTCTCTCTCTCTCTCTCTCTCTCTCTCTCTCTCTCTCAAGTTGGGTAATAGACCATTAGTCTTTTTGTGATTTCACTTAAGAGGGGAGGGGGTGTCGATATCAAAATGGCACCTCCTTTATTTTCTAAATTAAATTCTCCTTATATAATTAAATTTACATAACCATGATATTTTTCTAGTTCTAGACATCATAATTTTAGCCAAAATGAAATAAGTACCAATTTATGATAGGTTTCCAACATCTCTTAACTGTCTGATGCAGATTTTTGCAAATGGGGTCCACTTAGTGAAATTACTAATTTACCCGTCACAACAAAATCTCAATCTTTTCTTTTGAACTCTGATTTTAGCGTACTTAGTACCATTGGAATCAATTTTTTGAGTATAATCCAATGATTGAGGTTTCAACACTTGGTTTGATGTCTAAAAATCTTTATTTTCTAGAACTCTAAAAAATAGAAATGCAAAATTTTCTTTTCATCCCAATTTAACATAATTCAATATTTACTTAAATTGAGATTTATAAATTAGGGATGTTGCATTCTTTCTCCCTTAAAGAAATTTCATCCTCGAAATTCTTTTCATGATATCTTTCAAAAAATTCTAAAAACATTCTCATCAACAAAGAACCACTTTCATTGGACACTCTATTACTGAGCCATCAAGATAGCTAACTCAACAATAGAATGAAGAAACATTGAATAAGCATCTTGAAAGAGAAATTCCATGACCAAACATATTAGAGTATACCAACTCATAGAATAGACAATTCTATGCCAACTCAATTCAAAACATATCAACCCTATTAGCATAACAAAATCCATCCAGAACTATATCTATACATGTAAAACATCAGCACAAGTATATTCACAAGATATTTATTTGAAAGAATACTCATACTCTTATTATGCATAAATTAGTAATAAAATAATTGAAACACTTTTCTATTCAATAATAGGAAAATCCATGCCAATTCAAAATTAGGGCATATCAGCTCACTAATAGGCAAATTATTCCAAATCCACAGCATAGCATATCAGCCCACTATAGGCATATCCATGTGAAAAAACAAAATCACTAATCAAATCATGCATGTGAGAACATCTTACAATTCATCTCAGGTTAAATCACGACAACACTATGAGCACTTATAAGCATGCCACATAAAAGCCTGCTAATGCCTCTTGGACTCACCCTTATCTACCACCCTCATCAGCTATCCACAAGTATAAATTGTGAATCAAATTTTGATTACATGGAAGAAAATAGTCTCATGTAAAAATACAAATCAATGTCATATCTCTGATCCAGTGGGAAATCAAGTTCATGTATTGCGTATGTATAATAAAGGTAAGGTAGTTACAACAAATCCATACCAATGTTGTCCATGCTACATTAACAACCCTCAAAGCCCCCTATTAGAGGCATCACTCTAAACCACAAAACCACCACTGCTTGCTAGTAAAGTCAACACTAGTGTGAAGGTAAGTTTCCTCTTGAGATGTTGAAGCTTGCCTCACATGCATCAGTTTACAAAACTTCATGTCCTTTCTGGTTAGTCCCTTAGAGGAGAAACCCTCAATAAACCTCCAATAGTAGCTCATAAGACCAAGGAAACTATAAACCTCAGTCATTGTTTTTGCCTGATCTCAGCCCATCACTATCTCAACCTTTGTTAGGTCAATTACCTCTTTGTTCTTTGAGATGATATGGCCTATGGAGTTCATCTACTTTGACCAAAACTCATTCATGGTTGTAATACATCATGACTGCTGTCTTAATGACATCCTCTTCCTAGATTCGTGAGTAGTGGTAACCCAACCTCAAGTCAATCTTTGAAAAGATTTGTGCTAATAGGAGATGATCAAAGAGATCATCAATACAAGGTAGGAGATATTGGTTCTTCACTATGATGCTATTCAAGAACTGATAATCTATGCATAATTGTAAGGATTCATCCTTTTTCTCCACAAGGAGGATTGGTGCTCCCTAAGGAGACCCACCAGGTCTCATTAAACCCCTATCATGTAGCTCCTTTAATTGGCTCTCAAGCTCTCTCAACTCAACAGGGGCCATCCTATATGATGCCTTAGAAATGTGCGTTATACTTGGTATCAAGTTGATAGTAAATTGATCTCCCTTTGTGGTGGTAATCCTTGAAGCTCCTCACGAAAAACATCTATAAACTCTTGTGCGATGTCTATGTCCTAAATTCATGGCTGCTCACTATCCTCCACTGTCACACAAGCTAAGAAGACCTGTCACACTTTAGAAAAGTACTGCACTACCTTTATGGCAAAGATAATGCAAGCTCTAGTGATGCTCTTCCTATGTTGAAATGAGGTCAATGGTCATTTAGGTATGCTAAAAGTAATCTTCTTCTATGGCAATCAATAGTAGCATAGTAAGTAGCCAACCAATCCATCGTTAGAATGACATTGTAACCAACTTTATCGAGTAGGGTAAGATTAGTGTCCATCCTCTCACATGCTACTTCCACACATACTCCTTAAAGGTACTCACTAGCCCCAAATGACTCTGCCACTAGCATCATAACATCCAACCCAAAGGCTAATGTACATACAGACAAGTCCATGTAGGATGCAAAAACACGTGAAGTGAAAGAATCAGTAGATCTTGGATTAAAGAGTATCTTAGTGTTCCTATCAATAATCAGAAAAGTACTTTTAACCATCCAATTTGAGGCTCGTGCTTGCCCAAAACTAATGTAAAAAACTTGCCCTAACATGTGGGGCCATCTCTGTCCTACTCCCTATATCTCCACAGCCAAAGCATTTAAGGGCTGCCTCTATGATGGTGGCTACTATTGTCTACTAGCTCTAGGACATGGCTATCTAGGGTGCCTACTCCTACATATAGTGCACCTTCTCCTTTGCACATCCCTTCTCTGCCTACTTCGATGCTACAAGCTTGGGAGCCTTTTTGACTACGTCGATGAAAAGGGCCTTTTGCCCTTAATGGGTTGACTCGAATTACCCCAGTCCAAGTCCCTACAGTCTACCCTAGTCTTGAGGAAGTCCCTCTCTAACATAGAGGCCATATCTACTGCCTCTTCTACCGACATGGGATGCATTATCATCACTTTATTTCTCAATCCTAGTTCAACCCATCAATAAATGTGTTTCTTGCCTCCTTACTTGTGGTGATAGAGTTAGGAGCAAACCTCCTCAATTGTGTAGACCTATTCAAATGCTGCTAAACCATTTGGTTCCTCCACTCCAAAGTAGCAAACTCTCTATGCATCACCATTCATGCATGGGGCAGAAAATACAGGTCATCATAGGCCTTCCTAAAGGCCTACCAAGTAAAAGTCTTAGTAGAGGAATGCGTCCTCTCAAGCAAATGCCACTAAAGTCCTGACTCGCCTTTCAACAAATAAGTAGCTACCCTGATTCTTCTTCTGCTTCACTCAACTTATGAGAAGCTCTTACTCAAGAATAGATATTATCTCTAATTTCATAAGAATATCTTATACTTCTAGCTTGGAAAACACGTCTCCAACCAAGATAACTAAATCATATAATTACTTTTGGCATCATCCTCATTAAGTTTTTCCTTAACTAATGATTTATTTTGTAGTTGCATTAATAAAGAAAAATCTTTTACAACTCTAACAAACTCACTCCAATAGAAATTGATCTTTTACAATTAATCTCTTCTTAATCACTGAAAATCACATCTTGCCACCTTCGATATTGAATGTTAATAAGTTATAGTCATTTTCATCTTACATTATTCTCACAATATAATCCTTTCTCCTTATATACTTTAATTAGTCTCTTTCTATTTCATTCACAACATATAAGACACTTTTGACCCAAAGTCAACTAAACAATAATATGATATACTACCATATAGTGTAACATCTGAATCAACCTTTCTACCATTCTCTCCAATAACCTAAAAATCATTCGAATTTATTTGGTTTTTTTTGTATGCTTGCTTTAGTTCCCTACTTATCTATTGATCCTTATCACTATTTAATAACTATTCTTATAAAATAGTTCTAATATCCTTCAAGTGCTATGCACATCCAAATCATAACTAGAACTCTAAGAATAATTAAATATGCATTTACTTCTTAATGATGACTGGATGTCAATATTTTTGTGTATGTAAGGACTCACTTCTTTCCACCACACACACACACACATATATATATAATAATTCATCTATAGAATCATTAAGGTCTTATTATATCAAATTTCAATGATTTTCACCATACTGCAAATTTTGTCCATCGAATATATCCACTACATGCATCGAATAATGCTGTAATTCTCTTAACTTCCCTAAGTTCTCTTTGATTGTGACTATTTTCTTATCCTTTTTCATTATTATCATATATTGTTGTATAATAGTTGTTATGATTTCCAAAGATTTATACACATCATCCAAGTTAAAACTTGAACTCTTAGAAGGTAGCCCGTGTGGATAGATCTTCTATCATGTAACAAGATTCTCACTTAAAGATACTAATTTATACTCTTTACTCAGATTCTTTACTTTAAGAATCACACACTTTCCATCAAAGTACACTTTCTTGTTCTCATACAAAGATCAAAGTCTCCTTTTTTCTTAATATCTGCCAACCTTCATAGGTAACAACTATCTCACAATCCTCAACATTCCCATATGAGCTATCTTTGTAGCTCATATTTAGATAATCGACTCACTCATTGGAGTGTGTATGACACTTTCGGAGTAGATTAGGCTCCAATACCAAACTATGACTCCTCGAGGTTTACATATCATATGAGCACAAATTTTCAAAAGTTAGGATCCCTGGTTAAAAACTTACATTTTTAAAATTGACTAAAATAAAATTTTCGAAGAAAAGCACTCATTTGAAAAACCTGCAAGTCATATGACTCACAAAATTGTGGATTAAATGGTGAAATATCCTTCTCATTTCTACTCAAAATCTAGTAGATTTTTCTCTGTATTTTTGGACTAAAGCATTTAACACATGCAATGTGATTAGTACCTGATAAACACAAAAAATCATAAATACATAGCTTGGAGACTGTCTCCATAACCATCCATTTGGATCATTTATAGATTCCAGACAAAACATATACATTAGCTATGAAGGACAAATCCAAAAGAAAAATCATAGCCCAAGTTCTATCCAAACATAGCCATCACATCCAACCTAAATATATATATATATATAGTCCATTTACAATTACCAAAAGCAAATTTCTAACAAAACACATGGTTTTTTTTCTTGCACTCTTGCTTAAGAGAGTGACGGGTTTGGATTGATGATTCGAGTGGTTGTCGCCTCCAGCAAACCCGCATGCATCTTCCTTCTTTCTCACCATTGTTATGCATTTCCCTAGCTAGCTAGGTTTCCTTCCCACTCTCCCTTTTTCACCTTCTCCTCTCTGTCCCCTTCCTCTTCTTCTTCCTCCTTCTCCTTCTCCTCCTCCTTCCTCTTTCTCGTTTTTCTCTTTCCTTCTCTCTATCTCTCTCTCTCTCTCTCTCTTAGTTTTGGGTAATAGACCATTAGTCTGCTCTCTATTTCACTTAAGAGGGGAGGGGGTGCCAATATCAAAATGGCACCCTCCTTATGTTTTAGATTAAATTCTTTTTATTTAATTAAATATACATAACCATGTTATTTTTTTTTGTTCCACACATCATGATTTCATCCAAAATGAAATAAGTACCATTTATGATGGGTTTCCAATGTCTCTTGATTGTCTTGTGAGATTTTTGCAAATGGAGCCCACCTAGTGGAATCATTTTTCCAAGTACAATCCAATTATTGAGGTTTCAACACGAGGTTTGATTTCTAAAAATTTCATTTTTAGAACTCTAAAAACTAGAAAGTCAATACTTTCTTTTCATCCTAATTCAACATAATTGAAAATTTACATAATATGATATCTAAAAATTAAGGATGTTACAATCTAATCCTTCTGCTATTTAATTTTTATTGGATTTCATCAATAAGATCATCTATTTTCATCAAATCATTGGATATTGTAGATCCAACCACCAATTTTTATTGAATCATCAAATCTTGTCAATTCATCTGTTGATTTACATCAAAGCATCTTATAACATTGATTCAAATTATGATTTTTTAATCTTATCATCTTATCTCATACATCTATCTATCAATTTATGTCAAATTATCGAGTCTCATCAATCCTATAATATTTTTTTTCAAATTATATGACAATTCAATGTAATTAAATCATTGGATATCGTCTATCTAGCCATAAATTTCATCAAATCATTAGATCTCACTTATTTGAACTTTGACTTTCATCAAATCATTTGATCTTATCAATTTGATAGTCAATTTTAATTGAATCTTTGAATAACATTAATTCCACTATTGATTTTCATCAAAACATTGGATCTAGTCAATCTAAATATTTCTTAGCATCAAATCTTAGATGTCACTGCTCTGAAAGAATATTTAATCAAATCATTAGATCTTGTTGAACTGACCATTAATTTTTATCCAATCAATGGGTCATAAACTCAATCCTGATTTTATTATCTCATCCAAATCTCATTGGTGAACCCGTGATTTTTATTAAATCATTAGATCTAGTTGATTTATTGGTTGATTTTCATAAAATCACGGGATCTCATCAGTCTAATCAATGATTTTCATCAAATCATTGGATCTCATTGATCCAACCATTGATTTTGTTTAGATGATCAGATCTCATCCATCTTACCATCAATTATTATCAAATTATCATTTGTCATTGATTTGATTATTGATTTCCATAAAAAATTATTGGATGTCGTTGAACTACATATTAATTTTCATGAAAACATTATATCTCATTAATTTGCATATTGATTTTTATTAAATTATAAATCATTGGAGATCATTGATATGCTCAATAATTACCATCATATAGTTAGATCTCCTTGATCAAACTATTCATTTTCATCAAATCATCAAATCTTATTAATTCAAAATTTGATTTTAATCAAAACATAAGATTACCTCAATCCAACTTTCAATTTTTTTGAATCGTCAAATCTTGTTGATCCGAGCATTAATTTTTATTAAATCTTCGAATCTCATCAATTGACCCTCAATTTCTTTTCTAATGATCAAATCTAACTATCCCAACCTTGATTTCATCAGATGATCGGACTCATTAATCCCACATTTTCTATTCATCAAATTACAACATTTCAATTATCTAATGATTGATTTTCATTTAATCATTGGATCTAAAGAATGTTTCATTGATTTTTATTAAATCATTGCACCTCGCAATCTAAAGCTTGATTTTCATTAAATCTAAATTCTCATTGATCTGTTCATCTTTTTCATTAATCTCTTAGATTTGACTATTAGTTTTCATCATATCATAACAATTTTAGCCTTAATTTTTTTTATCAAATTAGTATATCTCATTGATCCGCTTGTTGATTT
This sequence comes from Warburgia ugandensis, assembly GCA_035236585.1. Classification (NCBI taxonomy): domain Eukaryota; kingdom Viridiplantae; phylum Streptophyta; class Magnoliopsida; order Canellales; family Canellaceae; genus Warburgia; species Warburgia ugandensis. The sequence goes on from CP141128.1 coordinate 28,176,648, forward strand.
CATCTAATCGTCAGATCTCATAACTGACCCTTGACTTTCTTCAAATCATTAGATCTCGTTGATCTTACCCTTGATTTTCATCTAATCATTAGATGTGTAGATTCGACAATCAATTTACATAAAATCATCTAGTTTCAATGATCTGATTACTAATTTTAATCAAGTCATAGGAGTTTTGTCTATCAGAACATTGATTTTCATCATGTCATCAAATCTCTTTGAACTCACACTTGAATTTATTCAAAACAATGGATCTTGTCTATCTTATAATCAACTTACATCAACTCATCGAATCTCATTGACTTGACAATTGATTTTGATTAAATAATTGGATCACATAGATCCAATTTTTCAATTTTTATTAAATCATTGGATCTTTTCTATCCAACCATCAACTTTCATCAAATTATAGAATATCATTGATTTTTACCAAATCCTTGAATCTCGTCAATCTAAGCCTTGATTTTCATAAAATCACTAGTTCTCATTAGTCTGCCACACATTCTCATCAAGTTATCGGATACTATTGATCCGACCATTAACTTCATCAAATCATTGGATCTTATCAATCTAACCATCAATTTCTAACAAATCATTTTACCTCATCAATACAACCATCAATTTTCATTAAATCTTCGAATCTTACCAACTGGTCAACCCTTGTAGATGGAAAGGTTGAATTTAAACAAATGATCAAAACTCATTAATCCAATCATCATTTTCATTGAATCTCGTAGATCAACTGTCAATTTTAATGAAATTATCAAAATTTATCCATCCAACCCTTCATTTTCATCAAATCTCATCAATCCCAACTTTTATTTTTGTCTCATAGATTTGATCAACATTTTTCATCATAACACTAAATCAACCCAAATATTGATTGTCATTAAATCGCCAAATATGATTGTTACTCTTTATCAAATAATTAGTTCTCATAGATGAAACACTAATTTTCATCAAATCGTCATATCTCATTAGTTCGACCATTTCTTTTCATAATATCATTGATATCATTAATCCAATTGTTGATATTTATCTAATCTATAGATCTTGTCAATCCATTCATTAGTTTTCATCAAAATCATTCGATATCATTGATCTTACAAATTATATTCAACAAATCATTAGATCTCATTGATTCAACCATTGATTTTAAGTAAATCACCATATCACATTGTTCCAACCATTCATTTTTGTCACATAATTAGATCTTGTCAACCTAACTACTAATTTTTATCATATCATCCAATCTCATTAGTTCAACTGATGATCTCTACAAGCCATTGCTTCTCCTTTAATTTTTTGCAAATTCTAGAATCTAATAGTCCTTAAAATCAATTCTAAGGAGTGGAGGTGACTCATCCTCAAATTCAGAGAATCAAATGTGATATTTCTTAAATAACAAAAATTGGATGTAGCTTTTCTTCAAATTTCTAAGATTAGAGATTTTCCTTTATCAAATTAGACAAGGTCAGAGGTGATCTTATGTCAAACCCTGAGAATAGAGTTGATCATATATCAAATCTAAAAGAACAAAGCAATCTTTCATCAAGTCATTAGATCTTATTGATCTAACCCTCCATCTTCATCAAATCATCTGATCTTATTGATCATATAGTTAATTTTTCCATGAACTCATTGGATCTCCTAGATTTAACTTTTGATTTTCATTAACTCAACAGATTTCGTCAATCTAACAATCAAGTTGATCGAATCATCAACTTTCATTGATCTAACAATTAATTTTGATTTGTTATAGTCATCCCCCTTTAATTTTTGTTGGATTTCATCAATTCAATCATTGTTTTTAATCAAATTATTGAATATCATCGATTTAACCATCAATTTTCATTCAATCATGAGATCTTGTCAATCCATTTGTTGATTTACATGAAGCATCTTATAACATTGATCCATATTATGATTTTTATCATATAATCTTATCTCATCGATCCAACTAATGATTTTTAACAAATCATCTAATCTCATCCATTTATCTATTAGTTTTTTTTTCAAATTGTTGGTTCTCATCAATCTTGCAAATTTTTTCAAATTATATGACAATTTATTGTTATCAAATCATCGAATATTGTCAATTCAACCATAAATTTCATCAAATAATTGGATCTCACTTATCTGACCTTTGACTTTCATCAAATCATTTGATCTTATTAGCATGATAATCAATTTTCATTGAATCATTGAATTTCATTAATTCGAATATTGATTTTTATTAAACCATTGGATCTTGTTGGTCTAAATATTTCTTATCATCAAATAATTAGAACTCATTGCTCTGAAAATATACTTAATAAAATAATTACATCTCATTGAACTAACCATCAATTTTTATCCAATCAGAGGGTCTCATACTGAATGCTGATTTTCATCAAATCATATAGATCTTGTTGGTCCAGCCCTTGATTTTATCAAATCATTAGATCATGTCAATTTAATGGTTGATTTTCATCAAATTATGCAATCTCATCATTCTAACCAATAATTTTCTCAAATCATTTGATCTCAAGGATCTAACCATTGATTTTGTTTAGATGATGAGCTCTTATACAATGAACCATTAATTTCCTTCAAATTATCATATCTCATCAAATCAATAATTAATTTACATTAAAATGTATTAGATCTCATTGATCTAAAACTTAATTTTTATGAAATCATTAGATGTCATTGATTGAACCATTTACTTTTATCAAATTATAAATCATTTGATACCATTGACCTGATAGTCAATTCCATCATATCATTAGCTCTTGTCAATCAAAAAAATTGATTTTCAACAAATCAATTAATATTGTCAATTCAAAATTTTGTTTTAGTCAAAACATAAGATCTACCAATCCAACTGTTAATTTTCTTTTCAATCAAAACTATTCATGAACCATAGTATTTCAATTATCTTATAGTTAATTTTCATTAAATCATAAGGTTAGAAGAATCTTTTCATTGATTTTCATCAAATGATTGCATCTTGGCAATCCAACGCTTGATTTTCATTAAATTGCTAACTCTCATTAATCTGCCCATATATTTTCATCAAACCTCTTCGATCTGACTGTTAGTTTTCATTAATTCATCAAATCTCAATAATTTCAGCCTTAATTTTTACAAAATTATTCAATGTCAATGATTTCATTTAATCATTTGATCTCATAATGGACCATTGACTTACCTCAAATCATTGGATCTCAATGATCCAAATCTTAATTTTCATCCAATCATTAAATATGTTGATTCGACAATAAATTCACATTAAATCATCTGGTCTCAACGATCTAACTGCTAATTTAATCAAATCATCAGAGTTTTGTCTATCAAAACATTGATTTTCATCATGTCATTTGATCTTGTCCATCCAACCATCAACTCTAACAAATTATCGGATCTCATTGATACAATCATTAATTTTTATCAAATCACATTGATCCAAACCTTGATTTTCATTAAATCATTAGATCTCATCAATCCACCATACATTCTCATCAAGTCATTAGATCCTATTGATCTGACCATTGATTTTCATCAAATTATTGGATCTTGTCAATTAAACCATCAATTTCTATTGAATCATTTTATCTTGTGAATACAACCATTAATTTCCGGTAAATCTTCAAATCTCATCAACCCACCAATCCTCATATATGCGAAGGTTGAATTTAAACAAATGATCAGACCTCACCTATCCAATCATCATTTTCATTTAATCTCATAGATCCACTATCAATCTTAATAAAATCATCGAAACTCATCGATCCAACCCTTCATTTTCATCAAATCAATGGATCTCATCCATCCCAACTTTGATTTTTATCTTATAGATTTGACCATCAATTTTCATCATATCACTGGATCACATCAATCAAATCATTGATTGGCATTAAATCACTAGATCTCACTGATCCAATCATTCCTCTTTATCAAATCATTATATATCATTGATAACACCCTAATTTTCATCAGATCATCAGATCTTATTAGTCCTACCAAAGATTTTTGTAATATTATTGATATTGTTGATCTTTACTTAATCTTTGTTTCTAGTTGCTCCAATCATTAGTTCTCATCAAATCATTAGATATCATTGATCTTACTATTTGTATTCAATAAATCGTTAAACCTCACAGATTCGACCATTGATTTTATGTAAATCATCATATCTCATTGATCCAATTGTTTATTTTTGTCACTTCATCGAATCTCATCAACCTGACCACCAATTTTTATCAAAATCCAATCTTGTTGATTCAACCAATTATCTATTTTCCTTTTAATTTTTTGCAAATTCTAGCATCTCTATCAACTTTAAAATCAATTCTAAAGATTGAAGATGACACTTCCTCAAATTCAAAGAATCGAAGGTGACCCTTTCTCAAATAAGAAAAAATAGATTGCATTTTCTTCAAATTTCAATGATTCATGATCTTCCTTTCAATGTATCAAATAAGATTGGAGTATCTTTTGTCAAACCCAAAGAACTAGTTGATCATTTCTTGAATCTAAATGAACAATGCTATCTTTCATTTAATCATTGGATCTTGTTGACCTAACCGTCCATCTTCATCAAATCACCCAATCTCATTGATTTGACCATTGATTTTTATAAAGTCATTGAACTTGGTTGATCTAACCATTAATAATCATCAAATCATGTTGGTTTCAAAACATCAATTTATTATGTCCTTCCATAAATTAATTTTCTTCAAATTATGGGATCTTGTCAATTTGACAGATGAAAATCATTAAATCACTAGTGCGGTCATACAACAAATATAGCTTAAAAATCTCAAAGAAGATATGAGGAGACTTATAACCCAAGCAAGTTTAAAACCATTCTTACTTTCAAAGGGTTATACATAAATTTAAAATTTTCTTTAACATGCATTATTTCTTTGCTAATCTCATTATTCTTCATCTTCTTCAACTATTAAGAAATCACAAAAGTATATACCATATGTCTCTTAAGTCTATGGTCATTTTTAAGTAGTATGAAGCTTAGAAAATGATAAGTGCTATGCTTGTTTAACTCTTTTAGCCTTCCCTAAAAAGAAGTAAAATTTCAAATAAAGACTATATATAAAGTCAAGTGAAAAAAGAAAAAATAGCTAATGAAAATGAGGAATGTTCATTCTTGTTTGGAAAAATGAAAAGGTGTTGAATACATTGATAGAAGACTTTTACACATTTTATAGACAACCTTTCATACCTTTATATCCATTCTTTTGATAAACCTTACCCAAGCCTACATTTCATCCTAACAGAATTCCTAACTTGATCTTAAGAGTAGTATGTCTTGGATATGGTTATGAATGAGTAGAGAATTTAGTAGTGTGCAACACTCTTAATAGTTGATATCCTTTCACAAGGCCATTACTAGTCTTTCTAAGTTATCATTCTTTTGTGTGAAATATGTTACATTTTTGGACATGATGAATAATATTCTACTCTAATGAGAGATTTACACCTTTCTGAGTGATAAGTATATCCTGTCAGAATTGAAGTCAAAGCATACATTTGGACCATAATTTTGGTTATATTTGACTTTGAAATTGATAATTATATACTTGCTATAGCACACACTTACGTTTTGAAGTTTAATAAAATAATGAGATATTTTTAGCATAAGAGTAGGATTTTGAACCTTTTTGTTTATCTTTAATAGTAGGCTAAAGTTAGGTAATTAATAGAAAATATTTTCTTTGATAAATAAAGGATGTTTATAAATGTTTTGAGAATTTTGTAGGTATATTCATTGCAAACCTTTACTAGGCTTAACTTGTCCACTAAGGGAAACCTAGGAGTTTAAGGGCTTGTTTCATGTGCTAAATGCAATCACAAGCATCTACGAAAATGACAACCATTTTTGTTTTTGTGATCTTTCCCATGTTTTCCTTGAGACTAGCAAAATGCTAGTTGGGGGGTGTGATAAGTGTTCAATTTTGTATAAAAAGTACCCAATTAGTAACCCATGAGTTATAAATTGTAGTGATATTTCTAGGGTTCTTTTAAAAATTTGTAACACATATATTTATGACCTAATAATTTAAAAGTTTGATACTTTGTAGGTTTAGAGGCTAATCCAAAGTAAATATATGAATAATCATAATTTTCTTAAATTTAATTAAAGTTTTTGACCTTTTGTAGGAATCAAGATGATGATCTAATGGCGGAGATTGATTAAGATGAGAATTTAAGATCAAGACCAAAAGATCAACCCCAGGCCTAAATATCATCGATCCAAGGCATGACCAAGATTCAATATTATCTTTAGGATAAGCAAGGAAGCTATTGGAGGAGCTATAAGTGATTAAAATGGGCCCCTGCATAAGCCATGCATTTGCACCACCTTTGCATGGGAGCTATTCAAGCTACCTAAGCCATGAAAGAAGATAATAAGCTAAGGAAGACTGTAACATCTCACAAAAACAAAAAAAAAGAAATTGCCTTAAACAGGGGAGCCGTATTTGATATGGGCACCCCACCCCGTTTAAGTGAAATGAGAGCAGACCGTTAGGTCTGTTCCCAAAACAAACACACACAGAAAACCCAACAGGAGGGAGAAATGGGGAGAGAAGGAGAGAAAGGAAAAAGAAGAGAGGAGAGAAGAGAAGAGGAGGAGAAGGAAGAAAGAGAAGGAGAAGAAGGGGGTCGAGTTGCCATAGTTAATGGCACGCTAGCAAAATAGAGAAAATGGGGTTTTTTGGCCTGCCAGAGATCCAGGTCATCGACGAAGACAACGACTGCTCAGATTGCTAATCCGAGCAAATCAATTTATTCAAGAACATCAAACGATTAAAAACCCCAAAGTTATTAGGAGATTCGAGTGGATCTTGATGATCAATTGGAGGGTAAACAACACATATGCCTAGGTTTGGAGGGTTTCATGACAGATTGGAGGTGATTAAACTCATTTTAGAGGATGGAAAATACAGAAATGCATCTTGAAGGTAGGATCTATAAAACCCAACATTGAATTTATGGAATTTTGTTAAATCCATATGTTTTATGCTAGATTTAAGATTTGGTGATGATTTAGCTATTAATTCTTTAATCCATGCTTAAATAAGCATAATATAGGTGTGAACTATGTTTGATTTAGAAGAAAATTGTTAATTTTGGTTAAAAAAACCGATTAGACAATCTCAACATCCTATCGGGTACTGTTCACATAGTAACACCGTGATGTCTGATCGATAATTAGACACCACAAATGAGTTCCCCATCCTTAAAAATGATAAGATGACTAGAAGTATATGAATTTGAAGTGAAACCGACCGGATGATCTAGGCTGTCCGATTTGTCACTATTCAAATAGACACCTTGTGATGTCGGATCAATGATTAGAGGTCATAGATGGATTCCTGAACCGTGAATTAGCTTAGATATGATATAAAGTATGGAATTTGGGTAAACTGATATAAAAAATCAAGTGACATGAACTGTTCATGATGCTCATTATATCAGTCTAATTTTATGATAAAATTATAGGTTGTATTAAAGATTGTAGTATGGAAAATAACACCCAGCTCCAACCCAAGAGTTGATATGGATAGGAATCAAGGGTTAAGACCACTGAATAGTAATAGTGACTTGCAGTTAGTTAAGAAGAGTAGTGAATAGCCAATCCAAAGCCAATGGCGTAGATTGGAAATCCAATCATTGTTTGCCATTAAATTAGCTATCAACTAATAGCTAATGAAACACCTTTTGCACAGTAATGAACACTGTCACTTTGCCTTATGCCAAATAGTATTAGGGAAGCTAGGAGAAGTCCTAGAATTGTATAACTAAACATGTGTTTGTATTGTTACAGAGGTGACTGATAGGGAGTGCGTACGCAAACTGAATGAAGTACTCGCATCAATGAACTAGAAGATCTCCAATTGAGGTAGGTGGAATTAGGATTGCTACAATTTTTTCTATATATATGCATGTGTATATAAATTTCAAGGATTGAAATAAATCTTTTCTGTTTATACAAAAAATAAGATGAATGTGCATGCCGAATTTGAATTATGATTAAACTATTTATGCATAAGCTATGCATTATTGTGAACCATGTGAGAGAAATGTAAGACTGATACCAGGAAATTGTGAAATGGCTCGTATGAGCGAAAGGGGTCGTTATGATGTGGGCGGGGCACATAGTTGTTATGATGTGGACGGGCCTTTAGGCTGGACGAGCTACCGGTCCGTGTACCCCATTGTTTGGGGAGTTTGACACAATCTGAAAGGGGTCGTTATGATGTGGGCGAGGCACTAAGTAATTATGATGTGGGTGAGCCTTCGGGCTGGACAAGCTACCGGTCTCTCAGGAGCAAGCCTTGAGGTGGGTCTTTAGGTGTGGTGTGTCTTTGGGTTTAACCCACTACGCCAACTTACTGCGTCAAAGAGGATAATATTGTTTGTTGTGCACTTGATACACACAACAACGCCTTAGTATTTGATATGTGAAATGGCTCAAAAGAGCGAAGACTAGTATCAGGGAATGTAAATGACTTGTAAGTTTGATATGTGATTGCATACTTTGCTTTTCAAAGAACGTGTTTTGTACTGATGCATTGGTATCCCTTTCATGTTGGCATGGATTTATGATTCCAATAAATGTTGAATGATTTCAAGTGAAATGATAATTGAATTGTTGTTTGCATGATTCAGCATGACTAAATTGATATATATATATAATTATCATGATTTCTGTTTATATAAAACATTGCATCTTATTTCACCTACACAAGTGATTGCTTGCTGAGGCATTGCTTTGGTTTGTAATGCCTCAGATACAGAGAATAGTAGCAGGTTTGGCATGTTCACATTATCATAGAACAAAGGGCTCTCAAGGAATAGGAGCTGCTTACTGACAAGAGCATGCCAACGAAAGATTTGGAAGAGGACAGGTAAGAATTGGTCTTTGAATTGAAGTTGTCATATTAGAAATGAGAAAGAGATTGCATTATCTGTAATTATGGGAATTTGGAAGGCTTATGTGACTGAGTTGTGCTGTGGAGGTTCTGGGTGTGTTGTGCTGATGTAAATTATTTATGTTTTGTTAGAAGTATGAAAAGGAGATAGAGTCTCCATTTATATTTTAAAATTTTCAACAAATGTTTATTAGGTACTTCGTAATGACATGAGTTAAATGTCATATGTCTGAAAAATAGAGGAAACTATGCTGATTTTTAGTAGAAATGAGCGCTCATTTCACCGAGAATCCTTGTTTTTGAGAAAAGAAAAAATGACACTCAGGGTTTTTCAAAGTGAATTTAAAAGAAAATATTTTTTGCTGCATTACATTATTTTTGCAAAAATTATTTCAAATTGGATCAATCCTGCATTAGAAATTAGTTTGTGTTTAAAATTACATTTGAAAACGTAGGTCGTCACAAAGACAATCCAAGCCATTAGAGGCAAGGATGTGAGCCATGAAATCAAGCTAAATGAGCCCTCAAAGTGAGCCATTCATGCCACTTAAGCCAATCCTACATGGAGTGATACTATTGGAGGAGAATTTCACTCAAATATCCTAAGCTCAAATGGGTTTTTAAGAGGAAATTAGAAGATATTTGAATGAAAATTAAAACCAGTATTCCTGTGGACCAATAGGAAGAACCCACCTTTATCTTTCCTTTTTACATTATTTCCCTCCACTTCACCCTACATAATCCCACAATTTTTTCAAGGGGGGATGCACCTTCCAAAGAAGGTGGCACCTCCTCCTTCTTAAATCCCATCTACCAACTACCCCACCTTATATTTCTCCTCTCTCTCTCTCTCTCTCTCTCTCTCACACACACACACACACACACACACTTTCCATCTCTTGCTAATTCCCCACTTCAGATGCCCCTCCTAAAAAGGTGGCACCTTCCACCTTGCTCCCACCTTATCCTCTTCTTAGTTGTTCTAGGTTATTAAACTAGTTGACCTATCTCTCCTTGCCACCTAATCAACTTCTAACTCCATCTCTTAACCTCTATCTCTAACCTTCCTATATTCCATCTCATCCTAACCACAACCTTTAATCTCTACCATTCAAATTCCCTTCCAAATCTCAAACAAGAATCCACATTGAATTCCCAAAGTATTCCAAGATTTTGTATGATTTAAGTCCTTTTTATGACCAAATCCTAACCACTTTCTAATCTCACATTCCACTCTCATGGGGTTTCTTTTAGAAGGCAACCAAGCATATAAAGTATACAAGAGTTCCACGTGAATACAATTGGGGAGAAGGGGAGGATGCCTCCTCTTAAATAGATGGTGCCTCCACCCTTCTTATCTCCTCTAGGTTTTCAACGGTATTCACCTTGAAGCAGCCCATCTTCTAGCCCTTCCATGCCTCCTTCCTCTTGGTTTGTTCTCTCCTTGTTTTCTCCTTGAAGTTAGGTTAGTTTGTCTCTTAATCCTTTACTTGTTTGCTTTAGTTTCATTGCTTTACTTTGTTCCTTGAGTTTATGCTTTAATTTCTAACTTTTTTGCCTTGTTTCCTTTTATTTTTGCACATGTTCTTATTCCTTAGATCCTTGAATCTAAAGGCTTGACATCCAAGAGAATATACCCTTTAAGTTCCTTGCCTTTGAATCTTCTCAAGTTCTTTGCCCATCCCTTGCCTTCTTTCTTATGGTTTCCTCTTCTTTTTCCTTAAATCTCTATTGGGTTACTTGCATGTTTAAGAATAGCATTTGGAAAAATTGTTTATGATGGATTTTTTTACTTTCTTATTGAGCATTAAATGGTGCACACACTCCATGGGAGTAATCACCACACTTGTAAACTTTGTCATTCAATCGATGAAATTGTTATGTTCACTATTAATTGCTCATTGTTCATGGTTCTTTTGGTCACTTTAGAATTAGTTTTCCATGGATATTTTGATGTTCTTTCCATGCTTAGATTCCTTATGTTTCATTCTAGAATTAGTGCATTTAAATTCCAATTGAGGCACTCAACTTGAACCGTACCACCACCAATGGGTCATGCGCATAGTCTTGATGTGTAGCCCATAGGTGATTAATTGTTTTGCTTAGATTTACATGCATTAGTTTATTAGTTTCATGCATTCATTATTAGCTTAAGTTGCATCCTAGTTCATCCATGCCTTCAAGTTCCATTCATGCACTTTAGTTGACTTTGTTTCATGCACTTTCCATTTTTAAATCATGCATACCATGTTAGGTTTTATTACATGCTTTGATTTCTAATGTTAGTAAGTTTTCACATTTAATTTTGGGAATAAATTGTCCATAAAAGATACTAAGAATTAGAAATCAAAAATCAAAAAAAGAAAAGAAAAATAAGGTCTTGCTCTGTGTTATTATTATCACACTCCTTTTTCTTCAATTTATATATAGTTAATATATTAAATTAAAAGGAAGGTTTTTAATTTGGTGCATTACTAATTGATCTCTCTCGCGTGCAATTACCATTCTAAGTCTTGGATCACTTAGTAGGTGCATTGCATTAGTGTACTGTAAGTACTAGAGATCCTATGCTAGGAGGTGTTGTTGGCCATTTTCCTTTGAGATGAGATTGAGACCAGCCCTGCGATGGAGATAGATGGTTGGCAGTAGGAGTAGCTTCTCATGGGAAGGTTCTCTGAATGGTAGTCGAGTAGCCCGCATGTGGTCTAGTGAGTTGAGACCATGTGGTATCCATGAGCTCATGGAGAGGCCACAGTAGTCACCAGTAGTCACCAGTAGGGTCCTATGAGCATAGGTGCCTGTGTGATGTTATTAGTATGCCTGGAATGTCTATCATTTCATGAGAGTTTTGACCTTGTCTCTCATGGTAGGAATATATACCACTGTATTATCCTTGGTGGTAGGACTGTATATCACTGTGTTATGGAGCAATTAGGTTTCCATGGACATGTGGGTATGGAATTTGCATTGTGGACTAAGAGCTATGCGCCTTAGTTCAGCTTCAATTGTTACAAGCACATTGTATTAACAGGCTTATCAGATTCTTCTAGATATTATAGATGATTTGCAATCACCAGGTTTCTTGGTGGATGTTTGTTTTATATGTCATGATTTTTAACCTAAATGACTATGTATATAGGGATACACACACCTATACAAATGTTATTAGTATGCCTTATTTTAGGCGTGCAAGCTCATATCAGTTTTTCTTCCTATCGTGAGTAGTTGTTTTGCTCACCACCTACAACAAACATTTTAGGTAACACTACAAGTAGTTTGAACATGAAGGACCTAAGGAAGGCAAAACTACTTGGATTAGTTTAGATATGAGATAAGAATATTTTTGGTGAAGTCGTTGTGATAGAAACTATGCATATGATTATATTTTGAGACTGTATATAATTTAATTTTGTTGACAAATGGGATGGCTGTATCTATGGACTATTATATTTATATGAATGGCATGTGTGACTTTATTTGTGATCTTGTGGAATGTATCTCTGACCATTCTTAGGTTAGCAACTATTTGTTTATATATATGTGGAGATTTTACCATAACACCTAGGAAGAAGTTGATGAATTTTCAAAATGACCTATATATTATCACTCTGATCCTTTTTTTTTTAAACAAGGAAATTTCTACCACTTTCTAAGCTTAAAAATTGATAAATATTTGTAAAACCTAGGATGCTACAAATTTGGCGTCAGAGCACATGTAATACTAATCATAATTAGAGTCATTGAAAATCAATATGTCAATAATTAGGAGGGTTAAGTCATAGACTTAGGTAGAGATCTTAGTTATAATGATTAGGAAAGTAGTCTTATTATAATCTTGATTGTTTTTAGATGCCTCCATGGAGATGTAGTATTGGCTTGCCATCACCACTGGATGTACAGGCAGTAGATGGGGCCAAGGGTAGTAGCCAAGCCTGAGGTGACCCAACTAATGAGGTCATCGACCTCTTACTCTAGAGGATGACTGAAAGGTTGTGAGCCTTAGCTGGCACATCAAGTGCAGATGAGGCAGTGGATCCAGAAGGAGGGAGATATCCCCCAACAGACAACCTTCTCAAGAGATTTAGAAGGCTTGCTCCTATGTTCTCTAGCAGAGATTGCCTAAAGGCAATAGATACTTGGTTGTTTGTTACAAAGAGGATCTTGATAAGTTTCAATTTTGTATTAAAATTTCCCAATAAGTAGCCCATGTCTTATAAAAGATAGGCATAATTTTAGTGTTTTTTTTGGAACTTGATAAGACATGCATTTCTGACCTAATAATCCAAAAGTTTGATATTTTGCAAATTTAGAAGCAAATCCAAAGTATTTAAATCCGTAGAGTTTTTTACAGGTCGAGCTACATGGTTAGCTCTCTAAGGGTGTAGGGGGTGGCATGCCCTTGCCAAGTTGTTGGGGAAAAGCCCTTAGAAGCAATTGGAAGAAGTCAAAGATAAATAAAATGATCCATGCAAAAGGCCATACATTTTCATCAACTTTGAGTGAGAATTAGAACCATACACAAGGTTTCTTAGTCCAACTAAGAAACCTAAGGAAACCAAGCTACTCAAGCCTTGAATTCATGCATTAAAGCCACTTAAACCACCAAGGAATGACCCATCAAGCCATAAATGAATTCTACATGGACCCACATGATTGGAGCATCAAAATAAGCAACTATCGTATTTTAAAAGTGTGATTTTTAAGGGATTTTAGAGAGAATTGTAAAAAGTAAGATGATCATGCATTGAGAGACCATCAAGAGAGAAAGTCCCACTTTCCTAATCCATATCCTAACCTTTTTCTCCACACAAGATAGGGTTCCACATTTTTTGACTTAATAAGGGAGCCAGCTTCTTAGACATTGATGTCTCCCTCCTTGCTTAGTTGTCAATTTTGGTGATTTCCTAATTAGGAAATCCCTAGATCTATCTCCATTTAAAGCACATCAAACCCTAGGTTTTTTCTAAATTTTTTACCTTATTTCCTTATCCATTATTTTCTCCCTTCCAGCCAATCACCATCAAATTAGAAGGGAAGGAGATCCACCCACCTTCCTAAAGAAAAAGACGCCCAGCTGTGCACTCGCTTTCTTACATCATCTTCCACCTAACATTCCTCATTCAAAACCTTATATCTAGATCTTCTTTCCTCTTTGATTGAGCCTTTCCTAAGTTAGAAACCTGGCCATCTATAAATCCCCTATGGTTCCTATGTTCTAGTGGTTAGATGAGATAGCCTTAAATTCTAGCTTTGTTTTGGTGATTCTTTACAACTTGCCCATTGAGTTTTCTTTAGTGATTTTCATCCTTTGGATTTCTAGCTGTCTCTTTAGTTATTTTCTCTCCAATTCAAGTTAGTAGTTTGCTTTTATTGTTTTAATTCCATTGTGTTAGTTTTTCATTGTTTTGCTTTCTAGTTCTATACTCATCTTTCCACATATCTTTTCCTCTTTTATTTGCTTCACTTTCATTAGTTTTTCTTCTATAATAGTGACAACTAGGAGAAAAAATAGCTTGCAACCTTACTTTCTCCCTTAATAATTTCATGTTTTTCTCCTTCAGTTCCACTTAGTTTTAGGAATTTTTTTCATAGTTAGTTCATCCATCTGGCCATCTTCTCTCTTGAATTGCTTTCTAGGTTTTCTTTACATGTCATCATATTTTAGATTGAAATCTTGAGATTGATTTTTGTTTGTAGTTTACATCAAGTTTTATGCCTTAGAATTGTACAGAATTTTCAGATTCAATTAAATGTAATATGCATACTATTTTGGGTGTATTTTGGCATTGATTTTATGAAATTATTTGAGGATTCTTGAATTATAATGTTTCTATCATCAAATTACTTTAGATCTGGGTTTTTATCTTGCATAAAAGTTATTGTTTCAGTTGCTTTATATGCTTGATTTAAGTTGAAGTTCTAAGTACTTAAAATCTGAAAATTTTCTCCTTAATTTTATGCTTTGTTTCTAGTGTTTCATCATCTCTACTGCAAATAGAATGAAAGGAGCACTTCACTTGAAAGAGAGGGGAAATTCTAACCAAAATCTTTTCGCATAGAGTAGATTCGTAGTGATATATATCTAATTACACCCGGCATATGATTCACACTCTAGAGAAAGAAAAATCAACAACATCAGTAACATTAGGAAAAGAATTTTGACCCCTGATTTTCTTGAATTCTTAAGAAGCCATTTAGATTTTGGGTTTGTTTATTAAGTGCATAGCTTATGTTTCATGTAGTTTACTTTTGAACCATTAAATCTTGCCATCTTTGAACCCATGAACCATGTGCGCCATCCTTGGATAGTACACATGGAACTTGGGTTAGTTTGATTTGATTCTAGATTAGCTTAGTTACATAATCATGTTTTGGAAGTTGTTAATTAGTTACTTGTATCAGTTTAGAAAGTTTTTTTTTTTTGGCAAGTTCCATCTTTAGAAAGTTTTAGGATTATGAAGTGTTAAATTTAGAAAGTTTCCTTAATTATTGTTTTCATTTACATGCATGTTTCTAATTTCTTGTTAAATATAATTAGATTTCATTAGTTACTTTTTTTTGCATGTTACTTTAATTTTAGAAAGTTCTCTAATTTGGTTTTAGAAAGTTTCTAATTCTTGTTTAGGAAAGTGTTAATTTAGGAACGTGTCATTTGTAGTATTTTCCTTAAGTTAAGTTGCTTAGTTTAATTCATTCTAATTTTACTATAGTTTCCTTTAGTTGAATGCATGTTAGTTAGGTAAGTTTCCATTTTCATTGTTTAGCTTTATTTTAAGCAAGTTTCCTTTAGTCATTGTTCCTAATTTCATGCATATTACCATTCTTGTTAACTTTAAATTCTAGTTTAATCATCAACTCTCTCTCTCTCTCTCTCTCTCTCTCTCTCTCTGGATGAAGTTCAGTGATTTAAATAAGATCCAATATATTGATAATTTATGAGATTCTTTATGGAATAGACCTCTTAGGTGTACAATACTACTTGAATTCAAGCACTTGTTAGTAATTTTAAAGTTACACAATGTCTTCGAGGCAATGGAAGTGCCAGAGGATCATCAAGCTATAGTGGCCACTTCTGTTTCAACAAGTGATGCAACGCAATAGTGGCCAACTACTATGAGCAATTTCTTTGAGGATGGTGACGTGATTACTTGGGATGACTTCAAGGTCGCCTTTATAGATAGTTTTATTCCCCTACATCTTTAGGAGAAGATGGAGCTAGACTTCATGACACTTGTGCGAGGCACAAAGATAGTGCAGTATGAAGTTGTGGAGTTAGCATCTATTTTGGAGCAGAGAGCCGATCAGAAGTTTGTGCTAGGGCTGAATTTTAACCTAAGCACTAGACTTTGACTTCATAGCCCACCATTGTAGCTCAAGCTATGGAGCTAGCATCTATTTTGGAGCACGAGTTGAGGGATCTCAACAAAGACATGGGCAAATTTTGTGGCCCTAAGCCATTGGTAGGAGGAATTGAGAAGAAGAGATTTACTCCTAGTAAGATGGTTGCACGGCCTATCTGACCAACACAAGAATATGCCAGGAGCAAAGACAGTGATAAAGGGTGTGCTAGAGGTGTCAACATCATCATCCCAGCCAACCTTGTTTTGGATCAGGTTGATGTATTACTTGTGGCCAACCAGGCCACATGGCATGGGATTGTCCTAGAGCTAATAGAGTGGGATAGCCTCAGTGAGATCAAGAACGAGATCGGGCACCTCAATAGGACCAGGCACCCAGGAGTCAAGGGCGAGTGTTCACTCTTACCACCAGCTAAGCTCATGCATCTAGCGCCATCATGGAAGGTACTCATGTTGTTGCAGATAGATTTCCACTCGGGCTTATTGATCATGGATCCACCCTTTCTTTCATCTCGCATAGTTTTGGTGCATGCTTGGATGTTCCTTCGAGTAGACTCGAAATTTTATTAAAGGTTAGCACATTGATGGGTGAACCGATGATAGTATAGGACTTTGTCCAAGATGTGCCTATGGTTATCTTGGACAAGAGAGTGAGCACAGACTTCATTATACTTAACATGGTAGACTTCAACATTATATTGGGCTTGGATTGGTTGGTTGAGCATAGAATCCTAGTTGACTATAGAAAGAAGGTCACCGTATTCCCAAGGTGGTGAGTCATTGGGTTTTTAGGGAAGATTGCATACTATGGGTGTGAGTATCATCTTAAGAAGTCTTTTTTCTTATGTGGAGACATAAGAGGAGCAGATACCATGCATTGATGAGATTGATGTTGTGCATGATTTTGGATATGTGTTCCAGATAAGTTGTCAGGGTTGCTACCTAAGAGGGAGATGGAGTTCACCATTGAGTTATTGCTAGAGCGACTCTCATCTCCAAGGCTCCATACCACATGGCTCTGGTAGAGCTTAAGGAGCTAAATTTGTAGTTATAAGAGCTACTATATCCAAGTTTCATATGCCCTAGTGTATTCCTATGGCAAGCACCGTCCTATTTTTCAAGAAGATATAAGGCTCCTTGAGGTTGTGCATAGTTTACAGGGTGTTGAATGAGGTAATAGTGAAGAACAAGTACCCACTTCCTCGTATTGATGACTTGTTTCATCAATGACAGTTAGCCAAGGTTTTCTCTAAGGTTGACCTAAGGGAAGGATATCACCAGTAGAGGATGTGGGATCGAGATATTCCCAAGATAACATTTAAGACTTGATATGGCCACTACGAATTTCTAGTGACACCATTTGGGTTAACGAATGCACCAACAACGTTTATGGAATTTATGAATAGAATGTTCAGAGATTGTTTGGACAAGTTAATGATCATGTTTATCTATGATATACTTGTATATTCGAGTAGTGTGTAGGAGCATAAATAACACTTAAGGACTATTTTGGACCCTCTTTGGGGGCACCAGTTGTATATCAAGTTCTCCAAGTGCAAGTTCTTGTTGGATTAGATGCATTTCTTTGGACACATCATATCCAAGGATGGGGTTGCAGTGGATTTACAAAAGGTAGAGGTAGTGGCTAGTTGGGAGAGACCCAAGACTATGACGGACGTTGACAATTTCCTAGTTGTGGATGGGTATTACTAATGATTTATTGAAGGATTTTCCCGAATTGCACAGCCATTGATGGCCCTTACTTAGAAAGACTAGAGGGTTAACAATTGTGAGAGGAGCTTTGTAATGACCCCAATTTTTGTAATATTAAAATCCCATGAAAAGTTCAGTTTTTGAAGATAAGGGCATTTTAGTCATTTCACTATTCACCCCAACTGAACCAACAAATTTGGTCCTAAAAATGGTACCATTAGGTGCGTCTCTGAAAAAGGAATCCAACAAGACCAAAATCACTTAAAACGGAGTTAAACTGAGCAAGTTATAGCCCTTTGAAGTTCAGGGGCAAAACTGTAAATTTTTACAAAAACGGATTTAACCGCAAAACACAGGGGCCCATTTTGATACGGGCACCCTTCATCTTCAACCTCCTAGAGGTTTCTGGAACAGCAGTGTTTCAAGGAGAAACCACCGCCATTCTAGAGGTTTCTCCACCGCCATTCAAAGGCGGTTAGAACCCCTCCAGAACCCTCTTTAAAAGCCCTATAAATAGAGCTCTTGGGAGCCTCTAATGGAAGCCCAAAACATGGGAGAAAACCCGTTGAGGAGCAGCAACCTAGAGGAGAAAACGTGGAGAGAAAACCAGCCACGAAGCAGGTACGCACAAAAAATCCCCAAACCCATCTCACCCACAGTCCTAGGCTCGGTTTCCCTAGGTTTTTGCATAAAAATCCATGGAGAATAGGTCTCTAGGGAGTCACCAAGGACCTTCGGACGTACCCAGGGCCACACTGGTTCCTCAGGGACGAACTAGGGCATCCCAAGGACTCCCCGGTCCCCCAACGACCAAGACGCTTAGACAGACGAGACGTGTTGAACGCGTCTGAGAGGAACCAAACGGGCGTGTCCATGGACGCGCCCGCTAAAGAGGAAAATGGTCGGAGCGTACCGCGCGTCTGCAGACGTGCTCGCTAAGGCGCACGCCGCAGATGCGTAGTGCATTAGCAAAGGCGTCATTTTTGGTTTGTTAAGGAAGCCAGGGCGCATGACGCTGACGCGCAGCGCCCTAGCATTCCGTCTTTTAATTCTTAAGGGTCTTATGTACGTGCGACACTAAAACACTTATAACTTGAGATCTAGAGCTCCGATTGAGGCCTTGCAAAAGGCGTTGTGTCCATGTCAATGACGCGGACACATCTAAACTATAAAATCCCTAATCAAGGCCCAATCAAAGGTGGGCATGACCCTTAGAATAGGATGGTGGCGCGTGGCCACTAGAACATTGGGAAACTGAGGATACCAAGGCCCAAGTAGGACCTTAGGACACCCATAGGCATAGGGATGGATCCCTAATGCCTAAGTAAAAAGACCAATTACTCTAAAACCTATAAAAGATAGGTCAAACTTACCTTGATTCCCGAAACCATGATCAGCAGCGTCCGAGGATAAAAGGGTTAGCGCGACCTAGCCAGGTAGGTGCTCTATCACTATTAGATTTTTTTTAAAAGATCTATTATTGTTTTGAGAACATATGTTATAAGTATATGACTTGTTTAGCATGACTTGATTCACCATGCATATGATAAATGTTTTGTACATAGACATGTTTCGTAAAAGATTGCATATACATTGTGCACATATATGTTTTGTAAACAAGTTCATACATTGCATGATTTAAGTACTTGCAAAGATTGCATGTCCTTGAGGGTTGCCAAAAGACGCTGGAGTGCCAAGGGCCAGGCAGTTGTGAGGGACCCAAAGAGGACTGGTTTTGAAAAGAGGTTTTTGCTTGTTTGCATGATAAGTGTAGCCTTAGCCGATGAGGACGGGCTGCTGAGGGTGGGCCGATAAGGACGGGCCAGAGAGAGCTGACAGGCTTCTAGGCTGTCAGGATTCTAGGCAAGGTTATGACTTTGAATGCGAGACTAGCATTGCATGCATGTTTTGCAACCGATTTCATAAATTGCATGATTTACGACGAATAAGTGTTATAGGCCCCGTGGAGGCTATGACCGAGTGTCCTCAGGTACCCGGGGACCACACGGTGAGGAGGTCGTGGGCATAGTGGACCTTATGGTTTGATGATTTATGTGCATTGCATATGGCATGATATGAGGTTGGTCGACCATACCATGATAGATATCCATGAGTTGGATTCCATGAAGCATTTTATGCACATCATAATGCTATGATATATATGTATATGATACTTTCGATTTTGGATTATATGATCCTTTAAGTCATTAGTATTTCAGTTTGACAATGGATTTTGATGTCGATGTTGAACTTGAGTATTCAAACATGCACATGTTTTGGAAAGAGCATATGATTTTTAAACATCACATGCATTATAAAACTAGTAGTGATAGACTCCTACTGAGTATAGTATATACTCACCCTATCCTTAACATTTTTCAGGATAGTTCCACTCACAAATAGACGACGCCTCAGGAGATATTAGTGCTACGAGCAAGTAAATTAAAAAGGAGACAGTTATATATGTAAGTAAACTCTCAACCCTTTGGACATGTATTTGCATTTAATTACAGTTGGGCTGTGTGCTGTGACTGGATAGACCTGGGGAAAAACATTTATGATTTCTGAAGTTTTTCAAAAACTACTTTGGTTGTTGTGAAGGCAAATGACACTCGGGGTTTTCAAAAATGAGTTTAAAACTAAAAGGTTTTCCGCTGCATTGCATGGTTTCTATGAAATGGTTTTCAAATAGGGATGCATCCCGCCTTAGGAAATTAGGTATTGCATTTAAAAATGCATGAGAAAACCCGGGTCGTCACAGTTGGTATTAGAGCCCAGGTTTTATCCTTTCACAGCCAGTCGAGCATGTCCAAGGGTCATAGACAATAGAGAAAATCAAGGAGAAGTAGTATAAATAGGAGTAGTAGAGATGGCTACTTCTATTTGAGGATTACAATATTAATGCACAAGGCAGTTCACCATAAATAAATAGGTAAAATAAGGCTTGGTCTAAATACTTAGACATTGGATTGCTTGAACCCTATCAAATCATAGGAATTAAGGAATGTTGTGCCGTAGTGCAAAGATGAAATCTCATATCAGGATCATATTATGAGAATGATGAATGAGGATGTTAGTGAACTTATTGGTAGATAGTTCTGACCTGCAATAAAGTAATCTCATCAAAGATGAGAAAATGAGAAAATCGAAGAACCTAGATGGCTATCTTACCATCATAATGAATATTAAAATATGAGCACACTATCACAAGGATATGATATGAGTATGATAAGAGATATAAAAGATGGACTCTGGGAAGATTTTGACGATAATCTAAGAGGGATGAGAACGCAAGATGATATTAGGAGATGACTGTGACTCGAAACTAGGTCACAAAGGTATGAATCTTGGAGGACTTAGTTTAATTTTGGATATCTTAATTGGAGTCTTATGAAGAGTGAAGTGCTACCGACTAATAATTACCTGAGTATTATGAAGCAAATCAGAAGAGGTATGCAAGTGACAGATTATGTGAATAAGAGGAACATAACACGAATATGATAAGGGAATGAATTCGACCGAGTTATCAAAAGATTTTGATGATCATCCTAAGGATGATAATAGATTGATCCTAATATGACCGAAACATCAAAGCCATTATTAAGACATTGTATGCATTTTGTTGAGGCTATAGGCAATTGAGGATTTCAATGATCTTAAGACAGTTTAGAATTTCTGAGAAGCATTCAGTTTATCATATCTGTTACGTAAATTAATAGATAAAGTATCGATCATATGCAACAAAAGCATATGGAGACATTGATCCAGGTAGACCAAATGAGGATTTTGAAGAAAAGAAAGAAAGAAATAGAGATGTAACTGTGAGTATTCTATGAAATATTGAATATTCAAAGAAGAAGATCATGACTTCATGGAGGTACATAGAATCCCATAGAAAAGTAGATCAAACAAATGCAAAGGAATGATGATAGATGAGTTGGTGATCTTATTGCAAAAGAGTATAAAAGAGAGAAAGCATATGGGGATTAAGATTTTGAGTAGAGTATCGAATTTCAGGAGATTATGTGACAAGAAATTTTCAAAGAAGAATGGCAACCAACTAGAAGTTAAACTTCTACAAATGGTTTGATATCAATTAGATTCTTATCAGATCCATTAGCATATGAGGAACACCAATGAATATAATCCATGAAAAAGGAAAATTTGGTGATATCTCACCTTGCCACTACATGAGTAAATAAAGTTGTATTGAAAAAGGAATTCGGTCAGGATAGTGACTTGTCCATCTATCTATCTTTAGCAAGAAGGGTACCATCAAGGATCAAATGAAGATCTTGCTATTATAGATTGGAAAAGCAAATATCTTAAGACCATTATTTAGTCATTACCTTTAGAGTTCTATTGACTAAAATAAGGGTATCCCACCATATCTAATCAAGTATGCTAGTATCTATGAGTTAGTAGTCGAAGTTATATACTTAAAGGGATGTTATAAGTCTCTAGACTTGAGTTTTCCTTGAAAGAAGTACTTGTCAAACTAAGTCAATTAAGGGTACGTGGTCAGTTGATGAGGACAGTAGCAACTGAGATAGGAGCAAAAATAAGAAGTGATCGAAACTAATATGGAAGATTTTCCAAACCCTAATGGCTACCATGACAAGGTGAAGAAGTTACTACTGACTTGGATTGAAAAGAAAGGTAGATAAGTACTGATCAATTTGGAGACCCCTGAGCTTATGACAAAGAAATATCTGGAAAGGGATCAACAGGTAATCAAATAAAGTCTTTCTATGTCTAAGGAAATGTTTATGCTTATCTGAGTCTTGTTGAACTTGTTGAGTTAACAACTTCAGTACAATTTGATATAATTGCTATTGGGGGAGAATTATGGCTATGAGAAGGCACTTGAAAGATAAAATAAGGAGGCACTTGAAAGATAAAAGTTGAGGAATTGAGAAAATCACTACTTATGAGGATACCTCCTGACAATACAGACTGCATGGTTGACGATAAAGCCTTAATAAAAGATTGGGCAATATATTGACATAGGGAATGGAAAGAGAAAAGTTGAGGAGGCTAGCACACTATAAGCATATACCAAGTACGAAAAATTAATTGAAGAAATTTCCTAAGGACTAACCCTACTGGATTGAGTATAGAACTTTTGGATTGAAAAAGTTACTAAGAAAATCATCAAGCAAAGAAAGGACAAAGAGGATAATGACAAAAAATTCAATCATGACCTAGTAAGGGTGCTCAGTTATAAATAAGAGACTTATGGCATGAATAGGAACATTGTTGGAAGAGACTTGTGGCATGAATAGGAACATTATTAGAAATCCTAATGACAAATTGATGTGAATAGTAAGATAGGCCTCTATACGGGAACATTTGACCTATGATGATGAATCAATCATTAACATTTGACAAGAGTTTGGATAAATTCTTTGAGAACTTCAGCATCTATGAAACTTGATGAACAATTCAGATATCCTAATTGTAATATGAGAAAGTATTATTAATGGAGGATGCTACTTAAATTATTTTATTCTGAATATAATATGGGTTGAGGAACCAAGTTATAGTAGAAAAGCTACAGACAGTTGAAATTCGAAGTTAATCAAGGGTTTGGCTTTTATCATTGATATACTTGGAGGACACATGCTACCATTAAAGTATCTGGGGAAAACATATAAAAGAAAGATGAGAAGCAAGGTTAGACATAACAGAGAGAAGGCCACTTTTCGAAGATCTTACTGATCAGAAGGAGACATTATTGTTGAAGAGATCACTAGATGAAAGACAAGAAGAAAAAGGGATTATCCTAAAAAGGACTATGAGAAATAAGTGAAAGAAGTATGGAGTAATTTATACATGAATAAAGAAGCATGATCCTACAAGGAGACTATCCTATACATGAGGAGAAAAGTATAGGCATCTAAGGATTTCGAGATAGATGAATTACCACTAGAAACTGGTATTGTTAAACTGGCATGTATAAGAGTATGCATCAGAGTACGCAGCGAAAACGACCCTTATAGGTGAGGCCTTATAGGAGGAATAATAGAAATGATAAATTGAGGATGAACCTAGATTTGATTCCTAAGGGGGAATGCATTCACCAAGAAATCATCTATGAGACAAATACCTGGAAGATGATAATTTATGGAATTTCGAGGATGAAATTCTTTTAAGGGGCTAATAATGTAATGACCCCAATTTTTGTAATATTAAAATCCCATGAAAAGTTTAGTTTTTGAAGATAAGGGCATTTTAGTCATTTCACTATTCACCCCAACTGAACCAAGAAATTTGGTCCTAAAAATGGTACCATTAGGTGCGTCTCTGAAAAAGGAATCGAACAAGACCAAAATCACTTAAAACGGAGTTAAACTGAGTAAGTTATAGCCCTTTGAAGTTCAAGGGCAAAACTGTAAATTTTTACAAAAACGGATTTAACCGCAAAACACAGGGGCCCGTTTTGATACGGGCACCCTTCATCTTCAACCTCCTAGAGGTTTCTGGAATGGTGGTGTTTCAAGGAGAAACCACCACCATTCTGGAGGTTTCTCCACCGCCATTCAAAGGCGGTTAGAACCCCTCCATAACCCTCTTTAAAAGCCCTATAAATAGAGCTCTTGGGCGCCTCTAATGGCAGCCCAAAATTTGGGAGAAAACCCATTGAGGAGCAACGACCTAGAGGAGAAAACATGGAGAGAAAACCAGCCACGAAGCAGGTACGCACAAAAAATCCCCAAACCCATCTTACCCACAGTCCTAGGCTCGGTTTCCCTAGGTTTTTGCATAAAAATCCATGCGGAATAGGTCTCTAGGGAATCACCAAGGACCCTGGGACGTACCCAGGGCCGCACTGGTTCCTCAGGGATGAACCAGGGCATCCCAAGGACGCCCCGGTCCCCCAACGACCAAGACGCCCAGACAGATCAGACGCGTCGAACGCGTCTGAGAGGAACCAAACGGGCGTGTCCATGGACGCGCCCGCTAAAGAGGAAAACGGGCGGAGCGTACCGCGCGTCTGCAGATGTGCCCGCTAAGGCACACACCACAGATGCGCCACGCGCTAGCAAAGGCATCGGTTTTGGTTTGTTAAGGAAGCCAGGGCGCATGACACTGACGCGTAGCGCCCTAGCATTCCGTCTTTTAATTCTTAAGGGTCTTATGTACGTGCGACACTAAAATACTTATAACTTGAGATCTAGAGCTCCGATTGAGGAGCCGCAAAAGGCGTTGTGTCTGTGTCAACGATGCGGACACATCCAAACTATAAAATCCCTGATCAAGGCCTAATCAAAGGTAGGCATGACCCTTAGAATAGGATGGTGGCGCGTGACCACTGAAATGGTTTTCAAATAGGGATGCATCCCGCCTTAGGAAATTAGGTATTGCATTTAAAAATGCATGAGAAAACCCGGGTCATCACAAGCTTCCTAGAGCTGAAGGGGAGGCTTGCCTTGACACTGGTGTTGTCCCTCACTGATGGTAGTGGCGGCTTCATGGTGTACAATGATGCCTCAGGATAGGGGCTGGGGTGTGTTCTCATGCAGCATGCCAAAGAGAGCCATTGGTAAGGAAAAATATTGGATATAGAGTAGAAGGTAGAACAAATCCAAAGGCTAATCTGACACTCTGATAATCCCAGGAGTGGAGAGTAAGGATCCTCTAGCCTGAGTCTCAAACTCTGGTATGTAAGCGAGAAGTGCAACTCCTCCTGAAACTGTATTATTGGTAAAAGAAACTAAACTTCCATTGCCAATTCAGGGGATTAGAAAAGCAAGCAAAGTCTTGCATATGCTTTGGGGCACTTAAAGAAGCACATGTAGAATTACCTCATGCATGACTAGGAGTTGGCTAATATCTTTTTTATCTAAAAGATCTAGCAGCATTATCTATATGGGGAGAAGTTTGATGTTTTTACAGATCATAAGCACTTAGAGCGACCTCAATATGAGTTAGAGGGGCTAGCTAGAATACTTAAAGAATTTCAATTTTATCATATTGAACCACTTGATAAGGCTAATGTAGTTGATGATGCCCTAAGTAGGAAGTCGAGGGGCATGATTTCCAACATCAATGTACGATCAACTTTATTAGATCAAATTTTACAAGAGTAGCAGACAAGTAGTGAGACTCAGGTGTTATGTGACAAAGAGGGTTTTGAGAAGGGAGCTGGTGTTAAAGAGATTTCATGGTAGACTGGTTGTGCCATCCCTTGACATAGGAGCTATTGAGAGCAACTCACTATTTTAAGTTCTCCATGACACAGGAGGTACAAAGATATACCATGATTTGAAGAGACAATTTTAGTGGCCATGAATGAAGAAGGACATTAGGCAATGTGTAGCATGGCATATTACTTATCAGCAAATCAAGGCAGAGCATCAGAGGCATTATTGCTATAAACTTCAAAGCTTCCAGTTTGGAAGTGGGACCACATTACAGTGGATTTTGTGGTTAGGTTGCATAGGATGTGTAGTGGACATGATGCAATTTGAGTTATTGTGGACTGACTCATTGAGTCAACTCACTTTTCACCTATTAGACAAAGACAATTACTAGAGAGTCTTGCTGAGCTTTATATCTGAGAGATAGTCAGCCTGCACTGAGTTCTATTGGTCATTATTTTAGACAAGGATAGTAAAAACATCTCGTTTTTGGTAGAGTGTGAGGAACAATTGGGGACCTCTAAGCGTTTTGGTACTGCATTTCATCCTTAGACCGACAGTCAGTCTAAGGGGATGATCCAAATGCTAAGAGCCTATGCATTAGACTAGAAGGGTTGGTTGGATGAGCATCTAGTAGAGTTCGCCTACATCAATAGTTATCACTTGAGTGTTGGTATGGCTCCATACGAGGCATTGTATGGTAGACCATGTGAACATTGACATGTTGGAGTAATGTATGTGAGAGGCAATTCATCATATCAAAGTTGATAGAGAAGTGTGCTAATAAGATGAGACTGATTCAGAGGTGTTTGTCAACTACTCAGAGGAGGCAAATGATCTATGCAGACCTGAGAAGGAGGCACTTAGAGTTCCATGTTAGGGACCACGTCTTTCTGAAGGTATCTCCAACCAAGGGTGTGATGAGATTTGGGGTGAAGGGTAAGCTGAGCCCTAGATATATAGAACCATTCATGATACTTGAGAGGATTGGTAGAGTTGTCTATGGGTTAGCACTACCTTCCTCACTAGTAGATGTGCATGATGTATTCCATGTTTCTATGCTGAGGACATACGTAGCATACCATACTCATATACTAGATTAGGTACTAGCCAACCTACAACCAGATTTGACCTTGTAAGAGTAACCGGTATAGATACTTGATAGGAAGGAGAAGATTTTGAGGACCAAGATGATTCCCCTCATTAAGGTCCTCTGGCAACATCACTCATATGTGGAGGCCACATGGGAGGTTGAGGAGGATAGGAGGTAGCATTTTTCAAAGTTGTTTTGTCTTATTTGATCCACATTTAGCAATTTTGAGGACAAATTTTTTATAAGGGACGAAGAGTGTAAGGCATGTAAACATATAATTGCAACTAATAAATCAATGCATTTACATAAAGTAGGGTAATTTTTTCATTTATTTAATTAATTATTATGTATATGTCTTAATTGTTAATAAAGAAATTTGAATGAGCGCATCAAAGAATTACATTAGGATAATAATTAAGGAGTGATTGTTGGGGTGATTTGGAAGTTTAGAAATAAATTCTCAAGATGATTGAAAGATTAAAAATCACATTAAGTAATTGCTAAGTAATTTTTTGAAAAATAATTAAAATTAAAAATGGGGATAAAATGAGGAATTAGTAGGTCATTTGTGAAAGGGGAGTCTTAGCTTAAGCCTAACGTAAAACACATAAAGAAATTCCAACTAATTAGGTAGGAATGGAAAGCTAATTATAATATTGGTCAGGGTGTAAATGCAAAATTTACCCTGGCCAGGATATAATTGAGAAAAATGTGTGAAATGCAAAGTTTTAATTGAATCCAGACAAGTGGGCCTTAATGCAATAGATGGGATCTGGGCCATCACAGGGGACATAGACCAAAGGTAGTCGTTTCCCCACTTAAGGCCACCTATCCATCCCTCTTATACAATGCACCTAAGTATAAAATGAAGGAAAAAAATGGCGTGGGGCCCTGGAATTCCAACTCATGCGTAGAGAAGAGAGGCAGTTGCAGAGTGAGTGGAGAGAGAGTTGGGAGAAAGGCAAGCTGGGAAGGAGGAGAGGACTGAGTGTGAGCTCTTCAAATCCAAAGGAAAAGGAGAGAAGTAGCTTAGGGAGGGGCTCAATGTGAAGTTCAGCCAAGTTGGAGCTCCATGTAGAGAGCAGGAAAACTTGCAACACAGAAATTTTTTTAGGTGTCCTAAGTTCATTTTTAGTTAGGGGACTTTTCTTGGAAGAATTACTAATATCAGCTTATTTATCCAAGCAAAGCTTGGCTAAAGCAACTTGTTTTCTACAGATTTTACCTGGAGTTTTTCTCTGTAGCAGAAATGCCATGTATAGGAAGTTTTCAATGGTTTACCTATTATGCTGGTCTAGATATGCATTAGGCTAATTTTCTTGTTTGCATGAAGCATTCACGTGATGCTTTTTAGTTGGTAGAAATTGAGATTTATTAGTGGTTGTTGGTGCTCTGTTTGGGGAACTATAGGCAGTGTGAAAACAATCGACGATTCACACACCTAAATGCCTCTGTAATTCACCTTCTTTTGAAAAGGCCTTTATGAGTTCCTCGTTTGCTTGAATGAACTTCCATCTAATGCACTAAGGTAGGGATTTTTACATTAGTTAATGGAGCTTCACTTGTTACAAACCAAAACAGGGGACTGAGTGCACCCTGTTTTCCAGCACATAGTTGCAGAGAGATGGGGTTCAATTCTAGCTTAAAATCTTGGATTTGAACTCAATTTTTAGGGAATCAAATCATGGGTTTTCAAGATAGCATACAAAAATTCAATTTTACACTAAATGTCCTATGAAATTGAAATTGACCTTATAACTTTTTGTTTTGAGGGACTCAAGCAGGGAGGAGCAGCACCATTTCTACAAGATGCATGCAAGAAATGGTGCCACTTCCTGCTACCTACTGGGTTTCCTTGAACGTACCTGATAAATGAAAAGGGGTTCGAATAAAAATCAGAAATATTGGAGTAAATTAATCCAAATATTGCAACTGTGACATTTGAATCATGAACAAAATCAACACACACCATTTTTCCTACTTGGTTTATGCTGGGGAGGGAAAATGGAGCCTTTTCTTTTCCCTTTGATTATAAATCTACTTAAAATGTGCCAGGAATTTTGGTTGATCACTACTTGATGATACAGAAGAAAATGGAATGCTTAAGCTAGATTTTTGCACTAAATTTGGTAACACACGATTTTTCCCATGATGCTGAAATTTGAATGCATGAATAACACCTATGCTGGAAATTGGAAATGACTCTATTACTTGTTGCTGGAATTTGAGAGTGTCTGAACTACAATTTGTGCTAGAAATGTGAACATTTAAGCTACTTTATGCTGGAAATATGAGCACTTGAACAACATAATGTTCTGGAAAACTTGG
Source organism: Warburgia ugandensis (assembly GCA_035236585.1). Classification (NCBI taxonomy): domain Eukaryota; kingdom Viridiplantae; phylum Streptophyta; class Magnoliopsida; order Canellales; family Canellaceae; genus Warburgia; species Warburgia ugandensis. The sequence goes on from CP141128.1 coordinate 28,206,223, forward strand.
TAATGCATAAACTAATGAAGAATGTAAAATGTTGACTATGCTTGTGCTGAAAATTTGAATATGCCTAACCATTCCTTTACTAAAAACTTTGAATGCTTGAACAACTAGATTAGATTCTTGTCTTAATCACTTATGCGTTAATCCCCTATGTCATAAATCACTTAGGCTTACCTATGACTTAGTACCTAATCCTTAGTCTCCTAAGACTTAATTTCTTATGTCTTAATCTCTTGTACCTTAGTCTCAAATGACTTAATTACTTATGCCTTAGTCTCTTATTGTGACGACCTGGGTTTCATATGATGCAAATTTCATAAAAAGGCGAGATCTCTTGCTTTAGAAATATGAAATGCATGAAAATCTTTTGTTTTGGAAAGCAATCTTTCATATAAAACCCCGAGTGTCAGAACACATTTTCAAATCATATAGCCATGGCATAATTTGAAATCAACTCCATTCCCAAGAAAGTGTTAGTCACAGCCCCATCTACAAAGAATAACTACAATCAAGTAACATTCACTAAAAGATAAGATAGGGGTTTACTTACTTGTACTTAATTTGGATGTTCTCTGTCACGGGTGTATCCTGTCCTTAAGTGTTTACTTGTATATGAAAAATATTAAGGATTGGGTGAGTATACACTATACTCAGTAGGAGTCTATCACTACTAGTTTTACAATGCATGCTATGTTTTAAACCATATGTTCTTTAAACCATGTGCATGTTTAGACACTCATGTTCAATATCGATATTAAAAGCCATTGTCAAAATAGAATACTAACGACTTAAAGAATCGCATAATCTAAGTCAAAAGTAACATAGATATCATAAACATATACTATGATATGCATAATATGCTCAACTGAATCCAACTCATGGATCTATGGTTGACCATACTCATGTCATGCCATATGCATGCAAGTAAATCCTGAAAAGCATAGGGCACACTATGCCCACGACCTCAGCACCGTGTGGTCCCCGGGTACTTAGGGATTCTCGGTCATAGTATGAGATTATACCTTAAGTCCATGTTAGTTTAAATTGAGTTATTAAGGTATATTAGTTGGAAATCATGTTAGAGTTATTTTTAAGTACCTTGTCTCATTATCATTAAGTGTTAAATTATGTAGTTTTATGCTTTGAATTTATAATTAATTTATGGCTAAATGTTATTAGTAGATCTACTTGTTATGAGATAAAGAGCATAAAACATCAAAAATCTATTCTAATGAGAAAGTAGAGTTTCATGACACAAATAAGAATGGAGTACTTTGGCCTTGATTAGTAAGGGCTATAGTTAGTAGGACAATATAAGGATTATCAAATCCTTGGCCCAAACTAGGGGAAGAATAATAAATCCCATGAATGACATTATAAATATTCATGGACTTAATTAAAATCCATTAAAAAGAGTATTTAGGGTAAACATGCTTATAGGAACCTTATGAAAGGTTGAGCTATGGTCATTCTAGTGAATGATGAACATAGTGGTTAAGGGGGTTATCTAATAGAGCCTCGCTCTTTCCCTATCTTCCGTTGATGTTTGTGAGGTCTAAACACCTCCTTACATGAGGATTGAAGTAACCACTTTGTGTTCACCCATTCAGGTAGTAAGCCTTAGCCAATTGGAAATAAGAGGAGCAGTCTAGATTTAGGTTTGAATAAGTTACCTTCAACCAGCACATTAACTGGTTGAGTAATAATAATAAGAGCATAAAAGGTTAGTAAATTACCCAACCCTAATAAAAATAGTAAGTAAGATAAGGATGATCAAACAAGATCCATTAGATCTTGGATGATCAAGAACAATAAGAATAAGAATACTATATTGTACTTAGTATGCATGTTATAGTTCATTAGATTAGATAATCCAAACCCTTGATCAAAGATGATTCAAGGAAGAAAACTAAGATCATCCTCCTTAGGAATGATCCAATAACTGAACTTAGATCAAAGAAGAACTAGATGATAGAAGATTTAGGACCCTGATCTTTACTAACAGGTGTAGATTGTAAATCAATGGATCTATGAAAGATCAAGATCAAGGAGATGGACACACAAAGACTTAGAGATAGAAAAATACTTAGATAAGAATGATCTAAAGATCATTCTAAACATCAAATCCAGTGATCAATAGGATGGTTCATAATTTATATATTGACAATACGTATGGATGTATAGATCATATACATCAGTCAGGATCATGGAAGATTTGGGAAAAGAGATCACTCCTTAAAGGTAGGAGGATTTGATGGATGCATTTACATGAGATATACATGATTGTACTCATGATCTTATGCTGACAAGATTAATGTTAATACTTGTATTAAATCTCTTGAAAACCTTATGATCCAACCAAACACATATAAGATGGTTAAAGACTAAACTATAAGTGAATAGGGAACTAGAAAATATTTCAGCCCTAAGTAAACAGACATATGGTCTGATATATATGAAATCTATTTTGCATACAAGCTCAGAGGCTTGTGAGTTGTTTTAATAGGCATAAGCCTAGGAAAATGCTATTGCTAGAGGAGTTATGAGGGTTTGGCCACCCGCTCCTTGAAATTTGATGATATGATGATACCTTGCCAAAGAGAGGCTAAAAGTCGAGTGGTGGCAATTATGGGAAGGCCACCACTGTGAAAGTCTTGCCCCCCCATACGGGCAGTGACATAATATTTTCCACCGTGGTATCAGTGGTGAACAGGGCAGTTATCAGAGTGCACTAGTACGGATCAGACTGCAGCATAGCAACCTTTCTGATTATTTTGCACTATGATGCATATGAGAATAAGCATAGTGAAATGCCTTATGTTGTAGCATAATGAAATGCTAGGTAATTGTATATTACCAATATTTCCCAAGAAGGAAAATTCCCAGTATAAGATTAGCTGTAATACTAAATTCTCAAAATGAAGAGAATTGATTAGCTTAGTTGGGAATGATATTTTACTATTTTCATAAATTTAACTGGTTTACTCATGAAGAGTATGTATGTATATAGATATACATAACTCATAAAGTAAAGAGTATGTTTAAGGAAAATGAGATTATGAAGCATTGAAATTACCTTGTCAATTATTATGTTTCTTGAATCCCCTACCAAGCATTGCTTGCTGAGATATTGTACTTGTTGCAATATCTCAGATACAGGGAAGGAGAGTTAGGAGCTCAAGATGATAGAAGACTTGAACAAAATAATCTTCAAGGTATACCCTTGAAGACATGTATTTTTCTTTGTTGAGAGTTTTATTGTATGGTGAGCTTGAGTTTTGGATTATGTAATTTGGACAAGTATTGTAATAGATTTGGCTATACTGTGAACCACTGGATGGATCCTAGAGTTTAATAAAAGTATATTCCTTCAATGGAATTTTATTTTGTACACAAATTGTACATATGTTATGTATGAAGTGGTGACTTGGGTTTTCAAAACAAGTTCTAAAGAAAATAATTTCTGCTGTTTTGTTTTGCGAAATTTTTTTACACTCTTAAGGGCTCTGCCTTTCAAAATACTTTGCAAATCATGTTACAAAAGCCCGGGTCATCACACAAGGGCCCTAGGGACATTGTTTTTCATCAATACTAAGGTAAGCACTACATGAGTAGTGGTGAGCCATGAGTTTAAGGATTTGCATCAAGGCTTTTGGCAAGTGCTCCTTGAGTTTAAGGATTTGCATCAAGGCTTTTGGCAAGTGCCCCAAATCATTTGTCATCAGGCCTAGGACCCTATGTTAGGATGTGTAGTTGGCCACTATCCTCTCAGATGAGATTGATACCAGCCCTGCAATGGAGAAAATAAGCAGTAGGAATAGCTTCTCATAGGAAAGTGCTTTGGGTGGTAGCTAGGCAGACCCCCATGAGGTCTAGTGAGTAGAGGCTATACAGTATCCACAAGCCCATGTAAAGGCCACAGTAGTAGCCAGTAAGTGATGGTAAGGTCCTATGAGCATATGTATGTATGTGATGTAAGCATGCAGGGCATGCCGATCATTTCTCAAGATTTCAAACTTTATCCCTTGTCATAGGACTATATGCCATTGTATCATCCCTAATGATAGGACTATGTGCCATTGTATTGTGGAGCAATTAGTTTTCTACACAATGTGCGCATGGAACACACTAGTTCAGCTTTAGTTGTTTCAAGCACACTATATTGACAGGCTTATTAGTTTCTTTTCAATATTGTAGATGATTTGAGATCACCAATTTTCTTCATGGATCTTTGTTTTACATATTGTGATTTTTCACTTCAAAAACTATGTATATATAGATACATAAACCTATACAAAATGCTATTTGTATTCCTTATTTTAGGCGTGTCAACTCATATTAGTTTTTTTTCCTATCGTGGAAGTTGTTTTGCTCACCCCCCTACAACCAACATTTTAAGTGACATTTCAAATAGCCCGTGTGAGGGACTCAAGGAAGGCAAAAGTACCTGGATTAGTTTAGATGTGAGATAAGAATGTTTTGGTGAAGTCATTTTGATGGAAATCATGCATAGGATTTCTTTTTGGGGCGGTATATAATTTAATTTTATTGACACATTGGATGATTCTGTGGTAGGTATCTCTAACCATCTTAGGTTAGAAGACTATTATTTTACATATATGTGGAGGTTTTACCATAACACCTGGAAAGAAGTTGATGAATTTCCAAAATTACTTATATATTATCACTGTGATCCTTTTTCTTTTTTTTTTAATAAGAAATTTTTTGTTGTTTTCTAAGGTTGAAAATAGAAAAATATTTGTAAAAATCGGGATGTTACAGGAAATCAATCAAACCATCCATTTTGATTGAAACATCATATCTCATTGATCTAACAATTCATTTTGATTTGATCCAATTGATTCACTCTATAATTTTTATCAATTTTCATCACTTCACATCAAATCATTGGATATAGTTGATCCAACCACCAATTTTCATTGAATCATTAGATCGTGTCAATCCATTTGTTGATTTTACATCAAAGCATCTTATAACATTGATTCAAATTATTATTTTAATCATATCATCTTATCTCATCCATCCAACCAAATATTTTCAACAAATTATTTGATCTCATCTGTCTATTAATCAATTTTTGTCAAATTATTTGATCTAATCAATCCAATAATTTTTTTTCCAAATTATCTGATAATTTATTGTAATTAAATAACTAGATATCATCAATCTAGCTGTAAATTTCAAAAAATCATCATATCTCACTTATCTGACAATTGACTTTCATCATATCATATGATATTATCAATCTAATAGTCAATTTACATTGAATCATTAAATTTCAATAATTCAACTAGTGATTTTCATCAAATCATTGAATCTAGTCAATCTAAATATTTGTTATCATCAAATTATTAGGTCTCGCCACTCTGAAAGTATATTTAACCAAATCATTGGATCATGTTGAAGCAACCATCGATTTTGATCCAATCAGTAGGTCTCATACTAAATGTTGAATTTCATCAAATCATCTAGTTCTCGTTGGTCCAACCATTTACTTTAATCAAATCATTAAATCTCATCAATTTAATTGTTCATATTCATCATATCACTGGATCTCATCAAACTAACCACATTGGATCTCATTGATCCAACCATTGTTTTTGTTTAGATGATCAGATCTCATCCATTATTTTCATCAAATTATCATATCTCATAGATTCAATTATTGATTTACATAAAAATATCAGATCTCGTTGATCTAAATCTTGATTTTCATGAAATCATTGGATCTAATTAATCCACTCACTGATTTGTGTCAAATTATAAATCATTGGACAACATTGATTTCATCGTCAATTTCCATCATATCATTAGATCTCATCCATCTAACTATTCATTTTCATCAAATTGTTGAATCTTGTTAATTCAAAACTTTGTTTTAATCAAAACATAGGAACTCCTCAATCCAATAGTCAATTTTCTTATATCATTAGATCTTTTCGATCTGACTATTAATTTTCATAAAATCCTTGAATCTCGTCTATCAACCCTTGAATTTTGTCAAATGATCAAATATAACTGGTCCAACCCTGATTTTCATCAAATTATTGGATCTCATCAATCCCACATTTCTTATTCATTAAATCATAGTATTTTAATTATCTAACTCTTATTCTTGTTAAATCATCAGACCTAAAGAATCTTTTTGTTGATTTTTATCAAATCATTGCATCTTAGTAATCCAACACTTGATTTTCATAAAATCATTAATTCTCATTGATTTGCTCATACAATTTCATCAAATTTCTTAGATTCAACTAGTGGTTTTCATCAATTCATTAAATTTTAATAAATTTAGCATTAATTTTCATTAAATTATTAGATCTTGTTGATTTGTTCATTGATTTTATCAAATCATTGGATCTAATAACTAATCATTGACTTTAATCAAATCTTTAGATCTCATGTATCAAACAGTTGATCTTCATCTAATCATCATATATCTCAATTCGACTATCAATTTACATCAAATCATCTAATCTCAATAATCCAATTACTGATTTTAATCGTATCATAAGAGTTTGTTTATTAGAAAATCAATTCTCACCATGTCGTTGGATCTCTTTATTACCACACTTGAATATATTCGAAACATCAAATCACATCTATTTGGTAATCAATTTACATTAAATCATTGGATCTCGTTGACCTGACAATTGATTTTGGTTAAATTATTGTTTCACATAAATTCAATTGTTGATTTTCATTAGATCATTGGATCTCATCTATCCAACCATCAACTTTCAGTAAATTATTGGATCTCATTGATCAAATAATTAACGTTCATCATATCATCGAATTTTCTCAATCCGAACTGTAATTTTCATCAAATCACTAGATTTCATTGGACCACCATGCATTTTCATTGAGTTATGAGATCTCATCAATGCAACCATCAATTTTCATTAAATCTCCAAATCTCATCAACTCATCGACCCTCATAAACACAATGGTTAAATTTAAATGAATTATTGGAGCTCATTGCTCTAGTCATCATTTTCACTGAATCTAGTAGATTCTACTACCAATTTTAATGAAATAATCAAAACTCATTGATCCAAGCCTTTATTTTTACCAAGTCAGTCGATCTCATTGATCCTAACTTTAATTTTTGTCTCATAGAATTGATCATCAATTTTCATCATATCAATGGAACTAGTCAATCCAACCATTGATTGTCATTAAATCATTGGATCTCATAAATTCAATTGTTACCTTTTGTCAAATTATTAGATCTCATGAATCAAACCCTATTTTTCATCAAATCATTGGATCTCATTAGTTCAACCATTGAATTTTCATAATATCATAGATATCGTTGATCTGATTATTGATCTTTATCTAATCTTTGGATCTTGCCGATGTAATCATTAGTTTTCATCAAATCATTAGATGTCTTTGATTTTATTATTTATATTCAACAAATCATTAGATCTCATTAATCTAATCATTGATTTTAAGTAAATCACCATATCTCATTGATCAACCTTCCATTTTGTCATATCATTGGATATCGTCAACCGACTAGTAATTTTTATCAAATTGTCCAATCTCATTGATTCAACCAATGATCTCTATGAGTCATCAAATCCCATTGATTTGCCTTTCAATTTTTTGCTAATTCTAAAATCCTATCGACTCTAAAATCAATTATAAGGATTGGAGGTGACTCTTTCTCAAATTCAAATAATCGAAGATGATGCTTCCTCAAATAAGAAAAATATGTCATGATCTTAGAGGTTTTCGTTTCCCAAATTAGTTAAGATTGGAGGTGATCTTCTATCAAATCCTAAGAATCAAATTGATTCTTTCTCAAATCTAAAAGAACAAAGCAATTTTTCATCAAATCATTGACGCTCGTTGATCTAACCCTCCGCCTTCAACCAATCTAATTAATTTGACCATTGTTTTTTTGTGACATCATTGAATCTCATTGATCTATCCATTAATATTCATCAAATCATCTAATCACATTGGTTTTTTGAACATCCCTTTATTATAAACTTCCAAAAATTAATTTTCTTCAAATTATAGGATCATGTCAATTTGATGAATGAAAATAATTAAATCACTAATCTCTTTGTTCTGCTATATGATTATCATCAAATCATCAAATTATAACATGTATCCTAATTATAATTTTCAATACATCTTATCTTATCAATCTAACCATTGATTTTCAACAAATCACTTGATCTCATTCATCTATCTATTAATTTTTGTCAAATTATCAGATCTCATCAATTCTATAAAAAAAAAATAAAAATTATATGTTAATTCCTTGAAATTAAATCATTAGATATCTTCATCTAGCAATTAATTTCATCAAATTATTGAATCTCACTTATCTAACTTTGACTTTCATCAAATCATTTGATCTTATAGACGTGATAGTCAATTTTCATTGAATCTCCTTAATAGATTATTGATTTTCACTAAATCATTGGATCTTGTAGATTTGGATATTTCTTATGACCAAACCATTAGATCAAATCATTGAACTGACCATCAATTTTTATCCAATCAGTGGGTCTCATACTGAATGCTTATTTTCATCAAACTCTTCCATGTCTTGTTTGTCCAACTTTTAATTTTTATCAAATCATTAGGCATCATCAATTTAATGGTTGATTTTCATCAAATCATGGGATCTCTTCAATCTAACCAATGATTTTCAACGAATCATTAGATTTCATTGATCCAAGCATTGATTTTGTTTAGATGATCAGGTTTCATCCATTTGACCATCAATTTTCATCAAATTATCTGATCTCATTGATTCGATAATTGATTTCCATAAAAGAATATATCAGATGTCATTGATCTAAAGCTTGATTTTCATGAAACCATTAGATCTCATTAATCTACCCATTGATTTTTATCAAATTATAAATGATTGGATATTCATGATCCTATCATCAATTTTCATCACATCACTAGGTCTCATGAACCAAACAATTCTTTTCCATTGCATTCATTTTCATCAAATGATTGAATCTTTTCAATTCAAAACTTGGTTTTAATGAAAACATAGGATCTCCTCAATCCAACTATGAATTTTCTTGTATCATCAGATCTTATGGATGCCATTATTGATTTTCACAAAATCTTTTAATCTCATTAGTCAATCCTTAATTTTTGTCAAATGATCAAATCGAACTGGTCCAACTATTGATTTTTCATCAATCTCACATTTTCTAATCATCAAATCATAGCATTTCAATTATCGAATGGTTTATTTTTATTAAATCATTGGATCTGGAAAAATCTTTTCATTTATTTTCATCAAATCATTGCATCTTGGCAATCTAATGCTTGATTTTCATTATATCGCTAATTATCATTTATTTGCCCATATATTTTCATCAAATCTCTTAGATTTGACTATTAACTTTCATCAAATTTCAATACTTTTAGCCTTAATTTTTTTATCAAATTATTACATCTCATTGATCTGATCGTTGATTTCATCTAATCATTAGATTTCATAATTGACTATTGACTTTCATCAAATCATTGGATCTTGTCTATTTGAATGTTGATTTTCATCCAATCATCAAATATGTCGATTTGACCATCAATTTACATCAAATCATCTAGTCTCAATGATATGACTTTTGATTTTAATTAAATCATAGGAGTTTGTCCATTAGAACATTAATTTTCATCATGTCATGGATCTCTTTGATCCCACACTTGAATTAATTTAAAACATCATATCTAATCTATCTAATAATCAATTTACATCAAACCATCAATTGTCGTTACCTAACATATGATTTTGATAAAATCATTGGATCACATAAATTCAATTGACAATTCTCATTATATCATTAGATCTCGTCCATCCACCCTTTAACTGTTAAAAACTATCAAATCTCGTTGATCCAATAATTAATTTTCTTCAAACCATAGAATATCGTCGATCCAAACTTTGAAAATCACTATATCTCATCACTTCAGCATACATTCTCATCAAGTTATCGGATCCCGTTGATTTGACCAATGATTTTCAGTAAATCATTTGATCTCATTTATCTAACTATCAATTTATATCCAACCATTTTATATCATTAGTACAACCATAAATTTTCAATAAATCTTTGAATCCCATCAACTCATCGACCCTCAAAGATGTGAAGGTTGAATTTAAACAAATGATCAGAACTCATAATCAAAACATCATTTACATTGAGTCTCATAGATCTGATTGCCAATTTTAACAGAATTATCGAAACCTATCTATCCCATACCTTCATTTTCATCAAATCAATGAATCTCATCTATCTTAACTTTAACTTTTGTCTCATTGATTTGACCATAAATTTTTGGCACATCATTGGATCGCATCAATCCGACCATTGATTGTCATTAAATCGCTAGATCTCATAGATCCGACTGTTACTTTTTATCAAATCATTAGATCTCATTGATCAGACAGTAATTTTCATCAAATCATTTGATCTTACTAGTTCGACCATTGATTTTCATAATATCATTGATATTGTTGCTTTGATTGTTAATCTTTATCTAATTTTTAGATCTCATTAATCCAATCATTAGTTTTCATCAAGTCATTCGATGTCACTGCTCTTAATATGTATATTAAAAAAATCATTAGATCTCATTGAACCAATCATTGATTTTAAGTAAATCACCATATCTTAGCTATCAAATCATTCATTTTTGTCCCATTATTAGATCTCGTCAACCGACACTAATTTTAATCAAATCATCCAATCTCATTGATTCAACAAATGATCTCTATGAGTAATCAAATCTCATAGATTCACCTTTCAAGTTTTTGCAAATTCTAGAATTCTATCAACCCTAAAATCAATTCCAAGGAATGGAGGTGACTCTCCTCAAATTCAAGGAATGGAAGGTGATTCTTATCAAATTAGAAAAGTTGGATGTGATCATTCCTCAACCTTCTAAGATCAAAGATTTCCTTTCTCAAATCAAATAAGATCAAAGGTGATCTTCCATCAAAACCCAAGAATTGAGTTGATCCTTTCTCAAATCTAAAAGAACAAAGTGATCATTTATCAAAATCATAGGATCTTGTTGATATAACCCTCCATCTTCATCAAATTATCCAATCTTGTCAATCTGATTGTTGGTTTTTATGAAGTCATCAAATCCATTGATATAACCTTTAATATTTATAAAATCACATTTTCTTTAAAAACATCACTTTATCACGTCCTTCTAAAAATTAATTTTCTTCAAATTATGGGAGCTTGTCAAATCGACGGATAAAAATTGTTAAATCACTGATCTTATTGTTCTACTCTAATATTTTCATCAAATTAGTAGATCTCATTAATTTTACCATTATTCTTAATCAAATCATTTGATCTTATTGATTATATTGTCAATTTTCATTAATCATTAATTTGACACAGGATTTTCATTTATTCATTGAATTTTGTCAATCCAACCTTCAATTTTGAATCACCAGATATCGTTGATCTAACAATTGATTTTGATATGATCTAGTCGATCTGCCCTTTAATTTTCTTTAGATTTCATCGATTTTCATCAAATTATAGGATATCGTTGAGCCAACCACCAATTTTCATTGAAACATCAGATCTTCTCAAGTCATTTGTTGATTTACATCAATGCATCTTATAAAATTGATCTAAATTATGATTTCATCATATTATGTTATCTCATTGATTCAAGCAATTATTTTCAACAAATGATGTGATCTTATCCATCTATCAATAATTTTTTGTCAAATTATTGGATCTCATCAATCCTATAATGTTTTCTCAAATTATTTGAAATTTATCATAATTAAGTCACTAGATATTGCCAATTCAGCTGTGAATTTAATCAAATCATTTGATCTTATTGATCCGATAGTCAATTTTATTAAATTATTGAATCTCATTAATTCCACTATTAATTTTCATAAAAAATAATCGATCTCATTGATCTAAAGCTTCATTTTCATGAAATCATTAGATCTCATTGATTCATACATTTATTTTTATCAAATTATAAATCTTTGAATATTAATGACCTAATCATCAATTTACATCATATCATTAGATGTCATTGATGAAAATATTCATTTTCATCAAATCATCAAATCTTGTCAATTCAAAACTTGGTTTTAATCAAAAGTTAGGATCTCTTCAATCCAATTGTCAAATTTTTTATATGATTAGATCATGTTGATATGACCATTGATTTTCATAAAATCTTTGAATCTCATCAATGACTCTTCATTTTATGGCAAATGATAAAATCTAACTAGTCCAACCCTTGATTTTCATCGTATCATCATATCTAATCAATCCTACATTTTCTATTAAACAAATCATAGTATTTCAATTATCCAAAGGTTGATTTTCACTAAGCCATTGGATATGAAGAATCTTTTTGGTGATTTTCATCAAATAATTACATCTCGGCAATCCAATGTTTGATTTTCTTTAACTTGCTAATTCTCATTGATCTGCCCATGATTTGAATCAAATCATAAGAGTTTGTTAATTAGATCATCAATTTTCATCATGTCATCAAATCTCTTTGATCCCACACTTGAATATATTCGAAACATCAAGACTCGTCTATTCGATAATCAATTTACATCAAATCATTGGATCTCGTTAACTTGACAATTGGTTTTCATCAAATAATTGCGTCACATAAATTCAATTTTCATTAGTTCATGGATCTCGTCCATCCAACCACAAACTTTCTACAAATTATAGGATCTCCTTGTTCCAATTGTTAATTTTGATCAAATCTCATCAATCTGAACCTTGATTTTCAACAAACCACTGGATCTCATTGGTCAACCACACAATATCATCAAGTCATCGGATCCTATTAATCTAACCATTGATTTTCATTAAGTCATTAGATCTCGTCTATCTAAACATTAATTTCCATTTAATCCTTTTATCTCGCCAATACAATCATCAATTTTCATTAAATCTTTGAATCTCATGAACTCATCGACCCTTGTAGATACAAAGTTGAAAGCTCATGACACAATCATCTTTTTCGATGAATCTCATAAATCAAATTCCCAATTTTAATGAAATAATCAAAATTCATAAATCCAATTCTTCATTTCCATCAAATCAAATGATCTCACATATCCCAACTTTGCTTTCTCTCTCATAGAATTGACCATCAATTTTCATCGTACCACATGATCTCATCAATCCAACCATTGATTATCATTAAATAATTGGATCTCATCAGTCTGATCATTACTTTTTATTTTATTAAATCATTGTATCTCAATGATTTTCATAATATCATTGAAATCATTTATGTAATTGCTAATCTTTATCTAAACTTTGGATCTCGTCAATCCAATCATTAGTTTCATTAAATTGCTAGATGTCATTGATCTTGCTATTTATATCCAACAATTTAATAGATCTCATTGGTCCAACCATTAATTTTAAGTAAATTACCATATCTCCTCGATCAATCCTTTAATTTTTATCAGATCTAGTCAACCTAACCACTAAATTTTATCAAATTGTCCACTCTCGTTGATTAAACTAATTAGCTATACAAGTCATCAAATCACATTATCTACCTTTTAATTTGTTGCAAATTCTAGAATCCAATCAACCATAAAATCAATTATAATGATTGGAGGTGGACTCTTCCTCAAATTCAATGAATCGAAGGTGATCCTTTCTCAAATAAGAAAAATTAGATGCAATCTTTCTTTAAATTTCTAGGATCAATTTTTTTTCCTTTCTCAAATTAGATAAGATTAGAGATGACCTTTTGTCAAACCCCATGAATTAAGTTGATCCTTCCTCAAATCTAAAAGAATAAAGTGATCCTTCATCAAATCATTGGATCTTGTTGATCTAACCCTCTATCTTCGTCAAATCACCCAATCTTGTCTATCTGAGCATTTATTTTTATCAAGTCATCGAATCTTGTCGATCTAATCATTAATATTCATCATATCCTCGAATCATGTTTGGTTTTCAAATCATCACTTTATCACATCCTTTCAAAACTTAATTTTCTTCAAATTAAAGGATCTCGTCAATTTGACAAATGAAAATAATTAAATCACTAATCTCATTGTTCTGCACTATGATTTTCATCAAATTAGTAGATTACATTGATTTGACCATTAATTTTATGTAAATCATCTAATATTATTGATTAGATTGTTAATTTTCATGAAATCGTTGGATGTCCTCTATCTAACCTTTGATTTTTATCAACTCATCAAATTTCGTCAATCCAAACATCAACTTTGATTGAATAATCAGATCTTGTTAATCTAACAATTGATTTTGATTTGATTTTGTAGATCTTCCCTTTAATTTTCATTGGATTTCATTAATTCAATCATTATTTTTCATCAAATCATTGAATATTGCCTATCCACACATGAATTTTCATTGAATCATCTGATCTTGATAAGCCTTTTGTTGATTTACATCAAAGCATCTTATAACATTAATCCGAATAATAATTTTCATTACATCATTTTATCTTTTTGGTCCAATCATGATTTTCAGTAAATCATCTGATCCCATCCATAAATCTATTATTTTTTGTCAAATTATTAGATCTCATCAATCCTATTTCAAATTACATATTAATTTGTTGTAATTAAATTATTGAATATTGTCAATCTAGTCGTAAATTTCATCAAATTATTGGATCTCACTTATCTACCTTTGATTTTCATCAAATCATTTGATCTTATCAGCATGATTATCAAATTTCATTAAATCATTGAATCTCCTTAATTTGATTATTGATTTTCATTATGCCATTTGGATCTCATAGATCTGAATATTTCTTATCATCAAATATTAGATCAAGTCATTGAAATGACCATCAATTTTTATCTAATCAGTGGGTCTCATATTGAATGCTTATTTTCATCAACTCTTCTAGATCTTCTAGGTCTAACTCTAAATTTTTATCAAATCATCAAGTCTCATAATTTTAATGGTTGATTTTCATGAAATGACAAAATGTTGTCAATTAACCAATGCTTTTCAACATTGATTTTGTTCAAACAATTAGGTCTCATCCATTCAACTATCAATTTTCATTAAATTATCATATCTCACCGATTCAATAATTGATATCATAAAAAAAAATAAAAATCGAGTCTCATTACTCGAAAGCTTGATTTCATGAAATTATTGGATCTCATTGATCTACCATTGATTTTTATCAAATTATAAATCATTGGATATTCTTGATCCAATAATCAATTTTCACCATATTAATAGATGTTGTTGATCAAATAATTCTTTTGCTTTAGATCATTGAATCTTGTTAATTCGAAACATAGGATGTCCTCAATCCCATTGTCAATTTTCTTATATCATCAAATCTTGTCAACCAAACAATTGTTTTTCATAAAATGGTTGAATCTCGTTGATCGACCCTTGATTTATGTCAAATGATCAAATCTAAATGGCCCAACCCTTGATTTTCATCAAATTATCAGATCCCATTAATCTCACATTACCTAATCATCAAGGATCGGTATTTTAATCATCCAATGCTTAATTTTTTATCAAATCATTGAAACTAAAGAATCTTTTCATTGATTTTCATCAAATAATTGCGTCTTGACCATTAAACGATCTTTTCATTGATTTTCATCATATCATTCCATCTTGGCAATCCAACACTTTACTTTCATTAATTCGCTATTTCTCATTGATTGCACATACATTTTCATCAAATCTCTTATATCCGACCATTGGTTTTCATCAAATTTTAATAATTTAAGCCATAATTTTTATCAAATTATTAGATTTCTTTGATATGATCCTTGATTTCATCTAATCATTAGATTTCATAACTGACCCTTAATTTTTATCAAATTATTAGATTTCTTTGATATGATCCTTGATTTCATCTAATCATTAGATTTCATAACTGACCCTTGACTTTTATCAAATGATTAGATTCTACGATCCAACCCTTCATTTTCATCCGATCATCAGATATGATGATTCAACCATCAATATATATATATATATATATCAAATTACTTGGTCTGAATGATCCTACTGCTGATTTTAATCCAAATCACAAGAGTTTGTCTATCAAAACATCAATTTTTATCATGTCATTAGATCTCTTTGATCTCACACTTCATTGTATTCAAAACAACAGGACTCGTTTATCTGATAATCAATTTACATTAAATCGTCAAATCTCAATGACTAAATAGATTTTGATCAAATAATTAGATCACAAATTCAATTGTCAATTTTCATCAAATTATTGTATCTTGTCCATCCAACCATAAACTTTAGACAAATTATCGGATCTTGTTTATCCAGTTGATATTCATCAAATCAATGAATCCCATCAATTTGAACCTTGATTTTCATCAGACCACTGGATCTCATAAGTCCACCAGACAATATCATCAAGTTATTGGATCCTCGAATACGCGAAGGTTGAATTTAAACAAATGATTGGAGCTCATCAATCCAATCACCCTTTACATTGAATCTCATAAATCTGACTACCAATTTTAATGAAATCATCAAAACTCATCAATCTATCCTTTCATTTTCATCAAATCAATGGACTTACCAATACCAAATTTTATTCTTGTCTCATAGATTTGACCATCAATTTTTGTCATATCACTAGATCTCATCAATTTGACCATTGATTTTCACTAAATCACTAAATCTCATCGATCTAGTTTTTATTTTTCAACAAATAGTAAGATCTCATTGATCAAACACTAATTTTCATCAAATCATCGATATCACTAGTTCAACCATTGATTTTCATAATATCATTTATATCATTGATGTGATTATTGATCTTTATCTAATCTTTAGATCTTGTCGCTTCAATTATTAATTTTTCATCAAATCATTAGATGTCATTGCTACTACAATTTATATTCAACAAATCATTTGATCTCATCTATCCAACTATTAATTTTAAGTAAATAACCATATCTAATTAATCCAACCATTCATTTTTGTTCCATTATTGGATCTCATCAACCATCCACTAATTTTAAACAAATCTTCCAATCTCATTGATTCAACAAACAATCTCTATAAGTCATCAAATTTCATTGATATGTCTTTCAAGTTTTTGTGAATTCTGGAATCTTATCAACCATAAAAATCAATTATAAGGATTAAAGGTGATGTTAAGTGTAAATTTGGCCAAAAGACCCATAGTTTAGCATTTAATCAGACCACCTAACTCATTATATTGGTAATTTTTGGAAAAAAATATAAAATTTAGCTCAAATGGACCATCCAACTGAAAATTGTCAAAATTATTGGTCAAATGACCATTTGAGCTAATCAGATGCTTAATGTACGATTTAGATGACTCAAATCTAGTCTTTGGTCTTGCAGATCAACTAAAGGAGGGTTAGATTGTTCAGATCAATATTCAATGGTGTAGATGAGTCAACAGAGCAATGAATGGACCAGATCTTTAACAAAGCAGAAGTTGAAGGTTTCCTAATAGAAGAAGAGTCCTAATAAGGAAAGGACTATAGATGAGATTTTTGGGAAGAAGAGGAAGTTTCCTAAGAGGAAACTAACTCTTAAAGGAAAGAGGGAGAGGAGATAAGAGAAAAAAAAGATTATAAGAGGAGCTGTGGAAGTCCGGAGGAGATTTTTCTTTTTAATGGGTTTTGTTTCCCTTTGGCTAGCCTTTCCTTTTCTTTGTCAATTTTGTAGTTTCATAGTCATTCATTCCGGATTTCCCAACAACCCCCTTTTGCTTTGCTTCCTTCATTGTTATTTTTTTCTCTTTCGTTTGGGTTTATCCAGCTATTCCAGCCTATTTTTACCCACTTTGCTCCATCACGTACCAACCCAGAATTCACCGACCATACCAAAACCGTCGATCCCTTTCCCACTCCATTCCTCACCCCTCTCCTCTACTCCTCATCTTCCTTTCCATCCTATTAGCACAGGCCAAGAGCTCCCTCATCTCCCTTGCTTCACAGTTCACCCCAGCCTACCCCTTTGCCCTCTACCTAGACCACATCAATCTCCATCTGCCTCAGCCTTTCCCACATCTCCCTCATCGTTGCTCTCTTCTTCTCTCCACCGCGGCATCAACACCTAGTCGGGTTTGGTTTTTTCCCCAGTTCATCATCGTATGCTTGAAGCAGACAGGCTGGCCAGATGTTGCTCACCCCGCAGATGCCTTGTTCTTCTATGTGACATGCATCAGCCAGATCTTCCTCTCTTCATCATCGTCTACCCAGATCGTCTTCAGCCATTAGAGCAGCAGCTAGAACATGCTCCACCAACTAGTCTAGGACATCTTGGCCACATGATGCCCCATCTTTCCATCATGCCAAACGATGTGCGGATCTCCTCTCTAGCCAGTTTGCTCACCACACAACCTAGGCGTCGTCTCCACTCCGACTTCTATTCCAGATTCAAACCGTCGGAATCTTCCCAATAAAGAACTGCACAGCCAGCGCAGCTTGAGTGCCCCTACTCCCATTACACTAGATGACACCACAGCATTGGCCAGGGCGATCCCTATCTTCTCGGACTATTTCTATTTTAGGAGAGTTTTAAGGAAGTTTCAAAAAGAATTCCACTTTTGCCCATAGGAGAATATTTCACATTACATTTTCTATCCTATTACTCTTACTATTCACATTTTATGCTATTTCAGTTTTGGTTATTCGCATTCTATGTTATTCCATTGTTAATCCAGGAACTATCTTATCTATTCCTGTTTAACCAAATCAAGGGTTCTAGTTTAACCATAGGAAAAATCTTATTTCTTGTCTGTTTTAGTTCAGAATTTTAATTGACTTTTAGAACTTGTTTTTAGGATAGTTTCTAGTTTAATTGTTATTCCTGATCTTCAATTTGAGTTCTAAAATCAGATCTTAGCCATTAATTCTTAAATTCCTTAATTAGACTAGATCTTTGAAACTTTGAAGAATTTAACAAATTCATCCATCAAATCATTAATCAAGGACATATTGAATATACTAATGAAGTCTGACCAAAGTTTGTGATACCAAAATTGAAGAATTGGATAGTATTTAAGCTAGGGAAGTAGTTTTTTCTTATTTTTCTAGTTTTAGTTTTAGTTAAGGTTCTGCTTTTTTTTTTCTTTTCTTTCTAGAATTAGATCTCTATAATTTCATTGTTAAACTAAATATGAAGTCTGATTTCTTTTATTAATTTATGTAAATTAGTTTTAATTTTCAAATAATTAAATTTTATTAAAAACTCCAATTTCTAAATGCACATCCCTTTGAGATCGACCCCTACTTGCATTAGCTATACCACAATAGCCCATGCACTTGTGAAAAATAACATCAAGTTTTTGGCGCCATTGCCAAGGACTTGCAATGTAGATTTTATAAAATTTAATTAAAAAATCCAAAAAATAAAATTTTTAGGAATTGATAATTTAAGTATTTTAGGTAATTTAGGTGCATTTTTCAATATTTTTTGTGCATAACCACCTTATTTCCTAAATTTGGTACTTATTTTTAATTTTCCTTTTCATGAAAACAGGAAAATGGAGGAAATTGGCAAGTGGATCTACATCAAAATAGAAATTTTCTTGCTTTCCTAGATTAGAATTTTATTTTATTTTGAGTGAATCTTGAAGTGAGGCCCCTTTGTAATTTTCAATTTTTAAAAGGTTGTATAATACAAGCAAGTGTGGGATAAGGTGGCTCACACTTGATCTTCATCAGAAACCCCACTGTAAGTTTCCTCACCCCTTTTAATTCTTAGATTAGTGTTTGCATTTTCATTGTTTGGTAGTATAAGTGCATATAAAAGGCATATTTGATAGTTGCTCCATTTTTTAGGGTTTTGCATTAGTTTACTATTTTAGTTGCATTCTTAGGGCACGTTTAATACTTTAAGGTGACATATATGTTGATCGAACTACCATGGAGTATGAAATTTAATTAGTAAGGGCACCCTACCCCCGCAAGATCAAGGGTAGATTTCATCACCACTCCCTAGCCCACCTAGGATAAGCATCTCAAGCACGCTACCCTACCCTTCAAATTAAATTAAAATTAATCAGAAGAGACCTATAGGGCCATCACATGCTCGTAGAACCCTCTTACTAAGACGCGATCTATTGTCACTCCAATGGCTTTTGAGCACTGTAGTTATAGTGGATGTCTTAAAATCCAAGTGATTTTCTCATGCCTTCCATTGACATTTGTGAGGTCTAAACGCCTCCTTACATGAGGATTGTATTAACCACCTTGTGCAAAACCTAACTGGTAAGCAATAGTCAAATCTAAAGGAGAGAAGGAGTACTAGATTAGGCTAATTAAAAGCATTGTTCCCACACAAATTCAAGAATGTGAAAATATTGCTGCTTATTAGGCTCAAGGATTATATTATGCCCTTTGTTTCTACATCATTCTAGGAAGTTAGGTTGCATCATGTAGGTTAGTTTTCCTCTTAAAAAAAAATGCCTATCAAGAAGAGGATAGATTTCATAGATTATATGCATCGATGGATAAGTTAGATACTATGAAAAGTCAATTGCTTAAGTTAATAGCTTCTAGGCAAGTTGCACCAAAACCTCAATACCATAATGACTATATCTATTCTAAGCATCCCCATTCCACTCCTTCATGGCCCCCATCAAACTCCATAGACAATGAATGCCATTAGGAGCTATTGGATGCACTTAATGTATTATCATATCCTAGCAATTTTTATCCTGAAACAAATTACCAAGATTATAATGGATGGGCTAGGCATCATGAACAACCATGATCTTAGGATTATCAATATTAGGAAGAACCACAATGGTCCTATCCTGGTCAACACTGCCATGATTATTTAGAATATTAGGGTCAACCATCATGTGTTCAACCTGCTTAGTCTTTTTCAGTACTCCAATACCACATCAATACTAATCCTATGAGTCATTTCCTCCACAGTATGAAGAACAACCATTAAAAGAGGATATGCAACAACTTTTTGAGAGAATATAACAAAACAGGATTGCCAATGAAAAGTGGCATGAGGAAATAAAAAGAGAGTGAGTAATGGATTGCAAAAATGAAACTAATATGGGAAAGTACTGAAAAAACATCACTAAAATGGATGAGATAATAAAACAAATTAAGGATACTAAAGAGCCATTTATCACTGATAATAGGATGAAAATTTCTTATGATCCATCTGAGCTACAAAGTCCACAACTATCCTTAGAAACCTCCAACTCAGATCTACTCAAGTCATGTCTTACTCCTTATGGTCATGATGAAGGGACATCTATTGATGAAGAAATGAAGCTGTAGAAACATCTAACCCATATCCTCTTAAATCGTGTCCTACTAATTTTATGAATGTGATGAAGGCACATCCATTGAGGAGATGAATGAGTTGTTGGATAAGCTAGTGTAGATCCCCCTATAAAACTTGAAATGCATATTGACACCTTACTTGTGCCCATAAAATAGGAAGAAAAAGAGTCAGTTGATGTACATTAACCTACTTTAGGGTACACACAAAAAGATAACTAGGGTTTAAGCCAAACCTTGTACCCACCTCTAGTAATACAAGAACAACCTTTTAGGGAAGGGCAGAGTTAGCTTATACCCTAATTTCAGGACAATGTTAGGGAAACAGAGTCCCTCAATTTGGTCAAGAAAAGGGTCATTCAACTCCAAATGGGCCAATAAAATGCATAGTTGTACACAAAATCATTGTGATACCATCATCTCAATTTTCGAGGTGGAAGAATTATATTAACTACTTTGAAATTTTGAAGATGGGGGATCACTAATATGATTTCCCATAGTTAAAAATCATGGTGATCTTCATTGTTTTAATGTTACCACGACCAAAAAATTTAGGGTGGAGGCAATATATAGATTACTGTTAAGTGTTCAATTTTGGTCAAAATACCCCTAATTTAGTATTTAATTAGAGCATCTAGGCCATCAATTTCAAGATTTTACATAAAATATTTCAATATCACTTTAATTGGCCATCCAACCGTTGAATTGTAAAATTAACGGTCAGATGATCATCAAAGGTAATTAAATGAATAATGAATGGTTCAGATGATTCTAATTGGGCCCAATGCATTGCAGATCAATCGACTCAAGCATGGACGATCCAAATCAAATCACGAAGATCAGATGAGGATAATGAAGTTGCATGGAAAAAGAAGACTTTGAAGACTCTTAGGACAGAACAAAGTTAAAGAAAGAGTTCTATCAAGATTGGGATGCTAGTGGACCCCACCCCTTTATCTCTCTATCCTCTCTCTCTTATCTCCTGCTCCTCTCTTACACGTCTCTCTCTCCTTTCTCACGACTCTATCTCATGTCTCTCTCTCTCTCTTCTCTCTCTCTCTTTCACACTCATGTCTCTATCTCTCCACCGCTCTCTCTCTCCTACACGTCTCTCTCTCCCTCTTGTTTTATTATTCTACCTCATTCTCTCCACTTGGGGGCTGGCCGCTCTCGTCTCTCTCTATTGGGGACGTAGGGGGCTCTCCTAGTCTCTCTCTATTCTGGTTTCCCATCCCAAACCATCCCCCTATTCCTATCTATTATCGTCACTACTAGTCCCCAGCCATCTCTGTTGGTCTCCTAGCCCATCATCTCCTATATCTTTTTTTGTCTGCCCACCAACCACCTTCACCCACAATCTTCCCATCTTTTTCTGCGTCACCGGACAACCACCCCCAAATTCTCCAACGTCTTCTTCTGTTCTCCAACCTCGGTCCCTTCCTCTCTCAACCTCTTCTCTTCTACTCTCTCTCTCTCTCTCTCTGCTTCCTTGCCTCACTCAGGCAGGCCAAGAGGAGAAGGAAACCCGAACTAGGTTTCCATTCTTTGCCCCTCCTTTATTCTCTTCTCCCCACTTTTCTCTTCTTCCTTCTTCCCCTTCTATCCCACATTCCCCTTCTCCTTCACTCTCCCTCTTTCTTTTCCCAGCCAATTTCTTTGCATCTCTCCAATCTCTTCTCTCCCCTCCTTCTCCTACTTCCTATTTCTCCCTGCATCTCCACCGCAACGTCCTTCTCTTCATAGTCCCCATCTCTTGCTTTCCCCCTCTCTCGGATTCCCTTCTTCTCTCCACTTCTTCTCTTTCTCACCCCCTCTTGCTCTGCTTAGTGTCTCCTATATTCCTCTCTCTCGATTCTCTATCGCAACCTCTACTCCTCCACTCTCTCCGATCAACCTAAGCCGGCAACACCGGCTGCACCTTCTCCACCCTCACCCGCATTCTCCATCTGCCTCTCCTCTATTCATCGGGGCATCGACCAGACTAGTCGACCCCCAGCTTCCAGCATCACCTCTCTCTTTTCCCAGAATTCCATCTCCACCTCGGTTAGATCCACCCCTGCTTCTAGACTACCGACCCAGGGAGGAAAAACTTATTGGGTTTCCCCCACTCTCTTCTCCTCTCCCTTCCCCTCTTTTCCTCTCCTCCTTCTTCCTCTTTCCTTCTTCTCCCTTCTCCTTCTCCTTCTCCTTCTCCATCTCTCTTCGTCCAATTTTTCTTTAAAACCAGATTTTTTCACGAATTCCACTTCTGCCCCTGGTAGATCTGAGGAATTCCAATTGTGTCCTCATTGTAATTCCATCTGGGTCCCTATTTTAATTACTTCTGTGTCCTTGAATGCTCCAATTTTAACTTATCCACACTCTGTCTATCCAGAGACAGTGATATCCAAGACTGCTTATTTAGTTTTATTTGCTATTTTTTTCTTGAATAAATAATTGTGTAAATTGCAACAGTTGAATAAATCTGAATTTTATTTTATTGTTAGTTTAATTCTGGTATATTCTTTATTTTTATTCTTTTATTAATTGAATTTTATTTAAAACTCCATCATTTTAAAGCAAGTCCCTGTGGGATTGACCCGTATTTGCATAGCTATACTATAATGGCCCGTGCACTTGTGGTTAAACAATCAACAAGTTTTTGGTGCCGTTGCAGGGGACTTGCAATGGAGTTTTTATAAATTTTAATTAAAAATCCAAAAAAATAAAGAAAAAACTAGAAAAAATCCAAAAAAATAAAAAAATTAGTAATTACATTTTTTTTAAAACATTTTAGGAATTTTTAGGTGCATCTTTAATTTTTACATAACCACTTTATTTTCTGAATTTAGTACTAATTATTAATTTTCTTTTTCAGGAAATTGGAGTGGAGCATCATCAATTACATAGATTTCTCTTGTTTTCTTAGATTAGGAATTTTTTGAGTGAATCTTGTAGTGCCTTTGTAATTTTTATTTTTAATTTCAATTTTTAAAGGGTTGTAATAATACAGGACAAGTGTGGGATAAGGTGGCCCACACTTGATCTTCATCAAAAACCTCACTATAAGTCTTCTCGCTCATTTATTTTCTAGATTAGGGTTTGCATTTAGTGTAATTTTGCATTGTTTGGTAGTTAATTGCATATAGAAAACATACATTATATTTGTTGCATCTTAGGGTTTGCATTAGTTTATTGCTTTCAATTGCATTTTAGGACATGTCTAACGCTTTAAGGTGAATTATATGTTGATCGAATTGCCATGGTATGTGAAAATTAATTAGTAAGGGCACCCTACCCCTTACAAGATCAAGGGTGGATTTCATCATCACTCTTTGGCCCACATAGGATAATCACCTCAAGCTCACAATCCCACTATTCACTTTAAGTTAAAATCAATTAGAAGAGACCTATAGGGTAGCACATGCTCGTAGGACCCTCTAAATAAGACACGATTTACTATCACTCCAGTGGCTTTTGATCACTGTGGTTATTGGGGGTTGTCTAATAGAGCCTCGCTCTTCCCCCACCTCTTGTCGACGTTTGTGAGGTCTAAACGCCTCCTTACACGAGGGTTGTATTAACCACTTTGCTTAGAACCTAACTAGTAAGCAATAGTCAACTCCTAAAGAGAGTAGGAGTGTTAGATCAGGCTAATTAAAAGCATTGTCCCCACAGAAAATCAAGAAAATAAAATATCTATGCTTGTAAGACTTAGGGGATTGCTTGATTATGTCCTTGATTGTGCATCATTCTAGGCATTTAGGTTGCATCATTTAGGATAGTCTTTAAAAAAAAAAGAAAGGAAAAAAGAAAGAAAGAAGAGAAGTACTCATTCATTATATATAATTCATTTTGTTGTATATAAAGATTGATTACAATGGCTTATCAAGAAGGGGATGGATAAATGATGACTCGTACAAGGGATAGGGTATTTGCCTCAAGGCAAGATACTGAGTCATATTCACAACCTCAATACAACAATTACTATGCTTATCCTGAACCACAATATCCTAATTCTACTTGGCCATATGGCTCTGCATACAATGATTATTATTAGGAGCTAATGGATGCACCTCATGCATTCACTAAACCTAGCAATAATTACTATCCTAAGACAAATTACCAAGATTATAATGGATGGACTAGGCATCATGAACAATCATGGTCTCAGGATTATCAACCATCTCAGGACAAACCAGCATGGTCGTACCCTAATCAACCCTACCAGGGTTATCATGAAAATCAGGGTCAACAATTATGGTTCCAACTTGATCAATCCTTTCCTAGTACTCCAATGACACAACAGTATATGCCTGTTGAGTCAATGCCTTCATCACTGGAGGAAGACACATTTGATGAGAACCTTAGGGTATTAGCAGAATCAACTAAACAACTTCATGAAGAGGTGGGTCAATTACATGCTATATTTATGGAAAGATTTGGAGGATTTGTACCAAATGAGAATAAGGATGAACCATCTATTAATGATGATAGGATAGAGAATTCATGTGATCATTTGGAAATACAAAGTCCCCTACCATCCCGAGAAATCTCCAATACAGATATACTCAAGGCAGATCTGAGTCATTGTTATGAGTCCGATGAAGAGACATCCATTGAGGGAGATGATGAATTCATAGAAACCTCCAACACAAAACCCCTCAATTCGTGTCCTATCTATTTTTACAAAATTGATGAAGGAACATCCTTTGAAGGGGCAAAGGAATTGTTGGAGATTGTGCCACTAATGAACACTTCTCAATGGCAAGACAAAGTAGAACTCCTTATAGAGCCTCAAATTCAAAATGAACCATGTAATGTTGAAGACGTACCTGATTGGGACCTACATACCTTATTAAAACAATCATTAGATAAGAAATTAGGCCCACCTGAATTATTGCATGTGCCAATAGAACAGTACAAGAAAGAGTCCATTGATATACTGTCCATACATCAACCAACTCTAAGGTACACACTATAAGATAATAAGGATGTAAGCAAAACCATGCTCCCTCCTCTATTAATACATGAACAATCTTTTAAGGAAGGGCAGAGTCAGCTTATACCTCAATTTCAGGACAATGTAAGGGAAAAAGAGGACCATCCACATCCATATGGTCTAAATGAATTCATGGTAGTTCACATTGTTATAGAGATTCCACCACCCAAATTTTCAAGGTGGAGGAATTATATTAATTACTGTGAAATTTTGAATATAGCAGATCATCAAAGTGGTCTCACTCAATTTACATTTATGGTAGTCTACAGTGTCATAATGCTACTATCACAAAAAATTTCAGGGTGGAAGAAAATATAGACTATCGCGAGATTTTGAAGTGGCGTGAGAAATCTTGCCATTTCATTGTTGGGATTAGGAAAACTCAATACCTATTGAGTATAGATTAGGATATATTAGGATATGTTTGGCTAAAGATGTTAAACTTAGCGCTCACTACGAGGCAACCCAGAGTTTTTCATTTTTTGTTTTCTACATCACCCATATTCATTTTAGGTCCTACTTTTTAAAACATTGAGGACTGTTTCTGTTAGGTTGGGGGGTGTAGAATTCCAGCAAATTCTAGTTTTTTTTTTTCCATTTTTAGGTTCTTTCCTTAGTTTTTCAAAAAAAAAAAAAATGAAAAATTTTAAGTCATTTCTTATACTATGATGAGAATTGGATTTTCTAAAGTATAATTTAGATAACTTTAGCTTATTAATAGAATTGAATATGAGTAATGCATTATTTTACTCATTTTCTAAAGTATTCAATGAAAGCAAAGTCTCAGATCACATCTGTACACGCAGTTGCATATAGATAGTCCAAATTGATAAGTGGCTATAACTTAGAAATTATGAAGAAATTTAGTGGAGACTTATAACCTAAGTGAGTTTTAGAGCCACTCATTTATTTGGAGAGGTTATAAATGTTCTTAATTTTCTTCAGTGTGCATAAAGAAAATTGATCCCAAACTCTTAAATTTGGCTAATTACCTAAATAATTAGAATACTACTTTTAAAATTCTGGAAGTTCATTGAATTTGATAGATTATAGGAAACCTAGAAAATGATTTATGCCATCCTTGTTATAACTTAGAGACATAAAGCCTACCTAGAAGTATTTTACCACTAGTCAGCCAACTTGAGCTTTTAATATAAGCCGTTTCCTTTTGTCAGCCAAATTACCCTTTACCCATATTAACTAGTATAAATTATCCATTACCCATTTTTCTTTGAAAAATAAGTTAGAGATGAATGAAAGAATATATTTTAGTTGCAATGAAAGTAGAAAAGTGGATATCAAGAAAAGAAATATTATTCAAAGTGAGTCAAACGTACTAAAATATAAAGAAAAGAGTCTGAAATTATTTTTTTTTGAAGAATGCAAAGAAAAATAGAAAAAGAAATATTCACTTTAGCAAAATAAAAGAAGAATTGCCTACTTTACTGAAGACTTCTACTTATTTTTTGAAGAAACATTGAATACCCTTATACCCTTTCTTTGGTACCATGTCCTAAGCCTATGTTTCATCCTAGTTAAAGACCTATTGATTCTAGGTGAAATATAGTCTTGATGAGAAAATGAATGGATAGGATTAAAAGAGTGGTATTTCTAAATATTCAAAGGTAATGGCATCTATTCCAAAGGGATCAAAACAATTCCTTAGTAACTCCCGTTCTTCATGAGTATATGTGAGATAAATTTGCTTTTATTAACTCTTCTCACATAATTAAAAGAGAGATATGATTTGAACCCTCTATCTGAGAGACTTTATTTCTGAGCGTATGTCAGTAGTAAGGATTGAGGTCAAAACATATTTTAGATGGAGTTCAAAATTTAGAAGTCCACTTAGAGAAAAAGATTATTCTATGTGTAGACTGTATACACACACACTCACTCTGAGATCTGAGCTCAAGTGGAATGTTTTTAGCATATAGGTAGGGTTTTGAATTCTTCAGTCATCTTTATTAGTTTGCTACAGTTGATGGATTTATTTAAAATAATTCTCTGAGAAAAAAAATGGAGATGACCTGAAAAATAAATTTTTTTGATCTGATTCTTCAAATCTTTCGCTAGGGACTAGCAAAATGCTGGTTGGGGGTGCGTTAAGTGTTCAATTTTGGTCAAAATACCCCTAATTTAGTGTTCAATTAGAGTGTCTAGGCCATCAATTTCAAGATTTTACATAAAATATTTTAATTTTTCTTTAATTGGCCATCCAACCGTTGAATTGCAAAATTAATGGTTAGATGATCATCAAAGGTAATTAAATGAATAATGAATGGTTCAGATGATTCTAATTGGGCCCTGTGCATTGCAGATCAATCGACTCAAGCGTGGATGATCAAGATCAAATCACGAAGATCAGATGAGGATAATGAAGCTGTATGGAAAAAGAAGACTTTGAAGACTCTTAGGACAGAACAAAGTTAAAGACATAGTTCTAGCAAGACTAGAATGCTAGTGGACCCCACCCCTTTATCTCTCTGTCCTCTATCTCTTATCTCTCTTTTCCCTCTCTCTTATCTCTTATCTCTTATCTCTTATCTCTCTCCTCTCTTTTCTCTTTTCTCTTTTCTCTTTCACTCTTATCTCCCTCTCTTCTCTCTTACACGTCTCTCTCTCTCCTTTCTCACGACTCTATCTCACGTCTCTCTTTCTCTATCTTCTCTCTCTTTCTTTCACACTCACGTCTCTATCTCTCCACCTCTCTCTCTCTCTCTCTCTCTCTCTCTCTCTCTCTCTCTCTCTCTCTCTCTCTCTCTCTCTCTCCCTTTTGTTTTATTATTCTCCCTCGTTCTCTCCCCTTGGGGGGCTGGCCACGCTCGTCTCTCTCTATTGAGGATGTAGGGGCTCTCCTGATCTCTCTCTATTCTCATTTCCGATCCCAAACCATCCCACTATTCCCATCTATTATCGTCACTAGTAGTCCCCAACCATCTCTGCCGGTCTCCTAGCCCATTATCTCCTCTATCTTTTTTTGTCTGCCCACCAACCACCTTCACCCACAATCTTCCCATTTTTTTCTGCATCATCAGACAGCCACCCCCAAATTCTCCAACGTCTTCTTCTGTTCTCCAACCTCGGTCCCTTCCTCTCTCAACCTCTTCTCTTCTACTCATTCTCTCTCTCTCTCTCTACTTCCCTACCCCGCTCACGCCAACCAAGAGGAGAAGGAAACCCAAACTGGGTTTCCATTCTTTGCCCCTCCTTTCTTCTCTTCTCCCCACTTTTCTCTTCTTCCTTCTTCCCCTTCTATCCCACGTTCCCCTTCTCCTTCACTCTCCCTCTTTCTTTTCTCAGCCAATTTCCTTGCATCTCTCCAATCTCTGCTCTGCCCTCCTTCTCTTACTTCCTATTTCTCCCTGCATCTCCACCCCTTCTCTTCATAGTCCCCATCTAATGCTTTCCCCCTCTCTTGGATTCCCTTCTTCTCTTTCTCACGCCCTCTTTCTCTACTTAGCTTCTACTATATTCCTCTCTCTCTCTCGATTCGCTATCGCAACCTCTACTCCTTCACTCTCTCCAATCAACCTAAGCCGGCAACACCGGCTGCACCTTCTCCACCCTCACCCGCACTCTCCATCTGCCTCTTCCTCTATTCATCGGGGCATCGACCAGACTAGTCGACCCCCAGCTTCCAGCATCACCTCTCTCTTTTCCCAGAATGCCATCTCCACCTCAGTTAGATCCACCCCTACTTCTAGACTGCCGACCCAGGGAGGAAAAACCTAGATTGGGTTTTCTCCACTCTCTTCTCCTCTCCCTTCCCCTCTTTTCCTCTCCTCCTTCTTCCTCTTTCCTTCTTCTCCCTTCTCCTTCTCCTCTCCTTCTCCATCTCTCTTCATCCGGTTTTTCTTTAAAACCAGATTTTTTTTCACGAATTCCACTTCTGCCCCTGGCAAATCTGAGGGATTCCAGCTGTGTCCTCATTTTAATTCCATCTAGGTCCCTATTTTAATTACTTCTATGTCCCTGAATATTCTATTTTTAACTTATCCACATTTTGTCTATCCGGGAATAGTGATATTCAGGACTGCTTATTTAGTTTTATTTTCTATTTTTTTCTTGAATAAATAATTGTGTAAATTACAACAGTTGAATAAATTTGGATTTTATTTTATTGTTGGTTTAAGTATATTCTTTATTTTTATTCTTTTATTAATTGAATTTTATTTAAAACTCCATTTTAAAGCGAGTTCCTATGGGATCGACCCGTATTTCCATAGCTATACTACAATGGCCCGTGTACTTGCAGTTAAATAATCAACAATTACCGCGAGATTTTGAAGTGGCATGAGAAATCTCGCCATTTCATCTTAGGGTTAAGAATAGGAGAAATAAGCTGACCCAGATAGCTCTAAGTTTAGAAAGTTAGGGTAGGCAATGTCTGGCTGAAGATGTAAAACTTAGTGCTTCCTAGAGGCAACCTAGATGTTTTTCAAAACTCCATCTTCTACATCCTTCCATTATCATATAAGATCCTATGTTTTTCAAACATTGAGGATAATGTTTCATTTAGGTTGGGGGGTGTAGATGCATATAGGAATTTTGAATTTTCTTGAGTTTTTTTTTATTCTTTTGAAAAAAAACTTTTTTAAAGTAGAGTTCCCAACTGTGATGAGAATTGGATGTTCAGAACTTGCTAATTCCACTATTTTCACCCCTTAATGGGAATGCATATGATTAGTTTTGCATATCATTCATGTGTTGAAGCATTTTATGAAAGTTAATTCTTAGAAATCATTTACACACATCACATAATCAAGACTAATATAAAGTTATGACTTAGAGACCCTGAGGTAAACCAATGGAGACCTATAACCTAGTGAGTTTTGAGACTATCTTCTTTTAGAGAGTTATAAGTAATTCCACAATTTCTTCAACATAATGTGATCCTGTTATCCTTGTTTTGGTTAAACGTCAAGAATAAATAGGAGCAATAGCTTTAATTCTAGAAAATTTATTAAATCTGATAGGCTTTAGGAAACCTAGGAAATAATATAGGCCATCCTTGCTTAGCCTAGAGACATAAAGCCTACCTAGTATATCATACTACTAGTTAGCCCCTTGAGCCTATTATTAAGCCATTCTTTCTTAACCCCTCTCACCTTAAGCTAGAATAAGCTAGAAAATAAATATCCATTACCCATTGTCAAAATGAGTATAGTAGAAAATTTTGAAACTAGGACAAAAAGTCAAAGTAGTGAGAACAATTAGTTGTCTTTCTTCTAAAGAAGCCAAAAAAAAAAAAGAAAAACAAAATCGAAAGACAAAGACAAAAAGATGAAAGATATATTCACTTCAAGTACAAACCCAAAAGAAAAGTTGTCCTAGCAGATATTCAATGAAGACCTCTACTCAATTTTGAACCTTTGAGACCTTTATACCTTTCTTTTTTAAACCTATCCTAAACCTACATTTCGTCCTAGTTAAAGACCTATTAATCTTAGGTGGAACATAGCCTTAAAGAGAAAATAAAAAGAAGGAATTAAGGTAAACTACCCATAATATTCTTGGTGATAACATCCACTCTTAGGGACCACTTTCCTTTATCTCATGAGCATTAAAAATTTATGTGAACCATTAGCTTGTTGGAATTGGTCACATAATGAGAAAAATATGTTTAAACCCCTTATCTGAGAGTTTCATTTTTGAGCATATACTTGTGAGGATTTGAGGCCAAGACATATTTTCAATGGAATTTAAGCATATTTAGTTAGAATTCAAGATTTATGTGGTTGTACACACACATATACACTTTGATAAATAGCTCAAATAAAATGTCTTTAATATGTGTAAAATTGTCTAATCCTCTTCATTGAGTTGTGAAAAAACTAGTAGATTGCTAATGAATGAGGATTCTCTAAGATAAAATAGAGGACTCAATCTTATTGAATTTTGTAGGTATATTCACTGCAAACCCTCACGAGGCCTAACTCATCCATTAGGAGTAACTTAGGGGTTCAAGGGATTGTTGCATATGCTAAATCCAATTGTGAGTACCTACGAAAGTGGCACATTGTACTAGTTTTTGTAAAATAGTTTTGTGCATGTTTTGCTCAGGAGTAGCAAAATGTTGGTTGGGGGTGTTTAAGTGTGTCAATTTGGCCAAAAGTCCCCTAGTTTAGCATTTAATTAGACCATCCAACTCATTAATTTGGTAATTTTTGGATAAAACATAAAATTTAGCTCAAATTGACCATCCAACCGTAAATTGTCAAAATTAATGGTCAGATGATCATTTGAGCTAATTAGATGCTTAATGTACTAAATCTAATCGTGAGTACCTATGAAAGTGGCACATTGTACTAGTTTTTTAAAAATAGTTTTCTGCATGTTTTGCTCAGGAGTAGCAAAATGCTGGTTGGGGGTGTTTAAGTGTGTAAATTTGGCCAAAAGTCTCTTAGTTTAGCATTTAATTAGACCATTTAACTCAGTAATTTGGTAATTTTTGGATAAAATATAAAATTTAACTCAAATTGACCATCCAACCATAAATTGTCAAAATTAAAGGTCAGATGATCATTTGAGCTAATCGAATGCTTAATGTACGATTTAGATGACTTTAATCTAGTCTTTGGTCTTGTAGATCAACTAAAGGAGGGTTGGATTGTTTAGATCAATATTCAACGATGTAAATAAGTCAAGAGAGCCATGAATGGACTAGATCTCTAAAAAAGCAGAAGTTGAAGGTTCCTAATAGAAGAAGAGTCCTAATAAGGAAAGGACTATAGATGAGATTCTTGGGAAGAAGAGCTAGTTTCCTAAGAGGAAACTAACTCTAAAAGGAAAGAGGGGGAGAAGAGATAAGAGAAAAAAAAGTTGTGGAAGTTTGGAGGAGATTTATCTTTTTAGTGGGTTTTGTTTCCCTTTGGCTAGCCTTTCCTTTTCTTTCTCAATTTTGCAGTCTCATAGTCATTCATTCAAGATTTCTAAACAACCCCCTTTGCTTATGTTCTGCTTCCTTCATCATTATTGTTTTCTCTTTCTTCTGAGTTTATCAAGCCACTCCAGCCCATTTTTAACCTCTCTGCTCCATCACGCACCAACCCAAAATTCATCGGCCACACCAAAATCGTCGATCCCTTTCCCACTCCATTCCTCACCCCTCACCTCTCACCCCTCTCCTCTACTCCTCACCTTCCTTTCCATCCTATCAGCACCGGCTAAGAGCTCCCTCATCTCCCTTCCTTCACGATTCACCCCAGCTTACACCTTTGCCCTCTGCCCAGACCACATCAATCTCCATCTACCCCAGCCTTTCCCACGTCTCCCTCATTGCTGCTCTCTTCTTCTCTCCACCACGGCATCAGCACCCAGCCGGGTCTAGTTTTTTCCCCCAATTCATCGTTCTCTGCTTGAAGTAGACAAGCTGGCTAGACGTTGCTCACACCGTGTATGCCCCTATTCTCCGGTGCAAAACGCATCAGCCAGCTCTTCCTCTCTTCATCATCGTCTGCCTAGATCACCTTCAGCCACTAGAGCAGTGGCCAGTACACGCTCCACCAACCAATCTAGGATGTCTTGGCCAGACAACGCCCCATCTTTCCATCGTGCCAGACGAAGCGCAGATCTCCTCTTTAGCCAGTTTGCTCACCGCACAACCCAGGTGTCATCTCCACTCTGACTTCTGTTCCAGATTCAGACCATCGATATCTTCCCAGCAGAGAACGCACAGCCAGCCCAGCTTGAGTGCCCTTGCTCCCACTGCACTAGACGACGCCACAGCACCGACCATGGCCATTCCCATCTTCTCCTGCTATTTCTATTTTACAGGAGTTTTAAGGAATTTTCAGAAAAATTCCACTTTTGCTCGTAGTAGAATATTTCAAATTACATTTTCTATCCTGTTACTATTACTATTCACGTTTTATGCTATTTCAGTTTTGGTTATTCGCATTTTGTGTTATTCTGTTGTTAATCCAAGAACTGTCTTATTTGTTCCTATTTAACCAAATTAAGGGTTTTGGTTTAACCACAGGAAAAATCTTATTTCTTGTCTTTTTCAATTCAAAATTGCAATTAACTTTTAGTACTTGTTTTGAGGATAGTTTCCAATTTAATTGTTATTCCTGATCTTCAATTTGAGTTCTGATATCAGATCTAAGCCATTAATTCTTAAATTCTTTAATTAGACTAAATCTATGAAAATTTGAAGAATTTGACAAATTCATCCATCAGATCATTAATCAAAGACATAGTGAATATATTGATAAAGTTTGATTAGGGTTTGTGATACCAAAATTGAAGAATTGGATAGTATTTAAGCTAGGGAAGTAGATTTTTCTTATTTTTCTAGTTTTATTTTTAGTTAAGGTTCTGTTTTTTTTTCCATTTCTTTCTAAAATTGGACCTCTGTAATTTCATTGTTAAAACGAATATGAAGTCTTATTTCTTTCTGTTAATTTATGTAAATTAATTTTAAATTTTAAATAATTAAATTTTATTAAAGACTCCAATTTCTAAAAGCGCGTCCCTGTGGGATCGATCCATATTTGCATTAGCTATACCATAATAGCTCGTGCACTTGCAGAAAATAACAATAGGGGGACTCTTCCTCAAATTTAGAGAATCAAAGGTGATCCTTTCTCAAGTAAGAAAATTTGGACGCGATCTTTCTTCAAATTTCTTGGATGAGAGATTTTACTTTCTCAAATTAGATAAGATCAAAGGTGATCTTCCTCAAACCCCACAAATTAATTTGATCCTTTCTCAAATCTAGAAGAAAAGGCGATCTTTCATTAAATTGTTGGATCTTGTTGATTTAACCCTCCAACTTCATCAAATCACACAATCTTATCAATTTGACCATTCGATCCCTCCTAACTCTTATCACCAACAGCCCACTTAACAGTGCCCTACCCACCTTAGGGAACACGTGTCCCCTTGTGTTGGTGGCCACATATAACCTAGGAACCATGTGTTGGCTAGCCCACACCAGGTTAGGGTTGGCTCTAATACCACTGTAATAGCTCGAGGCTCCACACATAACAATATTGTCTATTTTAAAGACTAGGGCCCTTATCACCCACCCCCCTTACGGATTTGTTCTTCCATTGTGGGAAAAGACCTTGTTGCATGTAAAGTCCTCCTAACCCTTATCACCAGCCCAGTCACTTTCCCCGTAGCGATATAGGACTAACTCTGAGAACTACCAGCTGCCTACTTAACACTTCCATGATATATATATATATATATAAGCATGGCTGGTAGTGTTGTGAGTTAGTCCCACATCACTAAGGGGAAAGTGACTGAGCTGTTGATAAGAGTTAGGAGGACTTTACATGCAATAAAGCCTTTTCCCATAGGAAACCAGGGAGGAACAAAATCATGAGGGGTGTATGGGCACTCGAAAGCGAACAATATTGTTGTTGTGGGACCCCTAACTGTTATAGATCTGAAGAATCTTTTCATTGATTTTCATCAACTCATTGCATCTCTACAATCCAACTCTTGATTTTTATTAAATCATTAGATCTCATTATCTTGACAATTGATTTTGATCAAATCATTGGATCACAAAAATTCAATTTTTGATTTTCTTTAAATCATTGGATCTCATTCATCAAAACATCAACTTTGAACATATTATTAGATATCAATGATCCATTTCATCAAATCATTGAATCTCATCGATCCAAACCTTGATTTTCATCAAATCACTAGATCTCATTAGTCCACTATACATTTTCTTCAAGTTATCAGATCGTGTTCATTTAACCATTGATTTTCATCAAATCATTGGATCTCGTCGATCTAAATGTCAATTTCCATCGAATCATTTTATCTCGTCAATACAACCATCAATTTAATGAATCTCATCAAATCATCAACCCTCACAAATGAAATAGTTGAATTTAAATAAATGATTGTAGCACATCGATCCAATCATCATTTTCCTAGAATCTTGTAATCTAACTATTGATTTTGACGAAATCATCAAAACTCACTGATCCAGCCCTTCATTTCTTATCATTTCGACTGATGAAAATCATTAAATCACTGATCTTGTTGTTCTACTCTTAAATTTTTATCAAATTAGCACATCTCATTGCCTTGACAATTAATTTTTGTCAAAACATCTAATCTTATTGATCAGATGGTCAATTTCCATCAAATCATCGGATCTCCTAGATCTGGCCTTTGATTTTCATCAACTCATCAAATTTCACCAATCCAACTTTCAATTTTGATCAAATCATCAAATCTTGTCGATCTAACTATTGATTTTGATTTGATCTAGTTGACTTGCCCTTTAATTTTCATTGGATCTCATTGATCATCAATTTTCATCAAATCATCAACTATTGTCAGTCCACCAATTTTCATTGAATCATCGATCTTGTTAATCAATTTATTAATTTATATCAAAACATCCTATAATATTGATTTGAGTTATGATTTTCATCATATGATCTTATCTTATTGATACAACCAATGATTTCCAACAAATCGTCTGATCTTATTTATCCATCTATTAATTTATATCAAATAGTAGGATCTCATCAATCCTTTAATTTTTTTTTCAAATTGTATAATAATTCATTGTAATTAAATCATAAGATATCATCAATCTAGTCATAAATTTCATCAAATGATTAGATCTCACTTATCTGTCCTTTGAGTTTTGTCAAATTATTTGATCTTATTGATTTGATAGTCAATTTTTTACATCATTGAATCTCATTAATTCGACTAATGATTTTCTTCAAATCATTAGATCCCATTGATTTGAATATTTCTAATCATCAAATCATTAGACCTCACCACTGTGTTAGTGTTTAATCAAATCATTGGATCTCGTTTAACTAACAATCAATTTTTATCCAATCAGTCGATCTAATTAATGGTTAATTGTCATCAAATCAAAGAATCTTGTTAATCTAACCAATGAATTTCCTCAAATCATTGGATCTCATTAATCCGACCATTGATTTTTGTTAATTATTCAATTTTGACCAAATACCCTAAATTTAGCATTTAGTTAGATCATCTAACCGATCAATTTTGTAATTTTAGATTAATTATTAATTTTAACTTCAATTGACCATCCAACTATCGATTTGTGAAAATTTAATGGTCAAATGATCATCTGAACTAATCAAATGTGTGATGTATGGTTAGATGATTTTAATTTAGTCTTATATTTTGCAAATCAACCAAATTGAGAAGTGGATGAAATTTAACAGTCCCAAATCATCCTAAAGGGCATTACAAGGAAAGGGAGAATAATTTCTAATATAAG
This sequence comes from Warburgia ugandensis, assembly GCA_035236585.1. Classification (NCBI taxonomy): domain Eukaryota; kingdom Viridiplantae; phylum Streptophyta; class Magnoliopsida; order Canellales; family Canellaceae; genus Warburgia; species Warburgia ugandensis. The sequence continues at coordinate 28,243,765 of CP141128.1, forward strand.
ACTAGGAAGGAATGGGAAATTCTTAAGAGAAAGAATGGATTGAAAAGGCATCCAAAGAGGAAGCCATCACTATAGCATATAAAGAAGGATAGTTTTTACAATAGAAAGGGAAGCATTGAAGGAAAGTGGGGAAACAAAATTAGGATAAGTTTATAAAAGGAGAGTTTTAGATAGTAGTAGCAGCAAGGGAAGAAAGAAGGAGAACTTGCGAGAGAGCAACCTCCAGGAAGACCCACACCCCATCTTCACCAAAGAAGGAAGAGCAAAGGAGGAAGGCCTAACAAATTCCAGCCATCTCCTCCTTTGGACAGTTTAGACGAGTCTACCTAGGAACCTTTCTCTCCCTCACTCTCTATTTTTTTCTTTCATTTCCAGCATATCATCTCTATTTTTTCCTTTGTTTCCGAGCCATCTTCCTTACTTCTTTTTTTTTTTTTTTTCTACCTTTTCATCATCCCATTCTCAATTGTTCCCAACTCTTTCTTTTTCCCATCATCCAAGCCAGTCTCCGTTGTTCCCTATTTGTCTTCCAGCTATTGTTTTCTTATTTTCTCTCAAATGTTTTAGTAGTTTTTTAAGGTTAAATTCATTGTAGTTTCCCCTGAAAAATCTTCCTTTTCCCTTCCTTACATTGTTACAAGGAAAACCCAACTCTATTTTCTCCAAAATTCCCACTCTTTCCCCCAATTTTCTCATTCCCCAAAATCATCTTCCTCACTCCTTTATTTCTATTGTAAAAACCAGAAAAATAATAAAATTCCATTTTTGCCTCTTGAGTTCCTATTTTAATTCCATTCATGTCCTATTTTTGTCTTCTTTTCTTATTTTTTCTTATTCTTATTCAAGTTTTTGGTTATATACATTTTGTGCTATTCTTAGATTATTTCAGGAACTAATTAATCCAATCCCTGTTTGATTAAAGCGTAACTAAATTAATAATTTAGCTTTAACCAACAGGATAACTTTATTTCTTAATCTTTTTTTATAAGATTTCACATCAATTCTTAGATCTTCATCTTTGGACAATTCCAAGTAATTTCATTAGTCTTGATCTTTAATCTAAAACCCAAAAATTTAATCTAAGCAGTCGTTGAATTTTTAGAAGATTTGAACAATCCAGTCATTGAATCCTCAATCAGATATATGAATGAGAGATTGATGAAAGCTGGTCGACTTTGGTAAGACCAAATTTAAAGAAATTTTCCATGATCAAGCTAGGAAAGTAGATTTTAGTTGTTAAGTCATTTAATTTTTTGTCATTTCAGTTCAAAACTTTGTACTTTTCATTTATTCAATAGATTTGAATTTTGAGTTCATTATTATTTAATTTTGTTCATTTTCTTTTAATTTGTGAGTAGTTAAATTTAATATAGACTCCATTTTCATCAAGACGAGTGGATCGACCCGTACTTGCAAAAACTATACTACAATAGCACATGTACTTGTTCTAATCTAAATTTTTTTCAGATGATCCAGTCTCATCATCAAATTATCATATCTCATCATTCAATAATTGATTTCCATAAAAAGTAGCGAATATAATTGATCTAAAGCTTGATTTTCTTGAAATCATTGGATCTCATTGATCTACACATTAATTTTTGTCAAATTGTAAATCATTGGATATCATTGATCTAATCGTCAATTTCCATCATATCAATAGATCTTGTCGTTTAAACTATTCTTTGTCATCGAATCTTATAAATTCATAACTAGGTTTTAATTGAAACTTAGGATCTCTTCAATCCAACCTTTAATTTTCTTGTATCATATGATCTTTTTTATCCTACCCTTGATTTTTGTCAAATGATTAAATTTAAATGGTCTAACCCTTGATTTTTATCAAATCATAGAATCTCATCAATCCCACATTTCATGTTGATCAAATCATGGTATTTTGATTATATAGCTATTGAATCTTTATAAATCATCTAATCTGAAGAGTTTTTCTTTGATTTTCATCAAATCATCGCATTTCGGCAATCCAATGCTTGATTTTTCTTAAATAGCTAATTCTCATTGATCTACCCATAATTTTCATCAAATCTCTTAGTTCCTACATTTGGTTTCGTCAAATCTTAATAATTTTGGCCTTAACTTTCATCAAATTATTAGATCTTGTTGATCCAATCTTTGATTTCATTTAATCATCGAAACTCAAAACTGGCCATTGACTTTTATCAAATCATTAGATCTAGTATATCCCACCCTTAAGTTTCATCCAATCATTAGATATATCTATCTAGCCATCAATATACATTAAATTATCTAGTATCAATGATCTGACTACTAATTTTAATCAACTCATTGAGGTTGTCCATTAGAAATAGATTTTTATTATGTCATTGGATCTCATTGATCCTACACTTGAATTTATTCAAAACCTCAGATCTTGTCTATCCAATAATCAATTATATTAAATCATCAAATATCATTGACCTAACAATTAATTTTGATCAAATTGTCAAATGACATAAATCCAATTGTCAATATTCTTCATATCATCAGATCTCATCCATCCAATCATCAACTTTCAACTAATTATTGAATCTTGTTGATCTAATAATTGATTTTCATTAAATCATTAAATCTCATCAATCCGAACCTTAATTTTTATTAGACTACTAGATCTCATTTGTCCACCATATAATATCATTAAATTCGAGGATCTTATTGATCTAACCATTACTTTTTAGTAAATTATTGGATCTCATCGATCAACTATCAATTTTTTAATTGAATCATTTTATCTTGTCAGTACAACCATCAATTTCCCATAAATCCTAGAATCTCATCAACTCATCAACCCTCATAGATGCAAAAGTTGAATTTAAAGAAATGATGGGAGCTCATTAATCCAATCATCATTTTCATTGAATCTTGTAGATCTGACTATTGATTTTAAGGAAATCATAAAAAACATCAATTTCATCCTTTCATTTTCATCAAATCAACATATCTCATCAATCCCAACTTTGATTTTGGTCTCATAGATTTGTCTATTAATTTTCACATATCATTGGATCTCGTTAATCTGGCCATTGGTTATCATTAAATCACAGGATCTGATCTATCCAATTGTTAATTATTTTTTATCAAATCATTAGATCTCATTGACTAGACCCTAATTCTTATCAAATCATTGGATACCATTGATATTACTATTTATATTCAACAAGTCATTCGATCTCATTGTTCTGACCATTGTTTTAAGTAAATCACCATATCACATTGATCTTACCGTTCATTTTTGTCATATCATTGTATCTTGTCAACCTAACCACAAATCGTCATCTCATTTATTCAACCAATGATTTCACGAGTCATCAAATCTCATCTATCTACCTTTCAATTTTTCACAAATTCTTGAATCCTAATGACCCTAAAATTAAATCTAAGGATTGGTGGTGATTCTTTCTCAATTTTAAGGAATCAAAGGTGATCCTTTCTAAAATAAGAAAAATTGGACAGTTTCTTTCTTCAAATTTCTAGGATTAGAGATTTTTCTTTCTCAAATTAGATAAGATTGGAGGTAATCTTTTGTCAAACCCCAATAATTGTGTTGATTCCTACTAAATATAAAAGAATAAAGTGATCTTTCATCAAATAAATTGGATCTTGTTGATCATACCCTCCATCTTCATCAAATCACCCAATCTCGTCGATTTGGCAATTGATTTTTATTAAGTCATCAAATCTGATCAACTTAATCAGTAATATTCACCAAATCATCGAATCATGTTGGTTTTCAAAAAATCATTTTATCACGTCCTTCTAAAAATAAGTTTTTTTCAAACTATGGATTCTCATCAATTCGACAGATGAAAGTCATTAAATCACTAATCTTGTGGTTCTACTCTTAGATTTGCATCAATTTAGAGCATCTGATTTAGTTGACCATTAAATTTAATCAAATCATCAATCTCATAGATCTGACCTTTGATTTTCATCAACTCTTCAGATTCATCAATCCAACCATCAATTCTGATTGAGTCATCAGATCTCATTGATCTAACAATTGATTTTGATTTGTTCTAGTCAATACACCCATTAATTTTTATTGGATTTCATAAATTTTCATCAAATCATCAAATATTGTCGATCCAACAACCGATTTTCATTGAATTATGCGATCTTGTCAATTCATCTGTTGATTTACATCAAAGCATATTATAACATTAACCAGAATTATGATTTTCATCATATCATTTTATTTCATCAATCTAACCCATAATTTCCAATAAATCATCTAATCTCATTCATCTACATATCAATTTTTATCTAATTGTCATATCTCATCAATCTACTAAGTTTTCTTCAAATTATCTAATAATTCATTATAATTAAATCACTGAATATCATTAATCCAAGTGTAAATTATATGAAATCGTCATATCTCACTTATTTGTCCTTTGACTTTCATCAAATCATTTGATCTTATTGATCTGGTAATCAATTTTCATTGAATAATTGAATCTCATTAATTCAGCTATTGATTTTCATCAAAATCATGAGATCTTGTCTACCTGAATATTCTTTATCATTAGATCTCACCATTCTAAATGTATGTTTAATGAAATCTTGGATCTTGTTGAAACTTTTATCCAATTAGTGGATCTCTTACTGGCTGCTGATTTTCCTCATATCATTCACATCTCATTGGTCCTACCCTTCATTTTTATAAAATAATTAGATCTCGTCAATTTAATGGTTGATTTTCATCAAATCAATGAATTTGATTACTCAATTGATGATTTTCATCAAATTATTGGATCTCATTGATCCAACCATTTATTTTGTTTAAATGATTAGGTCTCATTCATCCAACCATCAATTTTCATCAAATTATCATATCTCATCAATTTGATAATCTAGTTACATAAAAATAATAGTAATTATAGTCATTATTTAATGACTTCTACAAGTCAAGGAATTATATTCAAAATCATATGCTTACACTATTGCTTATGAAATGTAGCTAATCATAAAAAACCATGAATCCCGTGGAAAATAAGAATAAATGCAAATATGTATATGTGTATTTCATACAAACTAGATAGATATCTAAACAAGGATTTCGATGTAATAACACATACATAGTAGTCTTTCATAAATAAGGAACTAATGTGGTGAAGATCTATAATTTCAAGTAGAAAATGTCCATATTAAATGTCATTGCCTACCTCAAATGAAAAACTACTCATCTGAACTTCCCAAGTTACAATTGAACTCAACTCTAGGATTTTATCCCCCTGTATCTCACAACCTAGATAGATATAGCATCTAGGTCTAATTTAGGATCCAAGCTATTCATCTAATTTGGATTCTTCATTTATCATACAAAAGTATTACTAGATTTCTTTCTAAATATTTGATCATGATCTAATAGTTGTTATTATTTAAATTCCATCTATTAGTAGAAATTAACAATTTTTAGTCTCTGATCTAAGCGTCTAACAATGATCCGTAGTTCACATTCATCAAATCATTTAATAAGTAGTGGATCATCAAATATGCTGTTTAATCTAATTTTGGATAGTTGAATTATTGGAGATCTGGTCTACTGATCATGGATCAGTACATTGATGCACCCATCATGTGATTAGATCTGTGATGACCTGGGTTTTTGAAACATGATTTGTAAAGTATTTTGAAAGGCAGGGCCCTTAAGAGTGTAAATTTTTTTTCGCAAAACAAAGCAGCAGAAATTCTTTTCTTTAGAACTTGTTTTGAAAACCCAAGTCACCACTATAACATAAGTATAATTTGTGTACAAAATAAAATTCCATTAAAGGAATATACTTTTATTAAACTCCAGGATCCATCCAGTGGTTCACAGTACAGCCAAATCTAGTACAATACTTGTCCAAATTACATAATCCAAAACTCAAGCTCACCATACAATAAAACTCTCAACAAAGAAAAATACATGTCTTCAAGGGTATACCTTGAAGATTATTTTCTTCAAGTCTTCTATAGTCTTCAGCTCCTAACTCTCATTCCTTGTATCTGAGATATTGCAACAAGTACAATATCTCAACAAGCAATGCTTGATAGGGGATTCAAGAAACATAACATTGACAATGTAATTCCAATACTTCATAATCCCATTATCCTTAAACATACTCTTTACTTTGCAAGTTATGTATATCTATATACATGCATACCCTTCATGGGTAAACCAGTTAAATATGTGAAAGTAGTCAAATATCATTCCCAACTAAGCTGATCAATTCTCTTCATTTTGAGAATTGAGTATTACAGCTAATCCTATACTGGGAATTTCCCTTCTTGGAAAATATGGGTAATATAAAATTACCTAGCATTTCATTATGCTATAACATAAGGCATTTCACTATGCCTATTCTCATATCCATCATAATGCAAAATAATCAGAAAGGTTGCTATGCTGTAGTCTGATCCGTACTAGCGCGCTCGGATAACTGCCCTGTTCACCACTGATACCACGGTGGAAAATATTATGTCACTGCCCGTATGGGGGGCAAGACTTTCACAGTGGTGGCCTTCCCATAATTACCACCACCCAACTTTTAGCCTCTCATTGGGCAAGGTATCATCATATCATCAAATTTCAAGGAGTGGGTGGCCAAACCCTCATAAATCCTCTAGCAAAAGTATCCCCCTAGGCTTATGCCTATTAAAACAAACTCACACGCCTCCAAGCTTGTATGTAAAATAGATTTCATATATATCAGACCATATGTCTATTTACTTAGGGCTGAAATATTTTCTAGCTCCTTATTCACTTATAGTTTAGTCCTTAACCATCTTATATGTGTTTGGTTGCATCATAAGGTTTTCAAGAGATTTAGTATAAGTATTATCATTACTCTTGTCAACATAAGATCATGAGTACAATCATGTATATCTCATGTAAATGCATTCATCAAATCCTCCTACCTTTAAGGAGTGATCTCTTTTCCCCAAATCTTCCATGATCCTGACTGATGTATATGATCTGTACATCCATACATATTGTCAATATATAAATTATAAACCATCCTATTGATCACTAGATCTAATGTTTAGAATGATCTTTAGATCATTCATATCTAAGTATTTTTCTATCTCTAAGTCTTTTTGTGTCCATCTCCTTGATCTTGATCATTCATAGATCCATTGATTGACAATCTACACATGTTAATAAAGATGAAGGTCCTAGATCTTCTATCATCTAGTTCTTCTTTGATCTAAGTTCAGTTATTGGATCATCCCTAAGGAGGATGATCTTCGTTTTCTTCCTTGAATCAGCTTTGATCAAGGGTTTGGATTATCTAATCTAATGAACTATAACAAGTATACTAATAAACATGCATACTAAGTATAATATAGTGTTCTTATTCTTATTGTTCTTGATCATCCAAGATCTAATGGATCTTGTTTGATCATCCTTATCTTACTTACTATTTTTATTAGGGTTAGATAATTTACTAACCTTTTATGCTCTTATTATTATTATTCAACCAGTTAATGTACTGGTTGGAGGTAGCTTATTCAAGCCTAAATCTAGACTGCTCCTTTTATTTCCAATTGGCTAAGGCTTACTAGCTAAATGGGTGAACACAAAGTGGTTACTTCAATCCTCATGTAAGGAGGCGTTTAGACCTCACAAACATCAATGGAAGGTAGGGGAAGAGCGAAGCTCTATTAGATAACCTCCTTAACCACTATGTTCATCATTCACTAGAATGACCATAGCTCAACCTTTCATAATGTTCCTATAAGCATGTTTACCCTAAGTACTCTTTCTAATGGATTTTAATTAAGTCCATTAATATTTATAATGTCATTCATGGGGTTTATTATTCTTTTCCTAATTTGGGCCAAGGATTTGATAATCCTTATATTGTCCTACTAACTATAGCCCTTACTAATTAAGTCCAAAGTACTCCATTCTTATGTGTAATGAAACTCTACTTTCTCATTAGAATACATTTTTGATGTTTTATGCTCTTTATCTCATAACAAGTAAATCTACTAATAACATTCAACCATAAATGAATTATAAATTCAAAGAATAAAACTACATAATTTAACATTCAATGATAATGAGGCAAAGTACTTAAATTAAATTTAACACCTTATGATAACAATGAAATCACATATCATGCTAAAGTCTAAATTTTATACTAGCATGCTTTATAACATAATCATATTTAAAATTCCATGAAACTAATTACATTAACATTTTTAGAAACCTTTACTTATGATCCAACCATTTGATCTTAGATCTTTTCCTTTGATTAAGGATTTTTAGTTATATTTAGGGAATTTTCTTTATTAAGGTCAAAAGATCATATTGATCTATTTTTGTCATAATCCATTAATGATTTCCTTGAATTTCATCATATCAACATTTATTCTTTCCATCCCAAGGATCTGATCACACTTGATCTCATTGATCAAGTGGGTCCCTTTGTATTTTTCGAGTTTTTCTACCATAATGGGTAGATCTCTTAATATATCTCATATATATCCAATTAAACCATTGATCTCACTTTATTTTAATATTATATCACTATTAAAATATATTTTCAAGATCTGATCATCTCAGATCTTGAAGATCTAGGTAATTAGAAACTTGTTTCTTTAATACAGAAAGTTTTTACTAAATAACATATCTATTTTATCATTTCATAAGAAAATAGAAGTTTCAAGCTTTCCATAGCTTCTTTCTGATCTCAATTTGGAGTTCAGATGATTCCGAAATTGAATCTGGAAGTTCACAGCCCTTCCTAGGGCCTAGATTTGATGTGGGCCCAAGGAACGGACGGCCCAGATTAGTCGGGCGGAATGAACCAAACCGGGCGGACACGTTCGGTTCGTCGGGCACGTCTGCTGGGAGGAGTTGACAAAGCGCACTTGTGGGGCGTCTATAGACGCGGACGGGACGCGCGGAAAGCCCGTTGTCCGTGCGCCCGTAAACGAGGCTGTCGCTGGGCGCGTCCGCTCGTGCATTTGATGGACGTGCTTCATCTCACTTGGGATGATGCTCGACACGCACCATACGCGCCGTTCCATCGGTGCATCACGTGTGCGTCTTGGGCGCTGTTTGATCCGGAGATCAGACAGTCCATTCTGGACCGTCCATTCAATCCTCTCTCAATTGAAGGCCCAAAACATCCCTGATCTTTGTGAAAATTCTACCCTAGGGGTTTTGGACCCTTCTGGATCAATTGGTGTAGTAAGATTTTTCATCTGAGCACTCTATCATCCATAATTAAGAGTTCTATTTTTTCCTTTTTATTACCAAAATAAATTACAGTAAAGTAAAAATTACATAAAACAGTAATAAACATCTATGAAAAGGATTTCCACCTACCTGATTGGAGAGAAAACCTTGGTTATATGCCCAATTTAAAAAAATACCTTATTGATGAAGATATGGCCTAATATCCACCTTTCTTGCAAATATCTGTTGTTTGAACCATTGGATCTTAAAATTTCTTTAGGGGTTTTGTAGAATAGATATGTTGGGAAGTTTTGGACAGTGCAATTGATCAAATTAGACCTGGAACAGAGTGCCTAATTGATTTTAGGTCTCTTGTTCCAATCTAAAAAGAAAAGCAAGTTGAAAAGAGATCTATCTCTTGGAAATTTTGGGTTTTTGGGGAGGGATCTAGATCTAATTTTTTAGGGAGAGTGAAGAGAATTTTGTGGGAATTTTATGAGGATTTTTGGAGTTGTATTTATAGGCATTTTGGGTCTTTTTTCATGATTATAATATATTATTTTTTATTATAAAATGGCATGAAAGTCTTCCATGCTCCATTTTTTTCTTCCCCATGCCTCATTTTTCTTCCCCAAGACCAGATGATGTTTGTTGACCCATGATTCATGTGGGCTGCTGAAAAAATTGGTTGTTGGGTCCCTCGTGGGCCCCACATGGTGTAAAAAGACCGTTTTGCCATTTATGCATAAAATTTTGGGTTTTATTCCCATGATCTCAGATTTGAGTGTACTTAGTGGCATTGGATTCGTATTTCTCAGTACATTCTAAATTTTGATGTTTCATATTTTGATTTTTGGGTAAAATTACTATTTTACCCCTTTTGTCCAAGAAATGAAGAAACTTAAGGATTTCTTATCCGAATTCGGAATTTGTTGTGCTTACAGTCATTTTGAAGGGTTTGCTAAGTTTAATTTAAATTTGACATGTCTTATGATTTGATTATACTTTTATAAAAAGTATATTCTAAATAACCCTAATATTTCAGCCCGAAATATCTGTAATGCAAACTTTATTGATTTTCTCAATCAATTACAAAAATTAGGGTTATTACAATCTTTCCCTCTTACAATAATTTCGTCCTCAAAATTTGTAATACACTACTTACTCAAACAAACTAGGGTGTGTCTTCCTCATTTCTACTTCCGTTTCCCACGTGACTTCCTCAATAGAGTGATGTTGCCATTGGACTTTGACTAACGGAATGCTTTTGGTTCTTAACTTTTGTTCCTTGTGGTCCAGAATTCGTATTGCCTTCTCTTCGAAGGTTAGGTCAGGCTTTAGCTCTTCTGGCAACCTTTGAAGTACATGAGTGTCGTTTTGGAGGTATTACCTTAGCATAGACACATGAAAGACACTATGTATTTCTAAGAGTTGGGGTGGTAAGGCTAATTTGTAGGCCACTGGACCAACTCTTTCTAAGATTTCAAACGGACCAATGAATCTAGGACTAAGTTTTCCTTTGCTTCCAAACCTCATTACTCCTTTGACAGGTGATACTTTTAGAAATATGTGCTCCCCCACATCAAATTCCAGGTTTCTACGTCTTTTATCTGTGTAACTCTTTTGTCGATTGTGTGCTATTAACAACCTCTTCTGTATCAATCTAACCTTGTCTACACATTGTTCCACTAGTTCTGACTTTATCAGCTTTCTTTCTCCAACTTCACTCCAACAGGTTGGTGATCGACATGGCCGTCCATACAATGCTTCATATGGTGTCATACCAATCTTGCCTGAAAACTGTTGTTATATGCAAATTCTACTAAAGGAAGATGTTCATCCCAACTCCCTTTCCAATCTAATGCACATGCTCTCAACATATCTTCTAAGGTTTGAATAGTCCTTTCTGATTGACCATCTGTTTGAGGGTGAAATGCTGTACTGAGTTTAAGTGAGGTTCCCAAGGCTTGTTGTACACTCTTCCAACATCTCGAAATAAATCTTCCATCCCCATCTGAGATAATGGATAGTGGAATCCCATGAAGTCTTACTATTTCTTTGATGTATAACTTAGCCAGACTGTCAACTGATTGGTTTTGTCTAATTGGAAGGAAGTGTGCTGACTTTCTTAGCCTATCCACGACCACCCAAATCATGTCATGGCCTACCCGAGTCCTTGGCAATCCCACTACAAAATCCATAGTGATATTGTCCCATTTCCATTCTAGAAGTTTAAATGTTTGTAACATTCCAACTGGACTTTGGTGTTCAGCCTTTACTTATTGACAATTTAGACATTTAGCCACAAATTCTCCTATTTCTCTCTTCATGCCTTCCCACCAAAAGTTTCTTTTTAAATCTTGATACATCTTTGTACCTCCAGGGTGTATAGAAAACTTTGACTGATGGGCTTCTTGTATCAATTCCTTTCTCAGACATGTATTTGAAGGAACCACCAATCTCTCCTGAAAACGAATGCCCCCATCTGTACCCTTAACAAATCCTTTCTTTTCACACAATTCCTGAGTTGCTGTATCTTCTTCTTGGGCTTTAAGGACTCTTTCTACAAAAGCTGATTTAATTGTGATGTTTGTGAGTAGAGCTCTTGGTTGTCTTCTTAATGCATCAACTACTACATTTGCCTTTCCAGGATGGTATTGGATGGCAAAATTGTAGTCTTTGATATACTCTATCCATCTTCTTTGTCTCATATTCAAATCAGCCTGAGTGAAGATGTATTTGAGACTCTTATGATCTGTAAATACATTGAATTTTTCTCCATACAAATAATGTCTCCAAATTTTTAATGCAAAAACTACAACTGCCAATTCTAGGTCATGTACTGGGTAATTTATTTCATGTTTCTTCAATTATCTAGATGCATAAGCAATGACCTTCCCATTTTGCATTAACACACCTCCTAACCCTTTGCCTGAAGCATCACAGTATATTTCATATCCCCCACTCCCAGCTGGCAAAGTCAATACTGGTGCTGTTGTTAACCTCTTCTTTAGGTCCTGAAAACTATTTTCACATTCTTCTGACCAAGTGACTTGTACCCCCTTTCTTGTCAAGGAAGTCATAGGAAGAGCTAAACGAGAGAACCCTTGAATGAATCTACGGTAGTATCCTGCTAGTCCAAGAAAACTACGTATTTCTGTTACTGTTTTAGGTTTATCCCAATTCATTACTACTTCAATCTTGGTGGGGTCCACTTCTACTCCATTCTTGGAAATTACATGACCTAAAAATTTGACCTTCTCTAACCAGAATTCACACTTACTAAATTTACCAAACAGTTTATGTGTTCTGAGGGTATTTAGTACAATTCGTAAGTGTTCTTGATGTTCTTTGATACTGGTAGAGTAAATCAGTATATCATCGATAAATACAATCACAAATTTATCCAAAAATTCTTTGAAGATTCTATTCATCAAATCCATAAACACTGCTGGTGCATTGGTCAACCCAAAAGACATGACTAGAAACTCGTAGTGCCCATATCAAGTTCTGAATGTTGACTTGGGTATGTCTTCATCCTTAATACGCAATTGATGATATCCTGATCTAAGGTCAATTTTAGAAAAGACCTTAGCAAATTGGAGTTGATCAAAGAGATCATCAATGCGAGGTAAGGGATACCTATTTTTCACTATGACACTATTCAACATTCTATAATCAATGCATAATCTCATTGACCCATCATTCTTCTTCACAAATATTACTGGTGCTCCCCATGGTGAACTACTTGTCTAACAAACCCTTTTTCTAACAATTATTACAATTGACCTTTTAACTCTTTCAACTCTGCTCCTATAAGGTGCTTTAGAAATTGGAGTTGTATCAGGAATTACTTCAATGGTAAACTCAATTTCTCGGTGTGGGGGTAACCCTGGTAGTTCTTCAGGAAAAACATCTTAGAAATCCTTGACCACTTCAATTTCTGTTATCCTGGGCTGTTCAACATCTAAGGAAACCATTGTTGCTAAAAATGTCTGACACCCCTTGGACATATGTTTGATTGCCTTCATAGCTAAGATGATGGATTTGTCTAAGTCATTGTGTTTCCCATACAGTATTAATACTTTCTCCCCTGGTATACTAAATGTGAGTTTCTTCTTGTGACAGTCCATAACTACCCAGTATTTTGCTAACCAGTCCATACCCAATATGATGTCAAAATCCTCCATGTTCAACAAAATGAGGTCTATGTCCATTCTTTTGCCCAATACTTCTAGAGGTACATTATGCAAGTATTCTTATAGTTTAATTGTTTTTCCAACTGGAGTTGTTACATCTAGATCAAATTCCAAGTTTTTCACTGATAGTTGTATACTAGATGCAAATTCACAAGATATAAAGGAATGCATAGATCTAGAATCAAACAGTACTTTGGCATAGTTGTTTGCTACAAGTAGTGTACCTTCAATTACGGCATTAGATGGTCCAGCTTGGCCGTCAGTGACGGCGAAGACCTTTCCTGGGTATCGAGGAACAATTTCTAGTTTTGCTTCCCTGACTGCCAATGGTTTGGTACAGTGGGCGGCGACATGTCTATACTCCCCACAATTGTGGCACTTGATTGGAAATCGTTGTGGTTGTTGTTGTATAGATCATGGACAAATATTGCCTTGGTGAAATTTTCTACATCTTGGACATGGATGTCTATTTGGTCTTGGTGCATTGTTCCTTTGATTTCTTTAAGGCTTAAAATTGTTCCAAGGTCTTTTATTCTTGTGGAAAGGTCTTGGGTTGTTGTTTCCTCCTCCACTCAACTTGGTAATTTGACCCTTTTTGTACTCATCTTCAAACTTGGAGGTCATTTCCACACAGTCTGCCAAGGTAGTGGGTTTAGTACCCAGCACCTTTATTTTCAACCCTAAGTGTAGCCCTTCAATGAATCGATCCACGGTGTGTGTTTCTGTGTCACACACATGAGGCGCGAATCTCCTTAGTGTGTGAACTTGTTATCATAGTCCACCACTGACATATTCCCTTGCTTTAGGTTTAAAAACTCTATCAACTTCCTTTGTTGTACATGAGAAGGAAAATATTTATGGTTGAATACTTCCTTAAATTCTTCCCATGTAGTATCTTCAGAATTCGAGAAGAAGGTGTGGTTAGCTGATCTCCACCAAAATGCAGCTTCTTGTTTGAATAAATATGTGGCAAATTTCACCTTCAACTCTAAAGGAGTATGTAGTGCACTAAAAGTCTTTTCAACTTCATATATCCATTCTTCAGCCTTTTCAGCATCACCCTTGCCATCATACATTGTAACCCTCTTTTAAAATCTCTCCAGCAATTTGTCAACCTTTTCTGGTCCTAATGGGGATTTTCCAACTTCGTCACTTGGTACAAGAGAAGATTGCCCTTGTCCAAGTGTGGGAGTAGCTGGTGTTGGTGTTGGTGTAGTATGTCTCACCTTAGGCTGAGCCTGAGCTTGCGAACTTGGTATTTTTACAAGAGGTGATGAACCTTGGGGTTGTTGTAGGTGAGGAAGGAGGTTCCTTAACATCCTTGTCATCATCTCTTCCATATTACTCATAGTTACTCTCTCCATATTGTCTTCTAGAGTATTTTGAGCTGTCTGCCTTGTGACTCTCTTTGGTGGCATCTGCTCATAAACTAAAATTCTATCAGTCCTCTATACAACTACTTCTATCTTAATCTAGACTTGGATTATAATCTCTCCTTTGGACGTATTTGTATTGTACTGTGACTGGATGAATCGCTCTGATACCAACTATGACGACTCGGGTTTTTGAAACATGATTTGTAAAGTATTTTGAAAGGCAGGGCCCTTAAGAGTGTAAATTTTTTTTCACAAAACAAAGCAGCGAAAATTCTTTTCTTTAGAACTTGTTTTGAAAACCCAAGTCACCACTATAACATAAGTACAATTTGTATACAAAATAAAATTCCATTAAAGGAATATACTTTTATTAAACTCTAGGATCCATCCAGTGGTTCACAGTACAGCCAAATCTAGTACAATACTTGTCCAAATTACATAATCCAAAACTCAAGCTCACCATACAATAAAACTCTCAACAAAGAAAAATACATGTCTTCAAGGGTATACCTTGAAGATTATTTTCTTCAAGTCTTCTATAGTCTTTAGCTCCTAACTCTCCTTCCCTGTATCTGAGATATTTCAAAAGGTACAATATCTCAACAAGCAATGCTTGGTAGGGGATTCAAGAAACATAACATTGACAATGTAATTCCAATACTTCATAATCCCATTATCCTTAAACAACTCTTTACTTTCTAAGTTATGCATATCTATATACATGCATACCCTTCATGGGTAAACCAGTTAAATATGTGAAAGTAGTTAAATATCATTCCCAACTAAGCTGATCAATTCTCTTCATTTTGAGAATTAAGTATTACAGCTAATCTTATACTGGGAATTTCCCTTCTTGGGAAATATGGGTAATATAAAATTACCTAGCATTTCATTATGCTATAATATAAGGCATTTCACTATGCCTATTCTCATATGCATCATACTGCAAAATAATCAGAAAGGTTGCTATGCTGCAGTCTAATCCGTACTAGCGCGCTCGGATAACTGCCCTGTTCACCATTGATACCATGGTTGAAAATATTATGTCACTGCCCATATGGGGGGGCAAGACTTTCATAGTGGTGGCCTTCCCATAATTGCCACCACCCGACTTTTAGCCTCTCATTGGGCAAGGTATCATCATATCATCAAATTTCAAGGAGCGGGTGGCCAAACCCTCATAACTCCTCTAGCAATAGCATTCACCTAGGCTTATACCTATTAAAACAAACTCATAAGCCTTCAGGCTTGTATGTAAAATAGATTTCATATATATCAGACCATATGTCTGTTTACTTAGGGCTGAAATATTTTCTAGTTCCCTATTCACTTATAGTTTAGTCCTTAACCGTCTTATATGTGTTTGGTTGGATCATAAGGTTTTCAAGAGATTTAGTACAAGTATTATCATTACTCTTGTCAACATAAGATCATGAGTACAATTATGTATATCTCATGTAAATGCATTCATCAAATCCTCCTACCTTTAAGGAGTGATCTCTTTTCCCCAAATCATCCATGATCCTGACTGATGTATATGATCTGTACATCCATACATATTGTCAATATATAAATTATAAACCATCCTATTGATCACTAGATCTGATGTTTAGAATGATCTTTAGATCATTCATATCTAAGTATTTTTTTCTATCTCTAAGTCTTTGTATGTCCATCTCCTTGATCTTGATCATTCATAGATCCATTGATTGACAATCTACACATGTTGATAAAGATGAAGGTCCTAGATCTTCTATCATCTAGTTCTTCTTTGATCTAAGTACAGTTATTGGATCATCCCTAAGGAGGATGATCTTGGTTTTCTTCCTTGAATCATCTTTGATCAAGGGTTTGTATTATCTAATCTAATGAACTATAACAAGTATACTAATAAACATGCATACTAAGTACAATATAGTATTCTTATTCTTATTGTTCTTGATCATCCAAGATCTAATGGATCTTGTTTGATCATCCTTATCTTACTTACTATTTTTATTAGGGTTAGATAATTTACTAACCTTTTATGCTCTTATTATTATTATTCAACCAGTTAATGTACTGGTTGAAGGTAGCTTATTCAAGCCTAAATCTAGACTGCTCCTCTTATTTCCAATTGGCTAAGGCTTACTAGCTGAATGGGTTAACATAAAGTGGTTACTTCAATCCTCATGTAAGGAGGCATTTAGACCTTAAACGTCAACGGAAGGTAGGGGAAGAGCGAGGCTCTATTAGATAACCCCCTTAACCACTATGTTCATCATTCACTAGAATGACCATAGCTCAACCTTTCATAAGGTTCCTATAAGCATGTTTACCCTAAGTACTCTTTCTAATGGATTTTAACTAAGTCCATGAATATTTATAATGTCATTCATGGGGTTTATTATTCTTTTCCTAATTTGGGCCAAGGATTTGATAATCCTTATATTGTCCTACTAACTATAGCCCTTACTAATTAAGTCCAAAGTACTCCATTCTTATGTGTAATGAAACTCTACTTTCTCATTAGAATACATTTTTGATGTTTTATGCTCTTTATCTCATAACAAGTAAATCTACTAATAACATTCAACCATAAATGAATTATAAATTCAAAGAATAAAACTACATAATTTAACATTCAATGATAATGAGGCAAGGTACTTAAATTAAATTTAACACCTTATGATAACAATGAAATCAGATATCATGCTAAAGTCTAAATGTTATACTAGCATGCTTTATAACATAATCATATTTAAAATTGGATGAAACTAATTACATTAACATTTTTAGAAACCTGTACTTATGATCCAACCATTTGATCTTAGATCTTTTCCTTTGATTAAGGATTTTTAGTTATATTTAGGGAATTTTCTTTATTAAGGTCAAAAGATCATATTGATCTATTTTTGTCATAATCCATTAATGATTTCCTTGAATTTCATCATATCAACATTTATTCTTTCCATCCCAAGGATCTGATCACACTTGATCTCATTGATCAAGTGGGTCCCTTTGTATTTTTCGAGTTTTTCTACCATAATGGGTAGATCTCTTAATATATCTCATATATATCCAATTAAACCATTGATCTCACTTTATTTTAATATTATATCACTATTAAAACATATTTTCAAGATCTGATCATCTCAGATCTTGAAGATCTAGGTAATTAGAAACTTGTTTCTTTAATACAGAAAGTTTTTACTAAATAACATGTCTATTTTATCATTTCATAAGAAAATAGAGGTTTCAAGCTTTCCATAGCTTCTTTCTGATCTCAATTTGGAGTTCAGATGACTCCGGAATTGAATCTGGAAGTTCACAGTCCTTCCTAGGGCTTGGATTTGATCTGGGCCCAAGGAACGGACAGCCCAGATTAGTCGGGCGGAACGAACCAAATTGGGCAGACGCGTTCGGTTCGTTGGGCGCGTCTCCTGGGGGGAATTGACGAAGCGCACTTGCGGGGCGTCTACAGACGCGGACGGGACGCGCGGAATGCCTGTCATCTGCGCGCCCGTAAATGGGGCTGTCGCTGGGCACGTCCGCTCGTGCATTTGATGAAAGCGCCATTGTCTTGCTTGGGACGATGCTCCACATGCAGTGCATGCCGTTCCATCGGTGTGTCACGTGTGCATCTTGGGCGTTGTTTGATCTGGAGATCGGACAGTCCATTCTGGACCGTCCAATCAATCCTCTCTCAATTGAGGGCCCAAAACGTCTCTGATCTTTGTGAAAATTCTACCCTAGGGGTTTTGGACCCTTCTGGATGATTGGTGTAGTCAGATTTTTCATCTGAGCACTCTATCATCCATAATTAAGAGTTCTATTTTTTACTTTATTTTTACCTTTTTATTACCAAAATAAATTACAGTAAAATAAAAATTACATAAAACAGTACTAAACATCTATGAAAAGGATTTCCACCTACCTGATTGGAGAGAAAACCTCGGTTATATGCCCAATTTAAAAAAATACTTTGTTGATGAAGATATGGCCTAAGATCCACCTTTCTTGCAAATATTCATTGTTTGAACCATTGGATCTTGAAATTTCCTTGGGGGTTTTGTAGAATAGATATGTTGGGAAGTTTTGGACAGTGAAATGGATCAAATTAGATCTGGAACAGAGTGCCTAATTGATTTTAGGTATCTTATTCCAATCTAAAAAGAAAAGCAAGTTGAAAAGAGATCTATCTCTTGGAAATTTTGGGTTTTTGGGGAGGGATCTAGATCTAATTTTTTAGGAAGAGTGAAGAGAATTTTGTGGGGATTTTATGAGGATTTTTGGGGTCATATTTATAGGCATTTTGGGTCTCTTTTCATGATTATAATATTTTATTTTTTATTATTAAATGGCATGAAAGTCTTCGATGCTCCATTTTTTTCTTCCCCATGCCTCATTTTTCTTCCCCAAGACCAGCTGATGTTTGTTGACCCATGATTCATGTGGACTGCTGATAAAATTGGTTGTTGGGTCCCTTTTGGGCCCCACATGGTGTAAAAAGACCGTTTTGCCATTTATGCATAAAATTTTGGGTTTTATTCCCATGATCTCGGATTTGAGTGTACTTAGTGGCATTGGATTCGTATTTCTCAGTACATTCTAAATTTTGATGTTTCATATTTTGATTTTTGGGAGATTTTGATTTTTGGGTAAATTTACTATTTTACCCCTTTTGTCCAAGAAATGAAGAAACGTAAGGATTTCTTATCCGAATTAAGAATTTGTCGTGCTTACAGTCATTTTGAAGGGTTTGCTAAGTTTAATTTCAATGTTACATGTCTTATGATTTGATTATACTTTTATAAAAAGTATATTTTAAATAACCCTAATATTTCAGCACAAAATATCTGAAACTCTAACTTTATTGATTTTCTCAATCAATTACAAAAATTGGGGTTATTACAAGATCTATGGTCCACATGCTCTGTGCTTGGATGGTGGTTAGATCTAAGTTATCTTGCTAATCTGACCATTATAACCTAATCCAATACTCAGATATGTGCATTAGATGTTTGGATCTAGTCTGTGTAGTAGAAATCAATGACTGATTTAACAAATGAATGTTAAATAGACCTAAAGTTGGTCGTTCATGCTAATCCGAGTCTAATTATATTGAAAACTAAGCAAATGAAGGTAAATCTTACTTGGGATGGCTCTTAATTAGCTTTTAATAATCATGATCTTGCAATTGAATGGTTAGATCTCATAGATATGGGACCCAAATCTCATATCACAATCGCGTCCCATTGGATGATCAAATGATCCCTAATCAGAAATCTAACTTTCCCATCACATAGATCGACTAAAAAATCCTAGTAACTAATTTCTTGCCCTAAATTCCATGTTACCTCCAGTGACTGATGGTCAATGGGGTGATTGGCAATATTTGGAGAAGATGATTCGCTCGGTCATTGCTAGTAACAAAATTTACATCAAAATGCAAAGATTTGTAAAGGGTTTGTAGATTAAGTAGTTACCTACACTCTTCCTAAGTTTCGGATCATTTCATGGCTGTTTGATGTAGAAAATAAATTAAAACTTTCATCATAGCTTTGCCAAAAAGTCACAATTGTGAGGTTATGTTTTTCTTTAATTAGCAATATCAATTCTGCACCGATTGGGATGAAACCGAAGGGCTTTTGTTAGTACACTCTTGTTGAAGAGAATGACCAGCTCAGATTGACAAATCTAAGCTATCGTCTTCTTTGACAAACTCGTGCAACTCCACTGAATCCACATGCACCTTCCTCCTTTCTTGCCATCATGATGCATTTCCTTGGCGAATTGGGTTTGTTTCCCACTCTCTTTTTCCCTCCTCCTCTCCTTCTTCTTCTTCTTCTTCTTCTCCTACCTTTCTCATTTTTTCTTTTCTTCTCTCTCTCTCTTAGATTTAGGTATGCTAAAATGGCACTCTCCTTTATATTTCAAATTAAATTCTATTTATTTAATTAAATTTACATAAACATGATATTTTTCTGGTTCTAAACATCATGCTTTCAGCCAAAATCAAATAAGTACCATTTATGATAGGTTTCCATAGTTACTAAACTATCTAATGTATATGTCTACAAATGGATCCTACTTACTGAAATTACTAATTTACCCTTCAAGAGAAAAATCTCAAACTTTTAATTTGAACTCCGATTTCAGTATATTTAATATCGTTGGAATCATTTTTTCTAGTACAGTCCAATTATTAAGGTTTCAACACTTGGTTTGATGTCCAAAAATTTATTTTCTAGAATTCCAAAAACTAAAAATTCTATCTTTTCTTTTCATCCTGATTAAACATAATTCAAATTTTACTTAGATTGAGATCTAAAAATTATGGATGTTACAATCTAGTTGATCCATCCTTTAATTTTCATTGGATTTCATTTATTTGATAATTGATTTTCATCAAGTCATCAGATATCACAGAACCAAATACCAATTTTCATTGAATCATTAGATCTTGTCAATCCATTCGATATATGATTTTTCATCAATATCAACTTATCTCATTAAGGGGCCTCTTCGTGCAATAGTAAAGTTTTTGTCGTGTGGCCTAGAGGTCATAGGTTCATGGTATGGACATTGCCTCTTGCAAAATACAAGGTAAGGCTGTGTACTATTGTGACGACCCTAGTTTTCTCATGCAATTTTAAATGCAATACCTAATTTCCTAAGGCGGGATGCATCCCTATTTGAAAACCATTTTGTAAAAACCATGCAATGCAACGGAAAACCTTTAGTTTTAAACTCATTTTTGAAAACCCTAGGTGTCATTTGCTTTTACTACAACTAAGGTAGTTTTTGAAAAAGTTCAGAAATCATAAATGTTTTTCCCCAGGTCTTTCCAGTCACAATGCACAGCCCAACTATAACTAAGTACAAACACATGTCCAAAGGATTGAGAGTTTACTTACATGTGTATTTGTTTCCTTTTGGATTCACTTGCTCATAGCACTAACATAGATGTCCTCTTTTTGTGAGTGAAGCTGTCCTAAACCATGATACGTACGGACGTATCCTGTCCTTGAGTACTTACTGATGTCTGAAAAATGTTAAGGATTGAGTGAGTATATAATATACTCCGTAGGAATCTATCACTACTAGTTTTATAAATGCATGAGATGTTTCAAAATCATATGCTCATTCAAAACATGCGTATGTTTGAATACTTGAGTTCAATATCAGTATAAGAATCCATAATCAACTGAAATTCAAAATATGCGTATGTTTGAATACTCGAGTTCAATATCAGTATAAGAATCCATAATCAACTGAAATTCAAAATATGCGTATGTTTGAATACTCGAGTTCGATATCAGTATAAGAATCCATAATCAACTGAAATTCTCATAACTTAAAAGATCACATAATCCAAAACTGAAAGTATCATATATATATGATGACATCATGATATGCAATAGATGCCTCATGGAGTCCAACTCATGGACCTCTAGTATGGTATGGTCGACCAACCTCATATCATGCTATATGAAATGCACATCAAACCATAGGGTCCACTATGCCCACGACCTCCTCGCCGTGTGGTCCCTGGTACACTGAGGACACTTGGTCATAGCCTCCACGGGCCTATGACACGCCGACCCAGTGCCGTGACACCAGTGGTAGCCCCCTGTACCACATGCAGTCGACGTAAGGACTTGCCTCTTTTTGGGCGTGGTACCCATCCACCTATTAGTGGTAGAGGCCGGGTGGCCAACCCAGACCCCTCGGCATAGCACCCACGGCTTACTTGCCCAAATCACATAAGATAAGTCAAAACCTTTGTTAAAACTTGTCCTCTTTTGGGTCCTCACAACCGCCTCGTCTCGGCACTCCAGCGTCTTTTGGCAACCCTCAAGGACATGCAATCTTTGCAAGTACTTAAATCATGCAATGCATGCATTTGTTTGCAACACATATATGTGCATAATGTATATGCAGTCATTTCAAAACATGGCTATGTACAAAGCATTTAACATGCATGCCAACTTAATTCATGCAAATCACATGCAAATCAAGTCATATATCTAAAACATATGTTCTCAAATAACAATAGTTCTTTTAAAAGAATCTAATAGTGATAGAGCACCTACCTGACTAGGTTGCGTTAACCCCTTTGTCCTCGTACGCTCCTGAACATGGTTTGGGGACTCAAAGTTAGTTTAACCTATCTTTTATGGGTTTAGAGCAGTTGGGTCTTATTACTTAGGCATTAGGGGTCCATCCCTATGCCTATGGGTGTCCTATGGTCCTAATTGGGCCTTGGTATCCTCAGTTTTCCAAAGTTCTAGTGGCCACGCGCCACCATCCTATTCTAAGGGTCATGACCCCCTTTGATTGGGCCTTGATCAGAGATTTTATAGTTTGGATGTGTCTGCATCGTCGATACGGACACAACGCCTTTTGCGGCGCCTCAATCGGAGCTCTAGATCTCAAGTTATAAGCGTTTTAGTGTCCTATGTACATAGAGTCTTAAAGACAGAAAAGGAGGAATGCTAGGGCGCTGGCTTCGCGACGTGCGCCCAGCCTTCCTTAAGTAACCAAAAAACGACGCATGCTGGCGCGCTCCAGCGGGCATGTCTACAGACACGCACGAATCTCCGCTCGTCTGCCCCGCCCGTTTGGTTTTGAAACAAAGGCCGACGTGGGAAGTTCCTATTGATCGTCCCTCCGTAAGTGACCAGTGTGGTCGCTCCTCGTGTCACCCACTGGTCTGACCCGTGCGACCACAGGGATGTCCCGTGGTCCTTGGTGGCGCTCCTGTGCTCCGTTTTGCATGGTTTTTCATGCAAAAACTTAGGAGAATTGAGCCTAAGACTATGGGTGAGATGGGTTTGGGGAGTTTTTGAGCATACCTGCTTCGTGGGTGGTTTTCTCTCCACGTTTTTCCGTCTTGGTCACTGCTCCGCGATGGGTTTTCTCCAAGGTTTTGGGCTGTCATTAGAGGCACCCAAGAGCTCTATTTATAACGCTTTTAAAGAGGGTTCTGGAGGGGTTCTAACTGCCTTTGAATGGCGGTGGGGAAACCTCCAGAATGGCGGTGGTTTCTCCTTGAAACACCGCCATTCCAGAAGCCTCTAGGAGCTTGAAGACGACGGGGTGCCCGTATCAAAACGGGCACCTGTGTTTTTCAGGTTAAGTCGTTTTTGTGAAATTTACAGTTTTGCCCCTGAACTTCAAAGGGCCATATCTTGCTCATTTTAACTCCGTTTTGGGTGATTTTGGTCTCATTGGATTCCTTTTTCCGAGACGCATCTAATGGAACCACTTTTAGGACCAAATTCCTGGGTTTAGTCAAGGAAACTAGTGAAATGACCAAAATGCCCTTATCTTTAAAAATGAACTTTTTTATGGGCTTTTAATATTACAAAAGTTGGGGTCATTACATTATTACCCCCTTAAAAGAATTTCGTCCTCGAAATTCCATAACTTATTATTTTCCAGGTATTTGTCTCTTGGATGATTTCTTGGTGAATGCATTCCCCTCTAGGAATCAATTCTAGGTTCATCCTCAATTTATTATTTACATTGTTCCTCCGATAAGGCCTTACCCATAAGGGCCTGTTTTTGCTGCGTACTATGATGCAATGCCATACTCTCGTACATGTCGATTTATCAATACCGTTTCCTAGCGGTACTTCATCTACCTTGAATTCCTTAGTTTCCTATACTTATCTTATCATGTATAAGATAGTCTCCTCGTAAGATCATGCTTCTTTGCTCATGCATATACTTCTTTTAAGATCATATTATCTTATTTCTCCTATTTTGAATATCATAGGATAATCCTTTTTATCTAGTGATCTCTTTCATTATCCACAAGTCCAAAAAGTTACCTTCTTTCTATCTAACTTTGCTTCTTACCCTTGTCTCCAAGATACTTCAATAACTAATATGGTATCATATGCTTTATGGCCAAACTCTTAACTTTGAATTTTCAACTGTCTATCATTTTTTCATATGTGACTTGATTTCCTTGACCAAGGTTACATTCGAAAATAAAAGCCAATTAGTAGTATCTTCCATTGAGGACCTTATCGTATACTGAAAATAAAATGTCCTAACTTCATATCCAGTTTCATTATTGAATTCATTAAATGCTTTCTTCTGTTAGGATCTTATCCAAACTCATGTCAAATGTTAATGGTCAATTCATTATCATGAGTTGTATGTTCTCATTTAGAAGCCTATCTCACGATTTCTCATCCATTTGTCATTTAGGATTTTCAATAATGTTCTCATTCATGCAAGGTAAAAAGTTTCTTATAACCGATTACCCTTACTAGGTCATGGTTGAATCCTTTGTCTTCATTCTTTTTGCCCTTTCTTTGCTTGATGGTTTTCTTCATTACCTTTTAGTTCAAAAGTTCTCTACTCAATCCAGTAGGTTTAATCCTTAAGAAATTCCTTTAATTGATTTTTCGTACTTGGTATATGCTCATAACGACTAACTATTTATCAAAAAGGCAATGTAACATCCAATCTTACCTTATAGTGTGCTAGCCATCTCACCTTGTCTGCATGTCAATATATTGTTCAATCTTTTACCAAGGCTTTATCGTCACCATGTAGTCTGTATTGTCAGGAGGTATCCTCATAAGTAGTGATTTTCTCAATTCCTCAAATTTTATTTTATTTTTCAAGTGCCTCCTTATTTTATCTTTTAAGTGCCTTCTCGTACTTAGCTTATAATAGCAATAATTCGTCTCCAATAGCAATTATATCAAATTGTACTGAAGCTGTTAACTCCACAAGTTTTTATAATACTCAGATAAGCATAACATTTTCTTAGACATAGAAAGACTTTATTGGATAAGCTTAAGGGCCTCTAGAGTGATCTATACTTATCTACCTTTCTTTCAATCCAAGTCTGCAGTATTTTTCAGACCCAAAGTAATTTCTTCACCTTGTCATGGTAGCCACTAAGGTTTGAAAAACCTTTCACATTGGTTTAGATCACATCTTATTTTTACTCCTATCTCAGTTGTTACTGTATTTATTGTACTTGTAGCTCCTCCATGATGTGGCCTAATAAACTGGCCTTATACCCTCAAATGACTTAGGCTCAAGTCTAAAGACTTATAACATCCTTCTAAGTATATAACATCAACTACTAACTCATAGACATTAACATACCTAATTAATTAGGGTGGGATGCCTCTATTTAGTTAATAATACTCAATGATGGTCTTAAGATATTGCTCTTCCAATCTATGATAGTAAGATCTCAATTTGATCCTTGATGGTACCCTACTTGCTAAATGGACAAGTCATTGTCCCCCTGCTTAATTCCTTTATTGGCAAGGTAGAACATCACCAAATTTTCCTTTTTATGGACTATATCCATTGGTGTTCCTCATACGCTAATGGATCTGATAAGAATCTAATTGATATCAAACCATTTGTAGAAGTTTAACTTCTAGTTGGTCGTCATTCTTCTTTGAAAATTTCTTGTCACATAATCTCCTGAAATTCGATACTCTACTCAAAATCTTAATCCCCATATGCTTTCTCTCTTTTATACTCTTTTGCATTAAGATCACCAACTCATCTATCATCATGCCTTTGCATTTGTTTGATCTACCTTTCTATGGGATTCTATGTATCTCCATGAAGTCATGATCTTCTTCTTTGAATATTCAATATTCATCGAATACTTATAGTTACATCTCTATCTCTTTCTCTCTTTTCTTCAATATCCATTTGGTCTACCTGGATCAATGTCTCTATATGCGTTGTTGCATATATTTGATACTTCATCTATCTCTTTTAAGTAACATATATGATAAATTGAATGCTTCTCAGAAATTCTAAACTGTCTTAAGATCATTGAAATCCTCAATTACTTGTAGCCTCAATAAAATTCATATACTGTCTTAATATTGTCGTTTTGATCATGCTATGTTAGGATCAATCTATTATCATTCCTCAAATTATGGTATCCAAAA
Source organism: Warburgia ugandensis (assembly GCA_035236585.1). NCBI lineage: Eukaryota > Viridiplantae > Streptophyta > Magnoliopsida > Canellales > Canellaceae > Warburgia > Warburgia ugandensis. Next base: position 28,270,466 of record CP141128.1, read on the forward strand.
TTGAGCTAAGTCTTTCAGGCTCCATATCTTTGTGATCTAGTACGAGTCACAGTTATTTCCTAATATTCTCTTGCATCCTCATCACTCTTAGATTATCATTAAAATCTTCAAAGTCTGTCTCTTACATCCCCTATCATACTTATATTATATCCTTGTACTCATATTCTGATATTCTTTATGATGGTAAGATGGACATCTAGGTTCTTCAATTTTCTCACTTTTGATGAGATTACTTTAGTGCAGGTCAGAACTATCTACTAACAAGTTCACTAACATCATTCTCATCACAATATGATCCTTATATGAGATTTCATCTTTGCACCACTGCACAATAATTCTTATTTCCTATAATTTTGATAGGATTCAAGCAATCCAATATCTAAGGATTTGCTAGGACTATCTCCTTTTTCACCTATGTGTTTATGGTGAAATGCCTTGAGCATTAATATTATAATCCTCAAATAGAAGTAGTCATCTCTACTACTCCTTCTTATACTAATTATTCTTGATTTTCTCTATTGTCCATGACCCTTGGACATGTTGGACTGGCTGTGAAAGGATAAAACCTGGGCTTTGATACCAACTGTGACGACCCGGGTTTTCTCATGCATTTTTAAATGCAATACCTAATTTCCTAAGGCGGGATGCATCCCTATTTGAAAACCATTTTGTAAAAACCATGCAATGCAGTGGAAAACCTTTAGTTTTAAACTCATTTTTGAAAACCCCGAGTGTCATTTGCTTTTACTACAACTAAGGTAGTTTTTGAAAAAGTTCAGAAATCATAAATGTTTTTCCCCAGGTCTTTCCAGTCACAATGCACAGCCCAACTGTAACTAAGTACAAACACATGTCCAAAGGGTTGAGAGTTTACTTACATGTGTATTTGTTTCCTTTTGGATTCACTTGCTCATAGTACTAACATAGATGTCCTCTTTTTGTGAGTGAAGCTGTCCTGAACCACGATACGTACGGACGTATCCTGTCCTTGAGTACTTACTGATGTCTGAAAAATGTTAAGGATTGGGTGAGTATATAATATACTCAGTAGGAGTCTATCACTGCTAGTTTTATAAATGCATGAGATGTTTCAAAATCATATGCTCATTCAAAACATGCGTATGTTTGAATACTTGAGTTCAATATCAGTATAAGAATCCATAAGCAACTGAAATTCAAAATATGCGTATGTTTGAATACTCGAGTTCAATATCAATATAAGAATCCATAATCAACTGAAATTCAAAATATGCGTATGTTTGAATACTCGAGTTCGATATCAGTATAAGAATCCATAATCAACTGAAATTCTCATAACTTAAAAGATCACATAATCCAAAACTGAAAGTATCATATATATATGATGACATCATGATATGCAATAGATGCCTCATGGAGTCCAACTCATGGACCTCTAGTATGGTATGGTCGACCAACCCCATATCATGCTATATGAAATGCACATCAAACCATAGGGTCCACTATGCCCACGACCTCCTCGCCGTGTGGTCCCCGGGTACCTGAGGACACTTGGTCATAGCCTCCACGGGGCTTATGACACGTCGACCCAGTGCCGTGACACCAGTGGTAGTCCCCTGTACCACATGCAGTCGACGTAGGGACTTGCCTCCTTTTGGGCGTGATACCCATCCACCTATTAGTGGTAGAGGCCGGGTGGCCAACCTAGACCCCTCGGCATAGCACCCACGGGCTTACTTGCCCAAATCACATAAGATAAGTCAAAACCTTTTGTTAAAACTTGTCCTCTTTTGGGTCCCTCACAACTGCCTGGCCCTCAGCACTCCAGCGTCTTTTAGCAACCCTCAAGGACATGCAATCTTTGCAAGTACTTAAATCATGCAATGCATGCATTTGTTTGCAACACATATATGTGCATAATGTATATGCAGTCATTTCAAAACATGGCTATGTACAAAGCATTTAACATGCATGCCGAATTAATTCATGCAAATCACATGCAAATCAAGTCATATATCTAAAACATATGTTCTCAAATAACAATAGTTCTTTTAAAAGAATCTAATAGTGATAGAGCACCTACCTGACTAGGTTGCGTTAACCCCTTTGTCCTCGTACGCTCCTTAACATGGTTTGGGGACTCAAGGTTAGTTTAACCTATCTTTTATGGGTTTAGAGCAGTTGGATCTTATTAGTTAGGCATTAGGGGTCCATCCCTATGCCTATGGGTGTCCTAATGTCCTAATTGGGCCTTAGTATCCTCAGTTTTCCAAAGTTCTAGTGGCCACGCGCCACTATCCTATTCTAAGGGTCATGACCCCCTTTTATTGGGCCTTTATTAGAGATTTTATAGTTTGGTTGTGTCTGCATCATCGATACAGTCACAACGCCTTTTGCGGCGCCTCAATCGGAGCTCTAGATCTCAAGTTATAAGCGTTTTAGTGTCCTATGTACATAGAGTCTTAAAGACAAAAAAGGAGGAATGCTAGGGCGCTGCGCGTCTGCGACGTGCGCCCAGCTTCCTTAAGTAACCAAAAAAAAACGACGCATGCTAGCGCGCACCTCAGCGGGCGTGTCTGCAGACACGCACGAATCTCCGCTCGTCTGTCTGCCCGTTTGGTTTTTCAAACAGGCGTCGACGTGGGACGTTCCTATTGGATCGTCCCTCCCGTTAGTGACCTGGGTCGTCCTCAGGTCACCTTGGTCCGACCCTGTCGAACCAGTGCGACCCTGGGGATGTCCCAGGGTCCTTGGTGGCGCTCCCAGGCTCCGTTTTGCATGGTTTTTCATGCAAAAACTTAGGAGAATTGAGCCTAAGACTATGGGTGAGATGGGTTTGGGGAGTTTTTGAGCATACCTGCTTCGTGGGTGGTTTTCTCTCCACGTTTTTCCGTCTTGGTCACTACTCCGCGATGGGTTTTCTCCAAGGTTTTGGGCTGTCATTAGAGGCACCTAAGAGCTCTATTTATAAGGCTTTTAAAGAGGGTTCTGGAGGGGTTCTAACTGCCTTTGAATGGCGGTGGGGAAACCTCTAGAATGGCGGTGGTTTCTCCTTGAAACACCGCCCTTCCAGAAGCCTCTAGGAGCTTGAAGACGACGGGGTGCCCGTATCAAAACGGGCACCTGTGTTTTTCAGGTTAAGTCGTTTTTGTGAAATTTACAGTTTTGCCCCTGAACTTCAAAGGGCCATATCTTGCTCATTTTAACTCCGTTTTGGGTGATTTTGGTCTCATTGGATTCCTTTTTCCGAGACGCATCTAATGGCACCACTTTTAGGACCAAATTCCTAGGTTTAGTCAAGGCGACTAGTGAAATGACCAAAATGCCCTTATCTTTAAAAATGAACTTTTTTATGGGCTTTTAATATTACAAAAATTGGGGTCATTACAACTGTAGACCTGTGTGGTCTATCGCTTCCTCAAACACTGCATACATTGGAGCTTTATGTACTAGGCTGCCCTGTTATCGTCTTATCTCATCAATCCAACGAATGATTTTCAACAAATCATATGATCTCATCCTTATATATATATATATATATCAATTTTTGTCGAATTATCGGATCTCTTCATTCTTATAAATTCTTTCCAAAAGTTCATTTTTCATGAATTATTAGATCTCATTGATCCACTCATTCATTTTTATCAAATTATAAATCATTGGGTATCATTGATCCGATCATCAATTTCCATCATACCATTAGCTCTTGTGGATCAAACTATTCATTTTCATCAAATCATTGAATCTTGTCAATTCAAAAATTACTTTTAAACAAAATATAGGATCTCCTCAATCCAATTGTCAATTTTCTTTTATCATTAGAACTTGTCAATCTGAACACTGATTTTTATTAAATCTTTTAATCTCATTGGTTAGCATTGATTTGTGTCAATTGATCAAATCTATATGATCAACCCTTGATTTTATCAAATCATTGGATCTCACCAATCCCACATTTCCTATTCATCAAATCACACTATTTCAATTATCTAACTATTGATTTTCATTAAATCATTATATTTGAATAATTTCATTAATTTTCATTAACTCATCGAATCTTGTTAACCTAACAATTGGTATTGATCAAATCATTGGATCATAAAAATTTAATTGTTGATTTTCAACAAATCATTGGATCTCATCCATCCTACCATCAACTTGCAACAGATTATTGGATCTCATTGATCCAATCATTGATTCTCATCAAATCATCAAAACTCATAGAATTAAACCTTGATTTTCATTAAATCACTAGACCTAATCGGTATAGAATACATTCTTATAAGGTCATCACCTGTTGATCTGATAATTAATTTTAATCAAATGATTGGATCTTATTGATCTAACCATCAATTTCCATCGAGTCATTTAATCGCTTCAATACAAACATCAATTTCCATTAAATCTTCAAATTTCATTAACTCGCCGACCCTTGTAGATGCAAAGGTTGAATTTAAGCAAGTGACTGGAGCTCATCGATCCAATCATCATTTTCTTTAAATCTCATAGATTTGATTGTTGACTTATTTAAATCACAAAGATTATCAATCTAACCCTTCATTTTCATCAATTCAACAATCTCATCTATCCCAACTTTGATTTTTATCTCATAAATTTGACAATCAATTTTGATCATATCAATGGATCTCTTCAATCTGACCATTGATTGTTATTAAGTCACTAGATCTCATTGATCAGATTGTTACTTTTTACCAAATCATTAGATCTCATTGATAACACCCTAATTTTCGTCAAATCATCTGATCTCATTAATTTGACCATTGATTTTTATAATAACATTGTTATCATTAATCAAATTGTTGATCTTTGTCTAATCATTGGATCCCATTGATCCAATAATTACTTTTCATCAAATTCTTGGATATCATTGATCTTACTACTTATATTCGACAAATCATTAGATCTCGTTGATCCAACCAAGGATTTTAAGTAAATCACCACATCTCATTAATCTAAATGTTCATTTTTATCATATCGTTGAATCTCATCAACCTGATCACTAATTTTTATCAAATCATCCAATCATGGTGATTCAACCAATTATCTCTTTGCGGCATCAAGTCTCATCGATTTGCCTTTTGATTTTTTGCAAATTATAGTATCCTATTGACCCTAAAATAAATTTCTAAGGATTGGAGGTGTCTCTTCCTTAAATTCAAAGATTCGAAGGTGATCCTTTCTCAAATAAGAAAAATTGGATGCAATCTTTCTTCAAATTTCTTTGGTTAGAGATTTTTCTTTCTCAAATCAAACAAGATCAGAGGTGACCTTTTGTCAAATCCCAAGAATCGAGTTGATCCTTTCTCAAATCAAAAGGGAAAATGTGATCTTTCATCAAATTCTTGGATCTTGTTGATCTAACCCTCCATCTTCATCAAATCACCCAATGATTTTTATCAAGTCATTGAATCTCATTAATATAAATCATTGAATTACGTTAGTTTTTAAAATTTCAACTTACCATGTCCTTTTAAAAATTAATTTTCTTGAAATTATGGGATCTCATAAATTTCATGGATGAAAATCATTAAATTACTGGCCTCATGGTTCTATTCTTAAATTTTCATCAAATTAGTTATGTCATTGATTTGATCATTAATTTAAATCAAATAATCCAATCATATTGCTCAGATTGTCATTTTCCATTACATCATCAGATCCCCTCAAACTGACCTTTGATTTTCATCAACTCATTGTATTTCGTTAATCCAACCATCAATTTTATTAAAGCATCAGATCTCGTAGATCTAACCATCAATTTTGATTTGATTTAGTCAATCTGACGTTTAATTTTCATTGGATTTCATTGATTCAATCATCAATTTTCAACAAATAATTAGATATTTTCAATCCAACCACCAATTCTCATAGAGTCATTAATTCTCATAAATTCCACTATTGATGTTAATCAAATCAATCTCATCAATTCGAATATTTCTTATTATCAAATCATTAGATCTCACCACTATAAAAGTATATTTAATCAAATCAGTAGATCTTATTGAGCTAAGCATCAATTTTTTTTCTAATTAGTTGGTCTCATATGAATGCTAATTTTCATCACATCATCCAAATCTCATTGATCTAACACTTCATTTTCATCAAATCATTAGATCTCATCAATTTAATGATTGATTTTTTTCAAATCACTAGATCTCGTCAATCTAACCAATGATTTCATCAAATCATTAAATCACATTGATCTAACCATTGACTTCTTGATTTTCATGAAATTATTGGATCTCATAGATTTGTGCATTGATTTTTATAAAATTATAAATCATTGGCTATCATTGATCCAATTGTCAATTTCCATAGTATCATTAGGTCTCATTAATCAAACTATTTGTTTTTACCGAGTCATTGAATCTTGTCAATTCAAAGCTTGGTTTTAACCAAAACATAGGATCTCCTCAACGTGATCCTTGATTTTCATGACATCTTTAAATCTAGTTGATCATCCCTTAATTTTTTTCACATGATCAAATCTAACAGATTTTCATCAAATCATCGAATCTCATCAATCCCTCGTTCATGTTCATCAAACCATAATATTTTAATTATCTAACTATTGATTTTTATTAAATTATTGGATCTAAAGAATCTTTTCGTTGATTTTGATCAAATCATTGCATCTCAGCAATCTAGTGATTAAATTTTATTAAATTACTAATTTTCATTGATTTGCAAATGCATTTTCATCAAATCTCATAGATCCTACTATTGATTTTCATCAAATCTTAATAATTTTAGCCTTAATTTTAATTGAATTATTTCATCTTATTGATCAGATTATCAATTTCATCCAATCATCAGACCTCATAATTGACAGTGAACTTTCATCAAATCATTGGATCATATCAATAAATCATTAGATATGTTGATCCGACCATCAATTTACATGAAATCATCTGGTATCAATGATCTAATTACTAATTTTAATCAAACGATAGGAGGTTGATTATCAGAACAATGATTTTCATCATGTCATTAGATCTCTTTGATCCAAAACTTGAAAATACTCAAAACATAAGATCTTGTCTATTCAATAATCAATTTACTTCAAGTTATTGGATCTCGTTGACCTGTCAATTAATTTTGATCGAATCATTGGAACACATAAATCCAATTATCAAATTTCATCAAATCATTGGATATTGTCCATCCAACCATCAACTTTGAGCAAATTTTTAGATCTCATTGATTTTTATCATATCATCGAATCTCATCGATTCAAACCTAGATTTTCATCAAATTACTGGATCTCATTGGTCCACTAGACATTCTCATCAAATCATCGAATTTTGTTGATCTAATCAATTTTCATCAAATCATTGGATCTCATGGATCAACTGTCAATTTCCATCAAATCATTTTTATCTTGTCAAGCCTTGTAGACACGAAGGTTGAATTAAACATATGATTGAAGATCATCAATCCAATCATCATTTTCATTTAATCATGTAGATCTGACTGCCGATTTTAACAAAATCATCAAAACTCATATATCCAACCCTTTCATTTTCATTAAATCAATGAATCTCATCTATTCAAATTTTGATTTTTCTCTCATAGATTTGACCATCAATTTTCATCATGTCATTGGATCTCGTCAATTCAACCATTGATTGTCATTAGATCATTGGATCTCATTGATCCGATTATTACTTTTCATCAAATAATTATATCTCATTAATAACACCCTAATTTTCATCAATCATCATATCTCATTAATTTAACCATTGATTTTCATAATATCATTGATATCATTGATCCGATTGTTGATCTTTATCTAAGCATTGGATTTCATTGATCCAATCATTAGTTTTTATTAAATCATTAGATGTCATTGATCTTACTATCTATATTCAAAAAATCATTAGATCTCATTGATCTAACCATTAATTTTTAATAAATCACCATATTTCATTGATCTAATTGTTCATTTTTGTCACATCGTTGGATCTCATCAATTTGACCACTAAATTTTATCAAGTCTCATTGATTCAACCAATGATCTCTACAAGTCATCAAATCTCATCAATCTGCCATTCAATTTTTTGCAAATTCTAGAATCTTATCAACCCTAAAATCAATTCTAAGGATTGGAGGTCAAATCTTTGTCAAATACAAAGAATTGGAGGTGATCTTTTCTCAAATAGGAAAAATTGGATGTAATCTTTCTTCAAATTTATATGATTAGAGATTTTTCTCTCTCAAATCAAATAAGATCAAAGGTGATCTTTCATCAAACCCTAACAATCAAGTTGATCCATTCTCAAATTTAAAAGCACAAAGCAATTTTTTATCAAATCATTGGATCTTGTTCATTTAAGCCTCAATCTTCATCAAATCACCCAATTTCAACTATCTAACCATTGATTATTATCAAGTCATCAAATCCCTTCAATCTTACCTCTAATATTAATCAAATCATTGAATCATGTTGGTTTTCAAAAATATCACTTTATCAAGTCCTTCCAAAACTTAATTTTCTTCAAATTACAGGATCTCGTCAATTAAACAAATGAAAATTGTTAAATCACTAATCTTCTTATTTTTCCCTAAGATTTTCATCAAACTAGTAGATCTCATTGACTTGAACATTAAGTCTAATCAAATCATCAGATATTATTGATCAGATTGTCAATTTTCATTGAATCATTGGATCTCCTTGATCTGACCTTTGATTTTTATTAACTCATCAAATTTTGTCAATCCAACCATCAATTTTAGTTGAATCATTAGATCTCATTTATCTAATAACTGATTTTGATTTGATCAATTCGATATGCCCTTTAATTTGCATTGGATTTAATTGATTCGATCATTGATTTTCATCAAATCACTAAATGTCATCGATCCAACCACTACTTTTCATTGAATCATCTGATCTTATCAATCCATGTATCGATTTATATTTAAGCATCATATAACATTTATCAGAATTATGATTTTGATCATATCATCTTATTTCATCGATTTGACCAATGATTTTTAACAAATCATTTGATCTCATCAATCATAATTTTTTTCAATCGTAAATTTTATCAAATTATCAGATCTCACTTATTTGACCTTTAACTTTCATTAAATCATTTGATCTAACACTCATTTTTTATTTTTTATTGAATCTCATTAATTTGACTATTTAGTTACATCAAATTATCAAATTTTATTGATCTAAATATTTCTTATCATCCAATCATTAGATCTCACTGCTCTAAAAGTATATTTAATTAAATCAATGGATCTTGTTGGATCAATTTTTATCCAATCAATGGGCCTCATGCAAAATGTTGATTTTCATCAAATCATCCAGATATCATTGGTCCAACTCTTAATTTTTGTCAAATCACCAAATCTCATCAATTTAATTGTTGATTTTTGTCAAATCACTGGATGTCATCAATCTAACCAATGATTTTAATCAAATTATTGGATCTCATTGATCTAACAATTGATTTTGTTTAGATAATCAGGTCTCATCCATCTAACCATCTATTTTCATCACATTATCATATTTTATTGATTCAATAATTGATTTTCATAAAAAATATTGGATTTCATTTATCTAAAGGTTCATTTTAATGAAATCATTGGATCTCATTGATCTACCTATGATTTTTATCAAATTATAAATCATTGATATCAATGATCCAATCATCAATTTTCATTATATCATTAGATCTCATCTATTGAATGACTCATTTTCTTCAAATCTTATCAATTCAAAACTTAGTTTTAATAAAATATAGGATCTCCTCAATCCAATTGTCAATTTTCTTATATCTTTAGATCTTGTAGATCCGACCATTGATTTTCTTTGAATCTTTGAATTTGGTCATTTGTCCCTTGATTTTTGTCAAATGATCAAATATAATTGGTCCAAACCTTGATTTTATTCAAATCATCAGATCTCATAAATCATAATATTTTAATTATAAAATGGTTGATTTTCATTACATCATGGGATATGAAGAATCTTTTTGTTGATTTTCATTAAATCACTAATTGTCATTGATCTGCCCAAACATTTTCAACAAATCTCTTAGATCCGACTATTGGTTTTCATCAATTCTCAATAATTTTAGCCTTAATTATTATCAAATTATTAGATCTCGTTGATTTGTTCTAGTCACTTGATCTAATAACATATAGTTGTCTTTCATCAAATAATTGGGTCTTATCAATCCAACCCTTGAGTTTTATTCAATTATCAGATATGTCAATATGACCATCAATTTACATCGAATCATTTGGTCTCAATGATTCAACTACTAATTTAATCAAATAATAGGATTTTGTCTATCAGAACATCGATTTTTATCTTATCATTAGATTTTTTTGATCCCACACTTGAATGTATTTAAAACATAAGACCTAGCCAATTTTATAATCAATTTACATCAAATCATTAGATCTCATTGACCTGAAAATTGATTTTGATCAAATCATTGGATCAGATAATTCTAGATGTTGATTTTCATTAAATCATTGGATCTCGTCCATCCAACTATCAATTTTCAACAAATTATCTAATCTTGTTGATCCAATCATTGAGTCTCATTGATCCACACCTTCATTTTCATCGAATCACAATATCTATATGGTGGACCATACATTCTAATTCGGTCATTGGATCATGTTGATCTGACCATTAATTTTCATCAAATCATTGGGTCTCATTGATCTAACCATCAATTTTTATCGAATCATTTTATCTCATCAATACAACCATCAACTTCCATTAAATCTTCTAATCAACTCATTACCCTCATAAATGCAAAGGTTGATTTTAAACACTTGGGGCTCATCGATCCAATCATCATTTTCACTAAATCTTGTAGATCTGACTATTTATTTTAACCAAATCCTCAAAAATCATCCATCCAACCTATAATTTTAGTCAAATCGAAGGATCTCACCAATCCCAACTTTGATTTTTGTCTGATAGATTTGACCATCAATTTTTATCATATCACTAAATCTTATCAATCTGACCATTCATTGTCATTAAATCATTAGATCTCGTCGATCTGATCATTAATTTTCATCAAATCATTTGATCATACCTTAATTTTCATCAAATTATTGGATATCATTAGTTTGACCTCTAAGTTTCATAATATGATTGATATCCTTGATCTGATCATTGATCTTTGTCTAATCCTTTAATCTCATCAATCCAATCATTAGTTTTTATTAAATCATTGGATGTCATTGATCTTACTATTTATATTCAACCAATCATTAGATCTCATTGATCTAACCATTGATTTTTACTAAATCACCATATCTCATTGATCCAATCATTCATTTTTGTCACATCATTAGATCCCGTCAATTTGACCACTAGTTTTTATCAAATCTTCCAATTGTTGATTCAACCAATGTTCTTTGCGGGTCATTAAATCACATTGATCCACCATTCAAATTTTTGCAAATTCTATAATCCTATTGACTGTAAAATCATTTCTAAGGATTGTGGGTGACTTTTCCTCAAATACAAAGAATCGAAGGTGATCCTTTCCAAAATAAAAAATTGGACTTGATCTTTCTTCAAATTTTTAGGATCAAAGATTTTTCTTTATCAAATTAGATAAGATTGGAGGTGACCTTCCATCAAACCCAAAGAATCGAGCTAATACAATCTCAAATGTAAAAGAACAAAGTAATTTTTCATCAAATCACCCAATCTCATTGATCTAAACATTGATTTTAATCAAGTCATTGAATCTTGTCAATCTTACTACTAATATTCATCAAATCATTGAATCATGTTGGTTTTCAAAACATCACTTTATCACACCTTTCCAAAATTAATTTTATTCAAATTATGGGATCTTGTCAATTTGATAGATGAAAATGGTTCAATCACCTATCTCATTGTTATGCACTTGAATTTTTATCAAATTAGTGAATATCATTAATTTTCCCATTAATTTTGATCAAATCATCGATCATAATGATCATATTCTTAATTTTTATCAAATCATTGGATCTCCTTGATCTGACCTTTGATTTGCATCAACTCATCAAATTTCGTCAATCAACCATCAACTTTGATCAAATCATCAGATTGATTTTGCTTTGATCTAGATGATATGTCCTTTAATTTTCATTAGATTTCATCTATTTGATCAGCGATTTTCTTCAAATCATTTAATATCATTGATTCCAACAAGCAATATTTATTGAATCATCATATCATGCCAACCCATCAGTTGATTTACATTAGAGCATCTTATAACATTTATCTGAATTATGATTTTCATCATATCATATTATCTCATTGATCCAACCTATTATTTTCAATACTTGACATGATCATATCTATCTTCTATCATATTTTGTCACATTATTGGATCTCATCAATCCTATAAATTTTATTCTTCTAATGATGTGATAATTCATTATAATTAAATAACTATTATCAATCTAGTTGTAAGTATCATCAAATCATTGAATCTCACTTATTTGACCTTTAACTTTCATCAAATCATTTGATCTTATTGATTTGACACACAATTTTCATTGAATCTCATTAGTTTACCTACTTATTTTCATCAAATCATCAAATCTCATTGATCTAAATATTTCTTGTCATCAAATCATTAGATCTCACCACTCTGAAAGTATACTTAATCAAATCAATGGATCTCGTTGAACTGACTATCAATTTTATCCAATTACTGGGTCTTATACTGGATGCTAATTTTCATAAGCATTTTATATTGAAATACAGATGTTGCCTCATTGTACTAGAATGAATACATTAGTACTCATAGAAGAGTTTGGTACTATTGGAAATTAGGAACCTACACCTGCACCTATAACTACATTTGCTCCCACGAAAGTTCAATAGGACGTATCAGAACCATCGATACAAGCATAGCCAAGTTTTGTTGCACCAACAAATTTAGCCAGTGAGGTGATGCAATTGATGTTTCAACAAATGAAACAGAAGCTATAGGCATCACTGAAAGAGGATTATACCATAAGGGTAAGAGTGGTGCTTTGCTAGAGTGATTTAAGAAGATTGCTTCAACGTTTTTTGGAGTTGAGGTAGTTGCTACCTAGCTTTATGAGGTGTAAAGGCTATTCAAGGGGATGATGGTACCAGAAGATTGACAAGGCACTGTTGCTACCTTTGCATTAAGAGGAGAGGCCATGCATTGGTGGTCAACTGCAAAACGAACACATTTCTCTGACACAAGAGTCATCTTGTGAGACAAGTTCTAGAGAGTTTTTGAACAAAAATAGTTTTATGACAGTGGGTGAGTATGAGACTCACTCCACTCAGTTGAGGAGATTTGCATTAGAGGTTTGCCCCACTAAGCTTAGAGCTACTTAGAAGTTTATCCTTGAATTGTGGACAACTATTTAAAGTTGTTTTTTTATGTCACAACCTACTTTACTAATAAAGGCTATAGAGTTGGCTTCTTTGTGTTTGAGGGAGCTAAGAGATGAGATTAAAAGCATTTATAATAGGAGAAACAAGCGGAATTAGAAGGGAAAGTAGCCACTCATATCTAAAACCCCATAAAAAATAGTAGTTCCACTTTATTCTATACCACCATGGAGGCTAGAGTTCAAAAAGAAGGAAGTGGACTGAAACCTTTGTAGACACTGTGGAAAAAAGCATCTAGGGAAAACATGTTATGCCCAACAGCTATGGCATTTTGGGTGTGGAGAATAAGGACATTTTATAATAATTGCCTAAAGAGAAAGAATGGAGATCAACCCCAAAGATAGGAAATTATAATGTGGTCACAGACAGGCTTTTTCCCTAACTATTGAGTAGGCCAGAGTTTCAAATGCAGTCATCAAAGGTACATTACCCATTATTTATCAGTTTGCTAGAGTACTAATAGACTTTAATGCTACATATTATTTTATATCACAACACTTTGCATCAACTTTGGATTGTACTATGTTATAGTTGGGGTTTAATTGAGAAATCAATATGCCACATGGAAAGCCTGCTATTTCAAATAAGTATATTTAAGATATTGAGATTTGAATGGGAAATGAGGAGTTTTTGGCTAACCCAATCCTATCAGATGTGATGGACTTTAACATTGTATTGGGTATGAATTGGTTGTCAAAATATGGAGCTATGATCATTTGTTGAAAGAAAAGAATACAGTTTGAGAAGATAGAGGATAACACTCATATATTCCAAGGTAGGCTAAACACAATAGGAATTCTTGTTGTATTAGCAGTGAAAGTTATAAGGCCTATTGCCAAGGGCCATGAGGCATATTTAGTTAGCATGGTGACTTAGAAGAGTCCAAATAGAAGATAGAGGACATAGATTTTGTACAAGACTTTGAAGGAGTGGTTCTTGATCAGCTATCAAGATTGCCATCCAAGAGAGAGATGGACTTTACCATAGAGCTCGTACTAGGTACAGCCCCTATCTAGAAAGTGTGCTACTGTATGGCACCTGTAGAGTTGAAATGACTCAAGGAACAGCTGCAAGAATTGTTAAATCTAGGCTTTATTCGGCTAAGTGTATCACTATGGGGAACCCTAGTACTATTCATAAAGAAGAAGGATGGATCTATTCGATTATGTATTGACTACCGAATGCTAAATTGAGTTACAATTAAAAATAAGTACCCATTACCATGTCTTTATGACCTCTTTGACTAGCTACAATCTTCGAGAGTATTCTCAAATATTGACTTGAGGTTAGTTATCATCAGAGGTGAATATGAGATGAGGATATCCTTAAGATAGTATTTCGGATCCGATATGGACATTATGAATTTCTAATGATGCCATTTGGACTATTTAATACTCTATAGCATTCATGGATTTGATGAACTGGATATTCCATAAGTATTTAGACCTGTTTGTGATAGTGTTCATTGATAACATCCTTATTTACTCATCGAGTGAGGAGGAGCATTAGCAGCATCTCAAGATTGTACTTAATACGCTACTGAAACATCAGTTATATGCAAAGTTTAGTAAGTGTGAATTTTAGTAGGACAAAGTCAATTCCTTGGTCATGTAATTTCATAGAAAGGGGTTTCTATTGATCCTGTGAAGATCGACGCCATTATGAAGTGGGAGAGATTGAAAAATATTACAAAGATTAGAAGTTTCTTGGGATTGGATGGGTATTATGGACGTTTCATTGAAGGGTTTTATACGATAGGTCAGTCAATGACTAAGTTAATTAGGAAGAATAGTATGTTTGAGTGGACCAATCAATGTGAGCAAAGCTTTTAGGAGTTGAAGAAGAGGCTCACAATGACTCCTATTCTAGCATTACCCTAAGGTACGTGAGGTTTGTAGTATATAGTCATGCGTCAAGAAATGGCTTAAGATATATACTCATGCAACATGGGAGAGTTATAGCATATGCATCCAAACAACTAAAGACTCATGAAGTTAACTACCTGATACATGATTTGGAGCTGGCAGCAATGGTGTTTATAGTTATGATTTGGCAACATTATCTCTATGAAGAGAAGTTTGAGGCAAACACATATCACAGAAGTTTAAAGTATATATTCACACAGAGCGACCTTAACATGAGACAACACTAGTAGTTAGAATATTTGAAGGACTATCACTTTCCAATTCTATATCACCTTGGGAAGGTAAATGTGGTTGTAGATGCTTTGAGTCGAAGATCTCATGGAGTATTGACGAACATATCAACAAGATCATTGTTTATAGGTTGTATTCTCCAAGCATAGAAGAATTGTGAGGAGACACGAGCCTCAGTGGGTAGTAAAGGCTTCAGTAGGGAGGTTGATGGAAGCATAATATTGCTGGGTAGATTGGTAATACCTCTAATAAAATGTCTAAGACATGAATTGTTGAAGAAAGCACATACATCAAAGTATGCCATTTATCCTAGTGGTACTAAGATACATCAAGATCTAAAATGGAGTTTTTGGTGGAACAGAATGAAGAAGGACATTAGGGATTGTGTTGCTAGATGTCTTACTTATCAATAAGTAAAGGCAGAATATCAAAGACTAGTAGGAATTCTACAGATTTTAGAACTTTTGAAATGGAAGTGGGATCACATCACGATGGATTTTGTGATTGGACTACCTAGAACCTATAGTGGACATGGCATGAATTGGGTCATTGTGGATAGACTAACCAAATTAGCACACTTTCTACTAGTAAGATAAAGGCTTTCCTTGGAAAGTTTGGCCAGATTTTACATTAAGGAGACAATGAGCTTTCGTGGAGTTCCTTTGACTATCATATCTAATAAAGATAGTTGATTCAGATCTCAATTTTGGTGAAGTGTGTAGGAGGGACTCGGTACAACTGTGAGATTTAGTACAACATTTCATCTACAGACAAACGAACAATCTGAGAAGACGATTCAAATACTCGAAGACATGTTGCAAGCTTGTATTGTAGATGGAAAGGGAATTTGGGATGAAAATTTGCCATTGAACTAGTTTGCTTATAATAACAACTATCATTCTAGTATAGGCATGGCACCATATGAAGCATTGCATGGATGACCATGTAGGACACCTATCTATTAGAGTGATGTTAGAGAAAGGCAGTCTGCGAAGTCCGAGTTGATAGGATAGTGTGCTAAAAAGGTTCGACTAATCAAGAAGAGCTTGTTAACAGAATGTAGTTAATAGAAGAGTTATGCATATCAGAGTTGTAGAGATCTCGAGTTCAATATTGGAGATCATGTATTCTTGAAAGTCTCACCTATGAAGGAACAAATGAGGTTTAGAGTTAAAGGAAAGTTGAGTCTAAGGTTTGTTAAACCAATCGAAAATTTGGAGAGGGATTGACACGTAGCGTATCACGTAGCATTTCTACCACAACTATCAGATGTACACAATGTCTTTCATGTGTCTGAATGCTAAGGAAGTATAGTCCTAACCCGACTCATGTTCTAAATCAGATTCCTGCAAAACTCGATCTAGATCTCTCATATGAGGTGAGCCCTTTACAAATTTTGGATAGCAAGGAAAAGATTTTAAGAAATAAGATAATTCATTTGGTTAATGTATTGTAACAACACCACTCTATAGAGCTAGGAGTAATTGGCTAAGTGTAGTTCATAAATTTAGTTGTATGTTACAAGTGTATTAGTTTGGATAAGGGGATAATAAAGCTATAAATTGGTAAAATATGACAACCTAAGCTAAGTGTAGCTAAGTGGTCCCAAGCATAACTTGTTAGGTTAAGGTTTAGACCTCAAGTCATCTCCTTGAAAAATTTGTTGAAAGAAATTAATCATTTAATTAATTTAATTCAAATTTACATGTGGACAAGGCATATAAGGAAACTAACATGGTGAAGGATGGTTTCCATATGGACAAAATGTGTAAAGATATTATTGTCAAAGTACGAGTATATGTAAAGCATTGGATGGTGACCCAAGGGTTATGAAATAAAAGAGACCAAGAAAGAAGAGTTACATATTTGAATCATTGGATAACAATCCAATGGTTCAAATAAATAAAGAATTAATAGTAGAAGAGTTACGAACCTGTAACCAATTGAAAAATGAACACATGGAAAAAATCATATTATTCAAGATATGAAGTGAGAACCATTACAAGGAAAGTGCCTATAAAAGAAAAAAAAGAAAGAAGGGTTAGAGATGTGAAATAGTTGGAAAGGAAAAGTGAAGTGCATGAGAGAGAGAAGAAGAAGAAGAAGAGAGGAATGAAAAGAAAAATCTAGATTCCAAGTAAGAACTTGGGTTGCTAGAATTTTTGGCAAAAAGCAAATTGAGGTAGGGGATACAAGCCTAGATCACAAATTTCTTTTCTAAACCAACAAGTTTTGATGTTTAATCGAGTAGTTTTTGGATGATCAAAGATTGGATCATATACATGATTGTCCATATTCAGGTTGTTGATTTCATTTAGAGGTACTATATGTATGCATATATCAAATCCTATATGCATGCCAGTTTTATAGAATTATTTCATTTGAATTATGATGTGATGCATGTATATTTTTATTACATTCAATCTCATTTCTTGATACACCTCCTATCTATTGTATGTAAAACAAGATGATCTTAATACTTGTATGTAAGTATTTTACTAATAAAAATAATTGTTGTATAAAGTATTTTACTTCTTATAGATTATTTTTAATTATGTTTGGAAGATTTAATAAATTATAAGACATGATGTATTATATGCTATTTGGATTGTCGATAAACTTTTTATAAGCCAATGGGTAACTACAAATTCTAAAGAGATAAGCTAATTTGGGGTTTGACTATACATGGAAAAAATGATCTTGTTGATGTGTCTATCCTACTTAGAAAAAGAAAAGAAAGTAATATAGGAACTGATTTTGTGTCCTTAGACACCTTACTAGAGTAAAGAGACAGACTCCACTAAGATCAAGGCATTAATCTTATATCAAATTTTCTTGAAGTCAAGCTCATTAGAATTCGTTGAATTGTCTGCATTCTATATATATAAGGTTAGTGGGAGTAGATTGTAGTCTTTCATTAAAGTAAATATTTAAAAATTGTTAAAGGTGGAAATCATATCCTCAATCTGGGCACTACTAACTAATGCATTACTATACTTTCATGCCTATGAAAAATTTCACACATCATTGAGTTTTAAAAAGTCTCTTCACTAGTAGATAAGTTCATGGTTGGTGAGTGCAAGATAGGGCTGAGCTATTCTATTTATAAAAAAAATAAATATATAATAGTTTGAGCTTTTTGCATGGGAGTGAAATTAAAAGGTGTGGTTATCCTTATAAATTTCCTCCTTTTTTATGGAGCCTATATGATGACTTGAAAAATTCAACAAGTGGGCTATAATTGATAAGCACCAAACTTGCATTAGAATGTTGGGCATCAAACTGTGTACAAGCACGGTAGGTCCCAAACCATGCACAAGCATGCTATGCACCAAATCATGCACATGTACACTATGCACCAGGTAGTTCAGGATAAAACATTGTATTCCTATATTTGAGGTATAAGATGTTTATGAATTTATGAGACAAGAGATAGAAATGTAAGATTCCTACTTAAATGTAAGTTCCTATACATCTAAGAAAACATAGCTGAGGTGTGTAATGCAATAGAGAGTGTTTGACAGTCTGTGTGTCTAACATCACCTAAGCACACCATTCATCTAATAGCATCATGCACACTATATCAAGGCTTTGCTTGAAAACATATCTCAATAGGTCATGCTAAAGGTGTATTGTTATAGGCAACATGATAGTGCAAATTACACCAAATCATATCTTAGCACAATGCACTATGTTGTGTATAATGCACATAGTACTTTACATCTGGTTGTGGTGTGTTGTAATTGGGATAAGAGATGTTTATATAGAATGCTAAATTATGTATTGATGTGTTGGGCATCAAGTGATGTTTTGACACCTTATACCTCAATCATACACAAACTAAGTGTGCACTAAGCTATACGGTGGCATGTTGATGTTGAATCGTGTATGAATGTGATAGAGTATGAAACATATTGCCATGTTTTGTAAGCATGTAAGACAAATAAAATATTGTATAGTATGCAGGACTACTTGTGTCTTGCACCTACAAACACATTCTAATATGTTTAAAATGATGTATGTGTTGGATGAACAGTAAATCACAAATTATGGAGTTACTATTTTGAAATTTTGGAAAATACAACATTGAAATGAATGCTTATTCCATTGGATGATTCTCTTAGTCATTCATTATGCTTCTATTTAGTGTATGTATGGGAATGATATATATGTCCATGCAATTTATTTTAATTGCATTAAGAAGTTTAATTATAACATGCTTTTGATTTATTATTTGATTTGCTATTGTTTCACCAATTGATAAATTGATATCTTGTTCTTGATCTTCAATGTTGTTTGTATTTCAAACTCATAAGAAAGTGATTCGCAATATTTATAAGCATTGTTTTTGGACTTTGCACTAATGTGCAATGGAAATTTTTGAAAAATTAGGCAACTCGATGAGTTAGTCTTGACTTGGAGATTTTATATGGAAAACCCCACCAGTTACTATCATAGGAAGTTCAGTTGGCCATTGGCTTCTAAATAGGTACTGGCCTATGGCAGGCATATTTGACTAGAGCAAGTTGCATGGGAAGACTACTCTTGTTTTTTGTTTGATCTGGCTATCCCATGCAGATGGTGTAGTCAGTGTAGTACCCATTGATGAGCGTAGATTGAAACGTTAGTTTCATTATGTGCATAGTTGACCTTGTGATCTGTTTGGATATAGGTTGACCCGTCAGTCATTCTTAAGAATATTGACCTATGCTTGTGGTAAGATAATAAATTCTACTTGGCGATAAATCATTTGACTAAATTGATTGATTAATTGATGAATTGAATAATCAATGCTATGGACTAATTTTAATTAGCATATGTTTCCTGTTCGAGTTGATATGATAAGGTCTTGATGGCATACATTACCTAATGGTGAGGTAATGTGCTCTGGAATGGATTTGGCATAGAATTGCCTATATGTGATTCAAGGTACTTCAAATTTTATTGAGATAATGAATTACTTATACTAGCTCTTTCATGAGAGTATGGTTTATGATAATTATGTTATATGGGTTATCATGCGTTCTAACCATAATATGAGTTAATTGATCTAGAATGGTTTGACACATACATTGGGTTATATATATATATATATATATATGAGTTGCTATATGATGTGATGATATGGCATGGAATTGTTATTGCCATTTACTCTAGAAAATTTTTGTATGATCTATAGATCTTATGATAAAATTAGTTCATGAAAATGACCTTCTTATATTCAAAATTTGGACTCGAGACTACTAAATGTGGAATGTACTAGTCGATACGATTCCAATGATACTAATTTTGCATAAAATGAACATCAAAGTAGTAAATTGTTTGGATTTTACTAATCAAGGAGAGTCAAAATTGATATTGACACCCCAGTGGTTTGACACATGACGAGACAACTGTGTCACCAAGTGTTGTTTGTCCCTTCTCCCCCTTGTATTGTACATTCTGAAACGGGAAAGAAAGAGGGGGGTCGTTAAAAAATCTGGCGACCCATAAACCCTCCCCCTTTTTCGGCATTTGATTTCCCTCCCTAGATTCTCCTCTCTCCAGCATTGACAAAATCCCATATGGGGTTTCCCCTTCAGGGTGCCTGGCTGGCATGCCTATGACATCCTCTTCCCCTACTTCCCTTCCACTTTGCGAGTTAGGGTGAGTTGACTTGTTGAGTCAACTCATTCCTGACTCATTTAAAGGGAACTGAGTTAACCTGGAACACCCATTTAAGCCTTGAACTTCAACCTTGAATTCTGACCAATCCTAAAAGGAACTCAGAGATCCGAGATGACCCACACAATCTTGGAACTATGAGGAACAATATCCATCTTCCCATTTATCGATCAGGGAAGATCTAACCATCGATTTGACCAGCTATTGATTGGACTTTAGATGGTCTCATCTGAGATGATTTGATGTTATTTTTAGATCTAAATAGTCCATTATCATCCCCACTAAGTGTAGATTAAGATCCATACAAGATATTTTGGATCTAAAATATCAATGGAGATGATTAGCATATCTTGATCAACTACTAAGATCAACTGAAGATTGAGGTATGAAATTGGATCCAATTACATGATCCAAACCGTTTAGAATTCTTAATTGGATTAATTGGTTAGAATTACTAAATTCTAATGTGATCTGGGGGATCAAGGGAGGAATTTTGATGAGATCAGCATGGAAATCTAATGATCGCGCACAGTTGAGGTAATCAGTGGATGATCCAACAAAGCAGACAGCTGAGTGTCATTCAAATTGACTGGTACAAGGTAAGATTACTATCTTAATCATTTGATGGGTTAATTTAACTGTGATTAGATAAAGATTGAACTTGAAATTTATATAGTAATGCCCAAATAATTAGCTTAAAAGATAAATTACCTAAGAATGATGTGATTTGAGCCTAATAGCTCTAAAATATGCATTGATATAAATAAGAAGAAGGACCAGATGGTTATGAGTGGGCTCAATTAAGTATGATTTGAATTATTATCTATTTAAGGTGGGCCTCACCTTGTGATTTCATGATTGGAAAACATTGGGTGCTCTTAAACATGATGTATTGGGATACAAAAACATAATGTTGTGTAATTAAGAATCTAGGTTAGATAAATTGGATTTTGGGTATGATTAGATGTAATATGTATCTAGTGATGGGACTGTGGTGGACCGCGCTAGAGTTAGGCCTAACTAAATTGGGGAGTGCAAGTGAGTAGTACATCATCTGAGGTAGGTGATTACATTTAGTAATTTCCCTAATTTCTTTGGATTATGACATATTATTAGGAAACATTGAAGAATGAGTTTTATGCCTATCATGTTTTCATAAGAATACCTTCATTATACATGATTAATATTATGACATCTTGATCCACATGATTTATCCATTTTTTAACCTATGACTGATGATATATAGCATGTCTTTTGACTTGATCTTCTTGTGATTGTTTACAAATGGGAGTTTCCATGGTTTATATCGTGTTTTCGTTGTTTTATAATTGATATTTGTGCCCAGTGGGTACTATGCTAGGAGGGTATTAGGGTTAGCCACCTACCCTCTAAACTTATAGATGAGACATCAGCCTTGATACGGACAAATTGTGTGCGATTTGTAGTAATCATGGGCAGGCCACCCATGCATGTCCGACCATTTCCCATGCATGGTGGATAGTAGTCTCTCATTTCTCTATTGATAGTGAGTAGTAGTGGTTGGTACCCTAGAGTGATTGCCACTATAGCATAGTAGCCAATACTCTTATTCTGTGTGCTCATGTGGTGCATATATGTATACCGATAGTGTGATGACGCACCCTTGGGGTGAAGCCTATGTGGGTGGGCCTATGGGCTATGCGAGCTACAAGTGAGGGACCTAGGGTTTTGGAATGAGTACTCATTGCCAGTGATATGAGTTTAGTAGGACACTCTTAGGTCATGATTATGTATGAGTGCCCTATCTATCATGACATGCATTCGTATCTTTAGATGATGAAAGTGATTTTCACTTGATTTTGACTGATGCATAATCATGCATTACTCATGCCTTGCATGCCATGGTGATGGGATATGGTGTTTTTATGTTTAGGCATAAATCATGCTTTGATTGCTATTGTTTTGTTCAGATTCATGATCTTTCATATGCTATTTTACCTTGGATGCCTGATGATTTGACGTACTATGTAAATATTTTACTACGTGAGATTTACTATGACATCAATACTCTTACACCACACTATTACATTGCATTTCTCATTAAATGTCATCACCTACACAAGCTATAGCTTGCCGAGGCATTGCTTTGGTTTGCAATGCCTCAGATATAAGGAGTAGCAGCAAGTTTGACATGTTGACAGAGCAAGCAAAAGCAATGGCAATTTCCAGTAAAGTATTGAAGATATTCCAGAAATTATAAGTTTGTTCAGACCTTACTTCGGTTATGGCTCATGGACTATACTTTAGTATGATTTATTTTGTGACCTGGATGTAAGCATAAGCATTCATGTTGGATGTAATTGCTGTGTATAGACAGAACGTAGGTAATGTTGTCATATCTTGATTTTCTTATCTACTATTGGAGTATACATTTTTATTGAGTATTGTATTTGATTTGGATTGATGGTTATGGAGACAGTATCCTAAGTGTCATGTCATGTTATTGTATCTATTAGGTGGTTTTGATATCGCACATGTGATGTGCAATGGTCCAAAATACAAAGGAGACTTTATTGAATTTTCGGTAGAAATGGGTCATCATTTCACTATTAAATCAGTGATTTTGTGGTTATATGACTCCTGGGATTTTGAAATAAATACTTTTTATTTGAGTTCTTGCTTTTGGTCAATTTAAAAATCAAAATTCTAAAATAGGAATCTCAACATATTTTAGAAATTGTTATTTTATTATTGTGAAAGCCTGAGGTGTCACAGTCACATCATTAGATATCGTCATTCTAACCACTAAATTTTATCAAATCTCATTTATTTAGCCAATGATCTCTAGGAGTCATCAAATCTCATCTATCTGCCATTCAATTTTTTCCACATTCTATTGACCCTAAAATCAATTCTACGGATTGGAGGTGATTGTTCCTCAAATTTAGAGAATTAGAGGTGATCCTTTCTCAAATAAGAAAAATTGGACACGATCTTTCTTTAAATTTCTAGGATCAAAGATTTTCCTTTATCAAATCAAATAAGATCGGAGGTGATCTTCCATAAAATCCCAATAACCTAGTTGATCCATTCTAAAATCTAAAAGAACAAAGTGAACTTTCATCAAATCATTGGATCTTTTTTATCTAACCTCCATCTTCATCAAATCACCCAATCTTGTTGATCTGTCCATTGATTTTATCAAGTCATTGAATCTTGTCAATCTTGCCACCAATATTCATCAAATCAGGCTGGTTTTCAAAACATCACTTTATAAAGCTCTTCCAAAATTAATCTTCTTCAAATTATGGGACCTTGTCAATTTGACAAATGAAAATCATTAAATCACTGATTTCACTGTTCTGCACTTAAATGTTTTATCAAATTAGTGATCTAATTTAACCATTAGTTGGAATCATATAATTTGATCTTATTAATCATACTGTCAATTTCCATCAAGTCATAGGATCTCCTTGATCTGATCTTAGATTTTCTTCAACTCATCAAATTTCATTATCCAACCAATCAATTTTGATCGAATCAATAGATACTGCTGATTTAACAATTGATTTTGATTTGATCTAGTCAATTTGCCCTTTAATTTTTATTAGATTTCATTGATTCAATCATCGATTTTCATCAAATCAGTAGATATCGTTGATCCTTCCACCAATTTTCATTGAATCATTAGATCTTGTCAAACCATAAGTTGATTTACATCAAAGTATTTTATAATAGTGATATGAATTATGTTTTTCATCATATCATCTTATCTCATTGATGAAACTAATGATTTTCAACAAATCATTTGACCTCATCCATCTATCTATCTATCAAATTATCAGATCTCATCAATACTATAAATATTTTTCTATTGGTGTGATAAGTCATCGTAATTAAATAACTAGATATCATCAATCCAGCCGTAAATTTCATCAAATGATTGGATCTCACTTATCTAACCTTTAATTTTCATCAAATCATTTGATCTTATCAATCTGACAAGCAATTTTCATTGAATAATTAAATCTTATTCTTTCAAGTTTTTATTTTCATCAAATTATCGAATCTCATTGATTTGAATATTTCTTGTCATAGAATCATCAGATCTCACTGCTTTGAAAAGTATATTTAATCTAATTAGTGGATCTCATTGAACTAACCATCAATTTTTAACCAATCAGTGGGTCTCTTTCCGAATGCTAATTTTCATCACATTAGCTAGATCTCGTTGGTCTAACCCTTTATTTTCGTCAAATCATTAGATCTCATCAATTTGATTGCTGATTTTCATCAAATCACCAGATCTTGCCAATCTAACTGATGATTTTCATCAAATCATCAGATCACATGGATTTGACAATTGATTTCTTAATTTGCATGAAATCATTGGATCTCATAGATTTTCCAGTTTATTTTTATCAAACTATAAATCATTGGTTATCATTGATTCAATCATCATTTTCTATCATATCATTAGATTTCGTCGATCAAACTATTCATTTTCACCAAATCATTGAATCTTATCAATTGAAAACTTGGTTTTAATCAAAACATTGGATCTCCTCAATCCAACTGTTATTTTTCTTATATCATCAGATCTGGTTGATTTGACCACTGATTTTCATAAAATCTTTGAATCTAGTCAATTGTCCTTTGATTTTTGTTAAAAGATCAAATCTAACTAGTCCAATGGTTGATTTTAAGCAAATCATCAGATCTCATCCTATTCATCAAATCACACTATTTCAATTATCTAATAGTTGATTTTTCAGTAAATCATTAAATCTAAAGAAATTTTTTGTTGATTTTCATCAGATGATTGCATCTCGACAATCCAACTCTTAATTTTCATTAAATGGCTAATTCTTGTTGATTTGCAAATACTCTTTCATCAAATTTCTTAGATCTGAATGTTAGTTTTCATCAAATCTCACTAATTTCATCCTTAATTTTCATCAAATTATTAGTTCTCATTGATCCTATCATTGATTTCATCTAATCATCGGATCATATAACTAACCACTGACTTTTGTCAAATCATTAGATCTTGTCAATTTACTCTTGAATTTTATCCAATCATCAGATATGTCGATCTAACAATCAATTTAGATCAAATCATCTAGTCTCAATGATCCAACTACTAACTTTAATCAAATCATAGGAGTTTGTCTATCAAAATGTCAAATTTTCTCAAGTCATTGAATCTGTTTAATCCACATTTGAATTTATTTAAAATATAAAAACTTGTCTATCTGATGATCAATTTGCATCAAATCATTAGATTTCGTTGACCTAATAATAGATTTTTATCAAATCATTGGATCTCATAAATCCAATTGTTAATTTTCATTAGATCATTGGATCTCATCCATCCAACCATCAACTTTCAGCAAATCTTCGGATCTCATTGATCTAATCATTGATTTTCTTCAGATCATTGAATCTCATTGCTTCAACTTGATTTTCATAAAATCACTGGATCTCACAGGTCCACCATACATTCTCACCTAGTCATTGAATCCTATTGATCTAATCATTGATTTCCATCAAATTGTGAAATCTCATCGATCTAACCGTCAATTTCATCAAATAATTTTATCTCATTAATACAACCATCAATTTTCATAAATCTCCTAATCTCAATAACTCATCATCCCTCATAAACATGAAGGTTAAATTTAAATATGTGATCTATCCATTAATTTTATTGGATTTCAATGATGCGATCATCAATTTTCATGAAATCTTCGAATGTTGATCCAACCAACAATTTTCATTGAATCATCAAATCTTGTCAATCCATCTATCAATTTACATCAAATCAACTTATAGTATTGATCCAAATTATGATTTTCATCATATCATCTTATCTCATCTATACAACCAATGATTTTCAACGAATCATCTGATCCCATCATCTACCTATCAATTTATGTCAAATTATCAGATCTCATCAATCCTACAAAATTTCAAATTATTTGACAATTTATTGTAATTAAATTAGTGGATAATGTCAATCTAGTAGTAAATTTTAATCAAATCATTGGGTTGCACTTATCTCACATTTAACTTTCATCAAATCATTTGATCTTCTTGATCTAACAGTCAATTTTCATTAATTATTGAATCTCACTAATTCAGCTATTTATTTCCATCAAATCATCATATCTCGTCAATCTAAAATTTCTTACCAACAAATCATCAGATCTCATCACTATGAAAGTATATCTAATCAAATCAATGGATCTCATTGAACTAACCATCAATTTTTATCCAATTAGTTGGTCTCATACAAAATGCTGATTTTTATGAAATCATCTAGATCTGATTAGTCCAACCCTTGAATTTTATCAAATCATCAAATCTTATCAATGTAATAGTTGATTTTTATCAAATCACCAAATCTCATCAATCTAACCAATGAATTTAATCAAATCATTAGATCTCATTGATCCAACCTTTGATTTTGTTCAGATGATCTAGTCATGTCCATCCAACCATCAACTTCATCACATTACCATATCCCATTGACTCGATGATTGATTTTCATAAAAATATTGGATCTCGTTAATCTAAAGCTTTATTTTCATGAAATTATTGGACCTCATTGATATGTCATTATACTTATCAAATTATAAATCATTGAATGTCATTGACTCGATTGTCAATTTTCATCACATCATTAGATCTTGTCCATCAAATTATTTAGTTTCATCAAATCTTGTTAATTCAAAACTTGATTTAATCAAAACATATGATATCTTCACTAAAACCGTCAATTTTCTTATATCACCAAACCTTGTCCAGCCGACCATTAATTTTCATAAAATCTTTCAATCTAGTTGATCGTCCTTTGATTTTTTTTTTCAATTGATCAAATCTAACTGTCCAATTCTTGATTTAATCAAATCATTGGATCTCATCAATCCCACATTTCATCATAATGACACTATTTCATTTATCTAATGGTTAATTTTCATTAAATCATCAAATATGAATAATCTTTTCATTGATTTTCATCAAATCATTACATCTCGACAATTGAACACTTGATTTTTATTAGATTGCTAATTGTCATTGATCTACCAATACATTTTTATCAAATGTCTTAAATCCGATTGTTGGTTTTCATCAAATCTTAGCAAGTTCAACCTTAATTTTCATCAAATTATTAGATCTCATTGATTTGATCGTTGATTTCATCTAATAGTCACATCTCATAGCTAACCTTTGACTTTCATCAAATCATTGGATCTAATTGATTCAATCCTTGATTTACATCTAATCATCAGATATTTTGATCTTACCATCCATGTGTACCAAATCATTTGGTCTATATGATCTAACTACTAATTTTAATCAAATCATAGGAGTTTGTCTATCAGAATATTGATTTTCATCTTGTCATCGAATCTCTTTGATCCAACACTTGAATTTATTCTAAACATAAAATTTTGTCTAGCCGATAATTAATTTACATCTAATCATCATATCTCGTTGACTTGGCAATTTTTTTTGATCAAATCATTAGATCATATAGATCCAATTGTTGATTTTCATCAGATCATTGGATCTTGTCTATCCAACCACTAACTTTCAACAAATTAGTAGATTTCATTGATCCAATCATTGATTTTCATCAAATCATCATATCTTGTCCATCCGAACCATGATTTTCATCAAATCACTGGATCTCAATGGTCCACCATTCATTCTCATCAAGTCATCAAATCTTGTTGATCAACCATTGATTTTTGTGAAATCAATAGATGGCGTTGATCTAACCATCAATTATATAAATTCATTTTATCTCATTAATATAACCATCAATTTTCATTAAATCTTCAAATCTCATCAACTTATCATAGAAGTAAAGGTTGAAGTCAAACACATGATTGGAGATCATCTATTCAATCTTAATATTCACTGACTTTCATAGATCTAATTGCCGATTTTAACAAAATCATCAAAACTCATTAATCCAACCCTTTATTTTCATCAAATCATTGGATCTCATTGATTGCAACACTAATTTTTGTCTCATAGTGTTGAGTGTTCAATTTTAGTTAAATTTCCCTAAGTTTGCATTTGGATAGATCATCTAAATAATTAATTTTGTAATTTTTACTTAAAATGCATTGTAGCTTCAATTGATCATCCAATTGTTGACTTGTAAAAATTAATCATTAGATGGTCATTAGAGCTGATTAGATGATTAAACCATGATTATGATTATTCTAATTAAGTTTCATATATTGCAGATCAACCAAAAGAAAATTGGATAACTCAAATCAAATTAAATGACTAGATATGCAAGATAAAATCTAGAAAGAAAACTACTTTTAAAGAGAAGTTGAAGACAATCATGAAACATTTTCTAAATTTGGATAAGGAATAGAAAAATTGATTTGGACTCAACAACAAATTCTAAGGAAAAATCTATAGAAGAAACATAAGGGGGTACGATGGAAGAAGACTTAGAGAGTTCCACCTTAGATCACTTTGGAAATTGAGAATTGAAGTTCACAGAAGGGGAAAGGTAGAGAAGAAGACCAATCTTGGCCATCTCCTCTTCCAACCTCTCTACCATCATCTCAACCTCACCTTCTTTTCCATTCCTCCACCGTGCTTCCCTGTTTCTTTCTTGTTTTCACTTAGAACATTTTTCCTATTTCCCACATTGTTTTTTTTCTCTCCTAGTTCTTCTTTGTCATCACTATTTTGTTTCATTAAAAATTGTCATTTTCCATTTTTTTTATCATCATATTGATATCTCTTTCAGTCAATGTCCATCTTTCTTTTTTGTTATTTCCCTTATTTCTAGTCCTACATTCATTCCAGTAAATTTTATCTTCTTTTCATCTTGTTTTACTCATAGTCTTTCTCTCTATTCTTCACCATTTTTCCTAATTTAGTCACTGTTTTTCTTCCATATTCCACTGTAGTTTACCCTTGGTTCCTCTATGATTTTTTCCTCATTTATCACTTTTCTTCACCCAATTTGATTTAACCCAGTTCCATCCTTTTTCTTATCTATTTTCAAGTTTTAGAGCAGACAACTCCTTGCATTTCTTACTTCTCTCTCATTACGAGTTGAAGAAAGAAATGAATTTTGAGCAAAAATTTTGATTTTGCCCTTAGTTCATTTATTTAATTCCATGTTTGTCTTATCCATGTTCTTTCTTCTTCTTGTTTTTTTTTTTTTTTTTTAAGAACGTAAATAATTTTAGATTAGTCCTATTTGGTTTTAACTGAACCAAATCAACAATTCAACTTTAACTAGAGGGACCATCTTATTTTTTGTTCCTTTTCTCTTCAGATTTTTAATGCACTTTCAGCTCTTCATTTGAATTTAATTTCTATTCTTACTTCTCTCTCAATTTCTTTCATTTATTTAGTTCATCAAAATTTAGAAGATTTTCTTAATCCAACCATTAAATCAATGATCAAAGAGATTAGTGAAGAATTTGTGAAGGTTGAACAACTTGGATGTAGCCAATTTTAGAGAATTTCACTATAATCAAGCTAGGGAAGTTGGTTTTAGTAGTCTGTTATTTTATTAATTCCTAACATTTAAATTTAGAACTATGTACCTATTATTTTATTAATAAATTTGAGTTATTTTAGTGCATTGTAATTGAAAATTTCAATTACTATCAATTTTACCCATTTAAATTTTATTTAAACTTAAGTCGAGTCCCTATGGAATACCATAGCCCATGCACTTGTGGAAAACAAATAAAATTTTTGAGTTTTCATAAAATTTTAATTTTAATTTTTTTTAAGAATTGCATTATTTTAGCATTCTAGGTATTTTTAGGTGCATTTTTCAATTTTTTTATTACATAATCACTCTATTTCTAGTATTGCTATTTTTTATTTTGCAAGGAAATTGGAGAAGGAATTAAAGAAGAATTTCAATTAGGATAGCTCATTTTTATTTTTATTTTGAGTGAATTGTAGTGAGGGTGTATTGTAGTTTTTTACTAATCAAAATTAATTAAAAAGGGGGTGTAATAATATAGGTCAAGGGTGGACCATCGTAACTTGGAAGTGGAGATGGAATGTAAATGGTCCAACCCTTATATGAGAAGACTTTATCAAGGACCCCACTATGTGCAGTCCTTACTCCTTATAATCCCTAAATAGGATTTATATAAATAGAATAATTTTATTGTTTGGTAGTGTAATTGCATATAGGTGGCATATATGAAAACAATTACATTTTAGGGTTGCATTAGTTTATTGTCTTTTAATTACATTTGAGGGTACGTGTATTGCTTTAAGGTGATTTATATGCTGATCGAACTACCATAGAGTGTGAAAATTAATTAATAAAAGCACCCGAACCCAGAAGATCAAGGGTGGATTTC
This sequence comes from Warburgia ugandensis, assembly GCA_035236585.1. Lineage (NCBI taxonomy): Eukaryota > Viridiplantae > Streptophyta > Magnoliopsida > Canellales > Canellaceae > Warburgia > Warburgia ugandensis. Next base: position 28,302,055 of record CP141128.1, read on the forward strand.
TTCACCATCTCTTTGCCCACCTAGGATAATCATCACAATTGCATAACTCAACCTTCCAAATTAATTTAAAATCAAGTAGAAGAGACCTATAGAAGCTAATAAGTATTTAATTTTGCATAAAAATCACCCAATTAGTACCCATGTGTTACAACTTAGAATGTTAAATTAGAATTTTTAGACCAAAATTCATAACACATGCATTTTTTTACCTAATGAAGCAAAAGTTTGTTATTTGTAGGTCCAAAAGCTAGTCTAAGGTAAGTATGTGATTAATCATGTTTTTCTAGGATTTAAGTAGGATTTTTCACCTTTGTAGGAAGTAAGATGTTGATCCAACAGCCGAGATTAATCGGAATGAAATTGAAGATCAAGATCAAATGATAAAATCAAAACCTCAAATTTATCACTTCAACATAAACCAAAGGCCAAGATCATTTTATGGATCAGTAATGGATGTGATTAAAGGATCTAAAGATGGCCAAAGTGGGTCAATGAAGTAAGTCATGCGTTCCCACCACCTTTTCATGGAATCTTCTTAAGCCACCTTAGCCATATTAGCCAAGAAAAAAGGTGGCAAGCTAAGGAATTCAAGGCAAACCACACAAGCTACTCAAGCCAAGGGTTGAAGCCAAGAAAAAAAGCCAAGGAAGCTTCCTAAGCATCCATGACTTAGCCAATGAAGTTTTCAAAGTTGGCCACCTAAGCCATCAAGATAAGCTAAATGGAAGGATAGGATTGGAGGAGATTCAAGAGAGTTATCCATGAGTTATCTTGAAGATAATTAAAGGGAAATATATTAAAATAAGAGGGCATATGGACCAATGGGATAAGAGCAACCAATTTTTAAACTTTTTCCCACTTTCCCCCACTTTTTCTTTAATTTCCACCTCACCATTAAGATACACTACGAATTTCCAAAACTCTCACTCCTTTCACCTATTAGGAAACTCCCTAACCAACCAAAATTCTCCACCTAACATATCCCATATCTTTCCTATCCCATTCCCACATACATTGCAAAAAAATGGGATTTCAATGATTTTTGGAATGGGGAGATGCCCCTTCCTAAAAAGGTAGCATCTCCCACTTAACTACCACCTTAAGACAGCCCATTGACACCTCCCCAATTTCCTATTTGATTGCCATTTTCCCCCCATCCTAGCCATTCAAATTAACTCTCTTTAATCCCCACCATGCATTAATACTATGTTACCCTAGTAAAAATGGGACAAACCTTATAAAATTAGCCCAAAACCCAATAAAAAAAACTTTTTCTCCATTGTAAAAGGATGCCTCTTCCATTAGGAAGGATACATCCACTTCATTCCAGCCCTTTGTACTCCTTTTTCTTGATTTTTTGTGATGATTTTGGGTGCTGCTACAAACTTCCAAGGTTCATGCTTCTTCTTCCAGTGTTCAACATAGGATTTGTGGGGTTTTGATCCATCTTTGAAGGTTAGTTAGCCTTTGCTAGAATTTCTTCTTTTCATGTCATCTTTTGCTTTGTTTTCCTATAACATTCCTTGCTTTTAAACAAAGATTCAAGTTGAGTTTGTCCTTGGAGTGACAGCCAAGGAAAGTCATCTTGAATCTAGTTTTGTTTCTTAGCTTTCATTGCATTTATTTATCTTTTAGCCCTCTTGAATTTCCAGCTTTAGTTGCTTAAGTTCCATTGATTGTTGCCCTAGTTTTGCATGGGATTTTCCTTTGATTTCAAGCATACTTATTAATGTGTAAATGTTGGAACAATTGAAGAAGAGTTTGGCTTGTAATTGAGGTTAAGTGAACATCATTGTATTAGCATTTTAATTTCCCATTTGGATTACAAGAGTGGAATGTTATGTTGATGACTTTTTGGATGTGCTTCAATGAGATTAGTGGCATTGCTAGGGAGTTGCAACCAATTGTGTAGCATTTCATACATTAGATTATTTTTCTCTAGTCTAGGTTTAGGGTGCATTAGATTAGGGTTTTTGCATAATTTTTTATGTACTTTTTGCATTGGCTGCTATTTTTTCTCATATTGGCCATATTTCTTTGATTTTTGTGTGAGGGAAATTGGCAAAGAAGTGGCGATGATCCTATGGCCATGGATTCATCATCTTAGATTAGTTTTTATTACTTTCTTAGATTAAGATTGAGTGAAACTTGTAGTGAGGCCCATTTTAAATTGTAATTTCTTTATTATTAGTTAATTTTAATTGGGTCATAATAGTACAAGGAAAGTGTGGGGTGTGGTGGCCCACACTTGATCATCATTAGACCCTTCACTGTGAGTATCCCTCATTTGATTTTGAGGAATAATTTGCATTTAGTGTAATTTGCATTTGTATGTTAGTATAATTCATATATATTAGGACCATTCATTGATAATTGTTGCACCTTTACTTAGGATTGTTGCAATAGAGCACCTATCTAACCTTGGTTGGATAGCATATAGGTTGCATTAGTTTGCTTTTGTATTGCATTGCATATTTACAGCTTTATGGTAGAGTGAAACTAATGATAGTAAGGGCCCCATAGGAACCCTTATAAGATAAGGACTAGATTTCATCACCGACTCCTTGCCCACCTAGGAATCAATCAACATCCTTGTATGCCACGATCTTGACTCTTGAATATTAATTTAAAAATAAATAGAAAGAGACTTAGGATATTGAGCTCATAATATCCTTTTAGAAGGATGCGATCTATTGTCACTCTAGTGGCTTCTGAGCACTGTGGTTATAGTGGGTGTCTTAAAATCCAAGTGATTATCCCACACCTTCAGTTGACTTTAGTTGAGGTCTAAATGCCTCCTAACATGAGGATTGTTTTAATCACTTTTGATCAGAACTTAATTGGTTAGTAGTAGTCAAATCTAGATAGGAGGAGCTATTTAGATCTAGGTATAAGAAGCTACCACCTATGCACTAAACAAAGATAATCAAGTCACTACTTGATTAGTGCTTACTAGGATTTGATTGTGCATCACGTAGAGTTAGAGTTAGCATTTAGATTAGGACATTTAGCTTAGGGTAGTTTATGCAAGGGTGTCAATCTTAGAAACCAAAACTAACACCTTCCAACCCAGAGATTCAACACAATTTAAGACAAGCAAAAAGAAACCAAGTTCCTATCCCCATGGCTGAACTACCAGCAGAAGTTGAGCTCAAGGAAGTTGAGCTCAAGGCAATTAGAGATTTCTATGCTAATCTACAACTCAACACCCCATACTGCATAGCTTTACCTCCTACAAATGCCAACCACTTTGAGTTAAAGCTGGGAGTCATTCAATTACTCCCCACCTTTTATGGTTGAGATCGAGGAGTTCTTTGATATTTTCACCACATTTAGGTTCCAAATTTTTTTGGACAATTCTATTGGGCTTAGGCTATTCCCTTTCTTATGCAAGGACAAATCCAAATCATGGCTTAATTCCTTAGAGGTAGGTTTCATAAATACATGGGACTAACTGTCTAAGAAGTTTTTAAATAAGTTCTTCACTGTTCACAAAACTAATGCCCTTTATTGTAAAATTATCAATTTCTAACAAAGAGATGATGAACACTATTACAAGTGTTGGGAATGATGGAATGAACTACTACAAAAATGCCCTCATCATGGATTTGAGAAATGGCAACAAGTTCAATACTTCTATGTGGCATTTACGCCTCAAAACAGATAAATGGTAGATGCAATGAGTGGAGGAGCCCTCATTCTAAAAGATGAGAGAGACGCTTGGGAGTTCTTCAAACATTGGTAGATAATTCTCGTCAATGGGATTATTCAAATAAGAGAGAGAAAACTAAACAACCTTAAAAGAAAGGGGGTTTATACAAGATGGGAATGCATATAGATCTATCCTATTAGCTTGACTCTATAGTTGAAAAATTAAACTAACTAGAGCCTTTAGGTGGAAGAATGTAGAAGCTTGAAACTCTGTTTCAATTTTTCATGGCTGCTACTTTATCCCATAAGCCTCCACAAGAGGTATGCACTACTTGTTCTAATCCATCCCATCTAACTTTAGCCTATCCATCCAATAAAGTATACCATGAATATCTTGTAGACTAAGAGAATGCATTGTATACATATCCCCAACTTAGCAACAACTCGTATTCTAAGACCCACAACCCTGGTTGGGTTAAGCATCCCAATTTTTCCTAGTCAAAGAATACTCATCAAGAGGGACCACCAGTGAATCCCCCTACCCAAAATTTTCCTCCTAGGGCTATAGTTCCTCAATAGCCACCTGACTTCCAACAACCTCAGCAACTAAAGAAACCATCTTTAGAGGATAGAATTGAGAGCATGTTTGCAAAACAAAATGAAGAAACAAAAAGGGCTTAGAACCAATTCCACAATTTCAATTCTCAAACCCTAGCCAAATTAGATATGCAGGTGAACCAATTGTCAACTAAATTACATGATAGAGGAAAGGGTTAGTTCCCTAGTCAACCCATCCCCAACCCTTCAAGTCCTCAAAACCATAGGCTTCATGAGCATGCTAAGTATATAACCACCCTTAGGGGTGGTCGTTAGATTGATAACAAAGTAGGGTAGGCTAAGGAAACTGCAAAGGAGAAAGAGGTAACTAAAACACAGAAGAAAGAGAAAAGATAGAAAAACATTGTAGAACATATAGTGGAGGCACCCTATGTGCCTAAAGCCTCGTTTTCTCAATTATTGAACAAGGCTAGAAAGGGAACAAACTTCAACGAGTTAATGGAGGTATTTAAACTTGTTCAAATCAATATTCCATTACTTAATGCAATTAAAGACATCCTTGCCTATGCTAAGTTCTTAAAAGAGCTCTGCATAAGAAAAAGAAAGCTTTCCTCACCTAGCAGGTAAGCTCTTTGTTCAACACCAGACCCCACCAAAGTTTAGAGACCTAGGGTGTCCTACTATTTCCCGCGTTATTGAAGATCATGTCATAGATAGGGCATTACTTAAACTATGGGCAAGTGTTAACTTGTTGCCATACTTTGTCTATGAGAAAGTAAGACTCGGTGAGTTAAAACCAACCACTACCATCCTACAATTAGCAAATAAATTTGTCAAGATACCATGTGGTTTGGTTGAAGATGTCATGATACAAGTGGACCAGTTCTATTACCCAATTGATTTCATTGTACTAGATACCTAACCTGTATCTAATCCCAGTAGTTAGATTCCAGTCATACTTAGATATCCATTCTTGGCGACGTCCAATGATATTATTAACTGTAGGAATGTTGTAATGAAATTGTCATTCAATAACATGAAAGTTAAGCTAAATGTCTTTAGCGCCGATCAACAACATTTAGACCTTGATGATTCTTATGATATCCATTTGATTGAGAGTTTAATCAATGACATTCATCCATCATTATCCATCTTTGACCCAGCAGAGGCTTGTATTATGCAATTTAATGGATAATTTGATATAGACAAGTCTATTGAGGAGGTTAACAACCTTCTGAAGGCTGCTCCAATCATGGATACCTCCAAGTGGGTTCCTTATGCGGAACCACTTCCACCCTCTGAATCTGTCTCCACACCTTCGATAGAGCAACCACCATCTCTAGACTTAAAACCCTTGCCTAACAACTTGAAATATTCACACCTAGGCCCCGATGAAACCTTACCTATTATAATAGCATCAGATTTAGATAATGAATAGGAAGGTAAACTTTTAGATGTTGTTAACGAACATAAAACTGCTCTAGGATGGATGATAGCAGACATAAAAGGGATTAGTCCAGCCATATGCATGCAGAAGGAACATAAAACTGCTCTAGGATGGATGATAGTAGACATAAAAGGGATTAGTCCAGCCATATGCATGCAGAGGATACCTCTAGAAGAAAATGCAAAACCTTTTAGGGAAACCCAAAGATGATTGAACCCCCACATGAAGGACGTGAATAGAGATAAAGTCCTAAAACTCATAGATGAAATCCTAATACTTTGACAGTACTTGGGTCAGCCCTATTCAAGTTGTACCTAAGAAATCTAGGATCATGGTAGTAAACAATGAGAATAATTAGTTAGTACCCACCCACATGACCACCAAGTGGAGAGTTTACATTGACTACTATAAATTGAACACAGCCACGAGGAAAGACCATTTTCCTCTACCCTTCATTGACCAATTGCTAGAGAGGTTAGCCGGACATAGCTATTACTATTTTTTGGATGAATATTTTGGTTACAACCAGATGCCTATAACACCAAAGGATTAAGAGAAGACCACCTTCACCTACCCTTTTAAAACCTTTGTCTATTGATATATGCCTTTTGGTCTTTGTAATGCACCAGCCACATTTCAAAGGTGTGTGTTGACAATTTTCTCTAATATGGTAGAAAGGTTTCTTGAGGTGTTTATAGATGACTTCTCAGTATTTGGGTCATCATTTGATGAGTTCCTGCACCACTTAAAGTTAGTTCTAGTAAGGTCTCAAGAGAAAATTCTTGTTTTAAAGTGGGAAAATTGCCATTTTTTTTTTATATAGAGTAGGATAGTTTTAGGCCACATAATATCACCCAATGGAATAGAAGTTGATAAGGCAAAAGTGAATTTACTAACCAGCCTTCCTCCACCAAGGACAGTGAAAGATATCTGCTCCTTTTTAGGACATGCTAGCTTTACAAACACTTCATCAAGGATTTTAGCAAAATTCCAAGCCCCTCAGTAATTTACTTAAAGGAGGCCACTTATGACTTTGATGAGGATTGTAAGCATTTGAGTGACTTAAGGCCAAGTTAACTTTTGCACCCATTATCTGACCACCAGATTGGAATGCACCTTTCGAGTTAATGTGTGATGCATCGAATTATGCCATTGGAGTTGTTTTGGAGCAACACATTGATAGACTTCCCCATGTAATATACTACCCTAATAAAACACTAAATGACCGCAACTCAATTACTCAACCATTGAGAAAGAGTTGTTAGCTATAGTGTTTGGTCTGGATAAATTTAGATCATACATGTTAGGGTCCTAACTTATAGTATACTCGGATCATGCAGCTTTAAAGTTCTCCCTTTATAAAAAGGATGCAAAAACTAGGTTGATCTATTGGATACTACTATTATAGGAGTTTAACATAGAAATTTGGTACAAGAAAGGTGCTGAAAATGTTGTAGCAGATCACTTATCCACATTAGTGAGGGAGCATACTAGCAATCACATGTCTATAACTAAATACTTTTTGGAATAATAGTTATTGCATATGTCCTAGTTGCCTTGGTACGGTGATATTGTTAATTATCTTGTTATAGGAAAAATGCCTACTCATTGGACCAAACAAGATAAAAGAAATTTTTAATGAGGTTTGATATTTTACTTGGAAGGACCTGTACTTATTCAAGTACTATCCTAATCAAGTGATAGGAGATGCATATTAGATAGTTAACATAATCAAATCATCTTCTTTTGTCATGATCATGCATGTGGGGGCCATTTTAGCTCGAGAAAGACTGCGGCAAAAATTTTGCAGTGTGGTTTTTATTGCCCTACCATATTTAAGGATGCACATACTGCACAACATGTGTAAGGCATCAAAGATCAAGTAGTTTAGGAAGAAGACATATGATGCCCTTAAACCCAATACTTATTGTAGGGCCATTCGATGTTTGGGTCATAAATTTCATGGGAACCTTTCCTAATTCCTTTGAAAATCTTTAAAGGAAAATATTTTTGCACGGTTTGGTACTCTTAGAGCCATAATAAGTGATAGGGGTTTTAATAAAGTGTCTGAGAATTTAATGAAAAAGTATGGTGTCAACCATAATAGCTATCCCATACCATCCTCAGACTAGGGCCAAGTAGAGGTATTCAATAAAACGATAAAGCAGATTCTGGAAATGACAGTCAATCCAAGTAGGAAAGACTGGTCTTTAATACTTAATGACGCTTTGTGGGCTTATCATATAGCATATAAGACTCCTATAGGAATGTCACCCTACCACCAAGTCCATGTAAAGGCCTACCACTTACCAGTAGAGTTGGAACATAAGGCATATTGGGCTATCAAAAGACTTAACTTTAACTTAGATTCTGCTGGAACACATTGAAAACTCTAACTCAATGAGTTGGAAGAATTAAGGAAAGATGCATATGACTTTGCACGATTATACAAAGACCAGATGAAGGTTGTACATGATCGCCAAATGTTAAGGAAATCCTTCACACCTGGACAAAAGGTCTTATTACATAACTCTAAATTGCATCTATTCCCATAAAAAATTAGATCTAGGTGGACCAAACCTTATATAGTATGCACTATCTATCCTCATGGAGCCGTCAAGATTGAGAAGGATGGACAAATTCAAAAGGTCAATGGTTAGAGGTTAAAGCCTTTCTTAGAGATACCAAATCCTGAGGTTGATGAGATACTATTAGAGGCACCTTAGTATCATGACCCACCTTAGATTACCACTCCTTGCATATTACTATCATTTCCCTCATCATTATGTAAGGCTTAAAATGTAAAACTTAGGCTCCCTGGGAGCCAACCTAGATGTTTTTAAAATCTCTACCTTCTACATCTTTACATATAGGATCCTATGTTTTCAAACATTGAGGACGATGCTTCATTCAGGTTGGGGGTGTAGATGCATATAGGGATTTTGAATTTTCTGGAGATTTTCTATATAAAAAAAAATGTTTTGGAAGAGTTCCTTTACTGTGATGATAATTGGATGTTCAAAATTTAATAAATCTACTATTTTCACCTCTTAATGGGATTGCATATGATCTTTTGCATATTGTTCATATGGTGAAGTATTTTATGAAAGCTAATTCTCAGAAACCATTTACACACAACACAGTCAAGAGTAATAGAGAGGGGTGACTTAGAGACCTCGAGGAAAATTAATTGAGACTTGTAACCCAGTGAGTTTAAAGACTATCTTCTTTCAAAAAGTTATAAGTGATTCAACAATTTCTTTAGTGTACATAATTTAGTGTGATCTTGTTATCCTTGTTTGGTTAACTATCAAGAATAAATAGGAGATAGCTTTATTTTTAGAAAATTTATTGAATCTAATAGACTTTAGGAAATGTAGGGAATGATATAGGCCATCCTTGTTTAGCCCAGAGAGATAAAACCTATCTAGCATATTTCATACCACTAGTTAGCCCTTTGATAGAAGGGGAGCCTTGGTGCAACGATAAAATGGAAAAAAAGAGGCTAGCCCTTTGAGCCTATTATTAAAGCCTCTCTTTCTTAACACAACTTACCATAACACAAAATAAACTAGTAAAATAAATAACCATTGCCCATTTTCAAAATGAGTAGAGTTAGTAGAAAAGTTCAAATGAGGACAAAAAGTCAAAGAAGTGAGAAAATTAGCTGTTTTTCTTCCAAAGAAGCTAAAGAAAAAGAAAAGTGAAAAGAAAGAAGTACTAGAAATAAGAAAAGAGGAGAAAATTTGAAAGAGAAAGACAAAATTACAAAGAAGCATTCACTTCAAGTGCAACCAAAAGAAAAGTTGTACTAACAGATATTCATTGGAGATCTCTACTCAATTTTGAATCTTTGAAGTCCTTATACTCTTCTTTTCAGAACCCTATCCTAAGCCTACGTTTCATCCTATCTAAAGATCAATGGATCTTAGGTAGAACATAGCCTTAAAGAGGAAATAAAAAGAAGGAATTAAGGTAAACTACCCATAATATTCTTAGTAATAACATCCACTTTAAGGATCACTTTCCTTTCTCTCATTAGCATTTAAAGAATTATGTGAATCACTAGCTTATTATATTAGGTCACATAATGAGAGAAATATGTTTAAACCCTTACATGGGAGTTTCATTTCTGAGAATATACCTGTGAGAATTTGAGGTCAAGACATCTCTCCAATGAAATTTAAGCATATACAGTTATAAGTAAAAAATTATGTGATTGTACACACACATGCACTCTAAGAAATAACTAGAATGAAATGTCTTTAGTATGCATATGATTTGTAAAATGGTCAATCTTCTCCATTAAGTTGTGAAAAGCTAGTAGAGTGCTGATGAATGAGGATTGTTTGAGATAAAATAGGGGACTCAACCTTAGTGAAAATTGTGGGTAGATTCACTGAAAACCCTCACAAGGCCTATCTCATCAATTAGGGGTAACTTTGGGGTTTAAGGGATTGTTGCATATGCTAAATGTAATCGTGAGTACCTATGAAAGTGGCACTTGTATTTATTTATTTTTTTGTAAAATAATTTTTCCCTTTTTTTGCTTGGGATTAGCAAAATTTTTGTTAGGAGGCGTGATAAGTATTTAGTGTTGCATCAAAACCACCCAATTAGTAACCATGTGTTACAACTTATAGCGTTAAATTAGGATTTTTAGACCAAAATTCATAACACATGCATTTTTTTACCTAATGAAGTAAAAGTTTGTTATTTTGTAGGTACATAAGCTAGTCCAAGATAACTATATGATTAATCATGTTTTTTTAGGATTTAATTTAGAATTTTCACTTTTTGTAGGAAGTAAGATGTTGATCCAATGACCAAGGTTGATGGGGATGAAATTGAAGATCATGATCAAAAGATCGAGTCAAAGCCTCAAATTTATCACTTCAACCTAAACCGAACGCTAAGATCACCTTTGCATGGAAGCCACCTTAACCATATAAGCCATGAAAGAAGGTGACAAGCTAAATAATTCAAGCCAAACTATACAAGTAACTCAAGCTAAGGGTTGAAGCCAAGGAAGCTTCCTAAGTCAGTAATGAGCTTAGTTAATGAAGCTTTCAAAGTTAGCTATCAAGTTAACTAAATGAAAGGCTAGGATTGGAAGAGATTCAAGGGAGTTATCCATGAGTTATTTTGAAGATAATTAGGGAAAAATATATAATTAGTTTTAGAGTTTTTCCTACTTTTTCCTTAATTTTCACCTCACCCTTAAGATGCACTACGAATTTCCAAAACTCTCACTCCTTCCACCTCTTAGGAAACTTTCTAACCAATCAAATTTATTCACCTAACATATCCATCTCTTTCCTAACCCATTCCCACCTACTTTCCTAAAAAATGGGAATTCAATGATTTTTGGAAGGGGGGAGACACCCTTCTTAAAAAGGTGGCGTCTCCCACCTAAATCCCACCTTAAGATAGCCCATTAACTCCTCCACAGTTTCCTATTTGATTGCCATTTTTTTCCACCATCCTAGCCATTCAAATTAACTCTTTTTAATCCCCACCATACCTTAATACTATGTTACCTTAGGAAAAATGGGACAAACCTTATAAAATCAGCCCAAAACCCAATAAAAATAAAAATAAAAACTTTTTCTCCATTGTAAAAGGACACCTCCTCCATTAGGAAGGATACATCTACTTCATTCCAGCCCTTTGTACTACTTTTTATTGATGTTTTGTGATGATTTTGGGTGGCACTACAAACTTCCAAGGTTCATGCTTCTTCTTCAATCGTTCAACCTAGGATTTATGGGGTTTTGATTCGTCTTAGATGGTTGGTTAGCCTTTTGCTAGAATTTCTTCTTTTCATGACATCTTTTTCTTTGTTTTCCTTTAGCTTTCCTTGCTTTTAAACTAACATTTAAGTCAGGTTTTACCTTGGAGTGACAGCCAAGGAAAGTCATCTTGGATCTAGTTTAGTCCCTTAGCTTTCATTGCATCTTATTTTTCTTTTAGCCCTCTTGAATTTCTAGCTTTAGTTGCTTAAGTTCCATTGATTGTTGCCTTAGTTTTGCATAGGATTGTCCTTTGATTTCAAGAATACTTATTCATGATAAATGTTGGAACAATTGAAGAAGAGTTTGTCTTATAATTGAGGAGTTATTTAGATTAAGTGAACATCATTGTAGTAGCATTTAATGTTTATATTTGGATTACATGAGTGGAATGTTATGTTGATGACTTTTTGGATGTGATTCAATGAGATTAGTGGAATTTTCAATTCATGATTGTGTTCAGAAGTAAGTTAACTTTGTTTTTGAATGTTTGAATGCATTAGAAGTGATTAATTTCATGTTTTATATGTTATTGTCATTGAATGTTTCAAATACATTACTTCTGGAATTTTGTTGCATGAATGACATTTGTTAATTTCCAGCACTATACAATCATGTTCACTTGACTCTTCAAGAGACCAATTAGATTTTTAGATATCTTAGTTAATGTTAAAAGTAGAATTGCATGCTTAAGTTTTCAATAGAGTTGATTAAATCCATTCCTATCCAATGAATCATGCATACCATTCTATGATTACATTTATGTTAATTGGGTAGTTTTATTTTCATTGTTGTTAATAATTGCTTTAATTTATTTTACCAGTTTGATTGTAGTTAGATTCCATTATTTTGCATCTTAGTTAATTGGAAAGTAATCAAATTTGTCATACTTGTTAAAATAATTGATTTGGTTGCTTACTTTTCTTAGTTTTGTATAATTAGGGAAGTAGTTTGTTAAAGCATATTTCCATTAGTTTAGTTGTTAATTTCATGTTAGGAAGGGTAGTTTAGGAAAGTTTCTATATTGCATTTCAGGAATGTTCTTAATTAGGAAATCATGAAATTAGAAATTTTCTAATTTAGGAGAGTTTAAATTTTAGAAAGTGCATGTTTTAGGAAAGTTTTCCAATTAGCAAGTTTCTTGTTTTTGTTTAGTTTCCACCCTAGTGGATGATGAACATGGTGGTTAAGGGGGTTCTCCAAGAGAGCCTATCTCTTTCCCCACCTTTTGTTGATGTTTGTGAGTCTAAACACATATCCTTACATGAGGATTGAAGTGACTACTTTGTGTTCAACCATTCAGCTAGTAAGCCTTGGCCAATTTGACATAAGAGGAGCTGTTTAGACTTAGGATGAAATAAGCTATCCTCAACCAGTAAAACATTAATTGGTTGAGTAATAATAATAAGAGCATAAAGGGTTAGTAAATCATCTACTCCTAATAAAAATTGTAAGTAAGATAAGGATGATCAAATAAGATCCAAAGGATCTTGAATGATAAAAGACAATAAGAATACTACTGTTGTATTGTATTATGTATGTATATATAGAAAAATATAGGTAGAGAACTCAAACCCTTGATCAAACATGATTTAAGAAAAATTAGGGCACCTCTTATAAGAATACATGAAGTAAGAATACTTGTATAGAAGAATAACTTTATATGTATGGTTAGACAGATGTATGATCAGGACAATGATGGGCAATGTGGAGTGAATACCACTTGAGATGTATGAATCAAGATCATGATACTACTTTGAGGTAGGTGGATGTACAAGAATATATTAAGGATTCATGTGTATACATACATGATCTTCTGTTTAGAATTATAGACCTTCATGATATAAGTATACTTGGTACCTTAACATAATAATGATCCAATGACATGATCCAACTAAGTGATCCAACCCCATGATCCAATTCAACTGATACAATCTAATAATCTAATCAAATAAGGTGAAAGTAATGAGATGTGTAGACTAAGGAAACCCTCATAATAGGGTATAGAAAATATTCCAGCCTTAGTTAAATAGACACATCGTCTAATATGTACAATGTATTTTACATACAAGCATGTTGGCTTGTGATTTTGTTTTACACAGTAGTAGGACTGGGGATGCTTTGCTAAGGAAGTTATGAGGGTTTGGCCACCCGCTTCCTAAAATTTATATGATGGATACCATGCCCAAAGAGTGGCTAAATGTCGGGTGGGGCACTCATGGGAAGGCCACCACTGTGACAGCCATGGTCCTCCCCAGGCAGACATAGAGTTATTATTTCCAGAGTTGGTATCAGTGGATGATTATGCAGTTATCTGGGCATGCTGTACAGATTGAGACTGCAGCATAGTTGTAACAACAGAAAAAAAAACTTAAATGAAGGGGGGGCTAGAAATGATATTGGCAGCCCCCCACATAAGAGGGTCATTGGGCCTATCTCCTCCCAAACCCAAAGGACAAACTAGAACAAAAAAAAAAGAAGGAGAAAGGGGAGGAAACTCGACGAGAGGGAGAAACAGGGAGAGAAGAAGAGAAAGGGAAGAAGGAAAGGGGAGAGAGGGAAGAGAAGGAGAAGAGAAGGAGAGAGCTCACCGGTGAAGTCTGCCACGCCAGCGAGCAGGGGAAAATGAGAGTTAGGGTTCTTGGTTGCTAGAGTTCACAGACCTCGCTGCAGAAGATGATGACTTAGATCATCAATTTGAGCCGACCAATCTCCTTCGCATGTGAGCAAGAACCGAAACCTTAAGATTTTGGAATGATCCAAGTGTTGCTGAATGTCAGATTGAAAGGGGAATTGTCACATACGTACGTTGGAGGGTTTTTCGATGGATAGGAGCCCATCTAGCCCATTCTAGAGAGGAAGAAACACAGAAAGGCACTTGGAAGATAAGATCTACAAAACCTAACTTTTGATTTGTGGTGTTTTGCTAAATCCATGTGTTTTGACCCTAGATCTAGATTTATGGACGATCCAACCATACAATTCCTAATCCAAACTTAGGGATAGGTAATTAAGCACCTAATGTAACTCAAACCACAACCGACTGGATGATCTTAGCTGTCCGATTGGGTACTGTTCACACAATAACCTTTCGATGTCTGAGCAACGGTTAGACACCATAAATGAGTTCTAAAGCACTAAAATTGCTAGGATATGGCATAAATTGAAAATTTTAGACTAAAATTGTTCTAAAAAAAATCTAAAATGTTCGATTGGACAATAGAGTAATAAGGACCTGACACTTTTGATTGGTGGTTAGACGCTACCATGGTGTACCCTAACTTTTAATAAGTTAAGATACTTAGAAAATTCAAGATGAGACCATTGAACAATGAAAAACTTACAACCACTTAAAAAAAGTGATGAATAGCCAGTCTAGAACCAATGGTGTGGATAGGCAATCTAGTAACCATAGGTCATTCAACTAGCTATCAATCAATAGCTAATGAAACACCCTTAGCATGGAAATAAGAACTATCACTTCACCTTATGACAACTAGTGTAAGTGACTAACTTAGAGGGAGCTTTCATACTGGAAAAGCTAAGAGAAGTCCCAAAGTTGTATATCTGAATATGTTTTCATGTACTCTATAGAGGCGTGATTGATTTGAGAGCTCGTATGCAAACTGAGGAAAGTATTCGCATCAATGAACTAGAAGAGCACCGTTTGAGGTAGGTGGAATTAAGATTGCTAATATTTTTGCTATACACATGTTTGTATATGAATTTCGAGCATTGAAACAAGTCTGTTCAACTTATATGAAAGGCAAGATGAATGTGCATGCTGAAATTTAACCATGACTAAACTGTTCATGCAAAAGCTATACATTATTGTGAATTATGTGAGAAAATATAAGATTGATACTAGAAAATTTTGAGTTGCCTCATATGAGTGAAAGGGGTTGTTATGATGTGGGCAGGCCACGAAGTTGTTATGATGTGGGGGGGCCTTCGAGTTGGACAAGCTACTGGTTCCTGGCTAGACAAGCTACTGGTCCCTAAGATTTAGACCCATTGTTTGGGGAGTTTGATGCGTTTTGAGGGGTCGTTATGATGTGGGCTGGGCTAGACAAGCTACTAGTCTCTCAAGAGTAAAGCCTTGAGGTGTGTCTTTGAGCTTGGTGTGTCTTTGGGTTTAACCCACTGTGCTGACTCACTGCGCCAAAGAGGATAATATTGTCTGTTGTGTACTTGATACACACGACAATGCGTTGGCAATTGGAAATGTGAAATGGCTCGTATGAGCAAAGACTGGTATCAGGAAATGAAAATGATTAGTGAGTTTGTCATGTGC
Organism: Warburgia ugandensis; assembly: GCA_035236585.1. Taxonomy (NCBI): domain Eukaryota; kingdom Viridiplantae; phylum Streptophyta; class Magnoliopsida; order Canellales; family Canellaceae; genus Warburgia; species Warburgia ugandensis. The sequence continues at coordinate 28,317,797 of CP141128.1, forward strand.
CTCCATACTTGCATTTTAAGAATATATTTTATTACTAATGCATTGATTGTTTCTCCATCTTGGCATGAATTTATGATGTTGATGAATGTTGAATTATTTCAAGCTAAATGATAATTGAATATCAGTTGCATGTTTCAGCATAGACAAATTAAAATATATAGAATATCATGATTTTGTTTGTATATAATTGCTTCTTATTCCACCTATACAACCGTAAGTTTGCTAAGATATTGTATTTGTTTACAATATCTTAGAGTAGAGGATTCCCAAGAAATAGGAGCTTACTGATACTAGTACGCCGACGAAAAGCTTTTGACTTAGACAGGTAATAGTTGGTTTATGTTTGAAGTTACTTTATGAGAAATGGGAAAGAGACTGCTATACATGTAATTTTGAGAATTTTGGATAACTTATGTGATTGGGTTGTGACGTGGAGTTCTTGGGTGCATTTTATTGAATTTTATTTGTGTTTATTATTTAGATGTATGAAAAGGAGACAGTCTCCATTTATGTTTTGAAATTTTAATAAATGTTTATTAGGTACTTTATAATGACATGCGTTAAATGTCATATGTCAAAAAAATAGAGGAAACTCTACTAGATTTTCAGTAGAAATGAGTACCCATTTCATCGAGAATCCTTGCTTTTGAGAAAAGAAAAAAATGACACTAGGGTTTTGTCAAAGTGAATTTAAAAGAAAAGATTCTTTCGTAGTTGTTTACATTTCTCAAAGTCAATGTATTTTGCATTTAAAAAGTGTTATGAAAACCTGGGTCATCACAATAGTAATCCTAATGTATTTTGCATTATGATGCGCATATGATAGGCATAGTGAAATGCCATGGCATGATGAGATGTCACTACATGAGTTTATGGAAAGAAAATCCCCGTATGAGAATTGGCTGAATATTGATCTCCTAAGTGGAAGTATAGCCAAGGGAAGGAACAAGTTTTGAGTAGTCTTCACTATTTTAACTAATTTATCCTATACTACATAAATAACATATATACTCTAGGTTGAGATAAATCATGAGTAGATAACCATGATCGAATAATGACTGAGGCATGTATTCTTATATTGGTGAAGTAGTATATTTTTGTATGCCCTACCAAGCATAGCTAGCTGAGATATTGTAAATATTTCAATGTTTACAATATCTCAAATACAGAGAAGGAGAATTAGGCACTCAAGACTTAAAAAGATTTGGAAGAATAATCAATTAGGGTATACCCCTCGAAGACATGTATTTTTAGTTTGAGAGCATTGTATTATATTGAGAGTTTTTAATATATGGTGAGGTTTGAAATTTGGATTATGTAATTTGGACAAGTATTATCTTGATCTTGGGCATCTTGTGAACCACTGGATGGATTCTGGAATTTAATAAAAATATATTCCTTCAATGGAATTTATCTTGTACAAAAATTCTACTTATGTTATCAAGTGATGACTTGGGTTTTTCAAAACAAGTTTTAAAGAAAAGAATTTTCGTTGCCTTGTTTTGCAAAATTTTTTACTATTAAGGGCGCTTTGCCTTTGAAAAATGTATTATAAAAACCCGGGTCGTCACAGTTGGTATCAGAGCCATTCATCTAGTCACAGTACAGTACCCTTATGTCCAATATAAAGGTTACAATCCAATTAGAGGATGAGAAATAGTGAGTGAATAAGAAATAAGTTATTATTTGATGAGAATGAGTTATGTGATCATCTCATTAGTTAAGAATGAGTATAGAAAGAGTTAACTCATTAGTGAAGGATGAGTATAGAAAGAGTTAAACTCATTAGTTGAGGATGAGTATAGAAAGAGTTAATGTAATGAAGGAATAGTATAGTACAACTAGATATTACTTAATGAAAGGACTAGAAATACTACTGAATAAGTAACAATCCCAACAGAGGGAATAGTAAGACATAGAAATCAATAAGGAAATCATTACAATAGATTAAGATGTGATGTATGATATTCAGGTCTAACCTAAAGCCCTAAGTAAACATATATATGTAGAAATAAAGTACACCAATACTAGTATGTATATAACCATTATTAAGAGAAAGAAGTGATAAATTGGAAAAATATGATGGAGATAGTGTAGAAGGAAAAACTTCAACCTTTATGGGACAAGTGAAATAGAAATTTATGAAAAATAGATGCTAAAGATGAAACCTTAGAATTATTATAAAATTCAAAATTTAATATATAAATAAATATAAATGTAAGAGTTATAATTGCTACATATATAGTATTACAAAAATTAGTTAATGGATTTAATCATCAAAATAGAGATCATAGTACTTGAAAGGAATTTAAGGAGATAAGTGAGAAATTTCAAAAAATTGTAAATGAGGATATGAGGATAGTTTTAAATGAAGATGAATAAGGAGATAAGTAAGTATTTTCTCTCCAAAAATTAGTAAAGGCAAAGGATTTAATAAAGAGATGATAAAAGTTTAGAACACGAAGAGATGATCTTTAAAATTAGAATAAAATGAAAAGGAAGAAGAGAGTTAGATATGTTGAAAGCGTAAAAGTATAATCCCAAACTTATCAAGAAAAATAATTAAACCATGAGAATATATGGTTAACAAAGAAATTATAGCCTTATATATGTAACAACAAATATGAAATCACCAAGTTAGAAATTATATTGGTATGATAAATCAATTGTGGAAAGTAGCACAAAAAGGATTATCAAGGATTAGAAGGATGTTGATATGATAACTTTGGTGATATTGAAAATAATTTTGGGACTATAGTAAAGAGAAGTACATTTGGCATGGATGGTGAAACAATTATGGAAAATAAAAGAGAAATATTGATATGGCAAATGAAGAGCTATATATGAATAGAGATATTAATTCCACTTACATGATAGAGTTGATGATATTGAAAGATTTAAGAAATATAGTAAGGTGAAATATATTTTGGAGGAATGGTGAAGTAAAACATGAGAAATGAATACCTATAAACAAATATTGGTTGCTAAAGTTAAGTTTAAAGATGATTATGAATAAGGTATGAAACCAAATTTTTGGAGAAATAAGTGGTTAGAAACTTTAAGATATTTTGAAGATTTTCAATCTTACATGTGTGACAACCCGGGTATTTGTAACATATTTTGTAAAACTTTTTTTCAAAGGCAGGGCCCTTAATGGTAAAAAAAAATTGTAAACAATGCAACAGAAATTCTTTTCTTTTAAATTCGTTTGTAGCAAAACCCAAGTCTCACCTCAAGATACATAATACACATAGACATTTTGTATAAAATAAAATTTTATTGAATACTAGGGATCATCTAGTAGTTCACTCTTACACAGGCCCTATGTTATAATTACAAACCATTGTCCAAATTACATAATCCAAAGTTCAAACCTCACCTTACATTAAAAATTCTCAATACAACACAATGCTCTCAAATAAAAATACATATCTTCAAGGGACACACCCTAATTGATTATTCTCTTCAAGTCTTCTACCGCCTTGAGCTCCTAAGTCTTCAAGCTTTACTTCCTTAAGTCTCCTTCCTTGTATCTAAGATATTGTAAACATTCAAACATTTACAATATCTCAGCAAGCTATGCTTAGTAAGGGATACAAAAATACACTACTTCACTAATATAAGAATACCTACCTCAGTCATCATTCCATCATGGTTATCTACTCGTGAGTTATCTTAACATAGAGTATATATGTTATTTATGTAGTATAGGATAAATTAGTTAAAAAAGTGAAAATTGCTCAAAACTTGTTCCTTCCCCTAGCTATACTTCCACTTAGAAGATCAATATTCAGCCAATTCTTGTACAAGGATTTTGTTTCCAGGAACTCATGTAGTGGCATCTCATTGTGCCATGGCATTACACTATGCCTATCATATGTGCATCATAATGCAAAATACATTAGGACTACTATGCCATAGTCTCAATCCGTACAGTGTGCCTGGATAACTATATAATAATCCATTGATACTAACCATGGAAGTAACAAATCCATGTCCACATGGGGAGGACCATAGCTATCACAGTGGTGGCCTTCCCATTATTGCCCCACTCGACATTTAGCCTCTCTTTGGGCATGGTATCCATTATATAAATTTCAGAAAGCGGGTGGCCAAACCCTCATAACTTCCCTAGCATAGCATCCCTAGTCCTAGTACTACGTAAAACAAAATCACAAGCCACCATGCTTGCATGTAAAAGACATTGTACATATTAGATGATGTGTCAATTTAACTAAGGTTAGAATATTTTCTATGCCCTATTCTTAGGGTTTTCTTAGTCTACACGTCTCATTACTTTCACCTCAATTAATTAGGTAATTAGATAGTTGAATTGGATCATGGGGTTGGTTTACTTAGTTGGATTATATGATTGGATCATAACTATGCTAAGGTACTAAGCATACTTATATCATGAAGGTCTATAATTCTAGACAAATGATCATGTATGTATACACATGAATCCTTAATACATTCTTGTACATCCACCTACCTCAAAGTGGTATCATGGTCTTGATTCATACATCTCAACTCCATGTTGTCCATCATGATCTTGATTCATACATCTATCAACCATACATATAAAGCTATTCTTCTAGACAACTATTCTTTCTACATGGGGTTATTCTATGAGGGATGCCCTAATATTTCCTTGAACCACACATGATCAAGGTTTCAAATCTTCTAAGTTCACAATGTACACTATAAGTAAAATCATAGAAAAATACTAGAATCTACATTATATTTCTTTTCTTTTTGTTTGTGATCTTTCAAGATCTCTCTTGGATATTGTTTGATCTTTGTTATCTTATTTATAATTTTTATTAGGATTAGATGATTTACTAACCTTTTATGCTCTTATTATTATTACTCAACCAGTTAATGTTTTACTAGTTAAGGATAACTTATTCCATCCTAAGTCTAGACAACTCCTCTTTTGTCAAATTGGCTAAGGCTTACTAGCTAAATAGTTGAACACAAAGTGGTTACTTCAATCCTTATGTAAGGAGGTATTTATACCTCACAAATGTCAACTAAAGGTGGGGGAAGAGTGAGGCTCTATTAGATAACCCCCTTAACCACCATGTTCAACATCCACTAGGGTGACCTTAGCTCAACCTTTCATAAGGTTCCTATGAGCATTTTAACCCTAAGTACTCTTTCTAATTGATTTTAATTAAATCCATGAACATTTAAATGTCATTCATGGAGTTTCATTATTCTCCTAATTTGGGCTAAGGAAATGATATTCCTTATATTATCCTACTAGCTATAGCCCTTACTATCATTAAGTCCATGTCATTTATTTCATCTAAATGTCCTTCAATTCTAATTTCATTTAATTACATTTTCAATGTAGTTTTTATAACATAAGCATTAAAGCATAAATAAATAAATCTATAATTAAATCTATTGAGCAATAAATGACAATTATAATAACATTCACTAATTCAAATAAAAATCTAACATGCCATAACTATTCATCACAATCCAGTGGTCATTATTCATCTTTCATCTCTTTTAGGGTTTAGATTTTGATCTTTTCATTTTCCTTTAGATCTAACACATCTTCTTGATGTGATTTCATTATTAGATCATTGATACATCTCATCCAATGATCTAATCTTTCTTGATCCAACCGATTAAGAAGATCTTAAGTCATTTTATCCAATTTAAGGGCATAAATCTTGATCTATCCCAAATCATCATCATCCAATCCATAATTCCATATGATATTGACTTCATATCTTCATCAAAATACATCTATACTATCCAATCATCCTTGATCAAGGAGATTTCCATTCATTTTTACGGATCTTACTACTTTTTAAGGCTAGAACTCTTAATTAATCATAGATCAGTCACTTATAACCTTTGATTCAATGTCTCACAATCACAAGATCATCAGTGGATTAGAATTATAGAGTTTGATCATTCCAAATTTCACTAATAATGAGAATTAGCAATACTTTTCTTTATTAACAGAATTTTACATGCATCAAAACATAAATTTTCTAAGTTCAGTAGGTTCTACTTATCAAAAGGAATCCAACCCAACTTTCTGATCTCAATTTGGAGTTAAATTAAGATCAAAATTGAGATTTTTAGATTTTAGCCCATTAATCTTATTGTTTGTGTTGATTTACTTGATCTAGAAACCCAAATTGTACTATGATCATTATCTTTAAAGTTTTGGGATCCTCTGAACCATACATCAGTTTAGATTTCAATTTTGGGATCATCTTGATCTTGATCTAAGGTTGTTACTACAAATTTTTGTTATAATCTCAAATAAATACAATTTAAAACTTACATTTCATGAGCTCAGTAGCTCACAAAAGTGACAAGGAAGCAACAAAAAGTTTCATATCTAAAATAAGAGCTATATTGAGCTCTTAATTGGAAAAATAGGGTTTCTAGCTCAAAATTTGGATGGCCCAAATCAAATCTCGGTTTATGGGTATGGGATGACCAGTGGCTTGCACCCATTATCGTTTATACTAGGTCGTTGATGGGGGTGACTGGCTATAGGCGAGATGGTCCAAATTTGGACCGTAAGATCAACCATGGTTGGATCCCCTCCATCTTTGATCGTTAATGGCCCAAATTTCATCTCCTCAGGTTTTTGGGCCCTAGGAATCCATACAATGGATCAAAGATTTCATCTGAGCCATCTAAGATGGTGGATCTCACCTTGTTGCTAGATCCATCGTCTCCGACAAATCAACAGCCGGGGAGATCTCTTAGAGGCTAGAAAACACCACCTAACTACCATAATGGAAAGAGGGGAGGGAGATGCACCTACCTAGAGGGTTTAGAGTTCAGAAAATTTGCCAAAAAATAAGAAAATCCATGCCTAAATATAAGTCACTACAGCTACTGTTTTTTGACTATTTGGCCGGTGAATATTCCACTAATCGTTGCAAAAGTATAGGGCTTTTATGTTATTTAGATGTGCTGAACCTTTTTGATGGAGTGGATTAAGGTTTCAACAGTCCAAATTGGACATCTAATTGAAAAATAATAGTAGGGTGAAAACCCTACTCGTCAAGGACGATGTGTCTATAGACGTGCTTGATGATTCAAAGTGAAATATTCCCTCGAGTGCATCTGTGGATGCGCTAACAGAAGAAGAAAAAAAGGAGAAAGAAGGAAGAAAGAGAAAGAGGGGGGAGGAGTTTTGAGTTGAGATTTTGGGAGAGCCTAGGAAATTTTGTGAACATTTTTGGAAAAATTTTCTAAGGTATTTATAAGCATTTTGGGTGTTTTTCATGATTATGTGTAATTATTATGTTTTATTCTTTTTATTATTCAATGTTCATTGGATTCCCACTACCACCTCTTTCTCCACTAATAGGTGGTAGTAGTTTGACTCATAATTACACATTTTCTGATCATTGGATTCCTTTGTGGGTCCCTTGTAGGCCCCACCAGTGTGGAAAGACCATTTTGCCCTTTTAATTCCAAAAGTGGAGAAAAATAGTGTTTATTCCCATGAACTCAGAATTGAGTGTACTTAGTGGTGTTGGAGTTGTTCTAAGTACATTCCAAATTTTTATTTCTTAGGTTTCAGTTATGAGTAAAATTACCATTTTACCCTTTTATTCAACAAAATGTAGAAAAATAAGGATTTTTCATCCGAATTCAAAATTTGTCATGCTTATAGTCATTTTGAAGGGTTTGTTGAGTATGTTTTCAATTATACATGTCTTATTGATTGTACTTCTATGAGAAGTGCATTTTTACTAATCTTAATATTTCAGTCTAATTTTTCCTTGAAATTCTCAATTTCATTATTTATTCAATTTCATTACCAAAGTTAGGGATGTTACAACATGAGATTGAATTAGGAAATATCTATAATAGTTGAGAAAAAGAACATCAAATTATTTGAATGAGTTGAAAGAACAAATTTTAAGGATTAGGAGTGATTATAGAAATTTACATTATGAAAGTAACAAATTTCCTTGGGAAAAGAAAAAGGAAGAATCAATGTGAGGATGCATTGAACATAAATGATGTTATGGAGAAAATTAAGTACCCTTTTACTCTATAAGGATGAGCATTTTGCAATTTATTATCATCAACTGGGAATAGGAAATGAAACATCATAGTATGAAATCAAAACAAATTTTAAGTTATATGAGTTGATAAAGGACATTCATGAATTTGAGGAGAATGAAATATATTAGACAAAGTGGTAATGATATATGGAAATGGACTTAAGGAAATCAAGTGCACTTATAGAATATATGTTAGACACTTGCAAAACTTGTCAACTATCTGGTAAGTATACATGTTGATTGAAGAAAGAAAAGTTTAGAGTCATATAAATTTTAAGGATGGTATGGAATTTGACCCAACAAAGGTAGAATATGATACTAAAATATGAAATGACAATGACAATTAGAGAAATTTATCTCTTACTAATTGTATAACATAAGGACATTCTTTTAGTGCAATCTTGCTATTGATTACTTAAACCCTAAAAGAGTTTATGGTAGATTGTTGAGAATTGAAGAATATATGATAAATTATGAAGTTTTTAAAGGTTTGAGAATGGATGACTACAAAGTCAATATGGGCTCTTTTAATTGGAATTATCAAGGATACTTCAAATAAAGGGTTAGTACGATATATATATATATATATATATATAAAAGGTTATGAGGTATGCTTGAAAGAAGCATGAGGAAATGCATAATCTAGAAATTTTGAATCCAATGATATATATATATATATATATGAAGGGAAAAGAGATAAATATTATCATGGATTGTAAGAATGTTCTGAATATTGTTCTGAATATGAGAAAAAGATAACAAAAGAGATAAGGAATATATATATGAATAAAATGGCACACAAAGGGTGTTACAAAAACAATGTATTGGATGCGAATGAGGAAATAATCATTACAAGGAAATTATTATTCAATGATAGAATTTGAGAAGAAATTGTTAGTAAAAGGAAATAGTAAAGAAGTATGAATTGTAGAGTAGAAATGAAGTAATCACTTCCAAATAATGGAAGAACAAGGAAAGAGATAATTACTTCCAAATATTGGAAGATTGTTACAAAGAACAATAGTTCAAATTATATAATCCAACCAATATGCCATTTTGATAGATAGTCTAAGGACTATACATATTAGGAATGCTATGTCACAACTATATATGTTGAAAAGGAATGAGGATGAGCAATAGAAGTTAGAATGGAAAAATATGAAGTGTTGAAAGATTGGTGAAAATGAGGAGTAGAAATTTAGTATACCAATCAAGTGAAATAGAAGGGTTTGAAACAAAAGGATAACTTAGTTAAGAGTTATTAATCCTTTTGGAAATTTTAGCAAGAATTAGCTTAAGTGAATAGTGCATAAGCAAGGTTAGTCATGTGTGAGCATTTTAATAGGAATCAACCATACAATTTATACCTTTGAGGAGAAGGTAGTATGAGAAATGAATGAAAGGAAATATGATTTCCTTAAGTGGAAAGGCCACACGAGTAAAGCTATGAAAGAGTTGTGAAAACTCATAAGTGAGTTGCTATGCAAATTTTGAGGACGAAATTTTTGTAAGGGGGATAGATTGTAACACCCTTAACTTTTGTAAGGAGATTAAATAAATAATGAAATTGAAAATTTCAAGGAAAACTAGGCTGGAATATTAGGGTTATTAAAAATGCACTTCTTATAGAATTTGAATCAAGATATAAGACATATATAATTGAAAACATACTCAATGAACCCTTCAGAATGATTGTAAGCACGACAGATTCTGAGTTTAGATGAAAAATCCTCATTTTTCTCCATTTTTAAGAATTAAAGGGTAAAGTGGTAATTTTACTAATAACTGAGGCCTAAGACATCAAAATTTGGAATGTACATAGAAATATGAATCCAACACCATGAAATACTTTTAATTCTGAGTCCAGGAGAATAAAATAAAATTTTCTCCATAAAAGGGCAAAAATGGTCTCTTCACACCTATGTGGGGCCTACAAAGGGATCCAACGGCTAGAAAACAAGTCATCATGAGTCAAACCACTACCAACTGCTAGTGGAGAAAGAGGTGGTAGTGGAATCCGAAGACAATTTAATAATCAAAAGAAATCAAACATGATAATTACGTGTAATCATCATAAATTCCAAAAACCCCTATAAATATCTCATAAAATTCCCAAAAAATTCTCCTAATGTTCTTCACGAGGTCCCCTAGAATGCCCCAAATCCCTGCCTCAAAAGCCTCTCCGATCTCCCCCAATTCCTCTTTCTTTTTCTCTTTCTCTTTTACTCTCTGTGGGCGTGTCCCCAGACTCACCCAGGCAAACGACCCCATGTCAGCATTGGGCACATCCTAGGATGCATCGTCCCCTATGAATTGGGTTTCCACCCAAGAAACCCTAATCCAATTATCCATCACTTTCTACCTATTAAAATAACATCTCCACCATTGGATCTGGTTGGACAAGGGTGATCTACAAAAGTCCTTTGATTTCATGATGATCTACCTCATGGATCGTCGTGAAATCCCAAACGAAGAACCACTCTAGTACTTGTTACCGTCTCTGGTGGAGTTTTCCAATTATTTTGGACAATCTGGCCATTAAACGGTGATCTTGCACAATTAAATGTCTTCCTTTTGTGGTGATTTACCAAAGCCCTACGGTCTCGCACCTTCTTCGGCAACAAAAATGGAGAATTTCATGACTTAATGTATTATCGATGTCTAGGGTTTCTTATCTCTCTTTGGTGATCTTCACTTCATTGGACTGTCACAAGTAGGTGCACTTTTCTTCCCCATGTTCATTCTGCCATCTATTGGGTGCTTTCTAGCCTCCAGAGATCTTCCCTGGCCATTGATCCATTATAAACGATGGATCCAGCATGGAGGGTTGAGATCTCCTCATTTTCTTGCTCAGATACAAATTTTGAGCCATGGGATAAGTTTCTAGGGCCCAAAAACTTTAGGGTAAGAAATCTTAGCCCTTGATGTTTTCTAATTTAGGAGATCTGGAGAAAGGCTGATCTAACAGTCCAGATTGAACTGTCTCAATCGATCTCAACAGATCGAGTTCCAGCATGCTGGAGACTCCCCGTGGGTACACCCTCGTATGTGCATTCATGTGTGAGCTTCCAGGTGGCGCATGAACTAATTAGATCTGAGCCTGGTATGCCCAAATTTGATCTCAGCCGTTCAATTTTGAACTAAGATATTATATCTTCAATTAAGAGCTAAATATAGCTTTGATTTTAGATTTGAAAGCTTCTATAGATTCCTTATCACTTTTTTAAGGTATCGAACTCATGAAATGTATGTTTTAAATTGTATTTATTGTTTATAATCACAAAAATCCATAGTAATAGTATTGGATCATGATGAAGATGATCTCAAAATTGAGATCTGAACTGATGGATGGGTTCAGGAGGTCCTAAAACTTTGACAATCATGATCAAATTAAAATTTTTGGGTTTCTACATCAAGAAAATTAACAAAAATAGTAAGATCAAATTTTAACCCTTAAAATAGGCTAAAATCTTAAAATCCCAAATTTGATCTCAATTTAACTCCAAATTAAGATTGAAAAGTTGGGTTGGATTCGTCTTGATGAGGAGAACCTATTGAACCAATAAAATCATAAGTTTAATTCATTAAATGTTCTGAATTTAAGTAGATAAGTGCACTAACATTCTTGATCTATGAGATGTTGGATGATCTAGCCGTAAAAGTAGTAAAATCCATAAAAATGAATGGTAATCTCCTTGATCAAGGAAGATTAGACAGCATGGATGATGATATAAAGTTAATATCATATGGATTGATGGACTTAGTGATGATGATTTGGGATAGATTAAGATCTATGCCCTTAAAATGAATAAAATGACTTGAGATCTTCTTGAACAGTTGGATCAAGAAGGATCCGATCATTTGATGAGGTGCATCAATGATCTAATGATGACATCAAATTAAGAAGATATATTAGATCTAAAGGAAAATGAAAAGATCCAGATCTAAACCTTAAACGAGATGAAAAATGAATAATGACCATTGGATCATGATGAATAGTTATGGCATGTTAGATTTCCATTTGAAGTATTAAATGTTAACATAATTTTCATTTATTACTTAGTAGATTTAATTGTAGATTTATTTATATATATATTTATGCTTTAATGCTTATGTTATGAAAATTACATTAAAAATGTAATTAAATGAAAATAGAGTTGAAGAATAATTACATGGAATGAATGACATGGACTTAATGATAGTAAGGGCCATAATTAGTAGGATAATATAAGGAATATAAATTTCTTGGCCCAAAATAGGCGAATAATGAAAGTCCATCAATGACATTTTAAATATACGTGGATTTAATTAAAATCAATTAGAAAGAGTACTTAGGGTTAAAATGCTCATAGGAACCTTATGAAAGTTTGAGCTAAGGTCACCCTAGTGGATGATGAGCATGATGGTTAAGGGGGTTCTTTAATAGAGCCTCGCTCTTCCCCTACCTTCCGTTGACATTTGTGAGGTCTAAACACCTCCTTACATGAGGATTGAAGTGACCACTTTGTGTTCAACCATTCAACTAGTAAACCTTAGCCAATTTGACATAAGAGAAGCTGCCTAGACTTAGGATGAAATAAACTATCCTCAACCAGTAAAACATTAACTGGTTGAGTAATAATAATAAGAGCATAAAAAGTTAGCAAATCATCTAATCCTAATAAAAATTGTAAGTAAGATAGGGACGATCAAACAAGATCCAGAGGATCTTGAATGATCAAAAACAATAAGAATGCTAATGTCATATTGTATTGTGTATGTATATGTAGAAAGATATAGAGAGAGAACCCAAACCCTTGATCAAACATGATTCAAGGAAAATTAGGGCATCACATGATCCAATTCAACTGATCCAATCTAATAATCTAATCAAATGAGGTGAAAGTAATGAGATGTGTAGACTAAGGAAACCCTAAGAATAGGGCATAGAAAATATTCCAGCCTTAGTTAAACAAACATATCATCTGATATGTACAATGTACTTTACATACAAGCATGGTGGCTTGTGATTTTATTTTACACAATACTAGGACTGGGGATGCTATGATAGGGAAGTTATGAGGGTTTGGCCACCCACTTCCTGAAATTTATATGATGGATACCATGTCCAAAGAGAGGCTAAATGTCAGGTCGGGGCAACCATGGGAAGGCTGCGACTGTGACAGCCATGGTCTTCCCCATGCGGACATGCATTTATTATTTCCACAGTTGGCATTAGTGGATGATTATGTAGTTATCCAGGTGCACTGTACGGGTTGAGACTGTGGCATAATAGTCCTAATGTACTTTGCATTATTATGCACATATAATAGGCATAGTGAAATGCCATGGCATGATGATATGCCACTACATGAGTTCTTAGAAAGAAAATCCCTATATGAGAATTGGCTGAATATTTATCTCCTAACCATGGTGGAATAATGACTGAGGTATGTATTCTTATATTGGTGAAGTAGTATATTTTTGTATGCCCTACTAAGCATAGCTTGCTGAGATATTGTAAATGTTTCAATTTTTACAATATCTCAAATACATAGAAGGAAAATTAGGAGCTCAAGACTTAAGAAGATTTGGAAGAATAATCAATCAAGGTATATCCCTTGAAGACATGTATTTTTATTTTGAGAGCATTGTATTGTATTGAGAGTTTGTAATGTATGGTGAGTTTTGAAATTTGGATTATATAATTTGAAAAAGTATTGTACTAGTATCAGGCTCTACTGTGAACCATTGGATGGATTTTGGAATTTAATAAAAATATATTCTTTCAATAGAATTTTATCTTGTACAAAAATTCTACTTATGTTATGTATGAAGTAATAACTTGGGTTTTCCAAAACAAGTTTTAAAGAATAGAATTTTTTCTTCTTTGTTCTGCAAAACTTTTTTACTACTAAGGGCGCCTTGCCTTTGAAAAATGTATTACAAAATGTGTTACAAAAATTCGGGTCGTCACAAGTGTCATGCTTTTTCAAAAGTGTAACGAGTCAACTTATAAATGCAAATAGTTCTCTATGCATCAAATATAACTTAAATCATGACCGGGAAAATCAGTCTCATGTAAATGGGGTCATTCCTTCGGCAAAACCCTCAAGGTTTTGTTCTTATAGATGCCTCATCGTTACTAGACTTAGGCTTGTCCCTCAGAAATGGTCAATATATAAATCCATGCCCCCATCATCGTGGAAAACTGATCACTCCAATCATGATGGCATACAATCCTGCCACATTGGATGAGATTTAACACTCGAGACATGACCCACATAGATACCACATAGAAAATAAACACATATGCTTGTAGGGCCTACCATCACCTATAAGCAACTACCATGGCCTCTACATCTGCTCGTGAATACCTGTACGAACCATGACTCAACAAACCTCATGAGGGCTACCTGGCTACCACTCAAAGCACTTCCCCATGAGAACATATTACTACTACCCATCGTCTCCATTCCAAGGCTAGTATTAAATCATCTCAAAGGTCAATGGCCAACTACACCTCCTAGCATAGGTTATCAGGACTTATAAAACATAGTAGGCTTCCAGGACTTACTGCACAAAGCAGGCCTTCCTCCAAGTCTTATAGCACACAGCAAGCGTGTGAGCTATCTAAGACTTAGGACACTCCTAAAGTGCCTACCCAAAACATCGATGAAATCCATATCTACCAGGACTTATAGCTGCTCATAGAGTGCACACACTTAACATTAACATACTCATATCCATCAGGACTTATGGCACCTTATAGAATGCCTGCAAAAAATATCGATAAAATCATAACCATCAAGGCTTACAGCTACTCATAGAGTGCCTGCCTAAGTATCCACAAAACTACATCTGACAGGACTTACGGCCCCTCATAAAGTGCCTACTAAAAACATCAATAAAATCATAACCATTAGGACTTATAACCACTCGCAGAGCTCCTCCTTGATGGGTAATTACCAAAAGATCCACATCATACATCTTAAAGCATAGAAGATAGTGTACATACTTTATGCAAAACCTTATATCTCAAATATTCATTTCAAAGTGTGGCTCCATGGCCAATTCAAGTCATATTCATATATCTAAAAATCTTATCATATAACTTACATACCTTGTGCAAAACCATGCATTTTCAAGCATTGCTTTCAAAGTACAGAAATCATGCATATGAAAACCATGATCCTATCATGTCTCACAACTAAAGCAAACATTTGGATACATTGAACTGTGCAATTCATGGTTCTTTCAAAATTAGGTTGCAACATGAACTTGAAGTCATATATCAATCTACTTATTTCATTTATAAAATTCCAGATAAAGACCACATTATAAATCATGACTCTACAAGAAAATCGTATATGTACAAGTAATATTAAATCATTGATATGATAATTCAAACCATTCTAAACCAAAAATAGTTCTCAAACCATTTTCTCGTTTTGAAGTTCATTTGAAACTTGGTAGTATCAGATTACCTACCTCTTATGATGCCCTCTTATTTTAACTGTATTACCTTAGCTCAACTGTCAACTAATCTCCAATCGATCTCCTCATTTCGTATTGGGCAACATCTAACTAGCCAATCAATACAAAACTAATGTTATTTTCAATTCTCACATTTAAACTTTATTTCTTAATGTCAATATCATTTTTTCTAACTCAGATCACCCTTATGACCTAATATTCACCCTCTAGGCCGATGATTCTATTGTTAGAACTTGTCAAATCTTGAATTTTCTCATCATCAAATCTTATTAGCCAATGAATCATTTTCTAGTCTGTCAATTCATTTGTTTTCCATTTCTCGTTGACACGTCAGAACTCAAATGCAGTAATTCAAGTTCCAACAAACCATTACTTGTCCATTAAATAAATGTTTACTAGGTCCAATTACACTTTCAGGTAATCAGTCAATTTACGTTATAATTTATGATCCATCATTTGTTAATGGCTAATCACTTAATTCAGTTCATCATCTAATAGCAAAATTTTCCTTGTCTGATATTATATGGTTATTGTTCTAGGTTAGACATGGAGATACAACTTCATCATTACTAGATCTACCGTTCATTCTTTAGATCATTGATCCAAGAGTTTAGATTTGTATTAGAGTTCAAATAACCCCATTAATGAATGATCTAGATCTAAAAGTTTAGTCCAATAAGTAATGGTAATCTGATTTAGTCTTTACATGTATGATCCTATGTTCTTCGTGTGATTGGATTGCTTATTAAGGGTTTAAGCCATTAATTAAAGCCTTGGGATGGATACTGGAGTTCTAATAATTGACAAGACAATGTGTACATCAACAAGTCTTATTTAATCCATCGGTTTCTTGAAAATCAATGCCCTGATCTTAAAATTTTCAGAGTATCTTAACTTAATAAAGGTCAGAGTACACATGGTGGCATCTAATCATCAATCAGACATTGTCAGATCCTTATTCCTCTACTGTTTGATTGGACATTTCTGATTATTTACTCAATTCCCATCTAATTTTTCAATTTTTGTCAGATACTAGTAATTTCAATGTTCTAAAACTCCTATTTTGTGTCTAATCATCAATCAAACACCATGAAGTCATTGTTTGTATAGTGATAGATGGGACAGTCCTCTAATCTGTTTTACCTCTAGATCATAAAATTTTGACTTATTCCATCAATTTCAAGAATGGGGAACTTACTAATATCATTTGATCATTAATCAAACATTGCCAGTCAATGTTTACACAATAATAGATCAGACAAACGACCTAGATTGTCCAATTTGTTTTCTAACATAGTGTGACGACCCGAGTTTTATATGATGCAAATTTCATAAAAGGCGAGATATCTTGTTTTAGAAATATGAAATGCATGAAAATCTTTTGCCATGAAAAACAATCTTTCGTATAAAACCCCTAGTGTCAAAACCCATTTTCAAATCATATAGCCATAGCATTGTTATAAATCAACTCTATTCCCAAGAAAGTGTTAGTCACAGCCCCAGCTAAAGAGGGTAACTATAATCAAGTAACATGCACTGAAAGATAAGGTAGAGGTTTACTTACATGGACTTAATTTGGGTGTCTTCTATCACGGGCGTATCCCATCCTTAAGTGTTTACTTGTCTGAAAAATGTTAAGGATTGGGTGGGTATACACTATACTCAGTAGGAGTCTGTTGCTACTAGTTTTACAATGCATGCTATGTTTTAAAATCATGTCCTTTAAAACATGTGCATGTTTGATCACTCATGTTCAATATTGATATTACAAATCATTGTCAAATTAGAATACTAACAACATAAAGAATCACATAATCCAGTCGAAAGTAACATAGATATCATAAACATAATGATATGCACAAGATGCTGAACTGAATCCAACTCATGGATATATGGTATGGTTGACCATCCTCATGTCATGCCATATGCAAAGCAAGTAAATCCTCAAAAACATAAGCACACTATGCCCACGACCTCATCGTTGAGTGGTCCCCGGGTGCCTGGGGACACACGGTCATAGCCTCCACAGGGCATATGACACTTCGACCCAGTGGTGTGACACCAGTGGTAGTCCTCTGTACCACATGCAGTCAAAGTAAGGACATGCCTTTTAGGCATGGTACCCTTTCCACCTAATAGTGGTAGAGGCTGGGAGGCCACCCCAGACCTCTCAGTATAGCCCCCACGAGCTTACTATCTAAAATCATAGACGATCAAGCAAGCAAAAACCTCATTTTTCAAAGCCTGTCCTCTTTGGCTCCCTCACAACTGCCTACCCAGTGTCTTTTGGGCACTCCAGCGTCTTTTGGTAACCCTCAAGGATATGCAATTTTTCAAGACTCAATAATCATAAATCATGCAACTTACGCAATCGTTTGCAAAACATGTCTATGCATAATGTATTTGTCATATACATGCTAAATTCATTTATGAAATCAATTCATGCTAAACAAGTCATGTAACTTAAAAACTTAAAACATGCATTCTCAAAGTAATCATGGGTTCTTTTTAAAAGTCTAGTAGTGATAAAACACCTACTTGGTTTGATTGTGCTAGTCCCCTTGTCCTCGTACGTTCTTGAACATGGTTTAGGGGAAAAAGGTTAGCTTGGCCTATTTCTATAGGTTTCAGAACAGTTTACCTTACTACTTAGGCATTAAGGGTTCATTCTAATGCCTAAGGTCCTCCTAAGGTCCCTAACTGGGCCTTGGTATCGTCAGGTTTGCAAAGGTTTAGTGGCTCCGCACCACTATCATAGTTTAAGGGTCATACCCACCTTATATAGGGCCTTGATAAGATATTTTATGATTTGGGTGTGTCTACACCGTCGATACGGACACAATGCTTCTCGCGGCACCTCAATCGAAGCCCTAGAACTCAAGGTATGGGCATTTTAATATTAAGAGTATGTAGAAGGCCCATACGAGGTGGAAGCCCGAGACGCTAACGCGTCTCGCGTCAGTGGCACGCGCCCCACCGAGCACATCTCCAGATGCACTTGGATTCTGCCCATCTTTTTCGTTTGTGGGCGCGTCCATGGACGCGCCCGCTGGTTTCCCTCTAACGCGGTAGACGCGGTTCCGTCCCATGGTGACTGGGGTATCCTCGGGACACCCTGGTTCGACCCTGTCAAACCAGTACGCCCCAGGCACCTTCCTTGGGTCCGTTGTGGCTCCCTAGAGCCCCATTTTGCATGGTTTCTCATGCAAAAACTTAGGGAAACTCATCCTAAGACTAAGGGGGAGATGGGTTTGGAGTGGTTGAAGGCATACCTGGTTCGTGGCCGGGTTTTTTCCACGTTTTCTCCTCTTGCCTGCTTCTCCACGATGGGTTTTTCCTAGGATTTTGGGCTGCCATTGCAGGCGCCCAAGAGCTCTATTTATAGAGCTTGAAGAGGGTTCTGGAGGGGGGTTCTATCGCCATGGAATGGCGATGGAGAAACCTCTAGAATGGCGGTGGTTTCTCCCCTGCACACCGCCATTCTAGAACACTCCAATATGTTTGGGAAGAAGAGGGGTGCCCATATCAAAACGAGTCCCTGTTTTCTCTAGTCAAATCCATTTTGAAATTAAATTACAATTTTGCCCTTGAACTTCAAAGGGCCATAACTTGCTCATTTTAACTCTGTTTTGGGTGATTCTGGTCTTGTTGGATTCCTTTTTCTGAGATGCACCTAAGGGTACCATTCTTAGGACCAAATTTCTAGGTCTAGTCAGGGTGAACAGTGAAATGACCAAAATACCCTTATCTCCAAAAAGTGAACTTTTCATTACCAACTTGGGATTTCAATGTTACAAAAATAGAGTCATTACATTCTTACCCCCTTAGGGGAATTTTGCCCTCGAAATTCTACAATATATACAGTCAAAAGATCTCGGGGTACTTTTCTCGCATTTCTGACTCCGGTTCCCAAGTCTCTTCTTCCATGTGCGCATTTCTCCACAAAACCTTGACTAAGTGTATGTCTTTGTTCCGTAGCTTCTTACTCTTAAGATCCAGAATGTCAATTGGTCTTGTCTCTAGCTTGAGATCCTCCGTCATCTCTATGGGTACCTAGTTGATGACATGAGCAGGGTCAGGCAAGTACCTCCTTAGCATAGATATATGGAATACGTTATGCACTTTAGATAGTTGAGGGGGTAGTGCAATCCTGTAGGCCACTTTTCCCACTTTCTCCAGGATTTCAAAAGGTCCTATGTAATGCAGACTAAGCTTGCCTTTGATACCGAACTGCATAACTCCTTTAGTGGGAGATATCTTCAGGAAAACGTGCTCTCCTATGTCGAATTCTAATGGTCTCCTCCTTTGATCAGCATAGCTCTTTTGCCGGCTTTGAGCTGTGAGGAGGCGTTTCCTTATGAGTTTGACCTTCTCAGCGCATTGCTCCATGAACTCAGACTAGAGCACCCTAGACACTCCAACTAGTGGGTGATCGATAGGGTCTCCCATAGAGCACCTCATACAGAGCCATGCCAATGCTTGACTGGCAAGTCCTAAGAAGCTTCTTATTTCTGTGACTGTCTTAGGACTTTCCCATTTCTGTACTGATTCAACCTTAGTGGGGTCGACTGCTATGCCATCTTGAGAAATAATGTGTCCTAAGAAATTAACCTTTTCCAGCCAAAACTCACACTCACTGAATTTTGCATATAACTTATGTGCTCGTAGGGTGCTTAATGTTATCCTTAGATGTTCCTTATGGTCTTCAGGAGTTTCTGAATATATCAAGATATCATCCACAAACACTATGATGAATTTGTCTAAGTACTCCTTGAACACCCTATTCATGAGGTCCATAAATGTGGCTGGAGCATTAGTTAAACCAAAGGACATCACTCTGAATTCATAATGGCCGTATCGAGTCCTGAAGGCTGCCTTGGGGATATCTTCTTCTCTAACTCAAAGTTGATGGTATCTAGATTGTAGATCAATCTTAGAGAAGACTCTGGCTGACTGAAGTTGATCGAAAAGATCATCAATTTAGGGAATGGGGTACTTATTCTTAATGGTGACCCTATTTAACATCCGATAGTCTACGCATAATCTCATGGAGCCATCCTTTTTCTTAACAAAAAGGACTGAAGTTTCCAACGGAGATATGCTAGGCCGTATGAATCCTTTGTCAAGTAGTTCTTGTAATTGGGTCTTCAATTCTTTTAGTTCTGCAGGAGCCATTCAGTAAGGAGCTTTGGAAATAGGGGAGGTACTGGGTATAAGGTCAATGGTAAATTCAATTTCTCTTGGTGGGGGTAGACCTGGTAAGTCCTCAGGGAATACGTCAGGAAATTCTTGGACTACGTTGACATCCTCTAACTTTGGTTTCGAACTCTCAATAGATTCAATCTTGGCTAAGAAGAAGGGACATCCTTGAGCAATGTGCTTAACTGCTTTCATGGCAGAAATAACACACGCTCCAGAATAATCCTTTCTTCCTTGGAGTGTGAAAGTGTCTCCATTAGGTAGGGTAAAAGTGATACGTTTTTGGCGGCAATCAACAAAGGCTTAATGAAGGGCTAGCCAGTCCATACCTAGGATGGCATTGAAGTCATTCATATCTAAGTGAATAAGATTGGCATGTAGCAAATGATCTTTGACCAAAATGGGGACATCCTAGAGATAAGAATAGGTGGGAAGTGCTTGGCCTATAGGAGTCATGACTTCTAGAGTGAAGTCCAGGTCCTGTGGTATAATGTCCAAGGTTGATGGAAACTCCCAGGATATGAAAGAATGAGTGGAGCTTGTATGGAATAGAACTTTAGTAGGTGTATCATAGATAGAAAGAATACCTTCAACTACTGCATTTGAAGCCTAAGCTTGACTGGAAGTGAGGGCAAAGACACGTCCTTGGCTCTTTGGAACCTGATCTCCTTTACGCTCTTCAACTTTCCTTTTAGGACAATTCCTAGCAAAATGTCCTAATTCTCCACAAATATAGCAAGTGATGTTGAAAGTGGGACATGGTTTGCCTAAATGATTCCTGTTACACTTAGGGCATGTCTTCCAGTCTGGTCTTCTTCCTTTGATTTCAAATGGCTTCTTGAAAGGTGGCCTGGGTCCAGATGACTGAAATGGTCTCTTTCCTTTATTTCTCATGGTGTTGATGTTCTTAGTTTCCTTTATCGCCTGATTCCTTTGATAATCTTTTTCGTATAGGGAGGCCATCTCTATGGCTTTGGCTACGGTGGAAGCTTGGAAACCTAGAACTCTGTTCCTGAGTCCTGGGTTGAGCCCATCTACAAATCTTTCTGCCGCATCTTCCTCATTAGCACAAGCACATGGTGCAAATCTTCGGAGGCTGATGAATCTATTTTCATACTGTTGGACAGTCATGTTTCCTTGTTGTAAGTCCATAAATTCCTTTTCCTTCTATTTTCTTACGTGTTTAGGATAATATTTGTCATTAAAGACTTTTTTAAACTCTTCCCATCCTATTGTTTCTCGTTGGTCAAAATAAGTCCTTTCCGTTGTTTCCCACCAAAAGGTAGCCTCTTCCCTAAACACAAATGTGGCCATGGGTACCTTTCTTTCTTCAGCTATGTTCATGGCTTTAAATATCTTTTCAATATCAATTAACCATTTTTTAGCTGCAGATGCTTCATCTTCTCCTGTGAATGAGGGGGCTAATTTCTGAAACCTTTCCAATTGAACCTCAGTCCTATCTATTGCTTTTTTAGAGGAAGGATCTCGTGTGGTAGGGGTTTGGGTTTGTTGATTACTCATGTATTGTCCCATATGCTGTAAGAATTGCTGGAACAATTTAGCCATCGCATTGCCTAACCCAGTGGAGTCCACTGGTGGGAATTCAGGTCTTGGAGCATTGCTTCCTTTCTTTCTAGGCATATGTAAATCATAAGGTAATTCACAAGACCTTAGTATGTGTTATCCTATTACCCCTTACTCTTTCATGGATGAAACTTGATTATAAGTTATTCTCCTCATAACTGGGCTGTGAGTAATGTCAAACCTGGCTTTGATACCAACTGTGACGACTCGGGTTTTATATGATGCAAATTTCATAAAAGTTGAGATCTCTTGTTTTAGAAATATGAAATGCATGAAAATCTTTTGTTATGAAAAACAATCTTTCGTATAAAACCCTAAGTGCCAAAACCCATTTTCAAATCATATAGCCATGGCATAGTTTTAAATCAACTCTATTCCCAAGAAAGTATTAGTCACAGCCCCAGCTACAGAGAGTAGCTACAATCAAGTAACATTCACTGAAAGATAAGTTAGAGGTTTACTTACTTGGACTTAATTTGGGTGTCTTCTGTCATGGGCGTATCCTGTCCTTAAGTGTTTACTTGTGTCTAAAAAATGTTAAGGATTGGGTGAGTATACACTATACTCAATAGGAGTCTATTGCTACTAGTTTTGCAATGCATGCTATGTTTTAAAATCATATGTCCTTTAAAACATGTGCATGTTTGATCACTCATGTTCAATATTGATATTACAAATCACTGTTGAATTAGAAAACTGATGACATAAAGAATCACATAATCCAAGTCAAAAGTAACATAGATATCATAAACATAATGATATGCATAAGATGTTGAACTGAATCCAACTCATGGATATATGGTATGGTTGACCATCCTCATGTCATGCCATATGCAATGCAAGTAAATCCTCAAAAACATAGGCACACCATGCCCACGACCTCATCGCTGTGTGGTCCCCGGGTAGCTGGGGACACGCAGTCATAGCCTCCACAGGTCATATGACACTTCAACCCAGTGCCGTGACACCAGTGGTAGTCCTCTGTACCACATGCAGTCGAAGTAAGGACATGCCTTTTTGGCGTGGTACCCTTTCCACCTAATAGTGGTGGAGGCTGGGAAGCCACCCCAAACCTCTCGCATAGCGCCCACGAGCTTACTAACCCAAATTATATACGATCAAGCAAGCAAAAACCTCTTTTTCAAAACCTGTCCTCTTTGGCTCCCTCACAACGGCCTACATAGCATCTTTTGGGTACTCTAGCGTCTTTTGGTAACCCTCAAGGATATGCAAATTTTCAAGACTCAATAATCACAAATCATGCAATTTATGCAATCGTTGGCAAAACATGTCTATGCATAATGTATTTGTCATATACATGCTAAATTCATTTATGAAATCAATTCATGATAAACAAGTCATGTAACTTAAAAACTTAAAACATGCATTCTCAAAGCAATCATGGGTTCTTTTTAAAAGTCTAGTAGCGATAGAACACCTACCTATTTTAGTTGCGCTAGTCCCCTTGTCCTCGTACGTTCCTGGACATGGTTTAGGGGAAAAAGGTTAGCTTGGCCTATTTCTATATGTTCTAGAACAGTTTACCTTACTACTTAGGCATTAAGGGTTCATTCTAATGCCTAAGGTCCTCTTAAGGTCCCTAACTGGGCCTTGGTATCGTCAGGTTTGCAAAGGTTTAGTGGCTCCGCACCACTATCATAGTTTAAGGGTCATGCCCACCTTATATAAGGCCTTGATCAGGTATTTTATGATTTGGGTGTGTCTGCACCGTTGATACGGACACAATGCTTCTCGCGGTGCCTCAATTGGAGCCCTAGAACTCAAGTTATGGGCATTTTAATATTAAGAGTATGTAGAAGGCCCATACGAGGTGGAAGCCCAGGACGCTAACGTGTCCCGCGTCAGCGGCGCTCGCCCCACCGGGCACGTCTGTAGACGCACCAGGCTTCTGCCCATCTTTTTCGTTTGTGGGTGCATCCACAGACGTGCCCGCTGGTTTCTCTCTAACGCGGTCAATGCGTTTCCGTCCCGTGGTGATTGGGGCGTCCTCGTGATGCCCTGGTTCGACCCTGTCTAACTAGTACGCCCTAGGCACCTTCCCTGGGTCCGTTGTGGCTCCCTAGAGCCTCGTTTTGCATGGTTTCTCATGCAAAAACTTAGGAAAACTCATCCTAAGACTAAGGGGGAGATGGGTTTGGAGTGGTTTAAGGCATACTTGGTTTGTGGCTGAGTTTTTTCCAGGGTTTTGGGCTGCCATTGGAGGCGCCCAAGAGCTCTATTTATAGAGCTTGAAGGGGGTTCAAGAGGGGGGTTCTACCACCATGGAATGGCAGTGGTTTCTCCCCTGCACACCGCCATTCTAGAACCCTCCAGTAGGTTTGGGAAGACGAGGGATGCCCGTATCAAAATGGGTCCCTGTTTTCTCAGGCCAAATCCGTTTTGAAATTAAATTACAATTTTGCCCTTGAACTTCAAAGGGCCATAACTTGCTCATTTTAACTCTGTTTTGGGTGATTCTGGTCTTGTTGGATTCTTTTTTCTGAGACGCACTTAAGAGTACCATTCTTAGGACCAAATTTATAGGTCTAGTCAGGGTGAAGAGTGAAATGACCAAAATACCCTTATCTCCAAAAAGTGAACTTTTCAGTACCAACTTGGGATTTCAATGTTACAAAAATAGAGTCATTACACATAGATTGCTAATTTAGTCAAATCCAAACCACAAAAGGTATGTGTTTAACTATTTTTAAGCTTAAATTTCAATTTGGATGGTCAAATTTACCAGATTAAGGGTGTATAGTGGTGGAATCTCTCACCACAACCCTTGGATCGATGATCCAAACTCAATAGAGTTACCAAAGTTCCAATCGGTCTCTAATTACTATGTGAGATAGAGAAATCAATCTCAGTTTTAAATCCATTTCAAAACCCTAACTCTCTATGCATCCCTACAAATTAAGATAAAAACTAAGTAGGGTTCTGAGGAAACCTACCTTGTTAGTGATTACAGTCGCTAACTGTCATAGAAGAAGACGATTTGATGATGACTTTGCATTCGTCGGCCAGTCAGAGACATCTCCTCTATTTTGCTCCATTGCCTCACTAATACTTAACCAATCAACAAGTTACCAGAGAGTTTTTGATCAAGACGTTGGGGTCAACAACTTGAATGGCATAGATATGAAATCCGAGTATCCTTTGTCGTAATGAGCTCCATGTTTTTTCAGTGACACAAAAACCCCCAAAACCCTCTCTTTCCTTCAGTGTGCAGGCAACCTTCTGTCTGTCTGTCTGTCTCTCTGTCTCTTTGTCTCTCTCTCTCTCTCTCTCTCATTTCTCCTTTCCATTGGGTTTTTCCTTGTTTATTGGGTTTTGGAAGAACAAACATAATGTCTCTTTTATTTTACTTAAGTAGGGGATGCCAGTATCAATTTTGGCCCCTCCTTTAAGTATTTTAAATTATTTCTTTTAATTGATTTTTGTTAATTAAAATGATGATGTTTTTATTATACTAAGCATCATGATGTCAGTCAAAAAGAGTGCATACCACTAATGATGAAATTCCAATGTCTCTTAATTGTGGGACCTAGATTTCTGCGAGTGGGTCCCACTAGTTAAATTACTAAATTACCCTTCATGAGAAAAATCACAATTTATCTGTCCGAACTCTGATTTCAGTAAACTTAATGTCGTTGAAATCGTCTTTCTGAATACAATCCAAATATAAAGATCTCAACACTTTATTTGATGTCTATAAAACTTTTACTTATAAAACTCCAAAAATCAAGAATTCCAATAGTCTCCTTTTTATTCTAATTTAAGAAAATCTGACATTTAATTAAATTCAAATTAAAAAATTAGGGATGTTACAATAACGTTTCAAAGATCCATGCTAAGTATCTTTAGTGACATGATAGAGCACATTCTAGAGGTCTTCATGGATGATTTTTCAGCTTTTGGGGATTCATATGATGCATGTTTGGAAAACTTGAGAAAATTCCTACACTATTTCAAAGAGAAAAACATTGTGTTAAACTAGGAGAAGTGTAGTTTCATGGTTCCCAAGAGAATTGTGCTTGGCCACATTGTCTCATCAAAAGGACTAGAGGTAGACAAAGTAATAATTGATTTAATTTTTAATCTACCACCCCTCAAATAGTCAAAGACATTTGTTCCTTCTTAGGACATGTGGGATTTTACAAGAGGTTTATAAAAGATTTTAGTGCAATATCTAGACCATTGTGTAACCTACTAAATAAGAGCACCCCATTTGAATGGACTATTGATTATCATAAATCTTTTACTAAGGTGAAGGATAAGTTTATCATGGAGCCACTTGATTGGAAAAGTGCCCTTTGAAATTATGTGTGATGAGAGTGACTATGCCCAATATTAGGATAAAGAAATGATAAGAAGCCCCATGTCATATACCACGCAAGTAGGACACATAGCAATTCACAAATGAATTATGCCACTAGAGAACTCCTTGCTGTAGTCTCTGTACTCGATAAGTTCAGGTCCTACTTGACATGCTTTAAGATACTCATTTTTATTGATCATTTAGAATTAGTACCTCCTCTTAAAGAAGGATGCTAAGCTACAACTTCTTAAATGGATGCTTCTACTCTAAGAAATCGATTTAAAGAATAAAGATAAGAAAGGAGAAGAAAATGTAATGGTGGACCACCTTTCTAAACGTGTTCCAACTAATCCTTAGGATATATTGCCAATCAAGGATACTTTCCATAATGAACAACTCTTTAATGTCTCACATCTCCCCTAGTTTGCTAACATTGCAAATTATCTAGCTAAAGTGAAGATACTTGAACATTGGACCAAAAATTAGAAGGTTTGTCCAATGTCAAACACTATTTTTGGGATGATCCTATTTGTGTAAAACTTCATGGATTAAATTGTTAGGAGATGCATGCTTGATATTGAACAATCCAATATCATCTCTTTTTGTCACTCAAAAGTATGAGGTGGATATTTTTCTGTGTAATAACCCGAATTTTTGTAAATTAATTGAGAAAATCAATTTAGTTTGAATTTTTAGAAATTCTAAGCTGCAATATTAGGTTATTGGAAATTTTCTTTTTATAGAGATTAAAATATAATTTACTCATGAATGTACTCAAAAAATTGATCGAAATGACATTAAGTACGTTCAATTCTGAGTTAAAATCCCTAATTTTCTTCATTTTTATGAATAAAAGGGTAAAATGGTAATTTTACCCATAAAAGAGATATAAGACATAAATATTTAGAAATTACTCAAAAGCACGAATTCAGCGCCACTAAGTACTCTCAATTCTAAGGTTAGGAGAATAAAATAAAATTTTCTCCATAAAAGGGCAAAATGGTCCTTTCACACCCTCGTGGGGCCCACAAAGGAATCCAAACAGCCAGAAAACATGTAATAAATCATCAAACCACTATTAGCTACTAGTGGAGAAGGAGGTAGTAGTGGAGGATCCAATGTTAATTTAATATTTAAAATAATTGAAACATGATTATTACAAGTAATTATAAAAAATTAAAAACATTTATAAATACACCTCCAAAAATGTTTCTTAAAATTCCTACAAAATCATCTTGCTTGCTCTGAAAAAATAGATCAAGATTCCTTCCCAAAATTTCAAAACTTTCAAAAATCTCCCTTCTTGCACTTTCTCTCTCCTCTCTCTCTACTTGGAACAAGAGACCTAAATTCATTTAGGCACTCTATTTCAAATTGAATCTCATAAATCCCACCATCCATACAATCCTACATTACTTAATCTACAAACCCCCAAATCAATTTCAAGATCCAACGACGCAATCAATGAAAAATCATAAAACAATCGACTATTGGGCTATCTCATCATCAAAGGGTATTTAATTTTAAAATTGGCTTCAAATTTGCGTTCTTTCTCCAATCAGGTAGGTGGGAACACTTCTTATATTCATTTCATGTCATTTTATTTAATTTTTATTTTTCTAAAATTAGTTTTAGGTTAAAATTTATAAAAATAAAGTAAGGACAAGATCCCTTCAATTCTAGATGATGAAGGATATAGATAGAAAATCTAAGCCATCCAATCAATCCAGAAGGGTCCAAAACCTCTAGGATAGAAATTTCAAGATTTTTTATTAAGTTTTGACCCTAAATTGAAGAGGATTGATTGGACAGTCCAAAATGGATTGTCTAATCTCCCATATCAGATTGGGTGCCGGGATGCGCTGCAAAAATGCCGCGGGGAAAATAGCCCTGCGGGAGTGTTTTAGTGCCCACACATTGCGTGCAATCCCATTCCGATGGAACGGTGGCACGGTAGCCGGTCTCGAGGGAGCTCGACAACCGTTTTGCCTTGATTGATCTGGGCCGTCTGTTCTACTGGGCCTAGATCAAATATAGACGCTATGAATGACTATGAACTTCATAGGTCAATTATGAAGTCATTTGAACTCCAAATTGATATCGAAAAGAAGCTATGGAGATCTTATAGCATCTATTTTCTTCTGAAACCATAATATTGATAAAACATTTCAGAAACTTTCTGTTTTCAAGAATTAAGTTTCTAATTTTCATGATCTTTAAGATCTGAGATGATCAGATCTTGGGGATCTAATTAACTGATGATATAATGTTGAAATCAGGTGATATCCATGATTTATTTGGAAGATCTAAGATAAATTGAGGGATCTACCATGTATGGTAGAAAAAACCCTAAAAATACAAAGGGACCCACTTGATCAATAAGATCAAGTATGATCAGACCCTTCGGATGGATTGAATGAATGGTATTATGATGGAATCCATTGAAATCGTGGATTTAATATGAGCAAAAACAAAGGAATATGATCTTGGACCTTAATGGAGTAAAAGCTCGAAAATTATTTAAAACCTTGATTTAAAAGGAAAAGATCTAAGATCTAATGGTTGGATAATAAATAAAGGTTTCTAATAATCTTAATCTAATTAGTTTCATTGTCTTTTATTTGATAATAGTATTGTAAATGTGAATGATGTTATAAAGCCAGGTAATTCATAAATTTTAGCTTGTTATGTTCTATGTGTTATTAGATTGTTATATTAGGTTGATAAATTTAATTATCATAGGGCCATGTTAGTTTAAATTTGAAGTTTAAGCATGATTCCATTAGATTATTAGTAAAATTTCATATATTTTATGACATAGGCTCCATGTTAGTATAATAGAGTATGAATGCCCTTAGAATGATATAGATGTACAATTCTCTTATGATTTAAAGTGTATGATTATTTGAATTGTCAAAGTATAGTATAAGCATCTTAATTGCCTTTAAGTTAGTGGATTTAATTGTTTAATTAGTGGTTATTTCCCAATATTCATAAATCACCAAAAATAAAATCTAATGAAATAGAGATTCATGGACAATTAAGATGAGTAAATGACTTTGACTTAATATTAGTAAGGGCTATAGTTAGTAGGATAATATAAGAATTATCAAATCCTTGGCCCAAACTAGGAGAATAATAAACCCCATGAATGATATTTTAAATGTTCATGGACTTAATTAAAATCAATTAAAAAGAGTGCTAAGGGTTAACATGCTCATAAGAACCTTATGAAAGGTTGGGCTAAGGTCACTCTAGTGCATGTTGAACATAGTGGTTAAGGGAGTTTTCTAATAGAGCCTCGCTCTTCCCCTACCTTCCATTGACATTTGTAAGGTCTAAATGCCTCCTTACATGAGGATTGCAGTAACCACTTTGTATTCACACATTCAGCTAGTAAGCCTTAGCCAATTGGAAATAAGAGGAGCAGTCTAGACTTAGGCTGGAATAAGTTACCTTCAACCAGTAAAACAGTAACTAGTTGAATAATAATAATAATAATAATAATAAGAGCATAAACGGTTAGTAAATTATCTAATCCTAATAAAAGTTATAAGTAAGATAAGGATGATCAAACAAGATCCATGGGATCTTGAATGATCAAGAACAATAAAAAGAAATCAATACTGCTTGATGATGATATATATGTATATAGATATTGCTTGCAACTTAGATCAAATAGAATAGAAGATTTGAACACTTGATCAATTATGATTCAAGGAAGAGAGCCAAGATCATCCTCCTTAGGGATGATTAAACAACTAAACTTAGATCAAAGAAGAACTAGATGATAAAAGATCTAAGCCCTTGATCTTTATCAATAAGTATAAATTGTTGATCAAAAGATCTATGAAAGATCAATATCAAAGAAAGGAATGCACAAAGACTTAGAATAGATAAGAAGATCATTCTAGCCATTAGATCTATTGATCAATAGGATAGACACTATTTGAGGAAGATAGATCATGATAGGACAAAAGATCTAGATCCTTTCTATCAAAGGACAAGATTAAACAAAGAATATAAATAGGATTATTCAAATTCTATGAATATTAACAGTATGTATGGATATACAGATTTCATACGTCAATCAGGATCATAGAAGATTTGAAGAGATGAGTCACTAATTGAAGGTAGGAGGATTTTATGAAGGCATCTACATGAGAAGTACATGCTGTATACATGATCTTATGTTTCAAAATGTTGACAAGTATAATGTAAATACTTGTATTAAACACATTGAAAACCCTTATGATCCAACCAAAACACATATGAAATGGTTAATTTAGGAATGAGGAAAACCCTAAGTGAATAAGGAACTAGAAGGTATTCCAGCCCTAGATAAATAGACATATTGTCTCATAAGTATAAAATCAATGCATGGGAACCATTCACATAGAATGGTGATCCCCAAACTTGTGTGAAGTATCATTCATTGAGACATTAACTATTTTTCACGGTTTTGACCATATGTATATGTCTATACACAGTATACCTTATGAATGTGTACGGATGTACATATATGACAAAGTAAAGAGATTGATTCATGAGTATGTTATGAATTATGGGATTATGAAGTATTAGGATTATACTATCAAATTATTATGCTTCTTAAATCACCTACCAAGCATAGCTTGGTGAGATATTGCAAATGTTTCAATATTTACAATATCTCAGAAACAGAGAAGGAGAATAAGGAGCTCAAGACTTAAGAATATTTGAAAGAATAATCAATCAGGGTATATCCCTTGAAGACATGCATTTTTATTTTTGTTTGAGAGCATTGTACTGTATTGAGAGTTTTTAATGTATGGCAAGGTTTGAAATGTGGATTATGTAATTTGGACAAATATTGTACTGATACTCGGGCTATATTGTGAACCATTGGATGCATTTTGGAATTTAATAAAAGCATATTCCTTCACTAGAATTTTATCTTGTACAAAATTCTACTTATATTATATATGAAGTGATGAGTTGGGTTTTTCAAAACATGCTTTAAAGGAAAGAATTTTTGCTATTTTATTTTGGGAAAATTTTCCCTACTAAGGGCGCCCAGCCTTGGAAAAATGTATTACAAAATGTGTTCCAAAAACTTGGGTCATTAGAGTTGGTATCAGAGCCATTCATCGAGTCACAGTACAGAACCCTTATGTCCAATATGAAGATGGCAATCCAATTGGAGGATGATAAATTGTGAGTGAATAAGAAATAAGATAGTATTTGATGGGAATGAGTTATGTGATTAACTCATTAGTTGAGAATGAGTATAGGAGGAGTTTTGATTATTAACTAATTAGGTAAGGAGTTAACGTAATTAACTCATGAAGTACTAGTGGAGTATAAGTAGATAGTGAAATAACTAGGAGTACTACTTAGTAAGTTAATGATATCACTATAAGGAATAGTAAGTTTAGAAATAAGTAAGGAAAACCTTAGAATAGAGGAAGATGTAATGTATGATATTCAAGTATAACTTGAATAAGTAAAGATACTTGTAGAAATAAAATACATTAATATAATTATTATTAGGTGAAATAATGGAGATTAAGAGAAGGAGATGATAAATTGGAAAAATAGGATGGAAAGGAAGAAGAATGATAAAATCCAACCTTTATAGGAAAGGTAAAATAGATACTAAAGTTAAAAACCTTAAAATTGTTACAAAATTTGAAATTAATAATAATTATAAATAATAAATATAAATGTAAGAGTTACAATTACTACATAGATGTAGTATTATGACAATTACCTGAAGGATTTAATCATCAAAATAGAGATGATCTTACTTGAGAAGAATTTAAAGAGATAGGTACATATTTTCAAAATTGGCGAATGAGAAGAGTTTTAATAAAGATAAATAAAGAGATAAATTTTAGAGGAATATTGATTCAACTATATGATAGAATTGAAATATGAATATAATTATGGACTATAAATTACATTAATGATAGAATCGAAAGTGAAGACCTATGAATGAATAGGGATATTAATATGATGAATTTGGAGATATTGATTCTACTTATATGATAGAAATAGTTGTACGAAATACTGATAAGTATTTTGGTTTATGAGTAGATGCCGCCAAAGAGAGTCACAAGGCAGATAGCTCAAAGTACTCTAGAAGATAATATGGAGAGAGTAACAATGGATAATGTGGAAGAGATGGTAATAAGAGTATTGAGGAACCTTCTTCCTCACATTTAATAGCCCCAAAGTTCATCATCTCCAGTAGAGGTACCAAGTACTCAGGCTCTAGCTCAGCTTAAAGTAGGACACAACACCAACTCCAACACCAAATACTCCCACACTGGTACAAGGTCAATCTTCCCTTGTACCAAGTGAAGAAGCTAAAAATTCTCCATTAGCCCCAGAAAAGGTTGGCAAAATGATGGAAAGGTTTTAAAAGATGGCTGTAAGATATAATGGCAAGGGAGAAGCGGATAAGGCTGAGGAATGGATATATGAACTAGAAGGGACTTGCAGTACACTGCGTACTCCCCCAGAGTTGAAGGTTAAATTTGCCACCTATCTATTGAAACAAGAATTTGAATTTTGGTGGAGATCAGCTAACAATACCTTCTTCTCAAATTCTGAAAATACTACATAGAAGGAATTTAAGGAAGTCTTCAACCAAAAATATTTCCCTTCTCATGTACAACCAAGAAAGCTAATGGAGTTTCTAGAACTTAGACAAGGAAACATGTTAGTGGTAGAATATGATAATAAATTTATGCAATTAAGGAGATTTGCGACTCATGTGTGTAACACTAAAATACACACAGTAAATTGATCCATAGAAGGGCTACACCCAGGGTTGAAAGTAAAGGTACTTTGTACTAAACCCACGACCTTAGCAGAATGTGTGGAAATGGACACAAGATTTGAAGAAGAGTTCAAGAAAAACCAAACTGATAAAAGAGGATTGAGAGACTTCAATCCACAACCTTTAAGAAAAACCAAGGATGCATGAACAACTTCAGGCCACAAAGAAATCAAGGAAATCCTACAATTGGACAGAATCAGAAGCCATCTTTTAAATGTAAAAGATTTCGTCCTAGAAGACCATGTCACAATCAATGGCCACCCCAACAAAGACCCCCAATCAAATGTTATAAGTGTGGAGAGTTGGGGCATATGTCCAATCACTACAACAAACCTTTGGCAATCAAGGATGACAAACCAGAAAATGTCCCTTGACACTAAGGGAGGGTATTCACTATTACAGAAGGTCAATCGTCCAAACGAAAGATGAAAGGTACTTTGTTTATCCCTTATAATAATGCAAAAGTATTATTTGATTGAGGATATAGGAACAATAGATGAAATAGATGAAATCACTTAAACGTTCATAGGAAAAATAAAACATAAATCTCTGAGGAAATAGATATTAGAAATAGAGAATTTTGAACAAAAAGGGATAACTCAATTGAGAGTTATTAATCCTTTTAGGAGGTCTAGCAAAGAATTAGCTTAAGTGATTAATGCAATAGCATTATTAGTAAGATGTGTGTTTAACACCCAAATATGTAATTTTACCTTTGAAAGAGAAGGTGATATGAACTATGCATGAAAGGAAATGGAGGTTTCCTTAAGTGGCAAGGCCACATGAGCAAACTTATGAATGAGTTAATGAAAACTCACAAGTAAGTTGAAATGTGAATTTTGAGGATGAAATTACTATAAGGGGGGAAGATTATAATAACCCCAATTTTTTTAAATTGATTGATAAAATCAATTTAGTTTGAACTTTCAAAATTCTGGGTTGGAATATAAGGTTATTGGAAATTCACTTTTTATAGAGATTAAAACATAATTTAAAACTTAGAAATCATGAATGTACTTGAAAAATCAATGAAATGACACTAAGTACGTTCAATTCCGAGTTGAAATGAAAATTTCCTAATTTTCATCATTTTTATGAATAAAAGGGTAAAATGGTAATTTTACCCATAATCAAGATCTAGGACATCAATATTTTGAAAGTACTTCGGAATACAAATCCAACACCCCTAAGTACACTCAATTATGAGTTTAGGAGAATAAAATAGATTTTTCTCCATAAAAGGGCAAAATGGTCCTTTCACACCCCCGTGGGGCCCACAAATGAATCAACAGCTAGAAAACATGTAATGAGTGGTCAAACAAATACCAGCTGCTAGTAGAGAAGGAGGTAGTAGTGGAGGATCCAATGTTAATTTAATATTTTAAAGAATTGAAACATGAATATTATAAGTAATTATGAAAAATTCAAAAACATCTATAAATACAGCTCCAAAAATCCTCCAAAAATGTTGCTTAAAATTCCCACAAAATCATCTTACTTACATTAAAAAATCATATCTAGATTCCTTTCCAAAATTCCCAAAATCTACCTTCTTACACTTTCTCTCTCCTCTCTCTAATTGGAACAAGAGACCTAAATTCAATCAAGCACTCTGTTCCAAATTGAATCTCATAAATCCCACCATCCATGCAATACTAGACTACCTAATCTACAAATCCTGTAAGTTAATTTCAAGATCAAATGGTGCAATTGTTGATGTTTAACTGCAAGTGCATGGGCTATTGCACTATAGTTATGCAAATAAGGGTCGATCCCACAAGGCTCACTTTAAAAGATGGAGTTTTAAATAAAATTGAATTATATAAAATTAAAAAGAAATAACAGAATTAAACTAACAGTAAAGTAAATATTCAACTTTATTCAAATGGTACAATTGACATAAATTTCAAGTCCAGCCAACATAAAATAAAATAAATTAAACACCCCTAAATTACACTATCCATGGAAAGCACTGTCCTTGAATAAGCATTCTCAGAATAATATAAAACACTAATAAAGTAAAACAAGGATATACGAAAAGACAAAACAGTGAAAAGACAAAATAGGGATGTGAGTGGAATTTCAAATTTTCCCCTAAGGGTAGTGTTGGAATTTTTTTAATTTTCTAGTTTTAAACAAAAACCAGGGAAGAAACTCGATGAGGAGAAAACCGAAGAAGGGAGAAGGAAGAAGGGAGAAGAGGGAGAGAAGGAGGGAGGAAGAGAAAAATGCCAAAAATGGAAACCCGACTTGGGTTTCCTTCCTTGGTGACTTTCGTGACTCAAAGAAGCCAGAGAAGGGTGGTTGCGGTTTTCTCCTTGGTCAAGCGCAATCAAGAAGGATAGAATCTAGGGGTGATGGGTGAAGAGTCTTTTTTACTTTGGAAACTTTTCCACCTTAGTAGCTTTCCTCTAAAACATAGTTTCCTCCAATAATTCCTTCCATCTGCACCATTAATCTTTGATGTGTAATCTCCACTATAGATTTTTTTATCTAAGCCATCCAGGCCACTTTTGGTTGATCTGTAAAATAAAAGATCAAATTATAATCATCTGAATGGTACATTAATCATCTAATGAGCTTTAATGATCATGTGAGTGTTGATTTTGACAAATTAAAGTTTAGATGGTCAATTGGAGCTAAATTCAAAATCAAGCTAAATTTTACAAATATGCACAGTTAGATGGTCTAATTTAATGCTAAATTAGGGGTATTTTGACCAAAATTGAACACTTAACATATCCCCCAACTAGCATTTTGCTAGGCCCTAGCAAAAGATGTAAAGAATCAAATCACAGAATTTCAAAATTTTTATTTTTCTAGTCATCTCTATTTTATTTTTTTAGAGAATTATCTTCTATAAATCTATCACTTTAGCAAACTAATAAAGATGATTGAAAATTCAAAAGCTTACCTATATGCTAAAAACATTCCATTTGAGCTCAAATCTCATATTGAGAGTGTGTGTATAGAGTCTACATATAGAATAATCTTTATCTCTAAGTAGACTTTTAACTCTTGAATTCCATCTGAAATATGTTTTGACCTCGATCCTTACTAATGACATACTCTCAAAAATAACATCTCTCAGATAGAGGGTTCAAATCATATCCCTCTTTTAATTATGTGAGAAGAGTCAATAAAAGCAAAATTATCTCGCATATACTCATGAAAAATGGGAGTTACTAAGGAATTTAATTATTTTGGTCCCTTTGGAATGGATGCCATTACCTTTGAAAAGTTAGAAATACCACTCTTTTAATCCTATCCATTCATTTCCTCATCAAGACTATATACTCCTAGAATTAATTAGTCTTTAACTAAGACGAAACATAGGCTTAGGACACAGTACCAAAGAAAGGGTATAAGGGTATTCAAAGTTTCTCTAAAAAATAAGTAGAGTTCTTCTACTAAAGTTGACATTTCTTTATTTCTTTTGCTGAAGTGAATATTTCCTTTTCCATTTTTCTTTGTATTCTCCAAATTTTTTTCCTTTTTCAGACTCTTTTCTTTATATTTCAATACTTTTGAATCACTTTGAAGAATATTTCTTTTCTTGATATCCACTTTCTACTTTCATTGCAACTAAAAGATATTTCTTCATTCATCTCTATCTTATTTTTCAAAGAAAAATGGGTAATGGATAATTTATATTGGGTTACTATGGGTAAAGGGTGATTTGGGTGACAAAAGAAATGGCTTATATTGAAAGCTCAAGTTGGCTAACTAGTGGTAAAATTACTTCTGGGTAAGTTTTATGTCTCTAAGTTAACAACAAGGATGGCCTAAATCATTTTCTAGGTTTCCTATAATCTATCAAATTCAATGAACTTCTAGAATTTTAAAGGTAGTATTCTAATTATTTAGGTATTAGCCAAATTTAAGAGTTTGGGATCAATTTTCTTTAACCTCACTGAAGAAAATTAGGAACATTTATAACCTCTCAAAATGAATGAATGGCTTTAAAACTCACTTAGGTTATAGGTCTCCACTGAATGTCTTTAGGATTTCTAAGTTATAACCACTTATCAATCTAGACTATCTATATGCAACTGCGTGTACAGATATGATCTGAGACTTTGCTTTCATAGAATACTTTAGAAAATTAGTAAAAAGATGAATTAATCATATTCAGTTCCCTTAATAAGCTAAAGTTATCCCAGTTATACTTCAGAAAATCTAATTCTCATCATAATGTAGGAATTAACCTAAAAAAATTTCAAAAAATTTCTTCCCGATTTTATTTTTTTTGAAAAATCATGAAAATCACCTAAAAACCTAAAAAAACTAAAATTTTCTAGAATTCTACATGCCCCTAACCTAAGAGAAACATTGTCCTCAATGTTTAAAAGTAGGATGATGATAATACATTGATAAATGCAAAAAAAATTGAGAGATATAGAAAAAAAATCTAAAAAAGAAAAAGAAGAAAGTAAAAACTAAGCTACATACTTTTTCAGAGGAAAATTATTATTGAGTTTGAAACTTCCCTAGGTCCCATATGAAATGAGCTAGACAGGCCTCTGAAAAGGAATGGGCAAGATAAATTTATCTTCAAGCTGTTTCTCATAATTAGAGACAAATGTGGGTGTTCAATGCAGCCTTTTTGGAAATGGAGCAAGGATGTCATATTGCTCAGTGAGTGTGACATTTTCCGGATCAATAAATTCATCTCTCGTTCTAACAGGTTTCGATAATATTTCAGCCTTTTTAGGACCAGATTGCTCAATTATGTTATAACTATGAATAATGCTAGCTGCCTTTATTTGTTCCATGTCTATAATTGAAGAATTAATCTCGTTTCCTACATCCATATCATCAATATATCCATTTGGTGGGACAGGACATTCCTCTTTACTAATGGTCTGTAGCATTTGAGACATCATGTCCTTCAATTCAATCATGGAATTTGTGTTCTCTTTTAATTGGGCTTTAATTTAAGCAATTTTCTTCTCATGGTATTGCATGACTTGATGGAAATTATCCTCCACTTTCCTCTTATGTGGAGGAAGGTAAGGTCCAGGAGCAAGTGGTCCTTGTTTTTGGTAATAAGGTTGGTGTTGGGCCTTCTGTGAAGCATTGTATTCATTTGTGATAGTGGAATGATTACTCAAGTTGGAATTATATGTCTCTAAAAATGGGGAAAAATGTTGCTCATAAGAATGTGTTGATTCATGAAGTGCATCCTGAAATGTAGGAGCAATGGGACATTCTTGATGGGGTGTGTATTACTTTCACAAATATCACACACCTGTTTGACTTTCTTAGAGGGACATTTTTCCATTTCCATGGCCTCAACTGGTCTATCTAGGGATGCTATTTTTATATCATCTTTTTTAGTTGTAGCATATATTTTCTCCCCTAGAGGATGTGGTGGTGGACTTAGGCTTGTTTGATAAACCTACTTTTTCTGAATCAGCCCAAGTTTGTGCACTCTCTGCAACCATTCCAAATACTTTTGCGCCTCTTCAGGTTGTTTGTTTAAGAAATTACCATTGCACATCATTTCAACAAACTGGCCCATATCAGATTTAAGTCCATCATAAAAGAAGCCAATGATATGCCAAAGTTTGTATCCACGATGTGGACAAGTTAATAATAATTTCTTAAATCTTTTCCAGCATTAATAGAAAGTTTCATTATTTGTCTGGGTAAAATTCATTATATTTCGACGGAGAGCATTTGTCTTATGTATAGGAAAGAACTTATTCAAGAACTTCCTAGTCATTTCTTCCCATGATTGTATGGAACCTATTGGCAATGAATGAAACCACATCTTAGATTTTTCTTTCAAGGAAAAAGAAAATAGTTTGAGTCTTACCATATCTAATTCGATGCTTTGTGTATGTTGGGTCATGCACACTGCGTCGAATTCTTTTAAATGCATGTAAGGACTCTCACTATCTAACCCATAGAATTTAGGAAGTAATTGAATTACCCTCACCTTTATTTCAATCATACCAGTATTTGGAGGTAAAAGTATACATGAAAGCATGCTGGTATAATTAAGTTGTAAATAATCTCTCAGTGTCTTCCCACTAGGATTTTGGTTATGCCAATTATCCTCATGTGTTTTATGTTGGCCCTTTCTCCTATTTCCAAGTGGTTGAGAATGATTCCTCCATTGATGTATATCATTATTAAATAGAAGTGGAGGATCATCAGCATCAAAGAGAGGATTGGTCGTCCATGAGGAAACATCATCATTATCCAAGATGAAAGGTGGTTCATGATCATTAAAGAGTGGATTGTTTCTCCATGGGGACAATATCTTCTTTATTAATGTTGGGGTGTAAACTACCCTTTTTTATCAATGTTTAAATTATTAATTAGGTGCAACTGATCATGTCTTTCTCTTTTCTTTTCTTTTCTTTTCTTTTTTTCTTTTCTTTTCTTTTGTTTGTTTGTTTGTTTTTTATTTTGTTTTTCTTTTTTTTTAGAAAACTAACCTAAATGATGCAACCTAACTTCCAGAATGATGTATAATCAAGGACATAATCAAGCAATCCCTTAAGGCTAACAAGCACAAATATTTTGATTTTCTTGATTTTTTGTGGGGATGATGCTTTTAATTAGCCTAATCTAAAGCTCCTCCTCTCTTTAGGAGTTGACTACTACTTACTAGATAGGTTCTGCACAAGGTGGATAATACAACCCTCATGTAAGGATGCGCTTAGACCTTCACAAACGTCAACAGGAGGTGGGGGAAGAGCGAGGCTCTATAAGATAACCCCCAATAGGCACAGTGATCAAAAGCCACTAGAGTGACAATAAATTGTGTCCTATTAAGAGGGTCCTACAAGCATGTGATGGCCTTATAGGTCTCTTCTGATTGATTTTAAATTAATATGAAAGGAAGGGTTGCGCGCTTGAGGTGATTATCCTAAGTAGGTGTGACGACCTGGGTTTTCCCATGCATTTTTAAATGCAAGATCTAATTCCTAAGGCAGGATGCATCCCTATTTGAAAACCATTTTATGAAAACAATGCAATGCAGCAGAAAATCTTTTGTTTTAAAATCATTTTGAAAACCCCGATTGTCATTTGCTTTCACAACAACCAAAGTAGTTTTTTGAAAATTTTAGAAATCGTAAATGTCTTCCCAGGTCTATCTAGTCACAGCTCACAGCCCAACTGTAAATAAATATAAATACATGTCCAAAGGGTAGAGTGTTTACTTACATGTATAATTGTCTCCTTTTGATTTACTTGCTCGTAGCACTAACATTTCCTGAGGCATCTTCTACTTGTGAGTGGAGCTGTCTTGAAAAATGATATATTTGAGTGAGTAAACACTATACTCAGTAAGAGTCTATCACTACTAGTTTTACAATGCATGCTATGTTTAAAATCATATACTCTTTAAAACATGTGCATGTTTGAACACTCATGTTCAATATTGATATTAAAAACCATTGTCGAATGGGAATACTGACGACTTAAAGAATCGCCTAATCCAAGTCAAAAGTATCATATATATCATAAACATAATGATATGCATAAGATACTCAACTGAATCCAACTCATGGATATATGGTATGGTCGACCAACCTCATGTCATGCCATATGCAATACAAGTAAATCCTCAAAACATAGGGCCCACTATGCCCACGACCTCCTCGTCGTGTGGTACCCCGGTACTTGGGGACACTCAATCATAGCCTCCATGGGGCATATGACACATCGACCCAGTGCCGTGACACCAGTGGTAGCCCCCTGTACCACATGCAGTTGACGTAGGGACATGCCTTTTTCCGGCATGGTACCCTTTCCACCTAATAGTGGTAGAGGTTGGGAGGCCACCCTAGACCTCTCCGCATAGCACCCACAAGCTTCCTAGCCCAAATCATATACAATCAATCAAGCAATAACCTCTTTTTCAAAACCTATCCTCTTTGGGTCCCTCACAACTGCCTACCCAGCGTCTTTTGGTAACCCTCAAGGACATGCAAATTTTCAAAACTCAATAACCACAATCATGCAATTTATGCAATCATTTGCAAAACATTTCTATGCCTAATGTATTTATCATATGCATGCTGAATTCATTTATAAAATTAAGTCATGCTAAACAAGTCATATAACTCATACTTAAAACATGCATTCTCAAAACAATCATGGCCCTTTTTAAAAGTCTAGTAGCAATAGAGCACCTACCTCGAAGTCTCCTCAAGTCACGTCCTTCATCACTCAATCCGACCTTGGGTCTCATTTATAAACTCCTGGATATGAATGGATAACAAGGAGTCCTTATCAATTTCGATCTATTTAGAATTTAGATCACTAGATCTGCCTTTTAGGGTTCATGGGTCCTTGCCTAATTCATTGTTAGGCTAGATCCTATGATATGGATCTACTTTTCAATGGTTAGACTCTATAAATGGTCCAATGATCTTAATTTTATAGTCTTATTAGGTCCGCACATCATGGTTTCCAAGACGTGTGCGCACCCTGGTCGAACCAGGACCCATGCCTGCATGTCGTGTGCGCCCAAAGGCCATGCCAGGAACCGTGTCTGCACGAGCACATGCATGTTCAAGCGACGCACTATGATGAACGTCCTAGATGGCATCGCGCGAACGAGCCTTTGGCATAGGCGAAATGCGCCTTGGCTCCCGGGCCACCCATGCATCCCGGTCGAACTAGGACTACACCTGGGACGCACCGAGGCCATGCCCATACACAGTTGCGCGTGCCCGTGCATAGTCCTGTGCTTGAGATCCGTCCATGGGGCTCAGTCGAGTGTGCATCACGCACCACGCCCAGGATCGTCTCATTCATTGGTCCGGTTTTGGGTCCTGCGATTTCCAGCTAGAAAACGCCAGATCCGGCCTGGATCTGACCTGGGGAAGTGGAAGGGAAGAGGAGGGGGACCCTGG
This sequence comes from Warburgia ugandensis, assembly GCA_035236585.1. Classification (NCBI taxonomy): domain Eukaryota; kingdom Viridiplantae; phylum Streptophyta; class Magnoliopsida; order Canellales; family Canellaceae; genus Warburgia; species Warburgia ugandensis. The sequence continues at coordinate 28,360,145 of CP141128.1, forward strand.
GTAGTGTTTGGCTTGATGGGTCGGCAGACCCATTGATTTTGGGTTTACTTCGTGCTTCCCAGCCAGAAAATTCCTAGATCCGGCGTGGATCTAGATAGGGAAGAAGGGAAAACAGAGGGGAGTTGTGAGGGGCTTAACTGGATAGGTCTGGAGCGATGCCAATTGCCGGAGGTGGGGTTTCTTCACGCTGAAATCCTAGCTACCAGAATCCTCTCTTGAACTGTCGGAGAAGGTGGAGGATAAAGGGATGGCTGAGGAGGAGGGAAAAGGGCTTTTTATAGCCTTACTATGGCGGTGCTGCCAATGGTGGTGCCACCATTGGCAGTGGTAGAAACCTCTGGAAACTAGGGTTTCTAGAGAAATATAAAGGAAGAAGAAGACGGGGTGCCATTATCAAAACAGCCCCTTGCGTTTTCTGTCTTTTTCATTTTTAATTTAAATTACAAAAATGCCCCTAATCTTTAAACGGCCGTAACTTCTTCATACCAATTCTGTTTTCGGCGTTCTTTGAGGCATTGGATTCCATTTTTTGAGTAGAATATAATGGTACCATTTTCTTATAAATTCTTTTATTTACTATTTTAAATAAAGTAAAACATTTAACATAGTTCATTTCCTATAGAATGTCCAATTCATTTTTGTTAAATAGCATAAATTGCTCGGGGGCATTACAGTAGACTAAGAGGTGGTGATGAAATCCACCCTTGATGTTATGGGGGTAGGGTGCCCTTACTAATTAATTTTCACACATCATGGCAATTTGATCAGCATATAAATCACCTTAAAGCATTAAACATGCCCTAAGAATGCAATTAAAAGCAATAAACTAATGCAAAATCCTAAAATGCAACAATTATAAAAGATGCTATCTATATGGGTTATACTATCAAACAATGCCAATTATTCTAAATACAAACCCTAATCTAGGAAATAAATGAGTGAGGAAACTTATAGTGGGGTTTCTGATGAAGATCAAGGGTGGACCACCTTATCCCACACTTGCCCTATATTATTACAACCCTTTTAAAATTAAAATTAAAAGTGCAAATTACAAAGTGGCCTCACAACAAGATTCACTAAAAAAAAAATAATGAAAATTTCCTAATCCAAGAAAGCAAGAAAAATCTGTCTAATTGATGATGTTCCATTCGCCAATTTTCATGAAAAAGAAAGACAACAATCAATACCAAATTTAGGAAATAAAGTGGTTATGCTAAAAAAAGTATATTAAAGATGCATCTAAAAATCCTAAAATGTTAAAAAAAAAAAATGCAATTCCTAATTTTTTTATTCTTTTGGATTTTTCTAATTTTTTTAAAATTTTAATTAAATTTTATGAAAACTCCTTTGCAAGTCCCTGGCAACGGTGCAAAAAACATGTTGATTTTTAACTACAAGTGCATGAGCTATTGCAGTATAGCTATGCAAATATGGGTCGATCCCACAGGGACTTGCTTTAAAAGATGGAGTTTTAAATAAAATTCAATTATCTAAAATTAAAAAGAAATAACATAATTAAAATAACAGCAAAGTAAATATTCAACTATATTCAAATGATGCAATTTACATAAATTTCAAGTTCAAACAACATAAAATAAAATAAATTAAACATCCCTGAATTACACTATCCGTGGAGAGCACTGTACTTGAATAAGCATTGTTAGAATAATATAAAACATGGATAAAGTAAAACAAGGATATAGGAAAAGACAAAATAGGGATGTGAGTGGAATTTCAATTTTTTCCCTAAGGGGGCAGTGTTGGAATTTTTTTGATTGCCTGGTTTTAAAAGAAAACCAGGGAAGAAACCCAATGAGGAGAAAACCAGAGAAGGAGATGGGGAAGAAGGAAGAAGGAAGAAGGGAGGAGAAGGGGAGAAGAAGGAGGGAGGAAGACAAAAATTCCAGGAATGGAAACCCAACTTGGGTTTACTTCCTTGGTGACGTTTGGTGACTCAGAGAAGCCGAAGAAGGGTGGTTGCGGTTTCCTCCTTGGTCAAGCCTGATCAAGAAGGATAGAATCCAAGGGTGAAGGGTGAAGAGTCTTTTTTACTTTGGAAACTTTTCCACCTTAATAGCTTTCCTCTAAAACATAGTTTCCTTCAATAATTCCTTCCATCTGCACCGTTAATCTTTGATGTGTAATCTCCCCTAAAGATTTTTTATCTAAGCCATCTAGGTCACTTTTGGTTGACCTGCAAAATAAAAGATCAAATGAGAATCATCTGAACAGTACATTAGTCATATAATGAGCTTTAATGATCATTTGAGCATTGACTTTTACAAATTAAAGTTTAGATGCAATTGGAGCTAAATTCAAAATCAAGCTAAATTTTACAAATACGCATGGTTAGGTCTAATTGAACACTAAATTAGGGGTATTTTGACCACAATTGAACACTTAACAGCAATCAACAGGAAATCACAATACAAGGGACTATTGGGCTATCTTATCATGAAAGGATATTTATTTCAAATTGGGCTTCAAATCTACATTCTTCTCCAATCAGGTAGGTGGGAACACTTCTTATACTTATTTCATGTAATTTAATTTATTTTTTATTTTTTAAAATTAGTTTTGGGTTAAAATTTATAAAAATAAAGTAAGGACCAGAACCCTTCAATTCTAGGTGCTGGAGGGCTTAGATAGAAAATCTGAGTTGTCCAATTGATTCAGAAGGGTCTAATACCCCTAGGGTAGAAATTTCAAGAATTTTTATTAAGTTTTGAGCCCTAAATTGAAGAGGATTGATTGGACGGTCCAAAATGGACTATCCGATCTCCTAAATCGAATCTACTCTTGGGAAGCACAGCAAAATGCCTCACAGAAATGCACCCTACAGGAGTGTTTCTGCGCCCCCGCACCCCTTGCAATGTCGTTTTGATAGAACGACCGCATGACAATGCTAGTCCTGGGGGAACACGTCACGCATGGGTCTTGGTGACGGGCGCATGGTGACCGTTCTGCCCGAATGATCTAAGCCATTTGTTCTGCTGGGCCGAGATCAAATCTAGACCATAGGAATGATTGTGAACTTCACAGTTCAATTGTGGAGTTATTTGAACTCTAAATTGGCATAAGAAAGAAGCTATAGAAATCTTATAACATCTATTTTCTTCTGAAAGCATAATATTGATAAAAACCTTCTAGAAACTTTCTGTTTTCAAGAATTAAGTTTCTAATTTTCATGATCTTTAAGATCTGAGATTATCAGATCTTGGGGATCTAATTTACTGATGATATAATGTTGAAATCAAGTGATATCCATGATTTATTTCGATAGATGTAAGATAAATTGAGGAATCTAGCCTTTATGGTAGAAAACCTCTAAAAATACAAAGGGACCCACTTGATCAAGAAGATCAAGTATGATCAGACCCTTGGGATGGATTGAATGAATGATATTATGATGGAATCCATTGAAATCATGGATTAAATATGAGCAAAAACAAAGGAATATGATCTTGGACCTTAATGGAGTAAAAGTCCTAAAATTAATTAAAACCTTAATTTAAAAGGAAAAGATCTAAGATCTAATAGTTCAATAATAAGTAAAGGTTTCTAATAATCTTAATCTAATTAGTTTCATTATCTTTTATTTGATAATAGTATTGTAAATGTGAATTATGTTATAAAGCATGATAGTTCTTCAATTTTAGCATGCTATATTCTATGTGTTATTAGATTGTTATATTAGGTTGATAGATTTAATTATCTTTGGGCAATGTTAGTTTAAATTTGAAGCTTAATCATGATTCCATTAGATTAGTAGTAAAATTTCATGTATTTTATAACTTAGGATCCATGCTAGTATAGTAGAGTATGAATGCCCTTAGAATGATATAGATGTACAATTCTCTTACAATTTTAAGTGTATGATTATTTGAATTGTCAAAGTATAGTATAAGTATTTTAATTGTCTTTGAGTTAGTAGATATAATTGTTTAATTAGTGGTTATGTCTCAATATTCATAAATCACCAAAAATGAAATCTAATGAAATAGAGATTCACGGACAATTAAGACGAGTGAATGACTTGAACTTAATATTAGTAAGGGCTATAGTTAGTAGGATAATATAAGGATTATCAAATCCTTGGCCCAAACTAGGAGAATAATAAACCTCATGAACGACATTTTAAATGTTCATGGACTTAATTAAAATTAATTAGAAAGAGTACTAAGGGTTAACAAGCTCATAAGAACCTTATGAAAGGTTGAGCTAAGGTCACTCTAGTGAATGTTGAACATAGTGATTAAGGGGGTTTTCTAATAGAGCCTTGCTCTTCCCCTACCTTCTATTGATGTTTGTGAGGTCTAAATGTCTCCTTACATGAGGATTATAGTAACCACTTTGTGTTCACCCATTCAACTAGTAAGCCTTAGCCAATTGAAAATAAGAGGAGCTGTCTAGACTTAGGCTAAAATAAGTTATCTTCAACCAGTAAAATATTAACTGGTTGAATAATAATAATAAGAGCATAAATGGTTAGTAAATTATCTAATCTTAATAAAAATTGTAAGTAAGATAAGGATGATCAAACATGATCCATGAGATCTTGAATGATCAAGAACAATAAAAAGAAATCAACACTTCTTGACGATGATATATATGTATATAGATATTGCTTGCAACTTAGATCAAATAGAATAGAAGATTTGAACACTTGATCAATTATGATTTAAGGAAGAGAACCAAGATCATCCTCCTTAGGGATGATCAAACAACTAAACTTAGATCAAAGAAGAACTACATGATAGAAGATCTAAGCCCTTGATCTTTATCAACAAGTATAAATTGTTGATCAAAGGGTCTATGAAAAATCAAGATCAAAGAAAGGAATACACAAAGACTTATAATAGAAAATACTTAGATCTGAAAGATTAGAAGATCATTCTAACCATCAGATCTATTGATCAATAGGATAGACACTATTTGAGGAAGATAGGTCATGATAGGACAAAAGAACTAGATCCTTTATATCAATGGACAAGATTAGACAAAGAATATAGATAGGATTATTTAGATTGTATAAATATTGACAGAATGTATGGATTTATAGATTTCATATGTCAATTAGGATCATGGAAGATTTGAAGAAATGAATCACTACTTGAAGGTAGGAGGATTTTATGAAGGCATATAGATGAGAAGTACATGTTGTATATATGATCTTATGTCTGAAAATGTTGACAAGTATAATGCAAATACTTGTATTAAACCCATTGAAAACCCTTATGATCCAACCAAAACACATATGAAATGGTTAATTTAGAAATGAGAAAAACCCTAAGTGAATAAGGAACTAGAAGGTATTCCAGCCTTAGATAAATAGACAGATTGTCTGATAAGTATGAAATCAATACATGGGAATCATTCATATAGAATGGTGATCCCTAAACTTGTATGAACATGGGTATCATTCATTGTAAATGATGATACCTAAGTTTGAAGTAAAATCCTATCCTTAGTATAAGAATACCAAAATACTTGGATGATTATATAAACAAATAAGACATCTGATAAGTAAAAAGATTACTTTGCATACAAGCATGGAGGCTTGCGGTTTTGTTTCAAACAGGCATAGGCCTGGGGATGTTATGCTAGGAGAGTAGTAGGATTCAATTACCCACTCTTCGAAATATGATATATATGACGATACCATGCCCAAAGAGAGGCAAAATGTCGGGTGGGGCAATATGGGAAGGCCACCACTGTGAAGGTCTGTCTATGCATATAGATATGACATAGATGATTTTCCACGCTTAGTATCCATGGAGTATGAAAGTAGTTATCCGAGTGTGCTGGTATGGATCAGACTACAGCATAGTAGTCCTTTGAGTATTTTTGCATTATGATGCATGGCATAGTGAAATGCCTTATGATATGGCATGGTGATATGCCAGATAATCGTGGATTACTGATACTACCCAAATGAAGGAGTATTTCTACTAGAGTCTAGATGATTTATCATCTCAGCATAAGCTACATATGATTATGTTTCGAGACATTAACTATTTTTCACAGTTTTGATCGTATGTATATATCTATACACAGTATACCATATGAATGTGTAAAGATGTACATATATGACAAAGTAAAGAAATTGATGCATGAGCATGTTATGAACTATGGGATTATGAAGTATTAGGATTATACTGTCAAATTATTATGCTTCTTGAATCCCCTACCAAGCATAGCTTGCTGAGATATTGCAAATGTTTCAATGTTTACAATATCTTAGAAACAGAGAAGGAGAATTATGAGCTCAAGACTTAAGAAGATTTGGAAGAATAATCAATCAGGGTATATCCCTTGAAGACATGTATTTTTATTTTTTATTTGAGAGTATTGTACTGTATTGAGATTTTTTAATATAAGGTAAGGTTTGAAATGTGGATTATGTAATTTGGACAAGTATTGTATTGATACTTAAGCTATATTGTGAACCACTGGATGGATTCTAGAATTTAATAAAAGTATATTCCTTCAATGGAATTTTATCTTGTACAAAACTCTACTTATATTATGTATGAAGTGATGACTTGGGTTTTTCAAAACAAGTTTTAAAGAAAAGAATTTTCACTGCTTTGTTTTGGAAAAATTTTTACTACTAAGGGCACCCTGCCTTTGAAAAATGTATTGCAAAAAATGTTACAAAAACCCGAGTTATTACATTTTATCAAGAAAATAGGTCCAAAAATTTTGTTGTGTGGTTTGTACTATCCAATCTCTTTAAAGACACCCACTTTTGTGAGGCATGCAAGAACTACCAAAAATTAGGAGGAATGTATCATAGGAATATGATGCTGTGACGACTCGGGTTCTCAAATGTAATTTTAAATACAAACTAATTTCTAATGCAAGATCAATCCAATTTGAAATAATTTTTGTAAAAATAATGTAAGGCAAATGAAAATTCTTTTCTTTTAAATTCACTTTGAAAAACCCCAAGTGTCATTTTTCTTTTCTCAAGAACAAGGATTCATGGTTGAATGAGCACTCATTTTTACCAAAAATTTGGCAGAATTTCCTCTGTTTTTTGGACATATGACATTTAACGCATGTCATTACAAAGTACTTGATAAACATTTGTTGACAATTTTAGAATATAAATGGAGACTCTGTCTCCTTTTCATACATCTAATAAAATAAAATAAAAATTTACAACAACACAACACACCCAGAACCACCACAGCACAACCCAGTCACATAATTCTTCCAAATTCCCATAATGACATACAATGCAGCCTCTTTCTCATTTCTAATACAATAACTTCAATTCAAAGACCAATTCTTACTTGTCCTCTTCCAAAGCTTCCGTTGGCTCACTACTGTCAGTATGTTGGTCCTATTTTTTTAGATGCCCCCTATTCTGAGATGCTATCAACATGCCAAACCTGCTACTATTCTCTGTATCTAAGGCATTACAAACTAAAGCAATGCCTCAGCAAGCAATCACTTGTGTAGGTGGAATAAGACGCAATTTTATATAGATAAAATTCATGATAGTTATATATAGATCAATTTAGCCATGCTGAATCATGCAAATAACAATTCAATTATCATTTAACTTGAAATCATTCAATGTTTATCAAAATCATGAATCCATGCCAAAATGAAAGGAATACAAATGCATTAGTACAAAACACATTCTTTGAAATGCAAAGTATGCAGTCACATGTCAAACTTACAACTCATTTACATTTCCTGACACCAGTCTTTGCCCTTACAAGCCATTTTACCTATCAAATACCAACGTGTTGTTGTGTGTACAAGTACATAGCAAACATCTCTTTGGCACAGTGGGTTAAACCCAAAGACACACCTTAAAGTTTTACTCCTGAGAGACCGGTAGCTTGTACAGCTCGAAGGTCCACCCACATCATAACGACTCCGTAGCCTGCCTACATCATCATGACCCCTCAAAATCTGTCAAACTGGACTGATAGCTTATCCAGCCCGAAGGCCTGCCCACATCATAATGATCCCTTTCGCTCATACGAGCCATTTCACAATTTCCTGGTATCAGTATTACATTTCTCTCACATTATTCACAATAATGCATAGCTTATGTATAAACAGTTTAATCATAATTCAATTTCAGCATGCACATTCATCTTATCTTTTGTATAAACAAAAAAGATTCATTTCAATGCATGAAATTCATATACACGTGCATATATAACGAAAATCATAGCAATCTTAATTCCACCAACCTCAAATGGAGATCTTCAGGTTGTCTGAAGTAAATAATCTCTTTAGTTTGCATATGCGCTCCTGATCAATCACACCTCTGTAACAATACAAACAAATACGCATTTAGATACAATTCTAAGACTTCTCTTAGCTTCCATAGCATGGAAGTTTTCACTAAGTTAGCTCTAGGTACTATTCATCACAAGGCAAAGTGACAGTGCTTATTTCTATGCTAAGGGTGTTACATTAGCTATTGATTGATAGCTAGTTGAGTGAGAAACAGTTATTGGATTTCCAATCAGCGCCATTGGCCCTACGTTGGCTATCCACTACACTTCTTAAGTGACTGCAAGTCACTATCACTGTTTAGTGGTCTTAACTCTTGATTCCTATCCACATCAACTGTTGGATTGGAGCTGGATGTTATTTTCCATACTACAGTCCTCAATACAACCTATAATTGTATTCCTAAATCAGATTGCTATAATGAGCATCATGAACAAATCATGTCACCCAATTTTTTATATAAGTTTATCCCAATTCCATACTTTATATCATATCTAAGCTAATTCAACATTTGAGAATCCATTTATTACCACTAATCATTGATCTAACATCACAAGGTGTCTGTTTAAATAGTGGCAGATTGGATGGCCTCTATCATTTGATTTGTTTCACTTCAAATTCATATAATTCTAGTCATCCTGTCATTTTTAAGGACGAGGAACTCATCTGTGGTGTCTAATCATCGATCAGACATCATGAAGTTACTGTGTGAATAGTACTTGATCAGACGACCGAGATTGCCCAATTAGTTTATAACAAAAATTAATAATTTTTTGCTAAATCAAAGATAGTTCATACCTATATTATGCTTATCTAAGCATGGATTGAAGAATTAATGGCTAGATCATCACCAAATCTTAAATTTAGCATAAAATGCATGGATTTAATAAAATTCCACAAATCCGAAGTTGGGTTTTGTAGATGTTACCTTCAAGATGCATTTCCATGTTTTTCCCCCTCTGGAATGGGTTGGATTGTCTCTGATTTGTCAAAAATCCTCCAACCCTAGGCATGCGACGATCTCCTCTTTGATCCACAGTCCAAATCATCTCTGATTTTCCCTTAAACTTAGGGGTTTTGCTCACCTCTCTAAGCTAGAAAAACTGACCGGCTCGGATCATTGATCCAAGTGGTAATCTTCTCTAGTGACTCCCTGCTACTCAGAAGTATAGATTGTAAATCAAATTATGAACGCTTGTAAGAGGATAATTTCATATAAAATTATACATCACTATCATATCCCTCATTTAGTGAGAACTCAAGCTTACTTATGTAATATAAAAGAAAACTGCATACATATCACTGCTATTTAGGTGAACTCAATTACTTAGCTGTAGCTGTTCATAAAACTAAGAAACTATGAATCTCATTCACCAGTTTGGCTATACTCAACCCATCACAGTCTTAATAAACTGCATCTTTGTAAATTTAAGGTATTGCGATAAAAGAAATTCACTTCCTCTAACCATAACTCATGTTATAGATGGTTGCAACAAATAATGGGTCCTTAAATGTTTTGAATTAATGCATAATGATTTCTTGTTCTCCTCTCTGTTCGTAAAGTATACAACAATACTATCTATTAACATAATCATGACTCATCCAAATAAGTTTGAAGATTCAACCCATCATATCCATGCCTTCTGTCAGTGTATTGGTTCCACCAATTGGCACCATCTAGAACTCATGACAATCATAATGAGTTTAAGAAAAATCATCTTAAAGATGTCATACTCAAAATCCTTGGCTGGTCATAACTACACCTCAAATCAATCTCCACAAACACTATGCACCATCCTTAATTGATCAAATAGATCATCAATATATGATTAAGAATATTAGTTCTCTACCATGGTACTATCAAACAAACAAAAATCTGTGCATAATAACAAAGATCTCTCTTCTCATGAAGAAAACTAATAAACTTTATGAAGAACCTCTAAGATTGTTAAAATCCTTATTAAAAGCTTATATAGCTGGAGCTTTGCTAGCTCTGTTGGTCCATCCCATGTAGCATTCTGGGTAAATAATACTATACCTAAAATCATTCTCTTGCAACAATATCATGAAACCTCCTTAGGAAGGACTGCAAACTCTTGCACATCATCTTTGTGCTCAGTTTGTGGTAGTTAACAATCCTCCATTATCACACAAACAAGAAATAAAACTTAGCACCCTCTAAAACATACAGCAATATTTTTAAGGTGGGATCAACCAATCCATCCCAAAGATGACATCATAATCCACCATATCAAATAGGATGAGATCATCGTTCATCATCTCTCTTTTATTAGGTTCATAGGTGCCTCTTAAAAGTACTCATTAGCCTTCAATAGCTTTCCTATTGAAGTCATAATACCCAATCGAAAGGATAACACATCCATGCATGTCTAAGCAAGATGGGTCCTGGATTCAAGGAAGATCATAACATGCCTACCAACAATCTAGAAAATGCTCTCCACCATCTAGTTTCAAACCCGTGCTTACCTTAATGTAATAGCAAAAACTCATCACTGCTAAGATGGGGCCATCTCTTCCTTGATCCTAATGTCAAACTGTCTGACTCGTAGTCCTCTAGAATAGTCTTTAAAGAAATGCACTGACTGACCACAGTCAAGCATATAAAATATTTATGTTGTAATGGTGACTATTGATACTATTGCCTCTACTGTGGCATCTACTAATGTTCAAGTACTTGCCCTTACAGGTAACACACCTCTTTAGCCTATAAACCTCTTTCAAATACTGTTGAGCTGCTTGATACCTCTGCTTTAAAGTAGTCAACTCTCTCTCTCTACATCACCTGTTACTCCTCATGCAAATATATTGATCATTACCAGCCTTCTCAAGAGCCTTCTAGATAAAGGACTAAGCAATAGAGGAACACATCCTCTCAAATGACTATCATTAGACTCCTCATAATTATAATTTTTGTGTCTTCACTTCCACCATTTCCTTTCCTATAATTAATGAATTATTTCATGGTCATATTAGTCAAAATCAATTGCAACTTTGTCAATCTCACATCCAATGAAATTGATCTTTTATAATAGCCTTCGTTATTAGTAACCACAATCTCATTAATATCAATGTTGAATGTAAATAAATTATAATCAACTCCATCTTACTCCATTCACTTCAACTATCTCTCTTTAGTTGATTCATCACATGATCGTCTCTATTTAATAATTATTCTTATAAAGTAACTATCGTGTCCTCCAAGCAATATACATTTCAAATCATAATTAAAACTCTCACAATAATTCATAAACATTCTCTACTCACTAATTCTTGCTATCAATATTTTTTTTGTATGTACAAGAACTCATTAATCTTCATCTCATCACTCAGAAATACATCCATAAGAAAACTAGGACCTTATTTCATCAAATTTTCAGCGATTTCCACCACACTACAATTTATACGTAAAATAAATCTAGTTTGAAGTTTAGGTTAATACAATACTTCTCTAACTCTCTTAAGTTCTCATTAATTGTACTCATTCCTTGTCCTTCATCATTATCCTCATACTATTGTTGTTACCATAATTGTTAGGTCTTTTCAAAAGTTTACACACTGTCCAAGTTAGAAATTGAACATATTCACTGAGTTTCTGTATTCATGTTTCAATTCTCCACTCATCTACTTTTCCTTCTTATCATTTAATAATCATCCTCATAAAATAGTTGTCATATCCTCTATGCATTATGCATCTTCAATTCATAACTAGAACTCCCAAGAATCATTTAAATAGGCATTTACTTCTCAATGATAATTAGTTGTCAGTATTTTTGCATACATAAAGAATAACTCGTTTTCATTTCTTCGATCAATAATTCCTTTACATAAGCAGATCAACTACCACTGATTTTCCTAATATCAAAATTTATCCATCGAATCTATCCTCAACATGTATAGACTAATATTGTAATTCTCTTAATTTTTCCTGAGTTCTCTTCCCTTGTGATTATTCTCTACCCTCTTTTTATTAAAATCAAAATACTATTGTGCAATAGAAATCATAATCCTCACAGGTTTGTGATCATTGTCAAAATTAAAACTTAGATCCTCCAAAGGTAGCCCCACGTGAATATATCTATCTTTGACAAAGTTTTCATTTAGATATATGAGTTTTGTACTCTTATACTATTGTTCCTTATTCTAAGAATTATACTAATTTCGTAAGAGTACTCTTCTTACTCATGCTAGGACAAAACATCTATTGTCTCCTTAGAACTTGCCACCCTCATGGGTTGCATCTATTGTTGCTGTTGCACCAACTAGCTGGGGTTTTGCATCATGTTGGCCCTGAAGTTCATCATTTGACTCCCCTAGTCAGATGGCTCAGCAAAGGGGTTTGTTGTCCTTTGACTCATCCTCTTAGGTGACATTCTTCCCTTCATCACAAGGTTCTTTTATGAGTTACTCTCAAACTCATTAGTCTCAACATCTTACTTTAGAGATTACTTAAGACTTATTCAATGTGATTGGCTGTAAGTGGACTGAACCTGTGCTCTGATACCAACTATGATGACTTGGGTTTTCAAATGTAATTTTAAATACAAAATAATTTTTAATGTAGGATCAATCCAATTTGAAATAAATTTTGTAAAAGTAATGCAATGCAGAAAAAAATCTTTTCTTTTAAATTCACTTTGAAAAACCCAAAGTGTCAATTTTCTTTTCTCAAAAACAAGGATTCTTGGTGAAATGAGCGCTCATTTTCTACCAAAAATTCGGCAAAATTTCCTCTATTTTTTGGACATATGACATTTAACATATGTCATTGCTAAGTACCTAATAAACATTTGTTGACAATTTTAAAATATAAATGTAGATTTTCTCTCCTTTTCATACATCTAACAAAATTACAAAAATTTACATCAACACAACACACCCAAAACCTCCACAGCACAATCCAGTCACATAATTCTTCTAAATTCCCATAATGACATACAATGTAGTCTCTTTCTTATTTCTAATATGATAACTTCAATTCAAAGGCCAATTCTTACCTATCCTCTTCCAAAGCATCCGTTGGCACACTCCTTTCAATATGTTCGTGCTATTTTTTGGAAGCCCTCTATTCTGAGACACTATCAACATGCCAAACCTGCTACTATTCATTGTATCTAAGGCATTACAAACCAAAGCAAAGCCTCAGCAAGCAATCACTTGTGTAGGTGGAATAAGACGCAATTTTTATAAAGACAGAAATCATGATAATTATATATAGTTCAATTTAGCCACGCTGAATCATGCAAACAACAATTCAATTATCATTTAACTTGAAATCATTCAACATTTATCAAAATCATAAATCCATGCCAAAATAGAAGGAATACCAATGCATCAGTACAAAACACATTATTTGAAATGCAAAGTATGCAATCACAAGTCAAACTTACAACTCATTTACATTTCCTGATACTAGTCTTCGCTCTTACGAGAGATTTTACCTGTCAAATATAAATGTGTTGTGGTGTGTATCAAGTATATAGAAAACAATATTAACCGCTTTGGTGCAATGGGTAAAACCCAAAGACACACCTTAAGGTTTTACTCCTTAGAGACCAGTAACTTGTCCAGCCAAGAAACAATAGCTTGTCTAAGACCCACCCATATCATAACGACCCCTCAGAATGCGTCAAACTCCCCAAACAATGGGGCTAAGGGACCGGTAGCTTGTCCTGCTAGGAAACGATAACTTGTCCAACCCAAAGGCCCGCCCACATCATAACGACCCTGTTCACTCATACGAACCATTTCAAAATTTCCTGGTATCAATCTTACATTTCTCTCACATATATCATTCAATCTATTTCACTTCAAATTCATATAATTCTAGTCATCCTATCATTTTTAAGGACGAGGAACTCATATGTGGTGTCTGATCTTCTATCAGACATCACGAAGTTACTGTGCGAACAGTACCCGATTGGACGGCTGAGATTGTTTGATTGATTTGTAACCAAAATTAATAATTTTCTGCTAAATCTAACATAGTTCAGACCTATATAATGCTTAAGTAAGCATGGATTGAAGAATTAATGACTAGATCATCTCCAAATCTTAAATCTAGCATAAAACCCATGGGTTTAACAAAATTCCACAAATTTGATGTTGGGTTTTGCAGATCTTACATTCAAGATGCATTTCCATGTTTTCCCCCCTTTGGAATGGGTTGGATTGGCTCCAAAATGGTAAAAAACCTTCCAACCCTAGGCTTGCAATGATCTCCTCTTTGATCTGCAGTCCAAATCATCTTAGATTTCCCCTTAAACTTAGGGGTTTTGCTCAGCTCTTTAAGCTAAACAAACTGACCGACTCGGATCATCGATCCGAGCGGTCATCTTCACTGGTGACTCGCTGCAACTTTGACAAAAGCTAAAACTCAGTATTTTTCCTACTTCACCGACATGCCAATCTTCTCCGATAGCCTAATGTTCTCCCCCTCTCTCCTCTCCTTCTTCTCGTCTTCTTACCCTTCTTCCCCTCTCCTCCTCTTCCTTCCCCGTCAAGTTTCCCTCTTTGTCGAGTATTTTTTTCTCCCTCTTTTTTTTTTTTTTTTGGTCTGTCAAGTGTGGGAAAGACAGACCCCATGTTTGTCAGGTTCACTTAATGGGAGAGGGGGTGCCAGTATCAAATCTGGCCCCCCTTCTATTTAGGTTTTTCCTTTCTTCTTTTTTTCATGAGATGTTACAGATGCCTTTAAGCCTCATTCTTATAGTGGAGATATTTTGACTATTGGGGTGTTGAATCCATGGAGCCTTTCTCTCCTTTTGGATACCTTTATATTTTGGTTGCTTAGACTATGTTTCCAAATGGATAGAGGCTATTTCATGTAGGGTCAATGATAATAAAACAATCATTAAGTTCTTAAAAGGAAATATACTTTTTAGATTTGGAATACCTTTAGCCATCATTAGTGATAAGGGTACCCATATCAGACTGCATTTAAAATCCTGATTAGTACGTCCCCATATCATATTATTTATGGTAAAGCTTAGCACTTGCCTATGGGATTGGAGCATAGGCCTACTAAGCAATTACAAGATTAAATTTTGATATGGTTGCAACAAGCTCACATTGCAATCTCCAACTCAATGAGTTGGAGGAGATCTAACAAGAAGCTTAATTATGAGACTAATAGGATTTGGTGTAGCTTTAAAATTACTTGCAAGTGCACAAATCAAATTAGTATTGAGTTCAAGAGTTCAATCTCATGAGTAATCTCACAAATTTTCATGTTGAATGGATCTTATTTAAAGTTCTTAACTTCAGCCAAAGAGATAGATTGAATTGGATTTGAATGTAAACTAGGACAGTAAACACGCAAAATTAGAAATTACAATTAAAGGAAACTTATGAAAATTAAAATTAAGCAATGAAATTATAAACTTACCTAACTAACATGCAATTAACAAAATAAATTAATGCAAAAATTAGAACAAATCAAACTAGGCAACTTAATTTAAGAAGACTACTAAAAAGGAAACTTTCCTAATCTAACACTTTTCAAACCAAGAAACTTCCTAAAAATGACACTTTGTAAAACTTGAAAAGGAAACTTTATAAACCTAAACTAAGATGTAACCAACTAAATAACAACTACTAAAACAAGATTAAGAAATTAAATTAAGCAAAATTCAAAGAGGATAGTAACCTAGTACCATGCACACGATCCATGGATTTTGTATATGGTTTATAGGTTGAAAGATGGCCAAATTTGATTCATTAAATGAAAACTAACATGTAGATACCAATGAACACAATAAGCAACCAAAATCTAAACAAGTTCCTAAGTATTCAAGCAAATATGATGTTTTGATGGCTAGAAACAAAGTATAAATATTAAAGGAAGTAATTTCCACATTTTAATTATTTAGAACTTCAACTTTAGTCAAGCATATAATACAACTGAAACAATATATTTTAAGTGAGATAATAACCCAAATATAAACTAATTTCACAATGGAAATGTTCAATAATAAGAAGCCTCAAAGATCTTTATTAAATGAATGCCAAAATACACCTAAATAGTAAGCATATTACATGTATGAAAACCTAGAAATTGTGTATAATTATAAGGCATAAAACTCAATCTAAACTACAACAAAAAATCAATCTCAAGTTTGTTAAAAATTAAAAAGAATTCATGAGAAAAGATGGCTGGGATGATGAACTAACTAAGGGGAAAATGCCTAAAACAAAATGGAATTGAACGGTAAAAACATGAAATTCCTAAGGGGGAAAGTAAGGTTGCAAGCTATTTCTTCTCTTGGTTGTCAACACTAGAGAAGGATTAACTTGAATCTTGAGGGAATAAGAAATAAAAACTAATGAAAGTGAAGAAAACAAAAGAGGGAAAGCTAAGTGGAAAGATGAGTGTTGAACTAGAAAGCAAAACAATGGGAAATAAATGCAATGAAGCTAAAACAATGAAACCAAACTATTAACCTGAATTGGAGAGAAAATAACCAAAGAAATAACTAGAAATCCAAAGAAAGAATATCACCAAGGAAAACCAAGTCTATCTCTAAATATAACCAAACAAAGAGTGCAATGTTTCAAGGTTGTCTCACCCAACCTCCACTTGGGTAAAACATGGGAACCATGAGGCATTTATGAATGGGTGGTTTTCTAAATTAGGAAAGGCTGAAGTAAGTAGGATAGGAGACTAGATCTAGGGTTTTTATATAGGAAGTGGAGATTCAAGGAGGAAAGTTAGGTGGAAGATGATGTAATCAAAGATGACACACGAGAAGACATGGGTTGGTTTGTAATTTGAGAAAAGTGTGGGGGTGGGGGCATCCATTTATTGGAAAGGAGGGTGGAATTCAACCCACCTTAATTAGATGGTGATTAGTTGGAATGTCAAGAGAAAAAATAAAATAAAATTGTTAGAAAAAGATATGAAAAACTTAGGATTTTCATATTCTTTGAATGGAGACAGATATAGGGGTTTCCTATTTAGGAAAGCACCTTAATTATCATCCTATTAAGGGGGAGGCGTTGTGACGACCCAGGTTTTTGTAACATGATTTGGAAAGTATTTTGAAAGCCAGGGCCCTTAAGAGTGTAAAATTTTTTCGCAAAACAAAGCAGCGAAAATTCTTATTTTTAGAACTTGTTTTGAAAACCCAAGTCACCACTTCATACATAACATAAGTACAATTCATGTACAAAATAAAATTCCATTGAAGGAATATACTTTTATTAAATTTCAGGATCCATCCAGTGGTTCACAGTACAGCCAAATCTATTACAGTACTTGTCCAAATTACATAATCCAAAACTTAAGCTCATCATACAATAAAACTCTCAACAAAGAAAAATACATGTCTTCAAGGGTATACCTTGAAGATTTTTCTCTTCAAGTCTTCTATCGTCTTCAGCTCCTAACTCTCCTTCCCTGTATCTGAGATATTGTAACATTTGCAATATCTTAGCAAGCAATGCTTGGTAGAGGATTCAAGAAACATAATAATTGATAATGTAATTACAATACTTCATAATCCCATTATCCCTCAACATATTCATGTCTCTACTCTTTACTTTGTAATTTATGTATATCTATATACATACATACTCTTCATGAGTAAACCAGTTAAATTTATAAAAGTAGTCAAATATCATTCCCAACTAAGCTGATCAATTCTCTTCATTTTGAGAATTTAGTATTGCAACTAATCTTATATTGGGAATTTTCCTTCTTGGGAAATATTGGCAATATACAATTACCTAGCATTTCATTATGCTACAACATAAGGCATTTCACTATGCCTATTCTCATATGCATCATAGTGTAAAATAATCAGAAAGGTTGCTGTGCTGCAGTCTGATCCATACGAGCGCGCTCGAATAACTGCCCTGTTCACCACTGATACCATGGTGAAAAATATTATGTCATTTCCCGTATGGGGGGCAAGACTTTCAAAGTGGTGGCCTTCCCATAATTGCCACCACCCGACTTTTAGCCTCTCTTTGGGCAAGGTATCATCATATCATCAAATTTTAAGGAGCGGGTGGCCAAACCCTCATAACTCCTCTAGCAATAGCATCCCCCTAGGCTTATGCCTATTAAAACAAACTCACAAGCCTCCAAGCTTGTAAGTAAAATAGATTTCATATGTATCAGACCATATGTCTGTTTACTTAGGACTAAAATATTTTCTAGTTCCCTATTCACTTATAGTTTAGTCCTTAACCATCTTATATGTGTTTGGTTGGATCATAAGGTTTTCAAGAGATTTAATACAAGTATTAACATTACTCTTGTCAACATAAGATCATGAGTACAATCATGTATATCTCATGTAAATGCATTCATCAAATCCTCCTACCTTTAAGGATTGATCTCTTTTCCCCATTCTTCCATGATCCTGACTGATGTATGTAATCTGTACATCTATACACATTGTCAATATATAAATTTTGAACAATCCTATTGATCACTAGATCTGATGTTTAGAATGATATTTAGATCATTCATACCTAAGTATTTTTCTATCTGTAAGTCTTTGTATGTCCATCTTCTTGATCTTGATCTTTCATAGATCCTTTGATTTACAATCTACACATGTTGATAAAGATCAGGGTCCTAGATCTTCTATCATCTAGTTCTTCTTTGATCTAAGTTCAGTTATTGGATCATCCCTAAGGAGGATGATCTTGGTTTTCTTCCTTGAATCATCTTTGATCAAGGGTTTGAATTATCTATTCTAATGAACTATAACATGCATACTAAGTACAATATAATATTCTTATTCTTATTGTTCTTGATCATCCAAGATCTAATGGATCTTGTTTGATCATCCTTATCTTACTTACTATTTTTATTAGGGTTAGGTAATTTACTAACCTTTTATCCTCTTATTATTATTCAACCAGTTAATGTGCTAGTTGAAGGTAACTTATTCAAGCTAAATCTAGACTGCTCATCTTAATTCCAATTGGCTAAGGCTTACTAGCTGAATGGGTGAACACAAAGTGGTTACTTCAATCCTCATGTAAGGAGGCGTTTAGACCTCACAAACGTCAACGGAAGGTAAGGGAAGAGCGAGGCTCTATTAGATAACCCCCTTAACCACTATGTTCATCATTCACTAGAATGACCATAGCTCAACCTTTCATAAGGTTCCTATAAGCATGTTTATCCTAAGTACTCTTTCTAATGGATTTTAATTAAGTCCATGAATATTTATAATGCCATTCATGGGGTTTATTATTCTTCTCCTAGTTTGGGCCCAGGATTTGATAATCCTTATATTGTCCTACTAACTATAGCCCTTACTAATTAAGTCCAAAGTACTCCATTCTTAGTTGTGTCATGAAACTCTACTTTCTCATTAGATCCCATTTTTGGTGTTTTATGCCCTTTATCTCGTAACAAGTAGATATACTAATAACATTAAACCATAAATGAATTAAAAATTCAAAGCATAAAACTACATAATTAAATACTTAATGATAATGAGGCAAGGTACTTAACATTACCCTAACATGATTTCCAACAAATATACCTTAATAACTCAATTTAAACTAACATGGACTTAAGGTATAATCTCATACTATAGTATAAACTTATATGAGATTCTAGCATGGTCTTAAGTTAGAATGGCCTGAAATCATACTAAAGTGCCCCCTAAGATAATTAAATCTAGCACCTTATGATAACAATGAAATCACATATCATGCTAAAGTCTAAATGTTATACTAGCATGCTTTATAACATAATCATATTTAAAATGCTATTATATAAAATGAAACTAATTACATTAACATTTTTAGAAACCTTTACTTATGATCCAACCATTTGATCTTAGATCTTTTCCTTTGATTAAGGGTATTAGTTATATTTAGAGGATTTTCTTTATCAAGGTCCAAAGATCATATTGATCCATTTTTGTCATAATCCATCCTTGATTTCTTGGATTTCATTATATCAACATTCATTTTATCCATCCCAAGGATCTGATCACACTTGATCCATTGATCAAGTGGGTTCCTTTGTATTTTTAGGGTTTTTCTACCATAATGGGTAGATCCCTTAATATATCTCAGATATGTCCAAATAAACCATAGATATCACTTTATTTCAATAGTATATCATTAGTAAAACCTATTTCCAAGATCTGATCATCTCAGATCTTGAAGATCTAGGTAATTGGAAACTTGTTTCTTTAATACAAAAAGTTGTATTACATAATTTCTAGATTTTATCATTTCATCAAAAAATAGAGGTTTCAAGATTTCCACAGCTTCTTTCCGATCTCAATTTGGAGTTCAGATGGCTCCAGAATGTGATCTGGAAGTAAACAGTCCTTCTTAGGGCTTGGATTTGATCTGGGCCCAAGGAACGGATGGCCTAGATTAGTCGAGAGGAACATGCTCGATTCGTCGTGCTCGTCCGCTGCAATGAACTACGAAAGCGCCATCATGGGGCATCCACGGACGCAGACAGGACGAGCGGGACGCTCGTCGTCCACACGCCCGTAAATGGGACGCTCATCGAGCACATCCGCTCGTTGTTTTGACGGAAGCGTCGTCGTACCGGTTGGGATGACGTCCCACGCGCAGTGCACACGTGGACCGTTTCTGTGTGCGCCGTTTCCGACGATGCATCACTTGTGTGTCTTGGGCTCTGTTAGATCCGGAGCTCGGACAATCCATTCTGGACCGTCCAATCAATCCTCTCTCAATTGAGGGCTCAATACGTCTCTGATCATTGTGAAAATTCTACCTTAGGGGTTTTGGACCCTCTAGATCTATTGGTGTAGTCATAATTTTCATCTGAGTACTCTGTAATCCTAAATTAAGGGTTCTGTTATTACTTTATTTTTACTTTTTTTATCATCAAAATAAATTACAGTAAACTAAAAATTACATAAACCAGTATTAAACATCTATAGAAAGTATTCTCACCTACCTGATTGGAGAAAAAACCTTGGTTATATGCCCAATTTAAAAAGAATACTTTGTTGATGAAGATATGGCCTAAGATCCACCTTTCTTACAAATTGCCGTTGTTTGAACCGTTGGATCTTGAAATTGCTTTGGGGGTTTTGTAGAATAGATATGGTGGGAAGTTTTGGATGGTGGAATTGATGATATTAGATCTGGAACAGACTTCCTAAATGATTTTAGGTCTCTTGTTCCAATCTAAAAAGAAAAAGAAATTGAAAAGGGAGGTATCTCTTGGAAATTTTGGATTTTTGGGGAGGGATCTAGGTCTAATTTTTCAAGGAGAGTGAAGAAAATTTTTTGGGGATTTTATGAGCATTTGTGGAGGGTTTTTGGGGTTGTATTTATAGGCATTTTGGTCTTTTTTTCATGATTATAATATTTAATTTTTTATTATTAAATGGCATGAAAGTCTCCCATGCTCCATTTTTTCTTCCCCATGCTCCATTTTTCTTCCCCAAGACCACCTGGTGCTGTTGACCCATGACTTCACATGGGCTGCTCATAAGATTTGTTTTTGTGTCCCTTATGGGCCCCATGTGGACCCCACATTGTGTAAAAATACCGTTTTTCCATTTATGTATAAAATTTTGGGTTTTATTCCCATGATCTCGGATTTGAGTGTACTTAGTGGCGTTGGATTCGTATTTCTCAGTAAATTCTAAATTTTGATGTCTCATATTTTGATTTTTGGGAGATTTTGATTTTTGGATAAAATTACTATTTTACCCTTTTGTCCAAGAAATGAAGAAACTTAAGGATTTCTCATCCGAATCCAGAATTTGTCATGCTTACAGTCATTTTGAAGGATTTGCTATGTTCGATTTCAATTTTATATGTCTTATTATTTGATTACACTTTTATAAAAAGTATATTCTAAATAACTCTAATATTTCAGCCCGAAATATCTGAAACTCAAACTTTATTGATTTTCTCAATCAATTAAAAAAATTGGGGTTATTACAATCTTCCCCCCTTACAATAATTTCATCCTCGAAATTTGTAATACAACTCACTTAGGAGTTTTCACTGTTCTTTCATAGCCTTACACATGTGGCCTTGCCACTTATGGAAATCATATTTCCTTTCATTCCTTTCTCATACTACCTTCTTCTCAAAGGTTAAAATGCTCATCCATGACTAACCTTACTAATGCACTATATACTAAAGATGGTTCTTGCTAGAATTTCCCAAAAAGTGTTAATAACTCTTATTGAGTTATCCCTTTCGTTTCAAAAACCTTCAATTTCACTTGACTGGTAATTTTCACCAATCTTTCCATACTTCACAATTTTCCATTATACCTTCTATTGCTCATCCTCATTCTTTTTTAACATATAAAGTTTTGACATAGCTTTCCTACTATGTATCAACATATAAAGTTTGATCATAGCTTTCCTACTATGTATAGTCCTTAGACTTCCTATAATACATATTGATTAGATTCTATAACTTCAACTATTGTTCTTTGTAACAACCTTCCATTATTTGGAAGTGTATACTTTATTTCTTCTCTACAGTTCATACTTCTTTATTATTTCCTTCTATTGACAACTTCTTGTCAAATTCTGTCCTTGAATAATAGTTTCCTTGTAATGAATCTTTCCTCATTCCCATCCATTATTTTTGTAACACTCTTTGAGTGCCATTTTATTCATAATACTTGACTTTTTACATTTTTCCTTCCAAGATAGTGTCATTTAACTCTGCATATATATTCCTGATCCTCCTTTGTTATTTCTTTCTCATATTTAGAACAATTTTCAAAACATTCTCACAATCTATGATAATATTTATCTCTTTTCCTCTCATATATATATTTATAGGTCATAGGCTTCAAAATTTCTAGATTTTGCATCTCCTCATGCTTCTTTCAAGCGTACCTCATAGCCTTTATCATATCATACTAACTCTTTATTTGCGATATTCTTGATAATTCCAATTAAAAGAGTCCATATTGACTTTGTAATCATCCCTTCTCAAGTCTTTACAAACACCATAATTTATCAACTATTCTTTAATTCCCAACAACCTATTATCAACTCATTTAGGATTTATGTAACCAATGGCAAAACTTCACTAAAAGAATGTCCGTATGTTATAAAATCAATAAGAGATATATTTCTCTAATTGTCATTGTCATTTCATATTTTGATCTCATATTCCACCTTTGTTGGGTCAAATTCCATGCTATCCTTAAAATTTATATAACGTAAACTTTGCTTTCTTTAATCACATGTACACTTATAAGACAAGTTTTGTAAGTGTCTAACATATATCCCCTGAATGCTCTTGATTTCTTGAAATCTATTTCCGTATATCATTACCACTTCATTCAATATATTTCATTCTCCTCAAATTCATGAACATCTATTATCTAACTCATAGAACTTTAAAATTTGTTTTTGATTTTATACTTTGATGTTGCATTTCCAATTCCCAATTAATAATAAATTTGAAAATGCTCATCCTTATAGAGAAAAAGGATACTTAATTTCCTCAACATCATTTATGCATCCTTATATTGATTCCTCCTTTTTCTTTTCCTAAAGGAAATTTGTTACTCTCATAATATAAATTGCTATAATCACTCCATATCCTTAAAAAGTTGTTCTTTCAAGTCATTCATATAATTTGATGTTCTTTTCCTCAACTATTAAGATATTTCCTCATTCAATCTCATGTAAGATTGAAAATCTTCAAACTATCTTAAAATTTCTAACCACTTATTTCTCCAACAATTTGGATTCATAACTCATTCACAATCATCTTTAAAGTTAAATTTAACAACCAATATTTGTTTTCATTTCTCATGTTTTATTTCACCTTTCCTCCAAAAATATATTTATCCTTACTATATTTCTTAAATCTTTCAATATCACCAACTCCATCATGTAATTGGTAGTAATATCTCTATTCATATTTAGCTCTTCATTTGCCTTGATCAATAAGATGTACTCCTCTTCATGAGAATCAATGACTATATTTTCCTAATCAATATTTCTCTTTGTTTTCATGTTCCATGACCATTTTACCATCTATACCAAAGGGACTTCTCTTTATGATAGTCCCAAAATTATATTCAGTAGCACGAAAGTTATTATATTAATAATTCTTTAATCCTTGAAAATCCTCTAGTGCTAATTTCCACAATGATTTGTCATACCTTTATAATTTCTAACTTAGTGATTTCATAATTGTTGTACCATATATAGAGCTATAATTTCTTTGTTAACCATATATTCTCATGATTTAATTCTCTTTCTTAATAAGTTTGGGATCATACTTTTGTCCCTTTAACATATCTAACTCTCTTTTTCCTTTTCATTTTATTCTAATATCAAAGATCATTAATTCATGTTCTAAAATTTTATCATTTCTCCACTAAATCCTTTGCCTCACTAATTTTGGAGAAAAATACTTGCTTAACTCCTTACTCATATTTATTTCAAACTGTACTCATTTACAAATTTTGAACTTTCTCACCGATCTCCTTAAATTTCTTTCAAGCCATATCCTCTCTATTTTGATGATTAATTTCATTTAATTAATTGCCATAATACTATACATGTAGCAATTCTAATTCCTACATTTATATTTTTTTATATATTTAATGTTAACTTCGAATTTTACAATACTTCTAATGTTTTCATCTTTAACACCTATTTCTCATAAATCTCCATTTCACCTTTTCTATAAGGTTGGAATTTTTTATTTTTTTTCATCTTATTTTCCAATTTATCACTTTTTTCTCTTTATCTCCATTTCTTCACTTAGTAATGGTTATATACATACTTCACTTAATAATGGTTATATACACACTAGTATTAACGTATTTTGTATGTTTACTCAGGACTTTAGGTTAGACCTAAACATCATACCTTACATCTATTGTAATGTTTTCCCTATAGATTTCTATATCTTATTACTCCCTCTATTGGAATTCTTATTTGCTAAGTAGTATTTCTAGTCCTTTCACATTGTAATATCTACTTATACTATACTATTCCTTCATTACACTAACTCTTTCTATACTCGTTCTCCACTAATGAGTTTAACTCTTTCTATACTCATCCTTCACTAATGAGTTACTCTTTCTTCACAAATGAGTCTACTCTTTCCATATGCCTCAACTAATGAGTTTAACTCTTTCCTCGCTAATGAGTCAACTCTTTACATCCTCTTCAACAAATGAGGCTACTCTTTCAAGACTTATCCTTCACTAATGAGTTAACTCCTTTTATACTTACCTCTTAACTAATGAGTTTATCACATAACTCCTTCTCATCAACTAATAACTTATCTCTTATTCACTCACTGCAGGTTGAACCTGAGCCTACGTACTTGGTATTTCTATAGAGGTGATGAACCTTGGGTTTGTTGTAGGTGAGGAAGAAGGTTCTTCAACACCCTTGTCATCATCTCTTCCACATTGCTCATTGTTACTCTTTCCATATTGTCTACTGGAGTATTTTGAGTTGCCTGTCTTGTGGCTCTCATAGGTTTCATCTGTTCATAATTTCTATCAATCCTCTGTACAACTACTTCTATCTTAATCTAGACTTGGATTATAATCTCACTTTTGGACATATTTGTACTGTACTGTGACTGGATGAAACACTCTGATACCAATTATCATGACCCAGGTTTTTGTAACATGATTTGTAAAGTATTTTGAAAGCCAAGGCCCTTAAGAGTGTAAAAAAATTTTGCAAAACAAAGTAACGACAATTCTTTTCTTTAGAACTTGTTTTGAAAACCCAAGTCACCACTTCATACATAACATAAGTACAATTCATGTAGAAAATAAAATTCCACTGAAGGAATATACTTTTATTAAATTTCAGGATCCATCCAATGGTTCACAGTACAGCCAAATCTATTACAGTACTTGTCCAAATTACATAATCCAAAACTTAAGCTCATCATACAATAAAACTCTCAACAAAGAAAAATACATGTCTTCAAGGGTATACCTTGAAGATTTTTCTCTTCAAGTCTTCTATCGTCTTCAGCTCCTAACTCTCCTTCCCTGTATCTGAGATATTGCAATATTTGCAATATTTGCAATATCTCAGCAAGCAATGCTTGGTAGGGAATTCAAGAAACATAATAATTGACAATGTAATTACAATACTTCATAATCCCATTATCCCTCAACATATTCATGTCTCTACTCTTTACTTTGTAATTTATGTATATCTATATACATACATACTCTTCATGAGTAAACCAGTTAAATTTATAAAAGTAGTCAAATATCATTCCCAACTAAGCTGATCAATTCTCTTCATTTTGAGAATTTAGTATTACAACTAATCTTATACTGGGAATTTCCCTTCTTGGGAAATATTGGCAATATACAATTACCTAGCATTTCATTATGCTACAACATAAGGCATTTCACTATACCTATTCTCATATGCATCATAGTGCAAAATAATCAGAAAGGTTGCTATGCTGTAGTCTGATCTGTACGAGCGTGTTTTAATAACTGCCCTGTTCACCACTGATACCATGGTGGAAAATATTATGTCATTTCCCGTATGGGGGGGTAAGACTTTCATAGTGGTGGCCTTCCCATAATTGCCACCACCCGACTTTTAGCCTCTCTTTGGGCAAGGTATCATCATATCATCAAATTTCAAGGAGCGGGTGGCCAAACCCTCATAACTCCTCTAGCAATAGCATCCCCCTAGGCTTGTGTCTATTAAAACAAACTCACAAGCCTCCAAGCTTGTATGTAAAATAGATTTCATATGTATCAGACCATATGTCTATTTACTTAGGGTTGAAATATTTTCTAGTTCCCTATTCACTTATAGTTTAGTCCTTAACCATCTTAAATGTGTTTGGTTGGATCATAAGGTTTTCAAGAGATTTAATACAAGTATTAACATTACTCTTATCAACATAAGATCATGAGTACAATAATGTATATCTCATGTAAATGCATTCATCAAATCCTCCTACCTTTAAGGATTGATCTCTTTTCCCCATTCTTCCATGATCCTGATTGATGTATGTAATATGTACATCCATACGTATTGTCAATATATAAATTTTGAACAATCCTATTGATCACTAGATCTGATGTTTAGAATGATCTTTAGATCATTCATATCTAAGTATTTTTGTATCTCTAAGTCTTTGTATGTCCATATCCTTGATCTTGATCTTTCATAGATCCATTGATTTACAATCTACACATGTTGATAAAGATCAAGGTCTTAGATCTTCTATCATCGAGTTCTTCTTTGATCTAAGTTCAGTTATTGGATCATCCGTAAGGAGGATGATCTTGGTTTTCTTCCTTGAATCATCTTTGATCAAGGGTTTGGATTATATAATCTAATGAACTATAACATGCATACTAAGTACAATATAATATTCTTATTCTTATTGTTCTTGATCATCCAAGATCTAATGGATCTTGTTTGATCATCCTTATCTTACTTACTATTTTTATTAGGGTTAGGTAATTTACTAACCTTTTATGCTCTTATTATTATTATTCAACCAGTTAATGTGCTTGTTGAAGGTAACTTATTCGAGCCTAAATCTAGATTGCTCCTCTTATTTCCAATTGGCTAAGGCTTACTAGCTGAATCGGTGAACACAAAGTGGTTACTTCAATCCTCATGTAAGGAGGCGTTTAGACCTCACAAACATCATCGGAAGGTAGGGGAAGAGCGAGGCTCTATTAGATAACCCCCTTAACCACTATATTCATCATTCACTAGAATGACCATAGCTTAACCTTTCATAAGGTTTCTATAAGCATGTTTACCCTAAGTACTCTCTCTAATGGATTTTAATTAAGTCCATGAATATTTATAATGTCATTCATGGGGTTTATTATTCTTCTCCTAGTTTGGGCCAAAGATTTGATAATCCTTATATTGTCCTACTAACTATAGCCCTTACTAATTAAGTCGAAAGTGCTCCATTCTTAGTTGTGTCATGAAACTCTACTTTCTCATTAGATGCCATTTTTGGTGTTTTCTGCCCTTTATCTCATAACAAGTAAATCTAGTAATAACATTTAACCATAAATGAATTAAAAATTCAAAGCATAAAACTGCATAATTTAACATTTATGATAATGAGGCAAGGTACTTAACATTACTCTAACATGATTTCCAACTAATATACCTTAATAACTCAATTTAAACTAACATGGACTTAAAGTATAATCTCATACTATAGTATAAACTTATATGAAATTCTAGCATGGTCTTAAGTTAGAATGGCATGAAATCATACTAAAGTGCCCCCTAAGATAATTAAATCTAGCACCTTATGATAACAATGAAATCATATATCATGCTAAAGTCTAAATGTTATACTAGCATGCTTTATAACATAATCATATTTAAAATGCTATTATATAAAATGAAACTAATTACATTAACATTTTTAAAAACCTTTACTTATGATCCAACCATTTGATCTTAGATCTTTTCCTTTGATTAAGGGTATTAGTTATATTTAGAGGATTTTCTTTATCAAGGTTCAAAGATCATATACATCCATTTTTGTCATAATCCATCTATGATTTCTTGGATTTCATTATATCAACATTTATTTTATCCATCCTAAGGATCTAATCACACTTGATCTCATTGATCAAGTGGGTTCCTTTATATTTTTAGGGTTTTTCTACCATAATGGGTAGATCCCTTAATATATCTCAGATATGTCCAAATAAACTATAGATATCACTTTATTTCAATAGTATATTATTAGTAAAACCTATTTCCAAGATCTGATCATCTCAGATCTTGAAGATCTAGGTAATTGGAAACTTGTTTCTTTAATATAGAAAGCTGTATTACATTATTTCTATATTTTATCATTTCATCAGAAAATAGAGGTTCCAAGCTTTCCATAGCTTCTTTCCTATCTCAATTTGGAGTTCAGATGGCTCTAGAATGTGATCTAGAAGTTTACAGTCCTTAGGGCTTGGATTTGATCTGGGCCCAAGGAATGGATGGCCCAGATTAGTCGAGCGGAACGAGCCGGGCGGAACACGCTCGGTTCGTCATGCGCATCCACTAGGATGAATTGTAGAAGCGCCATCACGTGGCATACACGGACGCGGACAGGACGAGCAGGATGCTCGTCGAGCACGTCCCCTCGTTGTTTTAACGGATGCGCCGTCGTACCGCTTAGGATGATGTCCTACGTGTAGCGCTTGCAGAACGTTTTTGCTTGCACCATTTTCGACGATGCATCACATGTGTGTCTTGGGTGTTGTTAGATCTGGAGATCGGACAGTGCATTCTAGACCTTCCAATCAATCCTCTATCAATTGAGGGCCCAATACGTCTCCGATCATTGTGAAAATTCTACCCTAGGGGTTTTGGACCCTTCTGGATCTATTGGTGTAGTCATAATTTTCATCTGAGTACTCTCTAATCCTGAATTAAGGGTTCTATTATTACTTTATTTTTACTTTTTTTTATCATCAAAATAAATTACAGTAAACTACAAATTACATAAACCAGTATTAAACATCTATAGAAAGTATTCCCACCTAGCTGATTGGAGAAAAAACCTTGGTTATATGCCCAATTTAAAAAGAATACCTTGTTGATGAAGATATGGCCTGAGATCCACCTTTCTTGCAAATCCCGTTGTTTGAACCGTTGGATCTTGAAATTGCCTTTGCGGTTTTGTAGAATAGATATGGTGGGAAGTTTTGGATGGTGTAATTGATGAAATTAGATCTGAAACAAAGTGCCTAATTGATTTTAGGTCTCTTGTTCCAATCTAAAAAGAAAAAGAAATTGAAAAGAGAGATATCTCTTGGAAATTTTGGGTTTTGGGGGAGGGATCTATGTCTAATTTTTCAGGGAGATGAAGAAAATTTTGTGGGGATTTTATGAGCATTTTTGGAGGGTTTTTGGGGTTGTATTTATAGGCATTTTGGTCTTTTTTTCATGATTATAATATTTAATTTTTTATTATTAAATGGCATGAAAGTCTCCCATGCTCCATTTTTCTTCCCCAAGACATGCTGGTGTTTGTTGACCCATGACTTCACGTGGGCTGCTCATAATTTCATTTTTGGGTCCCTTGTGGGCCCCATGTGGTGTCAAAAGACTGTTTTGCCATTTATGTATAAAATTTTGGGTTTTATTCCCATGATCTCAGATTTGAGTGTACCTAGTGGCCTTGGATTCGTATTTCTTAGTACATTCTAAATTTTGATGTCTCATATTTTTATTTTTCGGAGATTTTGATTTTTGGGTAAAACTACTATTTTACCCTTTTATCAAAGAAATGAAGAAACTTAAGGATTTCTCATCCGAATCTAGATTTTGTCTTGCTTACATTTATTTTGAAGGATTTGCTAAGTTCAATTTCAATTTTACATGTCTTATTATTTTATTACACTTTTATAAAAACTATATTCTAAATAACCCTAATATTTCAGCCTGAAATATCTGAAACTCAAACTTTATTGATTTTCTCAATCAATTACAAAAATTGGGGTTATTACAGGCGTCACCTTCTAGGAGTTGGTTCCCTTTCTAGGATAATATTGGAATCCTAAGTTTATGTGGTGGAAAAGGTTAGAAAATGAATTAGGAAAGTGGTGGTTTTCTCTCTTGATGGATTCCTTAATGCATGATCATCTTACATTTTACAATACTCTGTTAAAATCCCTTAAAATCACACTTGTATATATAGGATATTTGCTTATTTTGATGCTCCAATCATGTGGCTCTATGTGGCATTCATCTATGGCTTGATGACTCACTTTGATGGTTCATTCCTTGGTGGCTTAAGTGGCTTCAATCTTTAACTTCAAGGCTTGTGTAGCTTGGCTTCCTTAGGTTTCCACGTTGGACTAGGAAATCTCATGTATGGGTCCAATGCTCATGCAAAGTGGTGGAAAAGCATGACTTTAGTACTGATCATTTTAATCACCTTTATTTTCTTCCAATATCTTTTAGGGGCTCTGCCCCCACATCCCCAGCAGAGGCATGTCGTCCTTTGCATCATCAGCAAGCTAACTGCCTAGCTCAACCCTCAAAAAGCTCTACGAAGGGCAATATAAACCATTGGATCATCTTCTCACTTCCTACAAAAGAGTAAAAAATCTAATTAAATCCAAAAAAAAATATGATGGTTCACATACTTGCTTTGGATTGACTTCTGAACCTACTAAATATCAAACTCTTGAATCATTAGGTTAGAAATGCATATGATAGAAATTTTCAAAAAAACCCTACAAATAACACTATATTTTGTAACAATGGGCTACTAAATGGGTACTTTTTATTCATAAATGAACACTTTTCAGGATCTATAAGGAAAAGATGAAAGTTTTTAATGATCAAAATATTTTTAGAAAATCCTTTACTCCATCCTAAAAGGTACTCCTTTATAACTCTAAGCTTCATCTCTGCCTTAGGAAGCATAGAACTCAAATGGACTACTCCTTATATTGTTAAAGAGGTACTTTCATATGGGATCATCAAGATTGAAGATACTAAGATTGGTCACACTTTCAAAGCTAATGCATAACATTTAAAGCTATACCTAGAGTTTGTTAATCCAAAAGGTGAAACTATAACTTTGAAGGATCTTGTATACCAAAATTGAGTGGGTTCTCGCCTAGAAGCATCTAGCTGAAGACGTTAAACATTGGCTCATAGGAGGCAAACTAGCATTTTCTAATGTTTGTGCTACCTACATCTATCCATCATCCTTCTTTTTTTCTCTCAATGTCTCATAAACACTTAGCTTATCTTTCAAACATTGAGGACAATGTTTCTCTTAAGTTAGAGGGTGTAGAATTCTAGCAAATTCTTGTCATTTTATAGTTATTTTTAGAAAAAAAAAAAAAGAAGAAGAAGAAATTTTGAAAATCTTTTTGAATTTCAAGGTCAATTACAATACTATGATGGGAATTGGATTTCCAAATTTCAGTGCTTTCTCATTACTTTAGCTTATTAATAGAATAATGCATGATTACTTTCTTCTTTTACTCATTTTCTAAAGTGTTTCATGACAACTAATCTCAGATAATCTCATGCCCATAGCCATATTACTTAGTTTAGATTAATAAGTGGTTATTACTTCAAAACCCTAAAGAAAACAAGCAGAGACCTATAAACCATGTGATTAGTTGAGCCATTCATTTTTTTGAGTGTTGCACATAAATTTCATAATTTTCTTCATCATTAATTCTAGTATTATTCAATATGGTCAATTACCTAGAGTAATTACTAAGTATTATCCTTAATCTACTAGATGTGTGTTGAAACTAATAGAAAATTTTAAACCTAAGAAATGATTTAGGCCATCCTTGTTGAAACTCAAAGCCAAAATCCTACGCAATGATATTTTCACCACTAGTTAACCTTTTTGAGCCTTTTATATAAGTCATTTTTCTTGTGAACCTAACTACCTACACCCATATTAACCAAATATTAAACATCCATTACCTATTTTCTTCAAAAATAAGTTAGAGATGGCTAAAGAAATATATTTAAATTGCAATTCAATAAAGAAGTGAATATCAAGAAAACAAAGTTCTTTAGAGACATTCAAAGAAGTCCAAAAGATGCAAAAGAAAGAAGAAAAAGAAAAGAATAGAACAGTGCAAAAGAAAGTTCACTTCAGCACAATGAAGAAGAATTGTCAATCTTTAATAGAAGACCCTACTAATATTTTGAGACTTTGATTACCTATCTATTCTTTTCATCTCCCTATCTACTTAGGCTATATATGATCTTGATGGGGAAGTAAATAGATAAAAATTAGGATGAGATATTCCTTAACTTTCCCTTAGTAATCACACCAATTTCCAAAGGGATCAAAATAATTCCTCCGTACATTCCTTCTTTTAGATGGCATGTGAGTTATTAGAATTCTAAAACTCCACTCATGTAATTGAGAGACACTTTTGACCCTTTCTCTAAGATTTTTTTATTCTTGAGTGTACATTTAAACTGTTAGAATTGAGCTCAAAACATATTTTTGATAGAATTATGAGTCATAATCTACTTACAAGTTAATAGTTATTTATATGTTGACTATACATACTCTGCACTATGAGATACAAGTTTAAATGAATACCTTTAGCATATGAGTAGGGTTGTGAGAATTTCATTTATTCTTATTAGCTTGCTAAAGTTATTGAAGCCTAATGGATGACAAATCTTTAAGATAAACTTGGGAATTGTCCTTTTTTGAATTTTGTGGGTAGATTCACTACAAACCCTCACAAGACATAACTAGTCCAGTAAGGGTAACCTAGGGGTTCAAGGGCTTCTTGTGTAGGTTAAATACAACCATAAGTACCTATGAAAAAGAAAAATTTTCAATAAAATGGTTTACACATTTTTTACTAGAGAATAGTAAAATGTTGGTCGAAGGATGTGTTCAGTGCTTAATTTTGTATCTAAAAACACTACATTTTGTATTAACTTAGTTCATGAGATTGATCATTTTTACACTCATATAATTAATTTACACTAAACTAATTATCTCCATCTAATCAAAATCCAGTGTATTTTTAGAGTTACATCATTATCTGAAGGCAATTATGTTTAAAACCAATGGTAAAATAATACTAATTAGGATTTTTCTATGTTTTAGAGGTTATATATTAATATCCAAGTGGAGAGATCAAGCTTAAACATAGATGGATAGTTTAAATTGATTTTATTTTGATGAATTAGATCAATTTAAGAAGTAGAAGCCCATGAGTTTGATGATCAATTCATCTATTCCACCACTAAGCCCATGTAAGCAGAGCTCACTCACGCTATGGTATCAAAGTGGAAGACCATAAATGGGTCCCAGGCATATGATAGTGCGTACACTGTCCCTGGTGCGGCCTTCGGGTGCGCGTGTGACATGGGGCACGGGTCCTGGCTCGACCAGGATGCACGGGGTGCCATGGAAGCTGAGATGCGCCATGCTACACCAAAGGTGTGTCCGTGCGATGCCATCCAGGATACGCGTCATAGCGTGTCACTTGAGCATGCATGTGCGCATACAAAATGCAGTCCCTGGAATGGCCTTTGGGCGTGCACGCATGTGAGGTGGTTGCGGTTCAACTAGGATGCACGGGTGTCCTGGGAACTGGGACATGCGGACCTAATGAGACTTTAAAGTTAGGATCAGAGGACAATTTACAGAGTGTAACTATTGAATAGTAGGTCCATATCATAGGATCTAGCCTGACAATGAATTAGGCAAGGACCCATGGACCCTAAAAGGCAAATCTAGCAATCTAATTTCTAGATAGATTGAAATTGATAAAAGACTCCTTGTTTCCATTCATATCCAGGAGTTTATAAATGAGACCCAGGGATGGGTTGAGTGATGAAGGAACGCGACTCCAGGAGACTTCAAGGTAGGTGTTCTATCGCTACTAAACTTTTTAAAAGAACCCATGATTGTTTTGAGAATGCATGTTTTATGTTTGAGTTATATGACTTGTTTAGTATGACTTAATTTTATAAATGAATTCAGCATGCAAATGACAAATACATTATGCATAGACATGCTTTGCAAACAATTACATATATTGCATGATTTGTGAGCATTGAGTTTTTGTAAAAATTGCATGTCCTTGAGGGTTACCAAAAGACGTTGGAGTGCCCAAAAGATGCTAGGTAGGCAGTTGTGAGGGCCAGGCAGTTGTGAGGGACCCAAAGAGGACAGGTTTTGAAAAAGAGGTTTTTTCTTATTTGATCGTATGTGATTTGGGCTAGTAAGCTCATGGCTGCTATGCCGAGAGGTCTGGGTTGGCCTCCTAGCCTCTACCACTATTAGGTGGAATGGGTACCACGCCGAAAAAGGGCATGTCCCTACGTCGACTGCATGTGGTACAGGGGGCTACCACTGGTGTCACGACACTGGGTCAATGTGTCATATGCCCCGTGGAGGCTATGACCGAGTGTCCCCAGGTACCCAGGGACCACACGGCAGCGAGGTCGTGGGCATAGTTGGGCCATATGGCATGACATGAGGTTGGTCGACCATACCATATATACATGAGTTCGATTCAGTGGAGCATCTTATGTATATCATTATGTTTATGATATATATATGATACTTTCGACTTGGATTATGCTATTTTTTAAGTCGTCAGTATTCCAATTTGACACTGGTTTTTAATATCGATATTGAACATGATTGTTCGAACATGCACATGTTTTAAAGAGCATATGATTTTAAATGTAGCATGCATTGTAAAACTAGTAGTGATAGACTCCTACTGAGTATAGTATATACTCACCCAATCCTTAACATTTTTCAGGATAGCTCCATTCACGAGTAGAAGATGCCTCAGGAAATGTTAGTGCTACGAGCAAGAAAAATCAAAAGGAGACAATTACACATGTAAGTAAACACTCTACCCTTTGGGCATGTATTTGTATTTATTTACAGTTGGGCTGTGAGTTGTGACTGGATAGACCTGGGAAAAACATTTATGATTTCTGAAGTTTTTCAAAAACTACTTTGATTGTTGTGAAAGCAAATGACATTTGGGGTTTTCAAAATGAGTTTAAAACAAAAGATTTTCCACTACATTGCATTGTTTTCATAAACTGGTTTACAAATAGGGATGCATCCTGCCTTAGGAATTAGATATTGCATTTAAAAATGCATGGGAAAACCCGGGTCGTCATACTACAGGCTGGCCATTCCCCTCTCTTCTTTCACCCCTTTCTTCCTCTAGTCGCACCAGAACAGTGGACTTTTGCCTTCTTCGAGTTTTCGGCGACAAAGGGAGCCTCATCACGGAAAAAGGGGCACCATTGCCGGCTGCCCAGGTAAGTCCCATCTCCCTCTCTTCATTTTCCCCTCTTCCTAGCCCAGAACCCTACCAAATCTGGCATTCTTCTGGCCAAAAATGCCGGAAGAAGGTTGTTCCAAAACCCTTAAACCAGAGGCATCCCAAGGACGGCACGCTTCACGCGTGCCTAGGACAGGTTCCAAGCATGTGACAGTGCATGCATGGTTCCTGGTGCAGCCTTCGGGTGCGCTCGACGTGGGGCATAGGTCCTGGCTCAACCGGGACGCACGGGGCATTTCGGGAGCTGAGACGCACACACCTGGCGCTGAGGACGCGCTCGCACGACGCTCTCTAGAACACACACTGTAGTGCATAGCTCGGGCATGCGCACGCACACGTGAGGCTATCACAGTTCGACCGGGACGCACGGGCGTCTTGAGAACCATGACGGTAGGGCCGCATAGATGAATATGGTTTATCCGTAATTTCAACACAGACTCAAGTAGCCTAAACAGCATGGGATCTTATGAATCCATAGAATCAACTATGGCCAGACCTCAAGAATAAATCTAAGAGAGGCCTTAGGGTTAGAAATCATGATTAGATTTCATGTTTAAATGATATACAGGACCCATAAAGGTACTCTAGGACTCATCTGCAAGAGGGGCACGAGCTAAGTGATGACAATCGAGGTAGGTTGTCTAGTGCTGCTATGTTTTTCCAAATATACTTAATTCGTAGGTTGTCTAATGCTGCTATGCTTTTTCAAATATACTTGATTTGTAGGTCGTCTGATCCTACTCTATTTTCAAAATACATTCCAAACTTTCATAGTTACATGCTTTTATTACTATATTGAGCATGTGTTTTAAACCATGTTGTTCTCATACAAGTATGAGAGACCTGCTTTCATGACTTATATATATATATATATATATACATATATATTTGAAAAATCTTGCATTGAATGAAGAATGCTGTTGAGACGTAATGTTTTTATACGAGTTACAGATTCATGACATTTTATGCAATACTTGCATACATTGAAAATAAATCCATAAATTGCATGATTTATGTTGATTTGAGATTGGGACTATGTATGTTTTTGGGCTATTGAGCCTGATGGGCACTATTCTAAGTAGGTAGATCACCGAATGAGGCAACCTGCGTAGGGATAGCGGGTAGATCGCCGAATGAGGCAACCTGCATAGGGAATAAAACCCTGAGTTCCAAGTGGGCAGATCGCCAAAGGAGGCAGCCTACAGTAGGAATAAAACCTTGAGTTCCAAGTGGGTAGATCACCAAAAGAGGCAGCCTGCGGTGGGAACAAAACCTCGAGTCCCAAGTGGGCAGATCGCCAAAAGAGGCAGCCTGCGGAGGAGCATAGTGGCCCTATGATTACAGTGTGATTGATATGCATATAGCATTGAGATGGTCGTATACGAGTACTCGTGACTAATTGGTATGACATGTACGCCGAGAGACTCATGTGCATGATACTAGCATATGTTTGCGTAATGACTATTTTAAGATTTTCATAATGATTATTATATTTGACTCGTGGATTTGTCGTATATGCTGAGATTATATTACTTGGATCTATGGATTTCTATTTTATGATTTGCAATCGAATCCATATCATTGAACACTAGATTTCAATAAAGGATTTCCATGGTTAAACTCGCATCAATAAACTTACTTTGTATTTACATGTTCTATTTAGTAAAATCCGTGCCATTGATCTTGGATCATGGCCCAGATGACATCAAATTGAAAAACAGAACCGATGGATGTGTTTAGAAGGTCCCAATAGCCTATGAAACATGATCATAATAGAAATTTGGTATCTATAGGTCAATCAAATAAAGAAAAATAGTAAGAGCGAAATTCAGCCCTTAAAACGGGCTGAAAGCTTTAAACTTCAATTATGATCTCAATTGAAATCCAAATTGAGATCAGAAAGTTTTTATAGATTCCTTGTGATAATTAGAATGTACTAAAACAATAAAATTTTAATTTTAAATCATTAAATTTTTTGTAATTAAGTGGATATGTATACTAACATCCTTGATCTACAAGATCTAGGATGATCAAATCAATTAAAATTGGTTGGATGATGATATAATAATGTAATAAGATACATAAGTGGGTTATATGTAATTGAATAGGCATATCTTGATAGATCTAGCCTTAAAAGTCATGAAATCTATAAAAATCAAGGGAAATCTCCTTGATCAAGGTCATCAAGGATAATTTTATAGAATAAATGAGTTTTGATGAATATAATAAGTTAATATTATATCAATTAATGGAATGGATGATGAGGATTTGGGCTAGATCAAGATCAAAGCTCTTAAACGGAATAAAGTAACTTAAGATCTCCTTGATCAGGTAGATCAAGGAAGATCAAATCAAGGGATGGGATACACCAATGATTTAACAATGAACTTATATCAATAATAAATGTTGGATCTAAAATAAAATGAAGGATCAAGATTTTAAACCCTAAAAAGATGAAAAATGAATATGGATCAATTAAGACCGTTGGATCATGATAGCATGATAGATTTCTATTTGAATTATTGAACATTATGAAAATTGTCTTTCATTGCTTAGTTGAGTTAATTATAGAATTATTTATTTAATTATTTATTTATGCTTTAATCCTTAAGTAATGGAAATTTCATTGAAATTGTAATTAAATGAAATTAGAATGAAAGGACATTTACATGGAATGTATGACATGGACTTAATGATAGTAAGGACCATAGTTA
Organism: Warburgia ugandensis; assembly: GCA_035236585.1. Taxonomy (NCBI): domain Eukaryota; kingdom Viridiplantae; phylum Streptophyta; class Magnoliopsida; order Canellales; family Canellaceae; genus Warburgia; species Warburgia ugandensis. The sequence goes on from CP141128.1 coordinate 28,398,920, forward strand.
GTAGGATAATATAACGAATATAAATTCCTTGGTCCAAATTAGGAACATAATAAAACTCCATGAATGACATTTTAGTTCATGAATTTAATTAAAATCAATTAGAAAGAGTACTTAGGATTAAATGCTCATAAGAACCTTATGAAAGGTTGAGCTAGGGTCATTCTAGTGGATGATGGACATAATGGTTAAGGGGGTTCTCTAATAGAGCCTTGCTCTTCCCCCACCTTCCTTTGACGTTGTGAGGTCTAAACGCCTCCTTACATGAGGATTGAAGTAACCATTTTGTGTTCAAGCGTTCAACTAGTAAGCCTTAGCCAATTTGACATAAGAGGAGCTTCTAGACTTAGGATTAAATAATCTATCCTCAACCAATGAAACATTAATTGGTTGAGTAATAATGATAAGAGCATAAAATGTAGTAAATCATCCAATCCTAATAAAAATTGTAATCAAGATAAGGATGATCAGACAAGATCCACAAGATCTTGAATGTTAAAAAACAATAAGAATACTAATGTAGCATTGTATTATGTATGTATATGTAGAAATTATGTATGGGTATGTAGAAGAACATAGATAGAGAATCCAAACCCTTGATCAAATTTGATTCAAGGAAAATAAGGATATCCCTCATAGTGATACATACTAGTATAGATGAATAACTTGATATGTATGGTATGACAAATGTATGACTACAGACTAGGATGAGCAATATGGAGGAATATCACGTGGGATATACGAATCAAGATCGGATACCACTTTGAGGTAGGTGGATATACAAAGATGTATTAGAGACTCATGTGTATACATACATGATTTTTTGTCTAGAATTATAGACCTTCATAATATAATTATGCTTAGTACCTTAGCATAGTCATGATTCAAAACACATGATCCAAACAATTGATCCAAAAACATATGATCCAACACATGTGATTCAACTAAGTGATCTAACCAAATGATCAAACTGAGCGATCCAACCTCATAATCTAATCTAATTGATCTAATCTGATGATCAAGTCTAATGAGGTGAAAGTAATGAGATATGGAGACTAAGGAAACCCTAAGAATAGGGTATGTATAATATTTTAGCCTTAGTTAAATAGACACATCGTCTGATATGTACAATGTATTTTCTATACAAGTATGGAAGCTTGTGATTTTGTTTTACACAGAGATAGAGACTGGGGATGCTATGTTAGGGAAGTTATGAGGGTTTTGCCACCTGCTTCCTAAAACTTATATGATGGATGCCATGCCCAAAGAGAGGCTAAATGTTGGGTGGGGCAATAATGGGGAGGCCCCACTATGACAGCCATGGTCCACCCCATGAGGACATGGAGTTGATATTCCACAGTTGGTATTAATGGAGGATTGCAATCATTCAGGCCGCTGTACGGATTGAGACTAACGCATAGTAGTCCTAATGTATTTTGCATTATGATGCACATATGATGGGCATAATGTAATGCCATGGCATGATGAGATGCCAATACATGAGTTCCTGGAAATCCCCTTATAAAGATTGGCTGGATGCTGATTTCCTAAGTGGAAGTATAGCTAGAGGAAGGAACAAGTTTTGAGCAATCTTCACTATATTAACTAATTTGTCATATACTATATAAATAATGTATATACTCTATATGGAGAATACTCATGAATAGATAACCATGATGAAATAAAGACTGAGGCATGTATTCTTATATTGATGAAGTAGTATGTTTTTATATTCCCTACCAAGCATAGCTTGCAGTGGTATTGTAAATATTTCTATGTTTACAATACCCCAGATACAGAGGAGGGTTAGAAGCTCAAGACTGTAGAAGACTTATGATGATGTTGATGAATAATCAATCAAGATACATCCTCTTGAAGACATGTATTTTATTTGAGGGAATTGTATTGTATTAAGAGCTTTTAATGTATGGTGAGGTTTGCAAATTTTGGATTATGTAATTTGGACAGGTATTGTACTGATACCGGGCTATACTGTGAACCATTGAATGGATTCTGAAAGTTTAATAAAATTATATTCCTTCAATGGAATTTTATTTTGTACATAAATTGTACTTATGTTATGTATGAAGTGGTGACTTGGGTTTTCAAAACAAGTTTTAAAAGAAAAGAACTTTTGTTGTTTTTTTTTTGTGAAAATTTTTCACTAAGGGGATGCCCTTGCCTTTGAAAAAATGTATTACAAAATGTATTTCAAAAACCCGGGTCATCACAAGTAGTATCAGAGCCATTCATCTAATCACAGTACAGTACCCTTATGTCCAATATGAAGATGACAATCCATTTGAGGATGAGAAATAGTGAGTGGATAAGAAATAGGAAATTATTCAATGAGAATGAGTTATGGAATCAACTCTTTAGTTAAGAATAAGTATAAAAGGAGTTGACTCGTTAGTGAAGGATGAGTATAGGAAGATTAGCCTCATTTGTTGAGGAGTAAGCAAAGAGTTGACTCATTTGTGAAGAAAGAGTTAACTCATTAGTGAAGGATGAGTATGGAAAGAGTTAAACTCATTAGTTGAGAGTTAGTGTAATGAAGGAATAATATAGTAGAAGTAAGTATTACTTAGTGAAAGGACTAGAAATACTACTTAGTAAGTAAGAATTCCAATAGAGGGAATAATAAGATACAGAAATCAATAAGGAAACCATTACAATAGATGTAAGGTATGATGTTCAGGTCTAACCTAAAGTCCTAAGTAAACATACATATGTATAAACAAAGTACACCAATACTAGTATGTATATAACCATTATTAAGTGAAGTATGTATATAACCATTACTAAGTGAAGAAATGGAGATAAAGAGAAAGAAGTGATAAATTGGAAAATATGATCAAAAAACTCCAACCTTATAGAAAAGGTGAAATAGATACCTATGAGAAATAGGGGCTAAAGAGGAAACTTTAGAATTATTATAAAAATCAAAATTTATAATAAATATATAAAGAAATATAAATGTAGGAATTAGAATTGCTACATATATAGTATTATGGAAATTAGTTATAAGGAAGTAATCATCAAAATAGTGAGGATATGGCTTGAAAGAAATTTAAGGAGGGAGGTGAGAAATTTCAAAATTTGTAAATGAGAATAGCTTGAAATAAATATGACTAAGGAGTTAAGCAAGTATTTTCTCTCCAAAATTAGTAAAGCAAAGGGTTTAATAAAGAGATGATAAAATTTTAGAACATGAAGAGATGATCTTTGAAATTAGAATAAAATAAAAAGGAAGAAGAGAGTTAGATATGTTGAAAGGAAAAAATATGATCCCAAACTTATTAAGAAAGACAATTAAACCAAGAGGATATATGGTTAACAAAGAAATTATAGCCCTATATATGGTACAACAAATATGAAATCACCAAGTTAGAAATTATATTGGTATGATAAATCAATTATGAAAATTAGAACAAAAGGATTAGAGAAATATTGATATGATAACATTGGTAATATTGAAAATAATTTTGGGACTATCGTAAAGGGAAGTACATTTGGTATAGATGATGAAATGGTCATGGAACATGAAAACAAAGAGAAATATTGATTTGGAAAATATAGTTATTGATTATCATGAAGAGTAGTACATCTTATTGATAATGGCAAATGAAAAGCTATATATAAATAGAGATATTAATTCCACTTGCATGATAGAGTGATCATATTGAAAGATTTAAGAAATATAGTAAGGGGAAATATATTTTGGAGGAAAGGTGAAATAAAACATGAGAAACAAAAACAAATATTGGCTGTTAAATTTAAGTTTAAAGATGATTGTGAATGAGTTATGAATCCAAATTGTTGGAGAAATAAGTGGTTAGAATGTTTAAGATAGTTTGAAGATTTTCAATCTTACATGAGATTAAATGAGAAAATATCTATAATAGTTGAGGAAAAGAACGTCAAATTATTTGAATTAGTTGAAAGAACAAGTTTTAAGGATGTGGAGTGATTATAGAAAGTTACAATAGGAAAATAACAATTTCTTTGGGAAAAGAAAAGGGAAGAATCAATGTAAGGATGCATTGAACATAAATGATGTTGAGGAAATTAAGTATCCTTTTTTTCTCTATAAGGATGAGCATTTTCAAATTTATTATTATTAATTGGGAATTGGAAATGCAACATCAAAGTATAGAATCAAAACAAATTTTAAGTTCTATGAGTTGGATAAATGATGTTCATAAATTTGAGGAGAATGAAATATATTAGATGAAGTGATAATGATATATGGAAATGAATTTAAGGAAATCAAGAGCATTTATGGAATATATGTTAGACACTTACAAAACTTGTCAATTATCTTATTACATGTTGATTGAAGAAAGCAAAGTTTAGGGTTATATAAATTTTAAAGATAGCATGGAATTTGACCCCAACAAAGGTGGAATATGAGATCAAAATATGAAATGACAATGACAATTAGAGAAATATATCTCTTATTGATTTTATAACATAAGGACATTATTTTAGTGAAATCTTGCCATTGGTTACATAAATCCTAAATGAGTTGATAATAGATTATTGAGAATTGAAGAATAGATGATAAATTATGGATTTTGTAAAGACTTGAGAAGGGATGATTACAAAGTCAATATGGACTCTTTTAATTGGAATTATCAAGAATATTGCAAATAAAGGGTTAGTATGATATGATAAAGGTTATGAGGTATGCTTGAAAGAAGCATGAGGAAATGCAAAATCTAGAAATTTTGAAGCCTATGACATAGAAATATATATATATATATATATATGAAAGGAAAAGAGATAAGTATTATCATAGGTTGTAAGAATGTTTAGAATATTGTTTTGAATATGAGAAAGAGATAACAAAAGAGGATCAGGAATATATATGTAGCTTTAAATGACACTATCTTGGAAGGAAAAATGCAGAAAGTCAAGTATTATGAATAACATGGCATACAAAGGGTGTTACAAAAATAATGGATGGGATGAGAATGAGGAAAGAATCATTACAAGCTTACTATTCTTCAATGACAGAATTTGAAAAGAAATTTATCAATAAAAGGAAATGGTAAAGAAGTATGAATTGTAAAGTAGAAATGAAGTAATCACTTCCAAATAATGGAAGAACAAGGAAAGAAATAATTACTTCCATATATTGGAAGATTGTTACAAAGAACAATAGTTAAAGTTATAGAATCCAATCAATATGTTATTGTAGATAGTTTAAGGACTATACATAGTACGAAAGCTATGTCAAAACTTTATATGTTGAAAAAGAATGAGGATGAGCAATAGAAGATAAAATGGAAAATTTTCAAGTATGGAAAGATTGATGAAAGTGAGGAGTAGAAATTTAGTCAAGTAGAAGGTTTGAAACCAAAGGATAACTCAGTTAAGAGTTATTAATCCTTTTGGAAAGTCTGGCAAAAATCAGCTCAAGTGAATAATGCATAAATAAGGTTAGTCATGTGGGAGCATTTTAATAGCAATCAGCCATATAATTTATACCTTTGAGAAGAAGGTAGTATGATAAAGGAATGAAAGGAAATAGGATTTCCATAAGTGGCAAGGCCACATGTGTAAGGCTATGAAAGAATTATGAAAACTCCTAAGTGAGTTGATATACAAATTTTGAGGACAAAATTTTTGTAAGGGGGGTAGATTGTAACACCCCTAATTTTTGGTAAGAAAATTAAATAAATATTGAAATTGAGAATTTCAATGAAAATCAGGCTGGAATATTAGGGTTACTAAAAATGCATTTCTCATAGAAGTGAAATCAAGGTATAAGACCTGTATAATTGAAAACATATTCGATGAACCCTTTGAAATGACTGTAAGCACGACAATTTCTAAATACGAATGAAAAATCTGTATTTTTCTCCATTTTTATGAACAAAATGGTAAAATGGTAATTTTACCCATAGCCAAGGCCTAAGATATGAAAATTTAGAATGTACTCAGAAATACGAGTCCAATGCCAGTAAGTACGCCCAATTCTGAGTTCATGGGAGTAAACCCTAATTTTTATACATAAAAGGCAAAATGGTCTTTTTACACATGTGGGGCCCATAAGGGGTCCAACGTTTAGAAAACAACCCATCATTAGTCAAATCACTACCACCTACTAGTGGAGAAGGAGGTGGTAGTGAGAATCTTGAGACAATTAAATAACCAAAAGAAATCAAAGTAATTATTTCAAGTAATCATGGAAAATTCAAAACACCTTTATAAATAGCTCATAAAAATCTCAAAATTTCTCCTAATGTTCCTCACAAGGTACCCTAGTATGCTCCAAAATCTCAGCTTCAGAAACAGCTCCGAACTTCCCCAATTCCTTTTTCTTTTTCTCCTCCTCTCTTAAACTCTGTGTGCGTGTCCACAGACGCACCAGGCACTCCAAACTTAGTGGACCCATTTGACGTGTGTCCAAGGACGCGTCATCCCCGATGAGACTGGGTTTTCGCCTGGGAACCCTATTTCAATTAGGCATCAAAACAAAGTCGTTGAAACCAAATCTCCACCATTGGATATGTTTGGGAAAGGGTGATATACAAAAGCCCTTTAGTCCCATGATGATCCACCTCCTGGATCTTGGAAAAAATCAAAACGAAATCCAACCCAGTAATGTTTACCGTCTCCAAGAGTTTCTTCACAAAATTTTGGCTAATATTGCAAGTGAATGGAGATCTTACACCATTGGAGGTCTTCAGCATCGGTGTACTTCAAAACCCCCATGGTCCCCCCCATTCTCTAGCAACGACGAAGGAATACTTACAGACTGTATGTATTTCTAGCAAAGTTGGGGTTTCTCATTTCTCTAGCATTTTTCTCCTTCTCCGGTGACCTTCTCCTCCTCAAAATGGCATAGGTAGGTGCACATGTCCTCCCACTTTCCATTACGGCCATTCTATATGGTGTTTTTTGGCAAGAATGGGATCTCCCTGCCGTTGATCCATTGGAGACGATGGATCCAACTTGGATGGTTGAGATCCCATCCATCCACAGTTTAAATGTAACTTCTGAGCTGTTGGAAGATTTTTGAGGACCCCAAAACCCCAGCAGATGGGATCTAGTCCCTTGAAAGTCATGGACGGAAGAGATCTAGCCATGGGCAATCCGACGATCTAGATCTGGAAGTCTCGCCCATAGCCAGTCACCTCCATCCGACGACCTGCTACAGACAGTAAAGGGCACAGGCCGTTGAACCTCCCGCACCTGTAGCCCAGATCTAATCTGGGCCGCCCATTTTGTTAATTGAAAACTTAGATCTCCAATTAAGAGCTTGATATAGTTCAGATTTTAGATTTGAAACTTTCTATGGATTCCTTATCTCTTCTAGAATCCACTAAACTTATTAGATCCCTATTTTAAATTGTATTTACATGTTCTATTTAGTAAAATCCGTGCCATTGATTTTAGATCATGGCTTAGATGACCTCAAATTGAAAATCAGAATCAATGGATGCGTTTAGATGGTCCCAAAAGCCTAAGAAACATGATCATAGTAGAAAATTGGTGTCTATGGATTAATCAAATAAAGAAAAATAGTAAGAGTGAAATTCAGCCCTTAAAACGGGCTGAAAGCTTTAAACTTCAATTATAATCTCAATTGAAATCCAAATTGAGATAAAAAAAGTTTTTATAGATTCCTTGTGATAATTAGAACGTACTGAAGCAATAAAATTGTAATTTTAATTCATTAAATTTTTTGTAATTAAGTAGATAAGTATACTAACATCCTTGATCTACAAGATCTAGGATGATTAGATCAATCAGAATTGGTTGGATGATGATATAATAATGTAATACGATACATAAGTTAGTTATATGTAATTGAATAGGCATATCTTGATAGATCTAGCCTTAAAAGTCAAGAAATCTATAAAAATCAAGGGAAATCTCCTTGATCAAGGTGATCAAGGATAATTTTATAGAATAAATGAGTTTTGATGAATATAATCAGTTAATATTATATGAATTTACAGAATAGATGATGAGGATTTGGGCTAGATCAAGATCTATGCTCTTAAATGGAATAAAGTAACTTAAGATCTCCTTGATCGGGTAGATCAAGGAAGATCAAATCAAGGGATGGGATACACCAATGATTTAACAATGAACTTATATCAATAATAAATGTTGGATCTAAAATAAAATCAAGGATCAATATTTTAAACCCTAAAAAGATGAAAAATGAATATGGATCAATTAAGACCGTTGGATCATGATAGCGTGATAAATTTCTACTTGAATTATTGAACATTATGAAAATTGTCTTTCATTGCTTAGTTGAGTTACCTATAGAATTATTTATTTAATTGTTTATTTATCCTTTTTATGCTTTATATTTATGCTTTAATGCTTAAATAATGAAAATTTCATTGAAATTGTAATTAAATGAAATTAGAAAGAAAGGACATTTACATCTAATGTATGACATGGACTTAATGATAGCAAGGATCATAGTTAGTAGGATAATATAAGGAATATAAATTCCTTGGTCCAAATTAGGAACATAATAAAACTCCATGAATGACATTTTAGTTCATGGATTTAATTAAAATCAATTAGAAAGAGTATTGAGGATTAAATGCTCATAAGAACCTTATGAAAGGTTGAGCTAAGGTCATTCTAGTGGATGATGGACATAATGGTTAAAGGGGTTTTCTAATAGAGCCTTGCTCTTCCCCCACCTTCCGTTGACGTTTGTGAGGTCCAAACGCCTCCTTACATGAGGATTGAAGTAACCATTTTGTGTTCAACCATTTAACTAGTAAGTCTTAGCCAATCTGACATATGAGGAGCTTTTAGACTTAGGATAAAATAAGCTACCCTCTACCAATGAAACATTAATTGGTTGAGTAATAATAATAAGAGCATAAAATGTAGTAAATCATCTAATCCTAATAAAAATTGTAATCAAGATAAGGATGTTCAAACAAGATCCACAGGATCTTGAATGATCAAAAACAATAAGAATACTAATGTAACATTGTATTACGTATGTACATGTAGAAATTATGTATGGGTATGTAGAAGAACATAGATAGAGAATCCAAACCCTTGATCAAATCTGATTCAAGGAAAATAAGGATATCCCTCATAGTAATACATACTAGTATAGATGAATAACTTGATACGTATGGGATGACAGATGTATGACTATAGACTAGGATGAGCAATATGGAGGAATATCACTTGGGATATATGAATCAAGACCGGATACCACTTTGAGGTAGGTGGATATACAAAGATGTATTAAAGACTCATGTGTATACATACATGATATTCTGTCTAGAATTATAGACCTTTATGATATAATTATGCTTAGTACCTTAGCATAGTCATGATCCAAACAAGTGATCCAAAAACATATGATCCAACACATGTGATCGACTAAGTGATCTAACGAAATGATCAAACTGAGCTATCCAACCTCATAATCTAATCCAATTGATTTAATCTAATGATCAAGTCTAACGAGGTGAAAGTAATGAGACATGGAGACTAAGGAAACCCTAAGAATAGGGTATGTAAAATATTCCAACCTTAGTTAAATAGATACATCGTTTGATATGTATAATGTATTTTCTATACAAGTATGGAGGCTTGTGATTTTCGTTAGAACTTGTTTTAGAAAACCCAAGTCATCACTTCATACATAACATATGTAGAATTTTTCTACAAGTATTAAATTCCAACATCCATTCAGTGGTTCACAATATAGCACAAATCCATTACAATTCTTGTTCAAATTACATAATCCAAAACTCAAAGCTCACCATACAATGAAACTCCCATTACAATACAATACTCTCAAACAAAACAAAATACATGTCTTCAAGGTGTATACCTTGATGATTATTCTCTTCAAGTCTTCTACAATCTTGAGCTCCTAACTCTTTCTCTATATCTGAGATATTGTAAACATTGAAACATTTACAATATCTCAGCAAGCTATGCTTGATAGGAGATTTAAGAAGCATAATAATTGATAGTATAATTCTAATACTTCATAATCCCATTATTCATAAGCATACTCATGTATCTAACTCTTTACTTTGTAATATATGTACATCCTTATACATACATACTATACATGGATTAATCCTTCAAATTTATGAAAGTAGTTAAATATCAATCCCAACTAAGCTGGTCAATTCTTTCCACTATGAGAAATTAGTATTTTAGCTAGTCCTATACAGGGAATTTCCCTTCTTGGGAAATACTGGTAATATATAATTACCAGAAATTTCATCATGCCAAAACATAAGGCATTTGACTATGCCTATCTCATATACATCATAGTGAAAAATAATCAAAGGACTACCATGCTGCAGTCTGATCCGTACTAGCGTGCTCAGATAACTACCCTGTTCACCACTGACACCACGATGGAAAATATTGTGTCACTGCCTATATGTGGAGACAAGACTTTCACAGTGGTGGCCTTCCCATAATTGCCTCACCTATAGGGCAAGGTATCTTCAAATTATCAAATTTCAAGAAGCGGGTGCCCAAACCCTCATAACTCCCTTAGCATAGCATCCTTAGGCTTATGCCTATCTAAAACAAAACCACAAGACTCCATGCTTGTATGTAAAATAGGTTTTATACATATCAGACAATCTATTTGTTTGCTTAGGGCTGGAATATCTTCTAGTTCCATATTCACTTACAGTCTAGTCCAATTCTTACTTAACCATTTCATATGTGTTTGGTTGGATCACAAGGGTTTCAGGGGAATTAATATAAGTATTAACATTACACTTATCAACATAAGGTTATGTGTTCAACAGTACATCCCATGAAGATGCATTCATAAAATCCTCCTACCTTCAAGTAGTGATCCATCTCTTCAAATCCTCCATAATCCTGACTAGTGTATGAAATCTATAAATCCATACATACTCTCAATACATATACAATCAAAATAATCCTATCTATATTCTTTGTCTAATCTCATCCTTTGATATAAGTATCTAGATCTTTTGTCCTATCATGATCTATCTTCCTCCTATAGTGTCTATCCTATTGATTAATACATCTGATGATTAGAATGATCTTCTAATCTTTCATATATAAGTATTTTCTATTCTAAATCTTTGTGTATTCCTTTCTTTGATCATGATCTTTCATAAATCCTTTAATCAACAATTTATACATGTCAATAAAGATCAAGAACTTAGATCTTCTATCATCTAGTTCTCCTTTGATCTAAGTTTAGTTGTTTGATCATCACTAAGGTGGATTATCTTCGTTCTCTTCCTTGAATGATATTTGATCAAGGGTTCAGATCTTTTATTTGATCTAAGATCTTCTATTATATTTGATCTACAATGCAAACAATATATATATATGTATATATCATCATCAAGAAGTATTTATTTCTTTTTATTGCTCTTAATCATTTAAGATCCAATAGATCTTGTTTGATCATCTTTATCTTACTTACATTTTTTATTGGGGTTAGATAATTTGCTAACATTTTTTCCTCTTATTGTTATTATTCAACCAGTTAATGCTTTACTGGTTGAAGATAACTTATTTCAGCCTAAGTCTAGACTCCGCCTCTTATTTCTAATTGGCTAAGCCTTTCTAACTGAATGGGTGAACACAAAATGGTTACTTCAATCCTCATGTAAGGAGGCATTTAGATCTCACAAACATCAACCGAAGGTTGGGTAAGAGGGAGACTCTATTAGAAAACCCCCTTAACCACCATGTTCAACATTCACTAGAGTGACCTTAGCTCAACCTTTCATAAGGTTCCTATGAGCATATTAACCCTAATTACTCTTTCTAATTGGTTTTAATTAATTCCATGAACAATTAAAATGCCATTCATGGGGTTTATTATTCTACTAGTTTAGGCAAAGGATTTGATAATCATTCATCATCATCATCATCATCAAGACCTTATCCCAATTAGGGGTCGGCCACATGAATCTTATTCCTCCATTCCGCTCTACTAAATACCATGGCTTCATTTAGTCCCAAAGTTTTTAAATCTTTTCTCACTACTTCTATCCACGTTCTTTTGGGCCTTCCCCTTGCCCTTTTAGAACCTTCAACTTATATTGTCTCACTCCTTCTAACTGGTGCCGTTGTTGGCCTCCTTTGAACATGTCCAAACCATCTAAGTCTAATCTCCCTCATCTTGTTACCTATTTGTACTATCCCTAAATTTCCTTTAATATTTTCATTTCTAATTCTATCCTTTCTTGTCTTACCACTCATCCATCTCAACATCCTCATTTCTGCGACACAGCCTATGAGTATGATGTTCCTTACCATAGAGCATGGCTGGCCTTATAGCCATCCTATAGAATTTTTCCTTTAGTTTGAGTGGCACCCGCCGATCACATAAAACACCCGATGCACATCTCCATTCGTTCCAACCCGCTTGGATTCTCTGGGTAACCTCCCTCTCAATCTCTCCACTCTCATGGATCAATGATCCTAAGTATCGGAAGTGGTCTCTCATGGGGACCTCTTGGTTATCAATCTTGACTGGTGCTCCACTCCTACTCTCCTTACTAAAATTACATTCCATATATTCTGTCTTAGTTCGGCTAATTTTAAATCCTTCTGATTCTAATGCTTCTCTCCATAACTCTAGCTTTATGTTTACACCCTCCTTTGTCTCATCAAGTAGGACTATATCGTCTGCAAATAGCATGCACCAGGGAATCTCCTCATGTAGATGTTTTGTTAACTCATCCATAACTAATGTGAAAAGGTATGGACTCAATGCCGATCCTTGATGCAATTCGACAGTGACAGGAAAATCCCCAGTCTTAACATTTGTTACTGCTCCCTCATACATATCTTTAATTATGTCTATATACCCCTGAGAAACCCCTTTAACACCCAACACCCACCATATTAACTCTAGGGACTCTATCATAAGCTTTCTCTAAGTCAATAAAGACCATGTGCAGGTCTTTTCTCCTCTCCCTATATTTCTCTACTAATTGTCTTAGTAAGAAAATAGCTTCCATGGTAGACCTCCCAGGCATGAAACCAAACTGATTGTCCGATACACTTGTTTCATATCGTAACCTCTTCTCAATCACTCTTTTAAAAAGTTTCATGGTGTTTCCAATAAGTTTGATCCCTCGATAATTAGTGTAGCTCTGAATGTCTCCTTTATTCTTATAGATTGGTACAATAGAGCTTTTCCTCCACTCATCAGGCATTTTCTTTGATTTTATAATGTTATTAAACAACTTGGTCAACCAAACTACCCCAATATCTCCCATATCTTCCAAACCTCTATTGGTATACCATCAGGCCCCATGGCCTTTCCTAATTTCATCTTTCTCAAGGCCTCTTTTACTTCAAGCATTCTAATCCTACATTCATATCTATAATATCCAGTGTTATTTAGATTTATAGTATTTTGAATCCCTATACTCTCAGGGCCATTGTCATTTAACAATTTTTGAAAGTATATTTCCCACCTTTGTTTGATCTCATCATCTTTGACTAATATCCTTTGATCATCACTTCTAATGTACCTAAAATGCTCTAAGTCCTTACCCTTCTGTTCTCTTACTTTTGCAAGTTTAAACACATCTTTCTCACCTTCTCTTGTTCCTAGTCTATTATAGAGCTCATCATATGCTTTAAGTTTAGCCTCACTTACTATTCTCTTAGCAACGTTTTTAGCATTCTTATATTGTTCATAGTTTTCATTATTTCTAATCTTTTTCCATGCTTTAAAATGCATTCATTTTTCTTTAATAGCTTTTTGCACTGTTTCATTCCACCACCATGTTTCCTTTGTTAATAGCCTTTTACCTTTAGATACTCCTAAGACATCTTTTGCCACCTTCTTAATGGACTCAGCCATATTAGTCCACATAGTATTTACTTCTATTTCATAGTTCCAATTTCCTTCTACCATCAACTTATTTTTGAATGAGGTTATTTTCTCTCCTTTTAAGTTCCACCACTTAGTTTTTGGATGTGTATTAAGTTCAGTTCTTTTACTACATCTTTTGATATGAATATCCATAACCATTAACCTATGTTGTGAGGTTAATCATTATATTGTCTTATTAACTATAGCCCTTACTAATTAAGTCCAAGTGAAATAATTCATTCTTATTTGTGTCATGAAACTCTACTTTCTCATTAGATTCCATTTTTGGTGTTTTATGCTCTTTATCTCATAACTACTTTAACAATTAAATCTACTAATAAAATTTAACCATAAATGAATTATAACATTAAAGCATAAAACTACATAATTGAACAACCTAATGATAATGGCACAAGGTACTTAAAATTACACTAGCATGATTTCTAACTAATGTACTTTATCTAATAAACTCAAATGAAACTATCATGGACCTAAGGTACCATCCCATACTATAGTCTAATCTAACATGAAATCCTAGCATGGTTCTAAGTTACAATTGCATGAAATCCTACCAACATGGTCCTAAGTTACAATTCATCATTCATGAATAATTTTATGGATATTTGAAATGAAGTTATACTAAAATAATCTATCATGGATCCTATATTCATGAAATAAATCAAATGAAATCAATGCATAACTGAAGCTAACCCATTTCTCATTATTAAAGCTTTTACTTATGATCCAACCATTAGATCTTAGGTCTTTTCCTTTTAAATCAAGGGTTTTAAATAAATTTTAGGACTTTTGCTCCATTAAGGTCCAAGATTATATTCCTTTGTTTATAGTCATATTCATTCCATGATTTCAATGGATTCCATCATAATATCATTCATTCAATCCACCCTAAGGATCTGATCATACTTGATCTCATTGATCAAGTGGGAACCTTTGTATTTTTAGGGTTTTTCTACCATAAAGGGTAGATCCTTTCATTTATCTTAGATCTGTCCAAATAAATCATGGATATCACTTGATTTCAACATTATATTATCAATAAATTAGATCCCCAAGATCAGATCATCTCAGATCATGAAAATAAGAAACTTAATTCTTGAAAACAAAAAGTTTCTGGAATGTTTTTATCCATATTTTGGTTTCAGAAGAAAATAGAAGTTATAAGCTTTACATAGCTTCTTTCCTTAGAATTTAGATGACTCTGCAATTGAACTTTGAAGTTTGTAATTGTTCCTAGGGTCCGAATTTCATCTGGGCCCAATGGCATAGACAACCCAAATTTGATCGAGCAGAGTGATTGGTGCATGCCCATCATCGGGACATGCGCATAATACGCTCCCCCAATGATCGACGCTGTTGTGAGGTCGTCCTGTTGAGACAACATTGCACGCGGTGCGTGCGCTGAAACACTGATGCAGGGCATGTTTCCATGCCGCATTTCGTAGCACATCTAAGATCCAATCTGATTTGGGAGATTGGATAGTATGTTTTGGACCGTCCAATAAATCCCTTTACAATTAAGTGATCAAAACTTAGTAAAAATTCTTGACATTTCTACCCTAGGGGTTTTGGACACTTTCGGATCAATTGGATAGCCCAGATTTTTCATCTAAGCCCTCCATTATCCAGAATTGAAGGGTTCTAGTCCTTACTTTATTTTTATAAATTTTAACCTAAAACTAATTACAGAAAAATAAAATTTACATAAAACAACATGAAATAAGTTTAAGAAGTGGTTCCACCTACTTGGTTGGAGAAACAACACAGTTTTGAAGTCCAATTTGAAATAAATACCCTTTGATGATAAAATAGCCCAATAGTCCCTTGTTTTGTGATTTCTCATTGATTGCACCATTGGATCTTGAAATTGATTTGGTGATTTTGTAGATAAGGCAGTCTAGGATTGTATGGATGGTGGGATTTGTGAGATCTAACTTGGAACAGAGTGCCTAATTGCATTTAGGTCTCTTGTTCCAATTAGAGAGAGGAGAGAGAAAGTGCAAGAAGGGAAATTTTTGGGAGTTTTGAAATTTTGGGAAGCAATCTAGATCTAGTTTTTCAAAGTAAGTAAGATGATTTTGTGGAAATTTTAATAAACATTTTTTGAGGGGTATTTATAAGTGTTTTGCATTTTTCATAATTACATGTAATAATTATGTTTTAGTTCTTTTAAATATTAAATTAACATTAGATCCTCCACTACCACCTCCTTCTCCACTAGTAGTTGGTAGTGGTTTGACCACTCATTACATGTTTTCAGAGCATTGGATTCGTTTGTGGGCCCCACGGGGTGTGAAAGGACCATTTTGCTCTTTTATGGAGAAAAATCCATTTTATTCTCCTAAACTCGAAATTGAGTGTACTTAGTGGCGTTGGAATCGTATTTCCGATTACATAATGTCTTAGATCTCAGTTATGGGTAAAATTACCATTTTACCCTTTTATTCATAAAATAAAGAAAATTAGGGATTTTTCATTTTAACTCAGAATTGAACGTACTCAGTGTCATTTCGATCAATTTTTTGAGTACATTCATAATTTCCAAGTTTTAAATCATGCTTTAATCTCTATAAAAAGAGAATTTCCAATAACCTAATATTTCAACCCAAAATTTTTGAAAACTCAAACTTTATTGATTTTCTCAATCAATTTATAAAAATTGGGGTTATTACAATCTTCCCCCCATACAATAATTTTGTCCTTGAAATTTGAAATACAGTAACTTAATCAAATAG
Organism: Warburgia ugandensis; assembly: GCA_035236585.1. Lineage (NCBI taxonomy): Eukaryota > Viridiplantae > Streptophyta > Magnoliopsida > Canellales > Canellaceae > Warburgia > Warburgia ugandensis. The sequence goes on from CP141128.1 coordinate 28,415,528, forward strand.
ACTAGGGTGTATCTTCCTCATTTCTACTTCTATTTTTGACATGGCTTCCTCAAGAGAGTGATGTTGCCACAAGACTTTGACTAAGGGAATGGTTTTGGTCCCTAACTTATGTTCCTTGCGGTCCAAGATATGTATCGCCTTCTCTTCAAAGGTTAGGTCTGGCTTTAGCTCATCTGGCACCCTTTGAAGTACATGCGTGTCATCTTGTAGGTATTTTTGTAGCATAGATACGTGAAAGATACTGTGTCTTTCTAAGAGTTGGGGTTGTAAGGATAATTTGTAAGCCACTAGACCAACTCTTTCTAAGATTTCAAATGAGCCAATGAATCTAGGACTAAGTTTTCCTTTGCCTCCAAACCTCATTACTCCTTTGACTGGTGATACTTTCAAAAATACATGCTCTCCCACATCAAATTCCAAGTTTGTACATCTTTTATCTGTGTAACTCTTCTACCAACTGTGTGTTGTTAAGAACCTCGTCTGTATCAATCTAGCCTTGTCTATACACTGTTCCATTAGTTCGGACTTTATTAGCTTTCTTTCTCCAACTTCACTCCAACAGGTTGGTAACCGACATGGCTGTCCATACGATACTTCATATGGTGCCATACTAATACTTGCTTGAAAACTGTTATTATATGTGAATTCTACTAACGGAAGGTGTTCATCCCAATTCTCTTTCCAATCTAATGCACATGCTCTCAACATATCTTCTAAAGTCTGAATAGTCCTTTTTGATTGACCATCTATTTGGGGGTGAAATGTTGTACTAAATTTAAGGGAGGTTGCCAAGGCATGTTGTACACTCTTTCAACATCTTAAAGTAAATCTTCCATCCCTGTCAAAGATGATGGATAGTGGAATCCCATGAAGACTTACTATTTCTTTGATGTATAACTTAACTCGACTATCAACTGACTGGTTCAGCCTAATTGGAAGGAAATGTGTTGACTTTGTTAACCTATCCACAACCACCCAAATCATGTCATGACCTGCTCAGGTCCTTGGCAATCCTGCTCCAAAATCCATAGTGATGTTGTCCCATTTCCATTCTAGAAGTTCCAATGTTTGTAATATTTTAGCTAGTCTTTGGGGTTCAACTTTTTCTTGTTGACAATTTAAACATTTAGCCACAAATTCCCCTATTTCTCTTTCATGCCTTCCGGCCAAAAGTTTCTTTTCAAAGCCTAATACATCTTTGTACCCCCAGGATGTATGGAAAATTTTGACTAATGGGCTTCTTGTAACAGTTCTTTTCTCAAGTCTGTATTTAAAGGAATACCAATCTCTCCTGAAAATGTATACCCCCATTTGTACCCTTACAAAATCCTTTCTTTTTACACAATTCCTGAGTTAATGTATCTTCTTCTTGGGCTTTAAGGACTCTTTCTACAAAAGCTGATCTAATGGCGATGTTTGTGAGTACAGCTCATGGCTGTCTACGTTCGCTTTTGCAAGATAGTATTGGATGAAAAAATCATAGTCTTTGATATACTCCATCTATCTTCTTTATCTCATGTTCAAGTCAGCCTGAGTGAAGATCTATTTAAGGCTTTTATGATATGTGAATACACTGAATTTTTCTCCATGCAAATAATGTCTCCAAATTTTCAATGCAAAAGCTATAGCTGTCAATTTTAGGTCATGTACTGGGTAATTTATTTCATGTTTCTTCAATTGTCTAGATGCATAAGCAATGACCTTCCCATTTTGCATCAACACACCTCCTAACCCTTTGCCTGAAGCATCACAGTATATTACATATCCCCCACTTCCAGATGACAAAGTCAATACTGGTGTTGTAGTTAACCTCTTCTTTAGCTCTTGAAAACTATTCTCACATTCTTCTATCCAAGTGAATTATACCCCTTTTCTAGTCAATGAAGTCAAAGGAAGTGTTATACGAGAAAATCCTTGAATGAATCTACGGTAGTATCCTGCCAGTCCAAGAAAACTACATATTTCTGTTACTGTTTTAGGTTTCTCCCATTTCATTACTGCTTCAACCTTGGTGGGGTCCACTTCTACTCCATTCTTAGAAATTACATGACCCAAGAAATTGACCTTCACTAACTAGAATTCCACTTACTAAATTTATCAAATAGTTTGTGTTCTGAGGGTATTTAGTACAATTCGTAAGTGTTCTTGATGTTCCTTGATACTGGTATATTAGATAATCATCAATAAATACAATCACAAATTTATCCAAAAATTCCTTGAAGATTTTGTTCATCAGATCCATAAACACTGCTGGTGCATTGGTTAGCCCAAAAGACATGACTAGGAACTCATAATGCCCTTTCCGAGTTCTAAATGCTGACTTGGGTATGTCTTCATACTTAATACGCAATTGATGATATCTTGATCTAAGGTCAATTTTGGAAAAGACCTTAGCAGATTGGAGTTAATCAAAGAGATCATCAATCGAGTTAAGGGATACTTATTTTTCACTGTAACACTATTCAACATTCTATAATCAATGCACAATCTCATAGACCCATCATTCTTCTTCACAAATATTACTAGTGCTCCCCATGGTGAACTACTTAGTCTAACAAACCCTTTGTTTAACAATTCCTGTAACTGACCTTTCAACTCTTTCAACTTTGCTGGGGCTATCCTATAAGGTGCTTTAGAAATTGGAGTTGTACCAGGAATTACTTCAATGGTAAACTCAATTTCTCTATGTGGGGGTAATCCTGGTAGTTCTTTCGGGAAAACATCTTAGAATTCCCTGGCTACTTCAATTTCTATTATCCTGGGCTGTTCAACATCTAAAGAAATTACTGTTGCTAGAAATGCCTAACACCCTTTGGACATATGTTTGACTACCTTCATAGCTGAGATAATGGATTTGTTTGAGTCATTATGTTTCCCGTATAGTATTAGTACTTCCTCACCCGGTACATTAAATGTGATTTTCTTCTTATGATAGTCCATAACTACCCAGTATTTTACTAACCAGTCCATACCCAGTATGATGTCAAAGTCCACCATGTTCAGTAAAATGAGGTCTATGTCCATTCTTTTGCCCAATACTTCTACAAGTAATTTATGCAAGTATTCTAGTAATTTAACTATTTTTCTAACTAGAATTGTTACATCTAAATTAAATCCCAAGCTTTTCACTAACAATTGTATACTAAATGCAAATGCGCAAGCTATAAAGGAATGTGTAGATCCAGAATCAAACAGTATAGTTGTCAGCTATAAGTAATGTACCTTCAATCACAGCATTAGATGGTCCAGCCTAGCCATCAGTGATGGCAAAGACCCTCCCTTGGTGGTGAGGGGCAATTTTTGGTTTTGCCTCCTTAATCGTCAGTGGTTTGGGATAGTAGGTGGCACTTGATCAGAAATCGTTGTGGTTGCTGTTGTCCACATCTAGGGAAAATATTGCCTTGGTGAAATTTTCTGCATCTTGGACATAGTCGTCTATTTTGCCCTGGTGCATTGTTCCTTTAATTTCTTTTGGGCTTAAAATTGTTCCAAGGTCTTTTATTCTTCTGGAAGGGCTTTGGGTTATTGTTTCCTCCTCCACTAAACTTGGTGGTTTGACTCTTCTTGTATTCTTCTCCAAACTTGGAAGCCATTTCCACACATTCTATCAAGGTCGTGGGTTTAGTACCAAGTACCTTTATTTTCAGCCCTAGGTGCAGCCCTTCAATGAATCAATTCACTATGTGTGTTTCAATGTTACACACATGAGTCACAAATCTCCTTAACTACGAGAACTTGTTATCATACTCTACCACTGACATGTTCCCTTGTCATAGTTCTAGAAACTCTATCAGCTTTATTTCTTGTACATGAGAAGGAAAATATTTGTGGTTAAAGACTTCCTTAAATTCCTCCCACGTAGTATCTTTAGAATTTGAGAAGAAGGTGTTGTTAGCTGATCTCCACCAAAATGCAGCTTCTTGTTTTGATAGATAGGTGGAAAATTTCACCTTCAATTCTGGAGGAGTACGTAGTGCACTGAAAGTCCTTTCTACTTCATACATCCATTCCTCAGCCTTCTTAGCTTCACCCTTGCCATTATACACCGTAGACATCGTTTGAAATCTCTCCATCATTTTGTCAACTTTTTCTGGTGCTATTGGACACTTTCTAACTTCCTCACTTGGTAAAAGGAAAGATTGCCCTGTACTAGTGTGGGAGTAGCTGATATTGTTGTTGGTGTATTATGTCTCACTTCAGGCTGAGCCTGAGCCTGTGTACTTGGTATCTCTACAGGAGGTGATAAACTTTGGGTTTGTTGAATGTAAGGAAGAAGGTTCCTTAATACCCTTGTTACAATCTCTTCCACATTATTCATGGTTAATCTCTCCGTATTATCTTCTGGAGTATTTTGAGTTGTCTGCCTTGTGACTCTCTTTGGTGGCATCTGCTCATAAACCAAAATTTCTATTAGTATTCTATACAACTATTCCTATCTTAATCTAAAATTGGATTATCATCTCTCCTTTGGACATATTTGTACTATACTGTGACTGGATGAATGGCTCTGATACCAACTATGATGACCTGGGTTTTTGTAACACATTTTGTAATACATTTTCAAAGGCAGGGCCCTTAGTAGTACAAATTTTCATAAAACAAAGCAGTGAAAATTATTTTCTTTAGAACTTGTCTTGGAAAACCCAAGTCATCACTTCATACATAACATAAGTAGAATTTTTGCACAAGATAAAATTCCAATGAAGGAATATATTTTTATTAAGTTTCAAAATCCATATAGTGGTTCACAGTACAACCTAAATCCATTACAATACTTGTCCAAATTACATAATTCAAAACTCAAAGCTCACCATACAATGAAACTTTCATTACAATACAATACTCTCAAACAAAACAAAATACATGTATTCAAGGGGTATACCTTGATGATTATTCTCTTCAAGTCTTCTACAGTCTTGAGCTCCTAACTCTCCTTCTCTGTATCTGAGATATTGTAAACATTGAAACATTTATAATATCTCAGCAAGCTATGCTTGGTAGGGGATTCAAGAAGCATAATAATTGCTAGTATAATTCTAATACTTCATAATCCCATTATTCATAAACATATTCATGTATCTAACTCTTTACTTTGTAATGTATGTACTATCCTAATACATACATACTGTACATGGATAAATCCATCAAATTTATGAAAGTAGTCAAATATCATTCTAAACTAAGCTTATCAATTCCTTCCACTATGAGAAATTAGTATTTCAGCAAGTCCTATACTAGAAATTTCCCTTCTTGTGAAATACTAGTAATATACAATTACCTACCATTTTATCATGCCAAAACATAAGGCATTTCACTATGCCTATCTCAGATGCATCATAGTGCAAAATAATCAAAGGACTACCATGCTGCATTCTATTCCGTACTAGTGGGCTCAGATAACTGCCCTATTCACCACGAATATTGCTGTGGACAATATTGTGTCACTGCCTATATGGGGAGACAGGACTTTTATAGTGATGGCCTTCCCATAACTACCCCACCCTACTTTTAGCCTCTTATAGGGCAAGGTATCTTCAAATCATCAAATTTTGGGAAGAGGGTGGCCAAACCCTCATAAGTCCCCTAGTATAGCATCCCCAGGTTTATGCTTGTCTAAAACAAAACCACAAGCCTCCATGCTCATATGTAAAATAGGTTTCATATGTATTAGACAATTTATTTATTTACTTAGGGCTGGAATATCTTCTAGTTCTATATTCACTTAGAGTCTAGACCTCAATCCCATGTAGATGCATTCATAAAATCCTCCTAGTCTTTCATATCGAAGTATTTTCTATTCTAAGTCTCTGTGTATTCCTTTCTTTGATCTTGATCTTTCATAGATCCTTTGATCAACAATTTATGCTTGTTGATAAAGATCAAGAACTTAGATCTTCTATCATCTAGTTCTCCTTTGATCTAAGTTGAGTTGTTTGATCATCCCTAAGGAGGATGATCTTGGTTCTCTTCCTTGAATCATATTTGATCAAGGGTTCAGATCTTCTATTTGATCTAAGATCTTCTATTCTATTTGATCTATGATGCAAACAATATATATGTATATATCATCATCAAGAAGTATTTATTTCTTTTTATTGTTCTTGATCATTCAAGATCCAATAGATCTTGTTTGATCATCTTTATCTTACTTACATTTTTTATTAGGGTTAGATAATTTACTAACATTTTATGCTCTTATTGTTATTATTCAACCAGTTAATGCCTTACTAGTTGAAGATAACTTATTTCAGCCTAAGTCTAGACTGCACCTCTTATTTCTAATTGGCTAAGGCTTACTAGCTGAATGGGTGAACAAAAAATGGTTACTTCAATCCTCATGTAAGGAGGCATTTAGACCTCACAAATGTCAACAGAAGATAGGGGAAGAGCGAAACTCTATTAGAAAACCCCCTTAAGTACCATGTTTAACATTCACTAGAGTGACCTTAGCTCAACCTTCCATAAGGTTCCTATGAGCATGTTAACCGTAAGTACTCTTTCTAATTGATTTTAATTAAGTCCATGAACAATTAAAATGTCATTCTTGGGATTTATTATTCGCCTAGTTTGGGCCAAGGATTTGATAATCCTTATATTGTCCTACTAGTTATAGCCCTTACTAATTAAGTCCAAGTCAAATAATTCACTCTTATTTCTGTCATGAAACTCTACTTTCTCATTAGATTACATTTTTGGTTTTTTATGCTCTTTACCTCATAACTACTTTAACAATTAAATCTACTTATAAAATTTAACCATAAATGAATTATAACTTTAAAGCATAAAACTAGATAATTGAACAACCTAATGATAGTGGTACAAGGTACTTAAGATTACACTAGCATGATTTCTAACTAATGTACTTTATCTAAGAAACTCAAATTAAATTATCGTGGACTTAAGGTACCATCTCATACCATAGTCTAATCTAACATGAAATTCTAAAATAGTCCTAAGTTACAATTGCATTAAATCATACCAACATGCTCCTAAGTTACAATTTATCATTCATGAATAATTTTATTGAAATTTGAAATGAAGTTATACTAAAATAATCTATCATGGATCTTATATTCAGGAAATAAATCAAATGAAATCAGTGCATAACTCAAGCTAACCCATTTCTCATTATTAAAGCTTTTACTTATGATCCAACTATTAGAACTTAGGTATTTTCCTTTTAAATCAAGGGTTTTAAATAAATTTTAGGACTTTTACTCCATTAAGGTCCAAGATCATATTCCTTTGTTTTTGGTCATATTCAATCCATGATTTCAATGGATTCCATCATAATATCATTCATTCAATCCATCCTATAGATTTGATCATACTTGATCTCATTTATCAAGTGGATTCCTTTGGTTTTTAGGATTTTTCTACCATAAAGGGTAGATCCTTCAATTTATCTTAGATCTGTCCAAATAAATCATGGATATTACTTGATTTCAACATTATATCATTAGTAAACTGGATCCCTAAGATCTGATCATCTCATATCTTGAAGATCATGAAAATTAGAAACTTAATTCTTGGACAGCTCAGATTAAGGGATCAAAACTTAATAAAAATTCTTAAATTTTCCTCCCTTAGGGGTTTTGGACCCTTCTGGATCGATTAGATAGTCAGATTTTCCATTTGAACCCTCCATCATCTAGAATTGAAAGGTTCTGGTCCTTACTTTATTTTTATAAATTTTAAGCTAAAGAAAATTACAAAAAAATAAAAAATTATAGAAAACAACATGAAATAAGTTTAAGAAGTGGTTCCACCTACCTGATTGGAGAAACAAAATAGTTTTGAAGCCCAATTTGAAATAAATACCCTTCGATGATAAGATAGCCTGGTAGTCTATTGTTTTGTGATGTTCCACTGATTGCACTGTTGGATCTTGAAATTGATTTGAGGGTTTTGTAGATAAGTAGTCTAAGATTGTATGGATGGTAGGATTTGTGAGTTTCAACTTTTAACAGAGTGCCTAATTGAATTTAGGTCTCTTATTCTAATTAGAGAGAGGAGAGATAAAGTGGAAGAAGGGAGATTTTTGGGAATTTTGGGAGGAATCTAAAGCTAGTTTTTCAAAGTAAGCAAGATGATTTTTTGAAAATTTTATTGAACATTTTTGGAGGGGTATTTATAGGTGTTTGTATTTTTCATAATTACATGTAATAATTATGTTTTAATTCTTTTAAATATTAAATTAACATTGGATCCTCCACTACCACCTCCTTCTCCATTGGCAGATGGTAGTGGTTTGACCACTCATTACATGTTTATTGGGCATTGGATTCATTTGTGGGCCCCGCGGGGTGTGAAAGGACCATTTTGCCCTTTTATGGAGAAAAATCCATTTTATTCTCTTGAACTCAAAATTGAGCGTACTTAGTGGCGTTGGAATCATATTTCCAAGTACATTCTAAATAATAATGTCTTAGATCTCAGTTATGGGTAAAGTTACCATTTTACCCTTTTATTCATAAAATGAAGAAAATTAGGGATTTTTCATTTTAATTCAGAATTGAACGTATTGTGTCATTTCGATCAGTTTTTTGAGTACATTCATAGTTTATAATTTTTAAATCATGTTTTAATCTCTATAAAAAGAGAATTTCCAATAATCTAATATTCTAGCCTTAAATTTCTAAAAACTCAAACCTTATTGATTTTCTCAACCAATTTACAAAAATTGGGGTTATTACACCCCTAATTAGTCATCTTGTACAAGGATGGGTCCATACACATGCCTCTACCTCTTTCAAGTTAGGATGGCCCACCCTTGACCTATATTATTACAACCCTTTTTAGTTTAAATGAATTCTGATATAAAATGTATATTCATGGCTTCACTATAATTCACTCAAAATAAAAATAAAACTATCCTAAGTCCACTTCCAAGTCCATTCCAAATTCCTGCACAAAGAAAAATAGAAAGAAGTATCAAAATATTTATGAATAAGGAGGAAAAAAGTACAACTATTCTATACAGAGACCTAAAAATTACTACTAGTGGAAAAGTATTATAATGTAGATCTTAATTAAAACTCTTTTGTGAGTCTTAGAAATGTTGCTAAAAAGTTGATGTGATTTTTAATTTCCACCACAATTGAATGGATCCATTATAGAATAGATGAGGCAAATATGGGTCAACCCCACAAAGACTCTTACATGAGTTTAAATTGACATTTAATCCATTTTACTTTAACCTAGCCAATTAATTAAGGAAAGTTACTAAATAAAACATTTACATTTAAGGAAACAAAAAAAGGAAATAGAATGAAAGAAAATATGGATAAAAAGATATTGTTTCATTAATAGAATGATACAATGAAATTAACACACAACCAATAAAAGAAAAGAAAATAGAACTTCTTCAACTGGGCTTGAATTCTGTTGTAGGGCACTCTTATTGTGTTACTTAATAGGAGTTTGTACTCTTCTTTTCAACCTATAATATAATAATTTGTTTAGGCACATCAAGTGAAGCTAACAAGCAAAGAGGGTAGTCTCCAGACATGTCGCTCTTTCATTGTATTTCATAACCATATGCAATAAGTCCCTTAAGAAAAAAGTAATAAGGCTGCCAAAGAAGGGGATGTCTAGCACTTCTTTATAAAAATCCAACCATTAGAAAGGAACGAAGAAGGGGTAATGGGGAAAGAAATTTATGCTTTTCCATGGCTAAAAACTTCAAGAGGAGGGTAGCCTTCTTGGGAAAAAGCAAGAAGTATGCTCCATGATGCCAAATACACTGAGGGTGGCATTCAGGACTAAAATAAATGAGAGAGAGAGAGAGAGAGAGAGAGAGAGAGAGAGAGAGAGAGAGAGAGAGAGAGAGAGAGAGAGAGAGAGAGAGAGAGAAGCAACCAAAGTGTGGTGCACCCATTGGCTTTGGGTGTCACACTCTAGTTGTGGAATAAGAGAGAAAGTAGAATGCTAGAGTGGAGTGCAACCATTCACTTTGGGCATCCCACTCTAGCAAGGAAGATGGAAAAGGAAAAGAAGGAACTAAGGTGAGGTACACCCATTGGCCTTGGGCCTCCCACCTTAGAGTCGAAGGAAAGGGAGAAATATAATTAAGGTGGAGTACGCTAGTTGGCCTTTGGCTAAACCATTTACTTGTTTATGCACATCAAGTGTAGCTGACAAGCACAGAGGGCAATCTCTTGACATGTGGCTCTTTCATTGTATTTTTTAACCATACCCAATAAGTCCCTTAGGAAAAAAAATACTAAGGTTGCCAAAGAAGGGGATGTTTAGCACTTCCCTATAAAAACCCAACCTTTAGAAAGGAAAGAAGAAGGGGTAATGGAGAAAGAAATGTATGATTTTCCTAGGCTAGAAACACCAAGAAGAGGGTAGATGCGTGTGTGTGTGTGTGTGTGTGTGAGAGAGAGAGAGAGAGAGAGAGAGAGAGAGAGAGAGAGAGAGAGAGAGAGAGAGAGAGAGAGAGAGAGAGAGAGAGAGAGAGAGAGAGAGAGAGAGAGGTGCACCCATTCGCTTTGGGTGTCACACTCTAGTGGAGTGCAACCATTCACCTTGGGCATCCCACTCAAGCAAGGAAGATGGAAAATGGAAAAAAGAAAGGAAAAGAAGGAACTAAGGTGGGGTACACCCATTGGCCTTAGGCCTCCCACTTTAGAGTGGAAGGAAAGGGAGAAATATAACTAAGGTGGAGTACACCAGTTGGCCTTTGGCGTCCCACCTTAATATGGAAGAGAAGAAAAATAAAGTAAAAAATGGAGACCAATGATCCTTGGATTAGGTTTACCAAACCCTTACTTAAGGAGACATGAGGTGTAGTCCTTACCTAGAGATTCTTCTCCTTACCAACTCACACGCGATGCCTCAAAGTAAAGGGATAGATGGTTCAAGGAAATGGTTGAAACTCTTGAAGATATGGACATTTTACTTCTTGGGAGAAATGGTGAGAGTGATCTCTCTCCCTCTATTTCTCCTTGATTTAACTCTATATTCTGGGGATAGTAAGAGATGGTTATCCTCTTCACCTCCCTTACCTCTATTTATGGGTTTTTGGAGTGAAATCCTTAAGTGCTGAAGGGTTGAGATCATGGGAGAAGGATAGAAGAGATGGTTAAGATGAAAGTAAAGTATGGTAGAAAGGATAGAATAGTGGAAGGTGGAGGTGTGTAACTCATGGAGGGAAGGTAAATGCATTGGATTGGAAGGGGATTTGGACTTGTAATGCAAATAAAGATAGAGTGGCAAGATGGGATAGCAAGAAGGAAAGAGATAAGGTGAAATTCTTAGCCTACATGGATGAAAGGTTGGGTAAGGGCCTTTCTTCTTTGAATGGTGTCGATGATAAGATACATATCTTGTGCTAGCATAGGAAGTTTCCTTCCAACTTCCTACCAAAAATCACATGTATTTCTATCATAAAAGGATGCGCCCAACCTCCCTCTTCCCCACACCCCTCGTTTCTTGTACATATTTTGAAATCTTTGTATGGGAAAGTGGGATGGTGGAATAGAGTTGCAGGGCTCTTTATTTGCTTACTATTTAATTTTTGGGTCATCTTTCAACCTAGCTTATGTTATTGCATTGCTTGAAAATTTTCTCATCTTAAAGGATCCAATCATTTCTTCTCATCTGTCAAATCATCATGCCTCAGAGTGGATGGATTGGATTTCGTGAAGATTTTCTTATCCACTCTAAGTCTCATCCTTATTTCTCTCCCAGCCCACCATTTTTATCTCTAGCCAATGGAATTTAATTGAAAAGCACATTTTTGGCCTCGAGAGAACACATTCTGGCACGTAGAAAAATGGTGGGAAGCCCATTAAAAAAATCTCCACCAATTGTGTGTTGTTATGGTTTTCCTTGCAATCTTACTTCTCATTTGTTTGTCTTTGATTGAGTGAACACTCATTGGTTGCTTTAAGATAGCTGTAGGCAAGAGTGCATCTTGGTAATTCTTCCTTAAACACTCTAGGTTAATATTGGCCAAGAATTTCCCATAAACTCTTCCTCTCTTCTACATGTTTTTCTCCTTATTATATCTTCCTTATTTTTCTCATGCACACCATGTGTAAAAAAATGTGTAATACATCACCTTGCATGATGAAACATGTAGCTCATTGGCTAGTCCCTCTCTAACATTAAGTTGGTGGTCCAGCCACACGGGTCTTTCAAGTAGGCCTTGCTGTCTAAGTAGTTCATTTCATAGTACCAACTACACTTGCACTCCATTGTATGTGAATTCATCCTGAAGCTTCCTAAGGTGGTGGATAGCTTCCATGCATGCATGGGATGTCTACTACCCTCTCTTTTGATAAATATAGCCCTCCTAACACCGATAAGGACTGAGGTGGTGCATGGGGTTTCTAAAATGATTGAAGATAATAACAACATCCATTTTGCACTCTGACCTTTTGTCTCCATGACTACATATTTGGCATGTGGATAAGTGACATTGCCTGGATAGTAATCTTATTCTTTTTAGGGTTTTTATTGCCAAAATTACCTATTTTTCTCAATTATACCCTAATCCTACAAAAATGTGAAATAAACCCTAATTAGTAATATTTATATTAAGTAGTAGGGTTAGAAACTGCTAAATATAGAGATATTATATGTCATGTTTCTAAGTATATCAATGACAGAGCAAACACAAGGACCACCTACTCGAGTCCAATGTCGAGAATCTTGGAGGATATTCTTTCTCTCTCTTTTCTTCTTTTTCTTTGTTCATTTTCCATGTTTTCCCCCCTTCAATATCATATGCTTTTAGTTTAGTCAAGTTTGACTAACAAATTTTTTATCCTTGGATCAATATTTTTTCTCCTCCACCCGCTACATACATACATCATATAGGGGAATGCATTTTATCATACAACAACTCACTTTTTCATAGGTGATCATCCATGTAATAAGAGCTATGGCTTGTTAGTTGTCAAATAAGAGTTGCCTGACTTGGTGGATTTACTAGAAAAACTACTAATCATTTACTGGCATGGATCAATAGAAAATACCATTTTGGCACAATATGAGGTAGGGTGGGCATCAAATTACAATGACCTGAGTGGCCAAACTTAACATAATGCTTCATAAAGGAATGAAATTGAGAATTGTGTTATTGTACAACCCTTAGTGTGACAACCCAGGTCTTAGTAGTAAAAAATTTCGCAAAATAAAGCAGCAAAAATTCTTTTCTTTGAAACTTGTTTTGTAAAACCCAAGTCATCACTTCATACATATCATAAGTAGAATTTTGTACAAGATAAAATTTCATTAAAGGAATATACTTTTATTAAATTCTAGAATCCACCAAGTTGTTCACAATACAACCGGAGTATCAATACAATACTTGTCCAAATTACATAATCCAAATTTCAAAGCTCACCATACAATAAAAACTCTCAAAATAATACAATGCTCTCAAATAAAAATACATGTCTTCAAGGGATATACCTTGATTGATAATTCTTTCGAGTCTTCTCAAGTCTTGAGCTCCCAATTATCCTTCTCTATATCTAAGATATTGTAACTTTCAAATATTTACAATATCTCAGCAAGCTATGCTTGGTAGGGGATCCAAGAAGCATAATAATTTGATAGTATAATCGTAATACTTCATAATCCCATTGTTCATAAACATACTCATGGATCAATCTGTGATGACTCGGGTTTTTGTAATACATTTTGTAATGCATTTTTCAAAGGCAGGGCCCTTAATGATAAAAAAAAATTCACAAACAATGTACCAAAAATTCTTTTCTTTTAAATTCGTTTGTAACAAACCCAAGTCTCTCCTCAATGTACATAATACACATAGACATTTTTGTATAAAATAAAATTTTATTGAATACCAGGAATCATCCAGTAGTTCACTCTTACACAACCCCTGTATTATAATTACAATCCGTTGTCCAAATACAATGTAAATTATAAAGTACATAACCAAATTACACAATCTTTAAGGGAAATACTTTGATCAGTCTTGCAGCATCTAAGTCTTCAAGCTTTACTTCCTTAAGCCTCCTTCCCTGTATCTAAGATATTGTAAACATTCAACCATTTACAATATCTCAACAAGCTATGCTTGGTAGTGGGATACAAAAATATACTACTTCACTAATATAAGAATACATACCTCAGTCATTATTCCATCATGGTTATCTACTCATGAGTTATCTCAACATAGAGTATATACGTCATTTATGTAGTATAAATTTGTTAAAATAGTGAAAATTGATCAAAACGTGTTCCTTCCTCTGGCTATACTTCCACTTAGAAGATCAATATTCAGCCAATTCTCATACGGGGATTTTCTTTCCAGGAACTCTAGTAGTGGCATCTCATCATGCCATGGCATTACACTATGCCTATCATATGTGCATCATAATGTAAAATACATCAAGACTACTATGCCGCAATCTAAATCCGTACAGTGCGTCCAGATAACTACATAATCATCCACTAATACCAATTGTGAAAATAACAACTCCATGTCCTCATGGGGGGGAACATGGCTATCATAGTGGTGGCCTTCCCATGATTGCCCCACCTAACATTTAGCCTCTCTTTGGGCATGGTATCCATCATACAAATTTTAGGAAGTGGGTGGCCAAACCCTCTTAACTTCCCTAGCATAGCATCCCCAGTCCTAGTACTGTGTAAAACAAAATAACAAGCCACCGTGCTTGTATGTAAAATACATTGTACATATCAGATAGTGTGTCTATTTAACTAAGGCTGAAATATTTTCTATGCCCTATTCTTAGGGTTTCCTTAGTCTAGACATCTCATTGCTTTCACTTCATTTGATTAGATCATTAGATTGGATCAATTGAATTAGATCATGGGGTTGGTCCACTTAGTTGGATCATGTAGTTGGATCATTATCATGCTAAGGTACCAAATATACTTATATCATGAAGGTCTATAATTCTAGATAGAAGATCATGTATGTATACATATGAATCCTTAATACATTCTTGTACATTCACCTACCTCAAAGTGATATCATGGTCTTGATTCATACATCTCAAGTAGTATTCAGTCCATATTGTCCATCATGGTCTTGATTCATGCATTTGTCAAACCATACATATAAAGTTATTCCTCTATACAAGTATTCTTTCTACATAGTATTTGGGTTATCCTATGAGGGATGCCTAACTTTTCTTGAATCATATATGATCAAGGTTTCAAACCTTCTAAGTTCACAAACAACACTATAAGTAAAATCATAGAACAATACTACAATCTACATTATATTTCTTTTCTTTTGTATGTGATCCTTCAAGATCTCTCTTGGATCTTATTTGATCTTCCTTATCTTATTTACAATTTTTATTAGGATTAGCTAATTTGCTAACCTTTTATGTTCTTATTATTATTACTCAACTAGTTAATGTTTTATTGGTTGAGGATAGCTTATTCCATTCTAAGTCTAGACAACTCTTATGTCAAATTGGCTAAGGCTTACTAGCTGAATGGTTGAACACAAAGTGGTTACTTCAATCCTCATGTAAGGAGGCATTTAGACCTCACAAACATCAACAAAGGTAGGGAAAGAGTGAGGCTCTATTAGAGAACCCCCTTAACTACCATGTTCATCATTCATTAAAGTGACCTTAGCTCAACCTTTCATAAGGTTCCTATGAGCATTTCAACTCCAAGTACTCTTTCTAATTGATTTTAATTAAATCCATGAACATTAAAATGTCATTCATGGAGTTCAATTATTCTCCTAATTTGAGCCAAGGAAATGATATTCTTTATATTATCCTACTAATTATAGCCCTTACTATAATTAAGTCCATGTCATTCATTCCATGTAAATGTCCTTTAATTCTAATTTCATTTAATTACATTTCCAATGTAATTTTCATAACATAAGCATTAAAGCATAAATAAATAAATAAATCTACAATTAAATCTACTAAGTAATAAATGACAATAACATTCAACAATTCATTTGAAAATCCAACATGCCATAACTATTCGTCATGATCCAATGGTCATTATTCATTTTTCATCTCTTTTAGGGTTTATATCTTGATCTTTTCATTTTCCTTTAGATCTAATATGCCTTCTTAATGTAATTTCATCATTAGATGATTGATGCATCTCATCAAATGATCTGATCCTTCTTGATCCAACCGATCAAGAAGATCTCAAGTCATTTTATCCAATTTAAGGGCATAAATCTTAATCTATACCTGTAATAACCCCAATTTTTGTAATTGATTAAGAAAATCAATAAAGTTTGAGTTTCAGATATTTCGGGCTAAAATATTAGGGTTATTTAAAATATACTTTTTATAAAAGTATAAACAAATCATAAGACATGTAAAATTGAAATTAAACTTAGCAAACCCTTCAAAATGACTCTAAGCATGACAAATTCTGAATTTGGATGAGAAATCCTTAAGTTTCCTCATTTCTTGGACAAAAGGGGTAAAATTGTAATTTTACCCAAAAATCAAAATATGAGACATTAAAATTTAGATTGTATTGAGAAATATGAATCCAACACCACTAAGTACACTCAAATCTGAGATCATGCGAATAAAACCCAAAATTTTATGCATAAATGGCAAAACTGTCTTTTTACACCATGTGGGGCCCACATGGGGCCCACAAGGGACCCAACAACCAATTTTATCAGCAGCCCACGTGAATCATGGGTCAACAAACATCAGCTGGTCTTGGGGAAGAAAAATTAGGCATGGGAGCATTGAAGACTTTCATGCCATTTAATAATAAAAAAAATAAAATATTATAATCATGGAAAAAGACCCAAAATGCCTATAAATACAACCCCAAAAATCCTCATAAAATCCCCATGAAATTCTCTTCACTCTCCCTGAAAAATTAGATCTAGATCCCTCCCCAAAAACCCAAAATTTCCAAGAGATAGATCTCTTTTCAACTTGTTTTTCTTTTTAGATTGGAACAAGAGACCTAAAATCAATTAGGCACTCTGTTCCAGATCTAAATTGATCAATTCCACCATTCAAAACTTCCCAACATATCTATTCTACAAAACCCCTAAAGAAATTTCAAGATCCAACGATTCAAACAACGGATATTTGCAAGAAAGGTGGATCTTAGGCCGTATCTACATCAACAAGGTATTTTTTTAAATTGGGCATATAACCGAGGTTTTCTCTCCAATCAAGTATGTGGAAATCCTTTTCACAGATGTTCAGTACTGTTTTATGTAATTTTTATTTTAATGTAATTTATTTTGGTAATAAAAAGGTAAAAATAAAGTAAACAACAGAACCCTTAATTATGGATGATAGAGTGCTCAGATGAAAATTTTGACTATACCAATTGATCCAGAAGGGTCCAAAAACCCTAGGGTAGAATTTTCATAAAAATCAAATACATTTTGGGCCCTCAATTGAAAGAGGATTGATTGGACGGTTCAGAATGGACTGTCCGATCTCTGGATCAAACGGTGCCCAAGACGCACACGTGACGCACTGTCGGAGCGGCACGTGCACTGCGTGTGGAGTGTCATTCCAAGTGACATGACGGCGTGTCCGTCAAATCCACGAGCAGACGTGCCAGACGAAAACCAAGTTCGCGGGCACGCGGAATATGGGTGTTCCGCTCGTCCCGTCCGCATCCATAGACGCCCCTCAAGAGCGCTTCGTCCATTCATCTGAGCGAACGTGCCTGATGACCCGCCTGGTTCATTCTGCCTGGTTCGTTCCACCCGACTAATCTGGGTCGTCCGTTCCTTGGGCCCAGATCAAATCCAGGCCCTAGGAAGGACTGTGAACTTCCAGCTTCAATTTCGGAGTCATCTGAATGCCAAATTGAGATCGAAAAGAATGCCAAATTGAGATCGAAAAGAAGCTATAGAAAAATTGAAATGATAAAATAGACATGTTATTCAATAACAACTTTCTGTATTAAAGAAATAAGTTTCCAATTACCTAGATTTTCAAGATCTGAGATGATCAGATCTTAAAAACATGTTTTAATAATGATATACTACTTAAATAAAGTGAGATCTATGGTTAAATTGGATATATATGAGATATATTAAGGGATCTACCCATTATGGTAGAAAAACCTTAAAAATACAAAGGGACCCACTTGATTAATGAGATCAAGTGTGATCAGACGCTTGGGATGGAAAGAATAAATGTTGATATGATGAAATCCAAGGAAATAGTGGATGGATTGTGACAAAAATAGATCAATATGATCTTTTGACCTTAATAGAGAAAATTCCCTAAATACAACTAAAATCCTTAATCAAAGGAAAAGATCTAAGATCAAATGGTTGGATCATAAGTAAAGGTTTCTAAAAATGTTAATGTAATTAGTTTCATAGCATTTTAAATATGATTATGTGCATGCTAGTATAACATTTAGACTTAGCATGATATGTGATTTCATTGTTATCATAAGGTGTTAGATTGAATTTAAGTACCTTGCCTCATTATCATAGAATGTTAAATTAGGTAGTTTTATGCTTTGAATTTATAATTGATTTATGGTTAAATGTTATTAGTAGATTTACTTGTTATGAGATAAAGAGCATAAAACATAAAAAAATGTATTCTAATGAGAAAGTAGAGTTTCATGACACAAATAAGAATGGAGTACTTTGGACTTAATTAGTAAGGGCTATAGTTAGTAGGACAATATAAGGATTATCAAATCCTTGGCCCAAATTAGGAAAAGAATAATAAACCCCATGAATGACATTATAAATATTCATGGACTTAATTAAAATCCATTAGAAAGAGTACTTAGGGTAAAAATGCTTATAGGAACCTTATGAAAGGTTGAGCTATGGTCATTCTAGTGAATGATGAAGATAGTGGTTAAGGGGGTTATCTAACAGAGCCTCGCTCTTCCCCTACCTTCTGTTGACGTTTGTGAGGTCTAAACGCCTCCTTACATGAGGATTGAAGTAACCACTTTGTGTTCACCCATTCAGCTAGTAAGCCTTAGCCAATTGAAAATAAGAGGAGCAGTCTAGATTTAGGCTTGAATAAGCTACCTTCAACCAGCACGTTAACTGGTTGAATAATAATAATAAGAGCATAAAAGGTTAGTAAATTACCTAACCCTAATATAAATAGTAAGTAAGATAAGGATTATCAAACAAGATTCATTAGATCTTGGATGATCAAGAACAATAAGAATAAGAACACTATATTGTACTTAGTATGCATGTTTATTAGTATACTTGTTATAGTTCATTAGATTAGGTAATCCAAACCCTTGATCAAAGATGATTCAAGGAAGAAAACTAAGATCATCCTCCATAGGGATGATCCAAGAACTGAACTTAGATCAAAGAAGAACTAGATGATAGAAGATCTAGGACATTGATCTTTATCAACATGTGTAGATTGTCAATCAAAGGATCTATGAAAGATCAAGATCAAGGAGATGGACATACAAAGACTTAGAGATAAAAAAATACTTAGATATGAATGATCTAAAAATCATTCTAATCATCAGATCTAGTGATCAATAGGATTGTTCATAATTTATATATTGACAATATGTATGGATGTACAGATTACATACATTAGTCAGGATCATGGAAGATTGGGGAAAAGAGATCAATCCTTAAAGGTAGGAGGATTTGATGAATGCATTTACATGAGATATACATGATTGTACTCATGATCTTATGTTGACAAGAGTAATGATAATACTTGTATTAAATCTCTTGAAAACCTTATGATCCAACCAAACACATATAAGATGGTTAAGGACTAAACTATAAGTGAATAGGGATCTAGGAAATATTTCAGCCCTAAGTAAACAGACATATGGTCTGATATATATGAAATCTATTTTACATACAAGCTTGGAGGCTTGTGAGTTTGTTTTAATAGGCATAAGCCTAGGGGAATGCTATTGCTAGAGGAGTTATGAGGGTTTGGCAACCCGCTCCTTAAAATTTGATGATACGATGATACCTTGCCCAATGAGAGGCTAAAAGTTGGGTGGTGGCAATTATGGGAAGGCCACCACTGTGAAAGTCTTGCCCCCCCCCAATACGAGCAGTGACATAATCTTTTCCACCATGGTATCAGTAGTGAACAGGGCAGTTATCCAAGCGCACTAGTATGGATCAGACTGTAGCATAGCAACCTTTCTGATTATTTTGCACTATGATGCATATGAGAATAGCCATAGTAAAATGCCTTATGTTATAGCATAATGAAATGTTAGGTAATTGTATATTACCAATATTTCCCAAGAAGGGAAATTCCCAGTATAAGATTAGCTGTAATACTAAATTCTCAAAATGAAGAGAATTGATCAACTTAGTTGGGAATGATATTTGACTACTTTCACATATTTAACTGCTTTACCCATAAAGGGTATGTATGTATATAGATATACATAACTTACAAAGTAAAGAGTATGTTTAAGGATAATGAGATTATGAAGTATTGGAATTACATTGTCAATGTTATGTTTCTTTAATCCCTACCAAGCATTGCTTGCTGAGATATTGTACTTGTTGCAATATCTCAAATCCAGGGAAGAAGAGTTAGGAGCTGAAGACTATAGAAGACTTGAAGAGAATAATCTTCAAGGTATACCCTTGAAGACATGTATTTTTCTTTGTTGAGAGTTTTATTGTATGGTGTGCTTGAGTTTTGGATTATATAATTTGGACAAGTATTGTACTAGATTTGGTTGTACTATGAACCACTGGATGGATCCTGGAGTTTAATAAAAGTATATTCCTTCAATGGAATTTTATTTTGTACACAAATTGTACTTATGTTATGTATGAAGTGGTGACTTGGGTTTTCAAAACAAGTTCTAAAGAAAAGAATTTCTACTGCTTTGTTTTGCGAAAAAATTTTACACTCTTAAGGGCACTGCCTTTCAAAATACTTTACAAATCATGTTTCAAAAACCTGGGTCTTTACAATACCAAATCATTATCATCAAGTCCATCAATCCATATGATATTAACTTCATATCATCATCCAAATACATCCATGTTGTCCAATCCTCCTTGATCAACTTGATCAGGGAGATTACCATTCATTTTTATGGATTTTACTACTTTTAAGGCTAGATCTCTTTAGATCTGCCAATTCAATTACATATAACCCATTTATTTAAGTTAGTATATTATTAGATCATCATCCAACATCATTTGAATGGTCTGGTCATCCCATATCTTGTAGATCAAGGATGTTAATACACTTATATACTTAAATTCAGAATTTTTAATGAATTAAACTTATAATTTTAATAGTTTAGTAGGTTATGATCATTAATAGGAATCCAACCCAACTTTCCGATCTCAATTTGGAGTTAAATTGAGATCAGAATTGGGATTTTAAGATTTTAGCCCTTTTTAAGGGCTAATATTTGATCTTACTATTTGTGTTTAATTTCTTGATCTAGAGATATAAAAAAATTTACTATGATCATGACACTTAAATTTTTGAGACCGCCTAAACCCATCTATCGGTTCATATTTGCATTTTAATGTCATATAGATCATGATCCACTACCTTTGGTATGGATTTTACTAATTATCATAAGTTAATACAACTAAAAATGTAGATCTTATGAGTTTAGTAACTTCTACAAGTGACAAGGATTCTACAAAAACTTTCAGATCTAAAATCAGAGCTGAATTGAGCTCTTAATTATAAAAATAAGATTCTAGTTCAAAATTTGGATGGCTCATATCAAATATGGGCTTATTGGTGTGGGGGCGACCAGCTGCCCACCCATTACAAACTATTACAGGTGGTCAACAAAGGTGACCGGTTATAGGCGAGATGGTCCAGATGTGGACCGTCGACTCACCCATGGCCGACTCTCCTCCATCCTTGACTACCTGCAGCCTAGATTTCATCTCCTAGGGTTTTTGGGCATCAGGAATCCATCCAATGGCTCAGAATTTCATCTAAACCGTCCAAGATGGTGGATCTCAACCTTATTGTTGGATCTATCATTCTCCACAAATCAACGGCCAAGGAGATCCTGTGGGTGCTGAAAAACACCAAGGGCATGCCAAAATTGAAAGTAGAGAGTGAGGGGGCCTACTTGTGCTGGTCTGATGAAGGAATTTCATCGGAGGAGGGAGATATTTCCCTGAAAAAAGAGATAAAAACCCTAGACGCCGGCAATACAGTCAATTCTTGATTTTTTCGGTTTCATTGCTGGAGAAGGTCTGGGACTATGGGGCTTTTGAAGATCACCCTGCGCTGAAGATGGAATGAGTACCGTTCTTGACTTTCCTTTTGATTTTTTTGAAGATCCAGCCATTGGATCATCATGAAATCTTAGGGGTTTTGTAGATCTCCTCATTTCGAACAGAGCCACCGGTGGAGATCGGATTCTGAAAAGTGGAATTGGATGGCTAATTGGATTAAGATTTCCTAGGCAAAAACCCTAGTTCATTGAGGATGACGCGTCCCTGGATGCTCCCGATGCAGACATGGGGTCGTTTGTGCGGGTGCGTCTAAGGACACGCCCACAGAGAATAAAAGAGAAAGAGAGAAATAAAGAAGAATTGGGGGAGATGAGGGATGATTCTGGAGTTGGGATTTCGGGGCATTCTAAGGGACCTCATGAAGACATTAGGAGAAATTTTGGGAATTTTATGAGCTATTTATAGAGATTTTTTGAATTTTCCATGATTACTTGTAATTATCATGTTTGATTTATTTTTATTATTAAATTGTCTTTGAATTCCCACTACCTTGCGTTAGGTCGCTAGTCGGCAAGGGTTAAGCTGAAGATGATTTTGTTATTTCTTTTCTACTTGCAAATGAAAGTTTGTAGGGAAGAAATGAAATCATCTTCAGCTTTTTAAAACTATGGCAACCCCAACATGACATGAATTGAAAACTGACATTCCCTCAAGCTAGGGCATTCCTCATAAGCGACGTGTTGCATCAGATCCCGGGTGTGGTGAAAAATAGGCCAAGGTTGCTAGGGCGTTCTCCTAGAAGCGACGCGCTACATCAGATCCTGGGTGTAGTGGAAAGTGGGCAAGGGCTACTAGAGCGTTGCCTCGAAAGTGACCCGCTACATCAGAACCCAGGTGCAGTGAAAAGTGGACATGGGTTCATACCATGGAGGTTGAGAAAGGTGGTAGTAAATAGGGTATCTCTAGAACAGAAGATTCGCATCGCTACATGAAATATAGGGGCACTGAAAGGTAAGAGTTTGGAGTTAGTAAACGCAATGAAACGTAGGAGAGTCAACATTGCTTGTATTCAAGAAACCAAGTGGAAAGGGGCTAAAGCTAGAGAAATAGATGGGTATAAATTATGGTACGTAGGAAAGGAAAATAATAGAAATGGCATAGGAATAATAGTGGATAAGGAATTAAAGGATAAAGTTGTGGATGTTAAAAAATCACTGATAGAATTATAATAATAAAAATGGTTCTAGGAGAGCATATTATAAATGTTATAAGTGCATACGCACCATAAGTAGGGTTACAAGATATAGTCAAGAGACAGTTTTGGGAAGATATGGAGGGAGTCATACAAGAAATTCTCAACACTGAGGGAATATTTATAGGAGCAGACATAAATAGCCATGTAGGAAAAGATAAGGAAGGATATGATAGACTACACAGAGGATATGGCATAGGTGAACGAAATGAGATGGGGGAGAATATCCTAGATTTTGCTTTGTCATATAACCTATCCATTGCAAATACACTCTTTAAGAAGAGGGATGAACACTTAATAACCTTTAAAAGTGGACTTCATAAAAGCCAAATAGACTTTTTTCTACTTAGGAATAATGAACGATCTATATGTAAAGATTGTAAGGTGATACCTAGTGAGAGTTTAACCTCACAACATAGGTTAATGGTTATAGATATCCATATTAAAAGATAGAGTAAAAGAACTGAACTTAATACACATCCAAAAACTAAGTGGTGGAACTTAAAAAGAGAGAAAATAACCTCATTCAAAAATAAGTTGATGGTAGAAGGAAATTGGAACTATGAAACAGAAGTAAATACCATGTGGACTAATATGGCTAAGTCTCCTAAAAAAGTGGCAAAAGATGCCTTAGGACTATCTAAAGGTAAAAGGCTATTAGCAAAGGAAACATGGTGGTAGAGTGAAACAGTGCAAAAAGTTATTAAAGAAAAACAGATGTGTTTTAAGGCTTGGGAGAAGATTAGAAATAATGAAAACTATGAACAATATAAGAATGCTAAAAATGCTGCTAAGAGAATAGTAAGTGAGGCTAAACTTAAAGCATATGATGAGCTCTATAATTAATTAGGAATAAGAGAAGGTGAGAAAGATGTGTTTAAACTTGCAAAAGTATTAGAACAGAAGAGTAAGGACTTAGATCATGTTAGGTGTATTAGAACCGATGATCAAAAGGTATTAGTCAAAGAAGATGAGATCAAACAAAGGTGGGAAACATACTTTCAAAAATTGTTAAGTGACAATGGCTCTGAGAATATAGGGATTGAAAATACTATAAATCTAAATAACATTGGATATTATAGATATGAATGTAGGATTAGAATACTTGAAGTAAAAGAGGACTTGAAAAAGATGAAATCAGGAAAGGCCATAGGGCCTAATGGTGTACCAATAGAGGTTTGAAAGCACATGGGAGATATTGGGGTAGTTTGGTTGACCAAGTTGTTTAACAAGATTATAAAATCAAAGAAAATGCCTGATGAGTGGAGAAAAAGGTCTATTGTACCAATCTATAAGAATAAAGGAGACATTCCGAGCTGCACTAATTATCAAGGGATCAAATTTATGGGCACACCATGAAACTTTTTGAAAGAGTGATTGAGAAGAGGCTACGACATGAAACAAGTGTATAGGAGAATCAGTTTGGTTTCATGCCTGGGACGTCTACCATGGAAGCTATTTTCTTACTAAGACAATTAGTAGAGAAATATGGGGAGGGGAGGAAAGACCTACATATGGTCTTTATCAACTTAGAGGAAGCTTATGATAGAGTCCCTAGAGAGTTAATATGGAGGGTGTTGGGTGGTAAGGGGGTTTCTTAGGGGCATATAAACATAATTAAAGATATGTATGAGGGAGCAGTAACAAATGTTAAGACCACTAGTGGCATGATTGGTGATTTTTCTATTACTATAGGATTGCAACAAGGATCGGCATTGAGTCCATACCTCTTCACATTAGTTATGGATGACTTAACAAAACATTTGCACGAGGAGATTCCTCGGTGCATGCTATTTGCAGATGATATAGTCTTACTTGATGAGACAAGGGAGGGTGTAAACATAAAGCTAGAGTTATGGAGAGAAGCATTAGAATCTAAAGGATTTAAAATTAGCCGAACTAAGACATAATATATGGAATGTAATTTTAGCAAGGAGAGTAGGAGTGGAACACCAGTCAAGATTGATAACCAAAAAGTCCCCGTGAAAGACCTCTTTTGGTACTTAGGATCATTGATCCATGAGAGTGGAGAAATTGAGAGGGAGGTTACCCAGAGAATCCAAGCAGGTTGGAACAAATGGAGATGTGCATCTGGAGTTTTTTGTGATCAGCAGGTGCCACTCAAACTAAAAGGAAAATTCTATAGGATGGTTATAAGTCTGGCCATGCTCTATGGATCAGAGTGTTGGCCAGTTAAGGAATATGATACTCATAGGATGAGCATTGCAGAAATGAGGATGTTGAGATGGATGAGTAGTAAGACAAGAAAGGACAGAATTAGAAATAAAATATTAGAGAAAATTTAGGGGTAGCACCAATAGGTAATAAGATGAGGGAGATTAGACTTAGATGGTTTGGACATGTCCAAAGGAGACCAACAACAACACTAGTTAGAAGGAGTGAGGCAATACAATTAGAAGGTTCTAAAAGGGCAAGGGGAAGGCCCAAAAGAAAGTGGATAGAAGCGGTGAGGAAAGATTTAAAAACTTTGGGACTAAATGAAACCATGGCATTTAATAGAGTGGAATGGAGGAATAAGATTTATGTGGCAAACCCCTAAATGAGATAAGATCTTAATGATGATGATGATGATTCCCACTACCACCTCCTTCTCCAAGAGCAGTTGGTAGTGTTTTGACTCATGATGACATGTTTTCTAGCTGTTGGATCCCTTTGTGGGTCCCTTGTGGGCCCTACAGAATTGAGAGTACTTAGTGGCATTGGATTTGTATTTCCAAGTACATTCTAAATCTTGATGTCTTAGGTCTCAATTATTAGTAAAATTACCATTTTATCCTTTTATTCATAAAAATAGAAAAAAAAAAAAAAAAAGGATTTTTCATCTGTATTCAGAATTTATCGTGCTTACAATCATTTTGAAGGGTTCATTGAGTATGTTTTCAATTATGCATGTCTTATGTCTTGATTCAACTTCTATAGCCTAATTTTTCCTTGAAATTTTGAATCTCATTATTTATTCAATCTCCTTACAAAACTTAGGGGTGTTACACAATCTCTTTACTTTGTCATATATGTACATCCTTATACATACATACTATATATGTCGTATAGATATATATATATATATGGTCAAAACCGTAAAAAATAGTTAATATCTCAAACATCAATAGTCACACTCAGACACACTCAGTTGATCAATCATTCAAACTCTACTAAAAAATACTCCCTCATTAGGCAGTATCATCACATCAGCCATACTGAGTTGATAAAACATCTAGACTCTGTTTGGAAAATACTCCCTTATTTGGGCAGTATCAGCATCTCATTATGCCATGCATCATAATGCAAAATACTCAAAGGACTACTATGTTGCAGTTTGATCCGTACTAGCACGCTCGGATAACTACTTTCATACTCCATGGATACCAAATGTGAAAAATCATCTATGTCATGTCTATATGGGGAGATAGATTGTCACAGTGGTGGCCTTCCCATAATTGCCCCACCCAACACTTTGCCTCTCTTTGGGCACGGTATCATCATATATCACATTTCGAAGAGTGGGTGGCCAAACCCTCATAACCCTCCTAGCATAGCATCCCCATGCATACGCCTATTTAAAACAAAAACCACAAGCCTCCTTGTTTATATATAAAGTATTCTTTTACTTATCAAACGTCTTGTTTGTTTATATCATCATCCTCGTATTTTGGTATTCTTATACCGAGGATAGGATTTCACTTCAAACTTAGGGATCATCATTTAAAATGAATGATGCCCATGTTCATATAAGTTTAGGGTTCACCATTCTATATGAATGATTCCCATGTATTGATTTTATACTCATTAAATAATTTGTTTGTTTATCTAGGGCTGGAATACCTTCTAGTTCCCTATTCACTTACACTTTTCCCAATTCTAACTTAACCATTTCATATGTGTTTTAGTCATAAGGGTTTTCAATGGATTTAATACAAGTATTTACATTATACTTGTCAACATTTTTAGACATAAGATCATGTATTTAGCAAGTATTTCTTGTGTAGATGCATTCATAAAATCCTCCTACCTTCAAGTAGTGATTCATCTCTTCAAATCTTCCATGATTCTGATTGATGTATGAAATTTGTAAATCCATACATACTGTCAATATTTATACAATCTGAATAATCCTATATATTTTTATCCTATCTATACTCTTTGCTAATCTTGTCCTTTGATATAAAGGATCTAGATCTTGTGTCCTATCATGATCTATCTTCCTTGGATAGTATTGATCGATAGATCTGACAGTTAGAATGATCTTCTAATCTTTTAAATCTAAGTATTTTCTATTTTAAGTCTTTGTGTATTCCTTTCCTTGACCTTGATCTTTCATAGAACCTTTGATGAACAATTTACACTTGTTGATAAGATCAAGAGCTTAGATCTTCTATCATCTAGTTCTTCTTTGATCTAAGTTCAATTGTTGGATCATCCCTAAGGAGGATTATCTTAGTTCTCCTCTTGAATCATATTTGATCAAGGGTTTGGATTCTCTATCTAAATTTGTCTACAACATACATACATAGATACATAATAAAATACGACATTAGGATTCTTATTATTCTTGACCATTCAAGATCTTATGGATGTTGTTTGATTAACCTTCTCTTACTTAAAATTTTTATTAGAATTAGATAATTTACTAACCTTTTATGCTCTTATTATTATTATTATTATTATTATTATTATTCAACCAGTTAATGTTTTACTGGTTGAAGATGGCTAATTTCATCCTAAGTCTAAATAGCTTCTCTTATTTCCAATTGGCTAAGGCTTACTAGATGAATGGTTTCAATCCTCATGTAAGGAAGCGTTTAGACCTCACAAATGTCAACGGAAGGTAGGGGAAGAGCGAGGCTCTATTAGAGAACCCCCTTAACCACCATGTTCAGTATTCACTAGAGTGACCTTAGCTCAACCTTTCATAAGGTTCCTATGAGCATTTTAACCCTAAGTACTCTTTCTAATTGATTTTAATTAAATCTATGAACATTTAAAATGTCATTCATGGGGTTTATTATTCTCCTAGTTTGGGCTTAGGATTTGATAATCCTTATATTGTCCTACTAACTATAGCTCTTACTATCATAAAGTCCATGTCATTCATTTCATCTAACAATTAAATCTATGAAGCAATAAAAGACATTTACAATATCAATAATTAAAATGAAATTTTAACATTCCATAACTGTTCATTATGATCCAACGGTCATATTTGATTTCTATTCATTTTTCATTCCATTTAGGGTTTAGATCTTGATCTTTCATTTTCCTTTAGATCTAATACATTTTCTTGATGTGATTTTACCACTATATCATTGATGCATCATCTCATCAAATGATCTAATCCTTCTTGATCCAATCGATTAAGAAGATCTTAAGCCATTTTATCCAATTTAAGGGCATAGATCTTAATCTATCCCAAATTATCATCATCAAGCCCATCAATCCATATGATCTTAACATTATATCATCATCCACATACATCCACACTATCCAATCATCCTTGATCAAATTGATCAAGGAGATTACCGTTCACTTTTATGGATTTTACTACTTTTAAGGATCAAGATCTTAAGATCTGGAAAATAAATTACATACAACCAAATAATTATTGTAATTATACATTTAGATCATCATATAAACTATTTTAAAAGGTCAAATCATGCTTGATTAATCAGATCATGAAGTTCCATGCTCATTTTTATGACTTTTCTTCTTTTAAGACTATATCTCTTAATTAGGCATAGATCAGTCACTTATAACCATTGATTCCATGTTTCAGAATCACAAGATCATCAGTGGATCAGAATTATAAAGTTTGATCATTCCAAATTTCACTGATCATAAGAATTAGTAATACTTTTCTTTATTAATAGAATTTTTCATGCATAAAAACATAAATTTTCTGAGTTCAATACCTTATATAAGTAACAAGGAATCTATAGAACCCCTCATATCTAAAATCAGAGCTAAATTGAGCTCTTAATTAAAGAACCAAGATTTCAATACAAATATTGAACATCTCAGATCTAATCTAAGCGTACCAGGTGTAGGGACAACCATCGACCTACACTTGTGACTACCTATTACAGGTGGTCTTAGAGAGGTGACTGGCTATGGGCAAGATGGTCCAGATCTAGACCGTCGGATCACCCATCGCCAGATCTCCTTCATCCTTGATAGTCAATGGCCAAGATTTCATCTCCTGGGGTTTTTGTGCCCAGGAATCCATCCAATGGCTCAAAAGTTTCATCT
Source organism: Warburgia ugandensis (assembly GCA_035236585.1). Lineage (NCBI taxonomy): Eukaryota > Viridiplantae > Streptophyta > Magnoliopsida > Canellales > Canellaceae > Warburgia > Warburgia ugandensis. The sequence goes on from CP141128.1 coordinate 28,445,188, forward strand.
GAGCTGTCCATGATGGGGATCTCAACCCTGTTGCTAGATTTGTCATTCCCGACGGATCAACAGCCGGGGAGATCACTTGGAGGCCGAATAACCTAAGGGAGGTGCTGGAATTGAAAGGGGGTGAAGTGGTGGCCTACCTTTGCCAGTCTGGTGAAGGGAAATTCACTAGACGAGAAAAATATTGGTAAAAGAAAACCTAGTCGCTGGTGACGTATACAAAGATAGATTCATCCATCGCCATTGCCAGAGATGGAGTGAGACCTTGGGGCTTTTGTAGATATCCATGAATTGAAGAGATCCAACAGTTATATCACTGAGCTACATAGGCTATATACTTGGGCCACATAGGAAATATTATTGAGCCATAAAGGCTATATAACTAAACCACATCGGCTATATCACTGAGCCACATAGACAATATAACCAAGCCACAAAAGATATTACACTAATATGTAACTTATGAAAATAATAGTATTCCTCAAAAATCACATATGCAAAATCATTCATCTCAAGATAGCTTTTCTTAGCTAAATCTTACACTAAGTCACATACATTTTCTGATAAACTTTAGATGATTTCTCCAATGTAAGTTGTTGAACATGTACTAAAAATGATAAGCCTAACTTCGAAATTCATCATCTAAGCATCATCGTGTAAGCATCACATATCGAACAATGGCCCATGACGGTAACTTGATCATGATGAGAATGGCAATCCATGGTTTAAATGCGATAGATAATGGCCAACGTTCATCGAAGAAATCTAGTAAATAGGGGTTCATGTTCATTGTTCAAACATGATAGAAAATAGTTCAAAACCTTAGCTAAACACACTAGGAATCAGTCCTAAAGACTGTAGTGAAAAGTACATTTATAATAGTAGCTTATGGATTGTTTTCAATTGATTTGGAAGACCAACCCTATAATGAAATATAGGTGTAGTTTTAATGGTGGAAAACACATCTATATAGTAGGTACATTATTGTTTTCAATTGATCTCAAACACAAAACAATGATGAAACACAAGTGCACTTTTAATAGTGGAAAACATGCCTATAGTAGTACGTAAGTTACTGCTTTCAATTGACCAAACAATGATGAAACCCAGCTACACTTTTAACATTGGAAAATCGATCTACAGAAGTAAAGAAGTTACTTTTTTCAATCAATTTTGAAGGCCAAATGATGATGAAACATAGGTGCACTTTTAAGAGTGGAAAACACTCTTATAAAAATAGGTAAATTACTATCTTGAATCAATTTCAAAGACCAAAAGCTAATGAAACCCAAGTTTAATAGTGGAAAACATTATTTCCACTTGATTTTAAAAACCAAACAATGATGAAACCCAAGTTTACCATTAATAGGGAAAAATAGGACTATGGAAATAGGCAAATTACTATCTTAATTGGTTTTGAAGACCAAATGATGATGAAACTCAGATGCAATTTTAATAGTGGAAAACACTCTTATAGTAGTAGTATTTTTAATCGATTCTCAAGAACAATGATGATGAAAGCCAAGTGCATTTTTAATAGCAAAAAACAAGCATGTGGTAGTAGGTAAGTTACTGGTTTCAATCAATTTCGAAGACGAAGTGATGATGAAACCAGATGCACTTTTAATAGTGAAACACACACCTATAGTAGTAGATAAGTTACTATTTTCATTCCATTTCAAAGACTATACAAAAGTAGAATGCACAGGAATTTACAATAGTGAAAAACATGTTTCCAATAGCTACTAAGTGACTGTATTCATGAGTTCTATAGGTCGACTAAAGTGAGGAAAAAGGTGAAATCTTTAAGCCATAATACCATAATCTTACACATCAGTTAATGATAAGTGTCTAATTTTGTATAAAATCACCCAATTAGTTGCCCATGTATTATAACTTATAGCATTAAATTAGGATTTTTATCCAAAAATTATAACACATGTATTTTTGACATAAAAGGCCACAAATTTGAAAATTGGTAGGTTCAAAGGCCAATACAAGATAAACTTATGAATATTCATATTTTTCTAGGATTTAATTGGAGATTTTCACATTTTGTAGAAGCAAGATGATTCAATAGTTGAAATTAATAGAGATGAAAATTGAAGAACAAGATCAAATGATCAAGTGAAAGCCCCAAAGTCATCAATCCAACATGTGATCAAGGATCCAAATCACCTTAAGATCACTTGAAGATAGAATTGAAGGAGTCAAATTTTTCCAAAGTGGGCCCATGCACAAGCCAGGCAAAGTCCTCCACCTTTGCATGGGATTCACTCAAGCCACCTAGCCATATGCAAGCCATGAAGAAGGTGACAAGATAAGGAGCCTAGCCAGACATCAAAGCTAAGGATTTGAGCCACAAATTGAAAGCAAAAAAAGCCTCAAATCTAGCCATGAAGCCAAACCAATGGAGTTGTCAAAGTTAGCCATTAAGCCACATTAGCCAAGCTACATGGAAGGCTAGGATTGGAGGAAAACTCAAAGGATTATCCATGGGATTCTAATGGATATTTTGTAGATAGTTTAGGAAAGTCCAATTGCTAAAGGTAGCACATGGACCAATAGGAATATACCACACTATTTTTACTATTTTTCCATGATTTTCTCACTTTTTTCTTTCTCTCTACCTTACCATAAAAGGGCACTACGAATTTTACTTTCCACCAAAAGTCCTAACTTTGTAAAACTCTCCCACCTTCCCAACTCCATCCTAACAAACAAATCACCTTTTTCCACCTTAACTCTTCTTTCGTATCCATCTCATCTCCCTCACCACTCAATTTTAATCCAATGGCTGCCATCTTTACATATCACTCTTATCCATAGATATTCCACATGAAAACCAAAGGGGGAGACTCATATTTTCATAGAAAATATGGTACCTCCCACCACTGGTTGGACCAATCATAAGATGCCACATACCCTTTTCTACCTCATCATTATTCTCTTTCCCTCCTGCACCCAACTTGTTTCCACATTTTTTCCCCCCTTTCCTTAACTCTTTTCCCTTGAAATCAACCAAAGAAAGGGATCTCCATGCCTAACTCCTATAAGATAGGAGCTCCCTTCCCATTCCACTCTTTTAATACCTACTTATTACCTGCCACATACACCCATGGATCTCTCCTCCTAATCTCACCTTCCATCTCTTTTCCCAGATATCTAATTCTTTCCTAACCATTTAGATTTACACACTATCTTCCTAACCAGTTTAGATACCCTTTAATCCCCACCTTAGATTGTTGCTTTAAAGTTCCAACTAAAATCAACCACAAAACTCATTGAAATCATGTGCACCCATCTAAGTATTGAATTCATGGTTTTGATAGCCTTTTAGGTTGAAGGTTGGACATCATTGATAAGATTCTTTACCATTCTTAGTATCATTCAAATTATCTAGTTAGTTCATCCCATTTTCTTCTCAACCAAGCATTTAAATTAACAACCAAATCACCTTAAAATCATGCGCCCTCCCATGGGCTGTGCAACATGGTTTTGAGTGAATTATTGTTGATTGAAACTTGATTTAGAAAGACATAGATTGTTGAGTTAGTTGATCTCAAGCATAGAAGGAATGTTTAGTTTAATTAGTATATGAATGTTAGTTTTGATTAGTTGTTTAGCATATGGTTTCACTAGCTTATTATTTAGTGAAATTTCTCATATTTAGAAAATTTAGTGAAGTAGGGTTTTGTTGCATAAGTCTTTTTGTTATATTCATTGCCATTAGTACATTTGCATTCTTTAAAAATTTCATTCTTAGGAAGTTAATTTAAGAAATTTTTCACTTTAGAAGGGTTTTAATTTAGAAAAGCTTTATTTTTAGAAAGTGTGTTTTTAGGAAAGTTGTTAAATTTAGCATATTTTATTTTGAGCATGTTTTCATATTTTACGTGTTAAGATTCCAATGTTGGTTTAGGATAAAATTTCATATCTTTGGCTAGGTTAGATAATTTAGTAGGGACCACTAATCCCACAACCATTTGATTTCTCGTGGGATCGACCTTCACCATGTGAATTATTATACCAATTCGTGTGGTTGTGAGTTTACTTTAAAATCGCAATAAGTTTTTCGGGCCAATGTCAGAGAATTATAACGGTTTATGTAGTGGATCACACCTTAGGTTATTTACCTTTAGTTTAGGCTTAGGGTGCATTAGTTTAGGATTTTCATCATTTTCTTGCATTTATTTCTATTTCCTTTAATTGTTTGATTTTTGTGAAAGGGAAATTAGCAAAGAAGTGGTGGAGATCCTATGGGCCATGGCTTCATCAACATAGATTAGGTTTTTATTACTTTCCTAAATTCAAATTGGAGTGAAATTGTAGTGAGGCCTATTGTAATTTTAATTTTCTTTAATTTTTAAATGGGTAGCAATAATATACAACAAGTGTGGGGTAGGTCAGCCCACACTTGATCATCATTAGAACCCTCACAGTGAGCAATCTTCACTCTATTTTAATTTCCTAGTATAAAGTGCATTTATTATTAAATTGCATGTGGATGGTTGTATAAATCATATAGATTAGAGCATACATTGATATATATTGCATAATACTTAGGACTGTTGCATTAGTTCAATGACCTATTCAACAAAGGCTTGCCTAAGCTTGACTATATAACTAAGGCATAGGCTACATGTGTAATGACTCCAATTTTGTAATATTAAAATCCCAAGTTAGCAATGAAAAGTTCAGTTTTTGAAGATAAGGGCATTTTGGTCATTTCACTACTCACTTTGACTGAAGCCAGATATTTGGTCCTGAAAATGGTATCATTAGGTGCTTCTCAGAAAAAGGAATCCAACAAGACCAAAATCACCCAAAATGGAGTTAAATATGGCCCTTTGAAGTTCAGGGGCAAAAATGTAATTTTTACAAAAAACGAATTTAGCTTGCAAAACACAGGGGCCCGTTTTGATACGGGCACCCTTCATCTTCAACCCCTTAGGGGGTTCTAGAACGGCGGTGATTGGAGGGGAAATTACCGCCATTCTAGAGGTTTCTCCACTACCATTCAAGGGTGGTGAGAGCCCCCTCCAGAACCCTCTTATAGCTCTATAAATAGAGCTCTTGGGCGCCTCTAATGGCAGCCCAAAAGCTTGAAGAAAACCCATTTTGGAGAAGCAACCAAGGAGAAATGAGGAAAAAACCCAGCAACGAGCCAGGTATGCCCAAGATCCCTCAAAACCCGTCTTCACAGTAGTCTTAGGCTCAGTTTCCCTAAGTTTTTGCATGAAAAATCATGCAAAATAGAGCCCTGGAGAGTCACCAAGGACCCAAGGAAAATCCCTGGGCCACACTAGTTCGACAGGGTCAAACCAGGGTGTCCTGAGGACGCCCCGGTCCCCCAACGAACAGAACATTCCAAACAGAACATAACGCGTCGACCGCGTTTGAGAAAACCAAATGGGCGCGTCCATGGACGCGCCCGAAAAAGTTAGAGACGGGCGGGAAATCCAGCGGTTTGAAGATGCGCCCGCAGGGGTGCATGACGCTGGCGCACAGTGCACTAGCGTTTTAGGATTTTCCACTTCTTAAAGCAGCTGGGGCGCATGCCGCTGACGCACAGCGCGCTAGCATTCTGCATTTTCACTCTTAAGGGCCTTATGTACACCTGATACTAAAAAGCTTATAACTTGAGATCTAGAACTCCGATTGAGGCACCGCAAAAGGTGTTGTGTCCATGTCGACGACGCAAACACACCCAAACTATAAAATCCCTGATCAAGGCCTAATTAAAGGTAGGAATGACCCTTAGAATAGAATGGTGGCACGTGGCCCCTAGACCTTTGGAAAACTGATGATACCAAGGCCCAATTAGCACCTTAGGACACCCATAGGCATGGGGATGAACCCTTAATGCCTAAGTAATAAGACCAACCACTCTAAAACCTATAAAAGATAGGCCAAACTAACCTTGATTCCCCAAACCATGTTCAGGAGCATACGAGGACAAAGGGGTTAGCACGACCTAGCCAGGTAGGTGCTCTATCGCTACTAGACTTTTTAAAAGAACCATGATTATTTTGAGAATACATGTTTTAAGTATATGACATTGTTTAGCATGACTTAATTAGTATACATGTGATAAATGCTTTATGCATAAACATGTTTTGTAAATAATTGCATATACGTTATGCATAGATATGTTTTGCAAACAATTGCATACATTGCATGATTTGTGAGCATTAAGTTCTTGCAAAAAAATTGCATGTTCTTGAGGGTTACCAAAAGATGCTGGAGTGCCAAGGGTCATGCAGTTGTGAGGGACCCGAAGAGGACAGGTTTTGAGAAAAAGAGAGGTTTTCGCTTATTTGATCTGATTATGATTTGGGCTAATAAGCTCGTGGGTGCTATGCCAAGATGTTTGGGTTGGCCTCCAGCCTCTACCACTATTAGGTAGATGGGAACCACGGCCAAAAAAGGGCAACGTCCCTACATCTGCATGTGGTACAGGGGGCTACCACTGGTATCACGGCACTGGGTCGATGTGTCATAGGCCCCATTCAGGCTATGACCGAGTGTCCTTAGGTACCCGGGGACCACACGGCGGGGAGGTCATGGGCATAGTTGGACCCTATGGTTTTGTGGACTTATTTGCATTGCATATGGCATGATATGAGGTTGGTCGTCCATACCATACTAGATATCCATGAGTTGGATTCAATAAAGCATCTTATGCATATCATAATGTTATGATATATATATATGATACTTTCAATTTGGATTATGTGATCCTTTAAGTCGTTAGTATTTCAATTTGACAATGGTTTTTGATATATTGAACTTGAGTGTTCAGACATGCACATGTTTTGAAATAGCACATGATTTTAAACATTGCATGCATTATAAAACTAGTAGTGATAGGCTCCCACCGAGTATAGTATATACTCACCCAATCCTCAACATTTTTCAGACACAAAGTAAACACTTAAGGGCAAGGAACGCTTGTGACAAAAGACAACCAGACTAAGTGTAAGTAAGTACTTGATTGTAGTTACTCTCTAATCGCTGAGGCTGTGACTAACACTTTATTGAGAATAATGTTGATTTAAAACTTTGCCATGGCTAGATAATTTGAGAATGTTTTTTAACACTCGGGGTTTTATACAAAAGTTTTTTTTCCAAAAGGAAAAAGATTTTCATGCATTTCATACTTATAAAACAAGAGATCTCACCTTTTTATCAAAATTGCATTATATAAAAACCCGGGTCATCACTGTTGGTATCAGAGCACGGTTTAATGTTACTCACAACCCAATTATGAGGAGAATAACTTATAATCAAGTTTCATCCATAAAAGAGTAAGGTGTAATAGGATAACACAAACTAACGTTTGGTGAATTGTGTGATTACAGATGCCTAAGGAGAAAGGAAGCAATGCTCCAAGACCTAAAGCCCCACCAGTGGACTCCACTGGGTCGGGCAATGGGATGGCTGAGTTATTCCAGCAATTCCTACAGAATATGGGACAATACATGAATAGTCAAAGCTAAACTCCTACCACCTGAGATCCTTCTCTTGATAAAGTAATAGATAGGCCTGAGGTGCAGTTAGACAGGTATCAGAAACTAGCTCCCTCATTCACAGGAGAAGATGAAGCATCTATAACTGAAAAATGGTTAATTGATATTGAAAAGATATTTAAAGCCATGAACATAGCTAAAGAAAGAAAAGTACCCATGGCCACATTTGTGTTTAGGGGAGAGGCTACCTTTTGGTGGGAAATAGCAGAAAGAACCTATTTTGATCAGCAAGAAACAATAGGATGGGAAGAATTTAAAAAGGTCTTTAATGACAAATATTATCCTAAACACATAAGAAAACAGAAGGAAAAGGAATTTATGGACTTAGAACAAGGAAATATGACTGTCCAATAGTATGAAAGTAGATTCATCAGCCTCCAAAGATTTGCACCACGTGCTTGTATTGATGAGGAAGAAGCGGCAGAAAAATTTGTAGATGGACTCAACCCAAGACTCAGGAACAGAGTTCTAGGTTTCCAACCTTCAACAATAGCCAAAGTCGTAGAGATGGCCTCCCTATACGAAAAAGATTATCAAAGGAACCAGGTAATAAGAGAAACTAAGAACATCAACACCATGAGAAATAAAGGAAAGAGACCATTTTAGTCGTCTGGACCCAGGCCACCTTTCAAGAAGCCGTTTGAAAACAAAGGAAGAAGACCAGACTAAAAGGCATGCCCTAAGTGTAACAGAAATCATTCAGGCAAACCATGTCCCACTTTCAACATCACTTGCTATAGTTGTGGAGAATTAGGACATTTTTCTAGTAACTGTCCAAAAAGGAAAGTACAAGAGTGTAAAGAAGATCAAGTTCCAAAAAGCCAAGGACGTGTCTTTGCCCTCACTTCCAGTCAAGCCCAGGCTTCAAATGCAGTCATTGAAGGTATTCTTTCTATCTATGATACACCTGCTAAAGTTCTATTTGATACAGGCTCCACTCATTCTTTCATATCCGGGAATTTGCATCATCCTTGGACATTATAGCATAGGACCTAGACTTCACTCTAGAAGTCATGACTCCTGTAGGCCAGGCACTTCCCACCTATTCTTATCTCTAGGATGTCCCCATTTTGATTAAGGATCATTTGCTACATGCCAATCTCATTCACTTAGATATGAATGACTTCGACATCATCTTAGGTATGGATTGGCTAGCCTTTCATCAAGCCTTTGTTGATTGCCACCAGAAACGTGTCACTTTTACCCTACCTAATGGAGATACTTTCACCCTTCAAGGAAGAAAGGATTATTCTGGAGCGTGTGTTATTTTTGCCATGAAAGCAGTTAAGCACATTGCTCAGGGATGCCCCTTCTTCTTAGCCAAGATCAAATCTGTCGAGAGTCCCCAACCAAAGCTAGAGGATGTCGAGATAGTCCGAGAATTTCCTGATGTATTCCCTGAGGACTTACCAGGTCTACCTCCACCAAGGAAAATTGAGTTTATCATTGACCTTATACCCGGCACTTCTCCCATTTCCAAAGCTCCTTACCGAATGGCTCCTGTAGAACTAAAAGAACTAAAGACCCAGTTATAGGAACTACTTGACAATGGGTTCATACGACCTAGCGTATCTCCGTGGGGAGCTCCAGTCCATTTTGTTAAGAAAAAGGATGGCTCCATGAGATTGTGCATAGACTATCGGATGCTAAATAGGGTCACCATTAAGAATAGGTGGGAAGACACAAATTGCTTGACAATGGATTTCACAAATTGCTTTGCCTCTAACTAAGCTAACCAGGAAAGACACAAGATTTGAATGGACTGATAAATGTGAGGAAAGCTTCCAGGAACTAAAAAGAAGGTTAACTATAGCACCTGTCCTTACCTTGCCTTCAGGAAGTGGCGGATTTGAGATATACAGCTATGCCTCGCAACAAGGACTAGGCTGCGTACTTATGCAACATGGGAAGGTGATTGCTTATGCTTCTCGGCAACTCAAGAAGCATGAAGTCAATTACCCGACCCATGACTTGGAATTAGCGGCCATAGTCTTTGCCTTGCGAATCTGGAGACATTATTTATATGGGGAAAAGTTTGAAGTTTTTACAGATCATAAGAGTCTTAAAAGTATCTTTTCCCAACAAGACTTAAACATGTGACAAAGAAGATGGATGGAATACTTAAAGGACTATGACTTCTCCATTCATTATCATCCCGGAAAAGCTAATGTGGTAGCTGATGCATTAAGCAAAAAAACCCAAGGGATGTGTGCAAGTTTATGAACTAAGAGATGGAAGCTATTACAAGAAGTAATCACATGGAAACCAGACATAAGTAAGCACAAGATCATTATGGCAGGTCTAACAATAAAGTCGGCTGTTAATGAAAAGGTTAAGCAAGAACAAAAAGGAGATCCGAATATACAAGCTTTCATAGGAAAACCAGGGTTTACAAAAAGAGAAGATGGTAGCGTTTACATGCAAGGAAGATTAGTGGTACCGACTAATGAAGAGTTAAGACAAGAAATCTTAAAAGAGGCTCATCGGTCTAAGTATACTATACACCTAGGAGGAACTAAGATGTATCAAGACTTAAAGAGACAATATTGGTGGGATGGTATGAAAAGAGACATAGGGGAATTTGTGGCAAAGTGTCTAACATGTCAACAAGTAAAGGCTGAACATCAAAGACCTACGAGATTCTTACAATCCCTTGAGTTACCCGAATGGAAATGGGACCATATTACCATGGACTTCATCGTAGGATTACCCAGGACCTCTAAGGGTCATGACATGATCTGGGTAATTGTTGATAGATTGACTATGACAGCCCATTTCCTTCCTATACGCCATACTCAATCCATTGATAGCCTATCTCAGCTATACATCAAAGAGATAGTGAGTTTACATGGCATACCCCTTAGTATCACTTCAGATAGGGATAGCCGCTTCACTTCACAACTCTGGAAGTCCGTCCAAAAATCCTTAGGATCTTCCTTGAATTATAGCACAGCCTTCCATCCCTAGACCGATGGACAGTCAGAGCGTACAATCCAGATAGTCGAAGATATGTTGCGAACCTGTGCCCTCGATTGGAAGTAGAGCTGGGACGAAAACCTACCGCTAGTCGAGTTTGCGTACAACAATAGCTTTCAGTCGAGCATTGGCATGGCTCTGTACAAGGCGCTCTATGGGAGACCTTGTCGATCACCCACCAATTGGAGTGAAGTTGGAGAGTCCAGGGTGCTCCAGTCCAAGCTAGTAGAGCAATGCGCCGAGAAGGTCAAACTCATAAGAAGACACCTCCTCACAGCTCAAAGCTGCCAAAAGAGCTATGCTGATCGAAGGAGGAGACCATTGGAATTCGACATAGGAGAGCACGTTTTCCTGAAGATATCTCCCACTAAAGGAGTTATGCGGTTTGGTATCAAAGGCAAGCTTAGTCTGCATTACATAGGACCTTTCAAAATCCTGGAGAAAGTGGGAAAAGTGGCCTACGGGATCGCACTACCCCCTCAGCTATCTGAAGTGCATAACGTATTTCATGTATCTATGCTAAGGAGGTACATGCCTGACCCCGCTCATGTCATCAACCAGGTACCCATAGAGTTGACGGAAGATCTCAAGCTAGAGACGAGACTAGTTGAGATCCGGGATCGTAAGAGTAAGAAGCTGTGGAACAAGGACATACCCTTAGTCAAAGTTTTGTGGAGAAATGCGCACATGGAAGAAGAGACTTGGGAACCGAAGTCAGAAATGCGAGAAAAGTACCCCGAGATCTTTTGACTGTATATATAGTAGAATTTCAGGGGCAAAATTCCCCTAAGGGGGTAAGAATGTAATGACTCGAATTTTGTAATATTAAAATCCCAAGTTAGCAATGAAAAGTTTAGTTTTTGAAGATAAGGGCATTTTGGTCATTTCACTATTCACCTTGACTGAACCCAGAAATTTGGTCCTGAAAATGGTATCATTAGGTGCATCTCAGAAAAAGGAATCCAACAAGACCAAAATCACTTAAAACAGAGTTAAAATGAGCATGTTATGGCCCTTTGAAGTTCAGGGGCAAAAATGTACTTTTTACAAAAAACGGATTTAGCCTGCAAAACACAGGGGCCCGTTTTGATACGGGCACCCTTCATCGTCAACCCCCTAGAGAGTACTAGAATGGCGGTGATTGGAGGAGAAATCACCGCCATTTTGGAGGTTTCTCCACCGCCATTCAAGGGCAGTGAGAGCCCCCTCTAGAACCCTCTTATACCTCTATAAATAGAGCTCTTGGGCACCTCTAATGATAGCCCAAAAGCTTGAAGAAAACCCATTTTGGAGAAGCAACCAAGAGGAGAAATGAGGACAAAAACCCAGCAACGAGCCAGGTATGCCCAAGATCCCTAAAAACCAGTCTTCATAGTAGTCGTAGGCTCGGTTTCCCTAAGTTTTTGCATAAAAAATCATGCAAAATAGAGCCCTGGAGAGTCACCAAGGAAGCAGGGACAATCCCTGGGCCGTGCTGGTTCAACAGGGTCAAAGCAGGGTGTCCTGAGGATGCCTTGGTCCCCCAACGAACAGAACATTCCAAACGGAACGTAATGTGTCGACCGCGTTTGAGAAAACCAAACGGGTGCGTCCGTGGACGTGCCCGCAAAAGTTAGAGACGGGCGGGAAATCCAGCGCGTCTGCAGACACGCCCGCTGATGCACAGCGTGCTAGCGTTTTAGGATTTTCCACTTCTTAAAGCAGCTGGGGAGCATGCCGCTGACGCGCTAGCATTCCGCATTTTCACTCTTAAGGGCCTTATGTACACCTGATACTAAAAAGCTTATAACTTGAGATCTAGGGCTCCGATTGAGGTGCCGCAAAAGGCGTTGTGTCCATGTCGATGACGCGGACACACCCAAATTATAAAATCCCTGATCAAGCCTAATCAAAGGTGAGAATGACCCTTAAAATAGGATGGTGGCGCGTGGCAGCTAGACCTTTGAAAAACTGATGATACCAATGCCCAATTAGGACCTTAGGGCACCCATAGGCATGGGAATGAACCCTTAATGCCTAAGTAATAAGACCAACCACTCTAAAACTTATAAAACATAGGCCAAACTAACCTTGATTCCCCGAACCATGTTCAGGAGCATACGAGGACAAAGGGGTTAGCGCGATCTAGCCAGGTAGGTGCTCTATCGCTACTAGACATTTTAAAAGAACCATGATTATTTTGAGAAAACATATTTTAAGTATATGACATTGTTTAGCATGACTTAATTCAGCATACATGTGATAAATGCTTTATTCATAGACATGTTTTGTAAATAATTACATATATGTTATGCATAGATATGTTTTGCAAACAATTGCATACATTGCATGATTTGTGAGCATTAAGTTCTTGCAAAAAAATTGAATGTCCTTGAGGGTTACCAAAAGACGCTGGAGTGCCGCGGGCCAGGTAGTTGTGAGGGACCTGAAGAGGACAGGTTTTGAAAAAAAAGAGAGGTTTTTGCTTGTTTGATCTGATTATGATTTGGGCTGATAAGCTCGTGGGCACTTTGCCGAGAGGTTTGGGTTGGTCTCCAACCTCTACCACTATTAGGTGGATGGGTACCACGCCCAAAAAAGGGCAACATCCCTATGTCGACTGCATGTGGTACAGGGGGCTACCATTGGTGTCACAGCACTAGGTCGACGTGTGATAGGCCCCATTGAGGCTATGACGGAGTGTCCTCAGGTACCCGGGGACCACAGGGCGGAGAGGTCATGGGCATAGTTGGACCCTATGGTTTTGTGAACTTATTTGCATTGCATATGGCATGATATCAGGTTGGTCGACCATACCATACTAGATATCCATGAGTTGGATTCAATAAAGCATCTTATGCATATGGCATTAGTATTTCAATTTGACAATGGTTTTTGATATATTGAACTTGAGTGTTCAGATATGCACATGTTTTGAAAGAGCACATGATTTTAAACATCGCATGCATTATAAAACTAGTAGTGATAGGCTCCTACTGAGTATAGTATATACTCACCCAATCCTCAACATTTTTCATACATAAAGCAAACACTTAAGGGCAAGGAATGCTTGTGACAAAAGACAACCAGACTAAGTGCAAGTAAGTAAACCCCTACCTTATCTTTCAATGTTACTTGATTGTAGTTACTCTCTAATAGTGAGGCTGTGACTAACACTTTCTTGGGAATAATATTGATTTAGAACTTTGCCATGACGAGATAATTTGAGAATGTGTTTTGACACTCGGGGTTTTATACAAAAGTTTGTTTTCCAAAAGCAAAAAGATTTTCATGCATTTCATACTTATAAAATAAGAGATCTCGCCTTTTTATCAAAATTGCATCATATAAAAACCCGGGTCGTCACAGCATGATTATAGTGTCCTGTCTATTAAGGTGCCTGAACCTTTGTTAAATAGCATATAGGTATGCATTAGTTTGATTTTTGTTCTACATCACACGTTTACAGCTTTATGGTGGAATGAAACTTAATGTTAGCAGGGCCCAATAAGAACCCTTATAAGGTAAGGACTAGATTTCATCACTAATTCCTTAGCCTCCTTATTAATCAATCAACATCCTTATGTGTCATGATCCCAACTCTTGAATGATACTTCAAATTTAAGAAGAAAGAGACTTAAGGTATCGAGGTCATAGGATCCTTTTATAAGGATGTGATCTATTGTCACCATAGAGGTTTCTGAGCACTGTGGTTATAGTGGGTGTCTTAAAATCTAAGTGATTTTCCCATGGCTTCTATTGAAGTTGGTTGGGGTCTAAATGCCTTTTGACATGAGGATTGTATTAACCACAACTGGTAAAGAGTAGCCAAATCTAATAAAAGGAGGAACTATCTATATTTAGGTCTAAGAAGCTACCACCTATGTAATAACAAAAGATAATCAAAATACTACTCAATTAGTGAGTACTAGAATTTGTTTGTGTATCACTTAGAGTCCACATATAGCTAGGACATATAATTAGGAGTTAGAATAGTTTATGCAAGGACATCAATCTCAAAACTTAAAACTGGTACCTCTTGACCTAAAGATTGAATGAAATCTTGGGCAAGGGGTAAGAAACCAACTTCCTATTCTTATGGTTGCACCAATAGTAGAAGTCAAGCGCAAACCTATTAAAGATTTCTATGTGCCACTCCATCTTAATAACCCATCTTACATAGCTTTACCTCTAACAAATGCAAACCATTTAATGCCAGAGTCATATAGTTACTCCCTACTTTTCATGGTCAAGAGCGAGAAGATCCTTGCCTACATATTAAGGAGTTTCTTGATATTTGTGCCACATTCAAGTTTCAAATTTTTGTGGATGATTCTATTAGGCTTAGAATATTTCTATTCTCACTCAAGGATAAAGCCAAGTCATGGCTTAAGTCCTTGGAAGTAGGCTCTATAAAAGCATGGATCCAATTGTCTAAGAAGTTTTTAAACAAATTCTTCCCTGTTCACAAAACAAATGCCCTTTGTTGGGAAATAATAAATTTCCAACAAAGGGATGATGAACAGTATTATAAATGTTTGGGATGGTGGAATGAACTATAGCTAAAATGACCACATCATGTATTTGAGAAATGGCAATAGGTGTAATACTTCTATGAGGCATTGATGCCTCAAAATAGGCAAATCATAGATGTAGCAAGTGGAGGGGCCCTCATGCTAAAATACAAGAGAGAGAGAGAGAGAGAGAGAGAGAGAGAGAGAGAGAGGCTTAGAGTTCCTTTAGACATTGGCAGATAATTTGCAGCAATGGATTATTCAAATAGAAGAGAAAGTAATAACCAATCTCCAAACAAAGGGGACAGATCTAGCTTATAAGTTCAATTCTGTATTAGAAAGAATGGATAAATATGATGGAAGAGTGAAGAAAGTTGAAACTATGTTTCAGTCCCTCATGGATTCCACATCTATTAAACCTCCACAAGAAGTTCGTACTCTTTGTTCTAGCCTAGAGCACATCACTGCAACTTGTCCATAAAATAGAGCATCAAATGAATATCTTCTAGAATAAGTGAATTCATTGAATGCATTCACTATCCTAGCAACAACCCATAATCTAAGACATATAATCCTAAATGGGCTAGGCATCCAAACTATTTCTGGTCGAAGAATAACTATCAAAGTGGACCATTTGCTGACCTCCCCCCAACCAAAACTTTCTTAGAGCTACAGTTCCTCAACCAACAACCTCAACAACCAAAGAAACCATCCTTTGAGGAAAATATTCAAGCCCTTATTAAAAGATCCTTAAAGGAAAAGTGAACACACTAAGAAGGCTCTACACTAGCTGTAAAATGATAGTCAACATTTAATCCACATCAACTCTCATGCCATAGCCAAGTTAGCAATGTAGGTAAGCCAATTGTATATCCCATTACAAGATAGAGGAAAGGGGTAGTTCCCTAGTCAACCCATTCCTAACCCTAAAGGCTAATTTGAGATAGGATCAAGTTCTCAAACTCATAGCCCTCATGAGCATGCAAGTTTATAACCACCCTTAGGAGTGGTTATTAGGTTGACAACAATGTAGGGAAACTTAAGGGAATTGGAGAGGAAAATGAGGCAACCAAAACACAAAAGAAACAGAAAAGAGAAAAATCTCTTGTGGAACCTATAGTGGAGGCACCATATGTGCTGTTGATTTTTTCTACAAGTGCATGGGCTATTGTTGTGTAGCTTATGCAAGTATAGGTCGAACCCACAAAGACTCGCTTTAATTGGAGTTTTCAATAAAATTCAATTAATAAAATAACCAAAACAAAGAATATACCAGAATTAAACCATCAATAAAATAAAATCTAAATTCATTCAACAGTTGCAATTTACACAACTATTTATTCCAAAAACACAAAAAATGCAACGAAATAAGCAATCTTGGATAAGCCTGTCCCTGGATAGTTAGAATGTGGATAAGTTAAAATCGGAATAGCACAGGGACACAGTTGGTATTAAATCAGGGACTCAGATGGAATTAAATTGGGGACCCAGTTGTAATTAATGGAAATGAACAGAATGTCATTGTTTTAAACAGGAAGGGCGAAAATGGAATTTTGATGAAAATATGGTTTTAAGAGAAAAACTAGATGGAGAACTTGATGAAGAAGGGGAAACCGGAAGAGTGAAAGAGGGAAAGGGAGGAGAGGAAAGGGGCGCATGAGGAAAACCCAGTTCGGGTTTCCTTCTCCGGACTGTCCGGTGAAGAGAAAAATGCCGGATCCAGTGATCTACTTCTCTAGGCGTCGTCTAGTTCTGGTCTATGAAACAACAATGCCCTTTCTGGGCTACTTATGGTTCTGGAAGTGGAGGCGCACTTGGTACTGGGTTCGTCGTCTAGGCTGACGATGCAGTCGTGCCAACTACATTAGATTGGCCAGGGTTGCTCCACAGTGAAACGAAAAAAAAAATGATGCCTTTTATGTTCGTCGTCTGGTTCCAATTTCAAGAAAAGAGGAGAAGATGTCCCAGGCGTTGGTGATAGTCCTGGAATGGATCAAGGAAGTTCCTGAGTGGTGGACAAGTGCTGGCCGGTGGAGTAGAGGAGCCTAGCTGACTGGGGTGGTCGAGTAGGGGAGAGGATGGCAGTGGAAAAGGAGGTGCGATGAAGGTGGCGGGTGCTAATTTAGGCCGCCCAGATGAGTCTGTGCGGTAATGAGTTTTGCCAAAAAACTGGGAAGAAAAGGAAACTCAGGAGATAAAGAGAGAGACATGCAGGAGAAGATGAAAATCAGAGTTGGTGATGATGCTACGCCAATTGGTGTATCACTCACCAATGGCCAGCCAGTGGGGAAAAGTGAGTGAGAGAGCTGGGAGAGTGCGGTGAAAAACAAAGGGATAGATTGGGAGGGTCAGAGGTGAGTGTGACGACCCGGGTTTCTTCATGCATTTTTAAATGAAAAATCTAAATTCCTAAGGCGGGATCCTTATTTTAAAACAATGCAGTGCAGCGGAAAAATCTTTTATTTGGAATTCAATTTGAAAACCCCAAGTGTCATTTGCTTTCACAACAACCAAGGTAGTTTTTGAAAAGCTTTAGAAATCATAAGTGTTTTTCCCCAGATCTATCCAGCCACAGCACATAGCCCAACTGTAATTAAATACAAAGACATGTCCAAAGGGTTGAGAATTTACTTACATGTATAATTGTTTCCTTTTTGAGTCACTTGCTTGTAGCACTAACATAAATGTCCTCTACTCGTGGATGGAATTATCCTGAAAAATGTTAAGGATAGGGTGAGTATATACTATACTCAGTACGAGTCTATCACTACTAGTTTTGCAATGCATGCTATGTTTAAAATCATGTGCTCATAAACACATATGCATGTTCGAATAATGACGTTCAATATCGATATTAAAAACCACTGTCAAACTAGAATGCTGACGACTTAAAGAAATATCATAATCCAAGTCAAAAGTATCATATATGATAAGCATAAAAATATGCATCAGATGCTCAACTGAATCCAACTCATGGATATCTGGTATGGTATGGTCGACCAACCTCATATCATGCCATATGCAATGCACATAAGTCCACGAAACCATAGGGTCCCACTATGCCCACGACCTCACAGCCGTGTGGTCCCCGGGTACCTAGGGACACAGGATCATATACCTCCACGGGGCATATGACACTTCGACACAATGCCGTGACACCAGTGGTAGCCCCTGTACTACATGCAGTTGAAGTAGGGACATGCCCTTTTTGGGTGTGGTACCCATCCACC
Organism: Warburgia ugandensis; assembly: GCA_035236585.1. Classification (NCBI taxonomy): domain Eukaryota; kingdom Viridiplantae; phylum Streptophyta; class Magnoliopsida; order Canellales; family Canellaceae; genus Warburgia; species Warburgia ugandensis. The sequence goes on from CP141128.1 coordinate 28,463,416, forward strand.
TAATAGTGGTAGAGGCTAGGTGGTCAACCCAAACCCCTCGGCATAGCACCCACGAGCTTACTAGCCCAAATCATGTACGATCAAATAAGCCAAAAACCTCTTTTCAAAACCTGTCCTCTTTGGGTCCCTCACAACTGCCTGGCCCTCGGCACTCCAACTTCTTTTGGCAACCCTTAAGGACATGCAATCTTTGCAAGAACTTCATGCTCATAGATCATGCAATGTATGCAATAGTTTGCAAAACATATCTATGCATAATGTATATACAAAACATGTCTATGCATAAAGCATTTGTCACATGCATGCTAAACAAGTCATATACTTAAATCATGTATTTGCAAAACAATGATAGTTCTTTTAAAAGAATCTAGTAGCAATAGAGCACCTACCTGGCTAAGTCGCATTAACCCTTTTGTCCTCGTACGCTCTTGAACATGATTTGGGGAATCAAGGTTAGTTTGGCCCATCTTTTATGGGTTTTAGAGTAGTTGGTCTTATCACTTAGGCATTAAGGGTCCATCCCTACTCCTATGGGTGTCCTAAGGTCCTAATTGGGCCTTAGTATTATCAATTTTCCAAAGGTCTAGCGGCCACACGCCACCATCCAATTCTAAGGTTCATGCCCACCTTTGATTGGGCCTTGATTAGGGATTTTATAGTTTGGGTATGTCAGCGTCATCGACACGAACACAACGCCTTTCACGGAGCCTCAATCGGAGCTCTAGATCTCAAGTTATAAGCGTTTTAGTGTCACACGTACATAAGGGCCTTAAGAGTGAAAAGGCGGAATGCTAGGGCGCTGCGCATCAGCGGCATGCGCCCACCTTTTCTAAAGGATGAAAAAATCTCTGTTCGCTAGTGCACTGTGCATCTGCTGTGTGCCCCTCAGCAGGCACGTCTGCAGACGCGGTAGATTTTCCCCGCTGTCTCTTCCTTTTGCGGGCGCGTGGAGTTTGGTTTTTTCGAAACGCGGTCGACGCGTTACGTTCCGACTGGAACATTTTCATTCGTTGGGGTACCGGGGCGTCCTCAGGACACCCTGGTTCGACCTTGTCAAACCAATGCAGCCCAGGGGACGTCCCTGGGTCATTGGTGGCTCTCCAGGGCTCCATTTTGTATGGTTTTCAATGCAAAAACCTAGGGAAATTGATCCTAGGACTACTGTGAAGACGGGTTTTGAGGGATTTTGGGCATACCTGGCTCGTTGCTGGGTTTTTTCTCCTCATTTTTCCCTCTAGGTTGCTTCTCCTTAACGAATTTTCTTCAAGCTTTTGGGCTTCCATTAGAGGCGCCCAAGAGCTCTATTTATAGAGCTATAAGAGGGTTCTGGAGGGGGCTCTCATCGCCTTTGAATGGCGGTGGAGAAACCTCCAGAATGGCGGTGATTTCTCCTCCAATCACTGCCGTTCTAGAACCCTCTAAGGGGATGAAGATGAAGGGTGCCCGTATCAAAACGGGCCCCTATGTTTTGTAGGCTAAATCCGTTTTTGTAAAAATTACATTTTTGCCCCTAAACTTCAACAGGCCATAACTTGCTCATTTTAACTCCGTTTTGGTGATTTTGGTCTTGTTGGATTCCTTTTTCTGAGATGAACCTAATGGTATATTTTTAGGACCAAATTTATGTGTTCAGTCAAGGTGACTAGTGAAATGACCAAAATGCCCTTATCTTCAAAAACTGAACTTTTCATTGCTAACTTGGGATTTTAATATTGCAAAATTGGAGTCATTACAGTGAGGGAGAGTGAACCAGCCAGGCCCCAAAAAAGAAAAAACGTCCTCCCCTGGGAAGAGGAGAAATGCCATATAAGAAGAGGGAGAGACGTGAAAGAGTGGGAAGTAGAGGAAGACATGTAGGAGAGAGAGAGAGAGAGAGAGAGAGAGAGAAGATAGAGGGAAAAAATATTAAGAGAGAGAGTGGGGTCCACTAGAATTCTATACTTGATAGAACTCTGCAAGTCTGCAAAGTCTTCAGTCTTCTCTTTCCATGCAACTTCATCATCCTCATCTGATATCCTTGATTCGATCTAGAGCATCCACGCCTGAGTCGATTAATCTGCAATGCACATGACCCAATTAGAATCATCTGAACCTTTCAATGTTCCTCTGATTAGCTTTAATGATCATCTGAGCACTAAATCTTTCAATTCAATGGTTGATAGCCACTTAAAGCTAAAATAAAATATTTTATGTAAAATCTTGAAATTAATGGCCTAGATGCTCTAATTGAAAACTAAATTATGGGTATTTTGGCCAAAAATGAACACTTAACACACCCCCCAACCAGCATTTTGCTAGTCCCGAGTAAAACATGCAGACAACTATTTTACAAAACTAGTACAAGATGCCACTTTCGTAGGTACTCACAATTGCATTTAGCATATGCAACAGGCCCTTAAACCACTAGGTTACCCCTAGTGGATGAGTTAAGCCTCGTGAGGGTTTGCAATGAATATACCCACAAAATTCAATAAAGTCAAGTCCACTATTTTATCTCAGAGAATCCTCATTCATTAGCAAATAGATTAGTTTTTCACAACTTAATCAAGAGGTTTTGACAATTTTACACACCATACACATATTAAAGACATTTTATTTGAGCTATTCCTCAAAGTGTTTATGCGTGTGTGTTTAGTCACATAAATCTTGACTTCTAATTGGATATGCTTACATTCCATTGGAAATATGCCTTGACCTCAAATCCTCATAGGTATACGCTCAGAAATAAACTCTCAGATAAGGGGTTTAACATATTCCTCTCATTATGTGACCGAATCCAACAAACTAATGGTTCACATAATTCTTTTTAATGCTCATGAGACAAAGGAAAGTGATCCCTAGGAGTGGATGTTAACATCAAGAATATGAGGGGTCTTTCACCTTATTTCTTTCTTTTTATCTCCTCTTTAAGGCTATGCCCACCTAAGATCAATAGGTCTTTAACTAGGATGAAATGTAGGCTTAGGTTAGGTTTAGAAAAGAGAGGTATAAAGATTTCAAAGTTTCAAAATTGAGTAGATGTCTTCAATGAATATCTGATAGGACAACTTTTCTTTTGGGTTTGTTCTTGAAGTGAATTTCTCCTTCAGACTATGGTCTTTCTTTTCTTTTCTTTTCTTTTCTTCTTCTTTGGAAGAAAGACATTTAATTCTTTTTCTCACTTCTTTGAATTTTTGTCTTATTTTTGAATTTTTTTTCTACTCTACTCATTTTCAAGATGGGTAATGGTTATTTATTTTAATGGGTTATTCTGGGTTAAGGTGAATGGGTTTAAGAAAGAAAAGGCTTAATAATAGGCTCAAAAGGCTAACTAGTGGTATACTATATTGGGTAGGCTTTTTGTCTTTGGGCTGAGCAAGGATGGCCTATATCATTTCCTAGGTTTCTTAAAGCCTATCAGATTCAATAAATTTCTAGAATTAAAGCTATTACTCCTCTTTATTCTTGATGTTTAAACAAAACGATGATAACAGAATCACACTAATGTATGTGCGCTAAAGAAATCAAGGAATTACTTATAACTCTCTAAAAGAAGATAGTCTCAAACTCTCACTAGGTTATAGGTCTCCACTGATTTTCCTCAGTGTCTCTAAGTCATATCTCTATATTAGTCTTGATTATGTGCTGTGTGTACTTGGTTTCCAAGAATTAACTTTCATAAAATGCTTCAACTCATGAATGACATGCAAAACTAATCATATGCATTCCCATTAAGAGGTGAAAATAGTATATTTACTAAATCTTGAACATTCAATTCTCATCACAGTAAGGGAACTCTACTTAAAAAGACTTTTTGTTTTTTCAAAAATTTTCTTTGTTTTTTTTTTTTTATACTCAAGAAAACTCAAAATCTCTAGTGCACCCCCCAACCTGAATGAAACATTGTCCCTAATGTTTGAAAACATAGGATTCTATACGAAAGGGCAGAGATGTAAACTCTAAACCCTTGGGTTGCCTCCCAAAAAGCGTTAAGTTTAACGTCTTCAACCAGACATTACCTAACCTAACTTCCTAACCCTAGAGCTAACTGGGTTAGCTTTATCTCACGCCACTTTAGAATTTCATGGTAATCTATATATGGCCTCCACCTTGAAATCTTAGGTGGTGATATGAATATAATATAGTAGATCACCACAATTGTGAAGGTAGTGGGACCATATTGATGATCCCCCATCTTTAATATTTCATGGTAGTCAATATAATTGCTCCACCTCAAAAAATGAGATGAGGGTAACACAATAAGTGCATGAACTACCGTGTAATTCCATGGACCATATGATGACAACCAATCCTTGTCTTGACCAAATTGAGGGATAATAAAGACCATTCTATTCAGTTTATCATTTTCCTCCATGTCCCTGTCATTGTCCTAAACTGGGGTAATAACCTAACTATGCCCTTTTCTAATAGGTTGTTCTTGTATTACTAGAGGTGGGGACAAGGTTTGGTTAAAACCCTGGTTACCTTCTGATGTGTACCCTACAGTAAGTTGATGCATATCAACTGACTCTACTTCTTTCTGTTTGATAAGCACAGGTACGGTAGTGATTGGTCCTAAGTTATCATCTGATGTATGTTCAAATAAGGCTGCTAGGTCCCAATCAGGTACATCTTCTACATTGAAAGGCTCAATTTGAATTTCATGCATAGGATGATCTACTCTAGCTTGCATTCTAGAAGTGTCCATTAGAGGCATAGTATCCAACAACTCAGGCATCTCCTCAATAGATGTGTCTTCATCAGAGTCATACAAATAGGTGGGACACGCATCTAGAGGATTAGGGTTGGATTTTTCTATAGTGTTATGCTCATCATCAATGGAAGCCTCTTCATAATCAGAATCAGGACATGACTCAAGTATATCGAAGGTGGAGATTTCTAAGGATGGTTGTAGACTTTGTGACTCATAAGGATCATAAGAAATTTTCATCCTAGTGTTAAGAATAAATGACTCTATATTCCCCCTAATTTATTTTAGTTTTGCTTCAAATTCCTCTATCTCTCGTTTTATTTCCTCAGTATAATCCTCCATCATTTGTCTTATTTCCTTATTCCCTTATGTTATATGTTGCAACTTTTCATCTAATAGTGGTTCTTCTTGTAGAGGAAATGACTCATAGGGTTGGTATTGTTGTGGCATTGAGGTATTGAAAAAGGACTGAGCAGGCTGAACACATGATGGTTGACCCTGATATTCTAAATAATCATGGTAGTACTGACCAGGGTGAGACCATTGTGGTTCTTCCTGATATTGGTAATCCTGAGACCATGGTTGTTCATGATGCCTAGCACATCCATTAGAGTCTTGATAATTTGTCTCAGAATAAAAATCGTTAGGGTATGTGAATGCATCAGGTGCATCCACTGACTCCTGATTATATTCATTGTATGTGGAGCTTGATGGGGACCAAGAAGGGGTGAAATATGGACGCTCAGAATAGGTATAGTCATTATGGTATTGAGGTTGTGGCGCACTTTGCCTAGAAACTACTAACCTAAGCAATTTACTTTCCATAAGATCTAACTGATCCATCTATGAAATCTATCCCCTTCTTGATAGGCTTCTTCTTCCTTTTTCTTTTCTTTTTCTTTTTAAGATGAAAACTAACCTACATGATGCAACCTAACGTCCTAGAATGATGAACAAACAAAGGACATAAGATAATCCTTGAGGCTAATAAGCAATGTATTAATTTTCTTGAAATGTGTGGGGACAATGCTTTTAATTAGCCTAATCTAGCGCTTCTCTGCTCCTTTAGACTTGATTATTGCTTACCAGTTAGGTTCTTTGCAAGGTGGTTAATACAACCCTCGTGTAAGGAGGTGTTTAGACCTCACAAATGTCAACAGGAGGTGAGGGAAGAGCGATGCTCTATTAGACAACCCTCAATAACCACAGTGCTCCAAAGCCACTAGAGTGACAATAAATTAAGTCTTAGTAAGAGGGTCCTACGAGCATGTCATAGCCCTATAGGTCTCTTCTGATGATTTTAATTTGAATGGAAGGCTAGGGTAGCGTGCTTGAGGTAATTATCCTAAGTGGGCCAAGGAGTGGTGATAAAATCACCCTTGATCTTATGGGGGTGGGGTGCACTTACTAATTAATTCCACACTCCATAGCAATTCGATCAACAAATATATCACCCTAAAGCATTAACCGTGTCCTAAGCTGCAAATAAAAGCAATAAACTAATGCAAAACCTAAAAATGCAACAATTATAAGAGGATGCTGTCTATATGATTTATACTCCCAAACAATGCAAATTTACTTTAAATGCAAACCCTAATCTAGGAATTTAAATGAGTGAGGAGACTTACAGTGGAGTTTCTAATGAAGATCAAGTACGGGCCACCTTATCCCACACTTGCCCTGTATTATACAACCCTTTAAAATGAAAATAGAAAGTGCAGTTTACAAGGGTCCTCACTACAAGCTTCACTCAAAAGAAAAGAATCGTAATCTAGGAAAGCAGGGAACTTTTCATGTTGATGAAGATTTTCTTGCCAATTTTCTCCGCTTTCCTGTTTCCATGAAAAAGAAAATTAGAAATAAGTACCAATTTCAAGAAATTAGGTGGTTATGCACAAAAAAATTTAAATATGCACCTAAAAATGCCTAACATGCAATTCCTAATTTTTTTATTTTTCTGGATTTTTTTTTTTTGGATTTTTCAATTAAATTTTATAAAAGCTACTTTGCAAGTTCCCGGCAACAGCACCAAAAACTTGTTGATGTTTTCTGCAAATGCACGGGTTATTGTAGTGTAGCTTATGCAAGAGCGGGTCGAACCCATGGAGACTCGCTTTAATTGGAGTTTTCAATAAAATTCAATTAATAAAAGAACCAAAACAAAGAATATACCAGAATTAAACCATCAATAAAATAAAATCTACATTCATTCAACTGTTGCAATTTACACAATTATTTATTCTAAAAACACAGAAAATGCAACGAAATAAGCAGTCCTAGATAAGCCTGTCCCTAGATAGGCAGAATGTGGATAAGTTAAAATTGGAATAGCACAGGGACACAGTTGGTATTAAATTAGGGACTCAGATGGAATTAAACTGGGGACCCAGATGTAATTAATGGAAATGAACAGAAATGTCATTGTTTTAAACAGGAAGGGCGAAAATGGAATTTCGATGAAAATCTGGTTTTAAGAGAAAAACCAGACAGAGAACCCGATGAAGAAGGGGAAACTGGAAGAGGGAAAGGGAAGAGAGGAGAAGAGGAGGAGAGGAAAGGGGCGCAGGAGGAAAACCCGATTCGGGTTTCCTTCTCCGAATCGTTCGGTGAAGAGAAAAATGCCGGATCCGGTGATCTGCTTCTCTAAGCGTCGTCCAGTTCTGGTCTGTGAAACAACAACGCCCTTTCTGGGCTACTTCTGGTTTTGGAAGTGGAAGCGTGCCTGGTACTGGGTTCGTCATCTAGGCTGATGATGCAGTCGTGCCACCTACATTGGACTATCCAAGGTTGTTCCACAGTGAAATGAACAAAAAGACGACGCCTTTTACGTTCATCGTCTGGTTCCAATTTGAAGAAAAGAGGAGAAGATGACCCAGGCATTGGTGATAGTCCTGGAATGGATCAGGGAAGTTCCTAAGTGGTGGGAAAGTGCTAGCCGGTGATGGAGCAGAGGAGCCTGGCTGACTGGGGTGGTCGAGGAGGGGAGAGGATGATAGTGGAAAAGGAGGTACGATGAAGGTGGCAGGTGCTAATTTAGGCCACCCAGATGAGTTTATGCGGTAATGAGTTTTGTCAAAAAACTGGGAAGAAAAGGAAACTCAAGAGATAAAGAGAGAGATACGCAAGAGAAGAAGAAAATGGGAGTTGGTGATGGTGCTAGGCCAGTTGGTGTGTCACTCATCAATGGCCGGCCAATGGGGAAAAGAGAGTGAGAGAGCTAGGAGAGTGCGGTGAAAAACAAAGAGATAGATTGGGAGGGTTAGAGGTGAGGGAGAGTGAACCAGCCAGCCCCCAAAAAGGAAAAAACGTCCTCCCGTGGGAAGTGGAGAAACACCCATATAAGAAGAGGGAGAGACGTGAAAGAGTGGGAGGTGAAGGAAGACGTGTACGAGATAGGGGGATAAGAGAGAGAGATAAGTGAAAAGAAAGAGAAGATAGAGGGAAAGAAAATTAAGAGAGAGAGTGGGGCCCACTAGAATTCTAGACTTGCTAGAACTCTGCAAGTCTTCAAAGTCTTCAGTCTTCTCTTTCCATGCAACTTCATCATCCTCATCTGATATCCTAGAAAGGTCACAAACTTCAAAAAGTTAATGAATGTATTTAAACATGTATAGATTAACATTTCCGTTGCTCTATGAAATGAAAGATGTCTCCGCCTATGTCAATGTGATGACCCGGGTTTTTTCATGCATTTTTAAATGCAATATCTAATTCCTTAAGCGGGATGCATCCCTATTTGAAAACCATTTTATAAAAAACAATGCAATGCAACGAAAAATCTTTAGTTTTAAACTCATTTTGAAAACCTCGAGTGTCATTTGCTTTCACAACAACCAAAGTAGTTTTTAAAAATTTCAGAAATCATAAATGTTTTCCCAGGTCTATCCAGTCACAACTCGCAGCCAAACTGTAAATGAATACAAATACATGTCCAAAGGGTAGAGTGTTTACTTACATGTATAATTGTCTCCTTTTGATTTACTTGCTCGTAACACTAACATTTCCTGAGGCGTCTTCTATCACGCGCATTTCCTGTCCTTATGTGCTTACTTGTGTCTGAAAAATGTTAAGGATTGGGTGAGTATACACTATACTCACTAGGAGACTATCACTACTAGTTTTACAATGCATGCTATGTTTAAAATCATATGCTCTTTAAAACATGTGCATGTTTGAACACTCATGTTCACCATTGTCGAATTGGAATACTGACAACTTAAAGAATCGTATAATCCAAGTCAAAAGTATCATATATATATATATATATCATAAACATAATGATGTGCATAAGATGCTCAACTGAATCCAACTCATGGATATATGGTATGGTCGACCAACCTCATGTCATGCCATATGCAATGCAAGTAAATCCTCAAAACATAGGGCCCACTATGCCCACGACCTCACCGCTGTGTGGTCCCCAGGTACCTAAGGACACAGGGTCATAGCCTCCACGGGGCATATGACACTTCGACCTAGTGCTGTGACACCAGTGGCAGCCCCCTCTAGCACATCCAGTCGAAGCAGGGGCATGCCTTTTTGGCGTGGTACCCTTTTCACCTAATAGTGGTAGAGGCTGGGAGGCCACCCCAGGCCTCTCGGCATAATGCCCACGAGCTTACTAGCCCAAATCATATATGATCAATCAAGCAAAAACCTCTTTTTCAAAACCTGTCCTCTTTGGGTCTCTCACAACTGCCTGGCCCTCACAACTGCCTACCCAATGTCTTTTGGGCACTCCAGCGTCTTTTGGTAAGCCTCAAAGACATGCAATTTTTCAAAACTCAATAACCACAAATCATGCAATTTATGCAATTGTTTGCAAAACATATCTATGCATAATGTATTTGTCATATGCATGCTGAATTCATTTATAAAATTAAATCATGCTAAACAAGTCATATAACTTATACTTAAAACATGCATTCTCAAAACAATTATGGGCTCTTTTTAAAAGTCTAGTAGCGATAGAGCACCTACCTTGAAGTCTCCTGCAGTCACGTCCTTCATCACTCAACCCGACCCTGGGTCTCATTTATAGACTCCTGGATATGAATGGATAATAAGGAGTCCTTACCAATTTTGATCTATTTAGAAATTAGATCACTAGATCTGCCTTTTAGGATCCATGGCCCTTGCCTAATTCATTGTCAGGCTAGATCCTATGATATGGATCTACTATTCAATAGTTAAATTCTGTAAATTGGCCTCTGATCCTAACTTTATAGTCTCATTAGGTCCACGTGTCCCAGTTCCCAGGACGCCCGTGCATCCCAATCGAACCGCGACCGCCTCACGTGCGTGCACGCCCAAAGGCCATGCCAGGGACCGCGTTTGCACACACACATGTATGCCCAAGCGACGCACTATGATGCGCGTACTGGATGGCGTCGGCAGACGCGTCTTTAGCACAGCATGGTGCGTCTCAGCTCCCAAGGCACCCCGTCATCCCGGTCGAGCCAGGACCCATGCCCCACGTTGCGTGCGCACCCGAAGGCCTCACCAGGGCCTGTGTACGCACTGTCACACTCCTGGAACCCATCCCTGGCGCACGTGAAGCATGGTGTCCCTGGGACGCCTTGTTCGCACAGAGTCGGCTGGAACCAGCTTCCCTGACGTGTTTTCCGGCTAGAAATACTAGATCTAGCACGGATCTAGCCTGGAAGGAGAAAGAACCAGAGAGAGGGAAAGACGGGCTTACCTAGTAGCCTAGGGAGCGCCTATCGCCGGTGGTAGACCCCCGTTCCGGTTCTGAAACTCCATGCCACCAGAAAACTCGACGCAGGGAAAAACCCAGTTTTTGGGTGATGCCAGGGAAGAAATGGGGAAGAGAAAGAAGGGAAATGGTTGGCCTGAAGGACCTGGCCGTTGTCGAAAAATGCAGGGAAGCTGGAGACAGGTTTCCAGTTTTTGCCGGAAACCCCAGCCCCAAATGGCCGAAAAAATCGTGTTTCGAAGAGGGGGGAGATAGGGCTTTTTATAGCCTTGCTATGGAGGAGCACCATTAGCGGTGGCAGAATCCTCTAGAAACTAGGGTTTCTAGAGAAATCTAGAGGAAGAAGAAGATGGGGTGCCATTATCAAAACGGCCCCCCTGCGTTTTCTGTCTTTTTTCGTTTTTAGTTTAAATTATAGAAATGCACCTAATCCTTAAACGGCTGTAACTTCTTCATACGAAATCTATTTTTGGTGTTCTTTAAGGCGTTGGATTCTAGTTTTTGAGTAGAATCTAATGGTACCAAGTTTCCTTACAAATTCCTTCGTTTACTATTTTAAATAAAGTAAAATATTTAACACAGTTCATTTCCTATAGAATGTCCAATTCAATAGCGTAAATTGCTCGGGGCATTACATTATTACCCTCTTAAAAGAATTTCGTCCTCAAAATTCCATAAATTATCATCTTCAAGGTATTTTGTCTCTTAGATAACTTTTTGGTGAATGCATTCTCCCCTTAGGAATCAAATATAGGCTCAACCTCAATTTATCATTTTTTATTGTTCCTTGTACAAGGCCTTACACATATATATCGCATCAATATATCTCATCTATTTTCTTATATATGGGCTGCTTCCGCTGCGTACTCTGATACACAGTCCCATGTGTGCCAGTTTATCATTACAGGTGTCTATCTGTATTACCCATCCTTAGATGCTCATATCTCTTTTGATCATGTATAGGATAGTCTCCTCGTAGGATCATGCTTCTTTATTCATGTATAAATTACTCCATACTTCTTTTGAGATCATATTATCTTATTTCTCATAGTCCTTTTTGAATAGTAGGGATAGTCTCATTTTTCCTCTTGTCTTCCATCTAGTGATCTTCTTCATCATTCACATCTCCTTTTAATGGTTGGTTGTATGTCATTAGTAAGTGTCCAACAAAAAAGGTTACATTCTTTCTATTGTGTCTAACTTTGCTTCTTATCTTCTTTGCTTTATATTTTTCTTTCCCAAGATACTTCAATAGCTAATATGGTATTATGTGCCCTACAGCCAAACCCTTGATTAACTTCGAATTTCGACTATCTGTCACTTTTCTACTATAACTTGGGTCCTCAACCCATATTATATTCAAAATAAAACCATGAAACAATTCAAGTAACATCCTCCATCAATAATACAATATGAGATCTAAACTGTACATCAAGTTTCATAGATGTTGACGTCATCAGATGCTTTTCTCCCTGAAGAGTTTATGCAAACTTATGTCAAATGTTAATGATTGATTCATCATCATGGGTCAAATGTTCTTGTCCAGAGGCCTATCTCACTATTCACATCAATTTGTCATTAGGATTTCCAATAATGTTCCCATTTATGTAAAAAGTCTCTTATTCATAACCGAGTGCCCTTACTAGGTCATGGTTGAATCCTTTGTCATTATCCTCTTTGTCCTTTATTTGCTTGATGGTTTTCTTCATAATCTTTTAGTCCAAAAGTTCTATACTCAATCCAGTAGGGTTAGTCCTTAGGAAATTCCTTCAATTGATTTTTTATTTTTTTTTTCGTACTTGGTATATGCACATAACAACTAACTTTTTGTCTAAAGGCAACGTAACATCAAATCTCACCTTATAATGTGCTGGCCACCTTAACTTTTCTCCTTCCATTCCCTATATCAATATGTTTTTCAATCTTTTATTAATTCTTTATTGTCAATCATTCAGTCTTAATTGTTAGTAGTGGTCTTCTCAATTCCTCAAATTTTATCTTTCAAGTGCCTCCTCATACTTAGCTTATAATAGCAATTCTCGTTCAATAGCTATTACATCAAGTTATGCTGAAGCTATTAATTTATCAAATTTGAAAAACACTCAAGTAAGCATGGAACATGTTCGTAGACCTATAGAAAGAGAATTTATTCAATTACCTATTGATTTCTGTCCAGATGTATAGGTTATAAGCTCAACGGTCTCTCTAAAGCGATCAATGCTTATCTGCCTTTCTTTTCAATCCAAGTTAGCAGCATCTTTTAGACCCACAGTGATTTCTATGGTTTGTCATGGTATTTATTCAACTTTGGAAAAATCTATCTCATTAGTGGAGATCGCTCCTTATTTTTGCTTCTGTCTCAGTTGTTACTCTATTCATTGTACTCGTAGCTCCTCCATGATGTGGCCTAATCAACTAACCTCATATCCTTAAATGACTTAATCTAACAAGTACTTCTTTTAGGGAAAACTCATAATATTCCTCCGAGTTTATAACTTCGACTACTGTCTAATAGATACTAACATATTTGATTAAATATGGTGGGATACCCTTATTTTAGTCAACAGTACTCTAAAGGTAATGACTAAATAATGGTCTTAAGATATTTGCTCTTCCAATCTCTGATAGCAAGACCTCAATTTGATCCTTGATGGTACCCTACTTGCTAAAGAAAGACAAATGGACAAGTTACTGTCCCATCTTAATTCCTTTTTCAATATACTTTATTTACTCATGTAGTGGCAAGGTAGGATATCACCAAATTTTCCTTTTTATGGATTATATCTATTGGTGTTCCTCATAAGCTAATGGATCTAATAAGATTCTAATTGTAATAATTGATATCAAAACATTTGTAGAATTTAATTTCTAGTTAGTCACCATTCCTCTTTGGAAATTTCTTGTCACATAATCTCCTGAAATTCGATACTCTACTCAAAGTCTTAAACCCCATATGCTTTCTCTCTTTTATACTCTTGTACAATAAGATTACCATCTCAACTAGTATTATTCCTTCGCATTTGTTTGGTTTACCTCCCTATAGGATTCAAGATGAAAGAATTGTATGTATCTCCATAAAGTCATGATCTTCTTCTTTTGAATATTCAATATTCATTGAATACTTATAGTTACATCTCTATCTCTTTCTCTCTTTTCTTAAAATCCTCATTTTTGTCTACCTAGATCAATGCTTTCATTTGAGTGGTTGCATATATTTGATCTACGCGGCAGTCAAGAGAAACTTAACATTCCCAGGAAATGTTGAAGTTTTCTAATATCATCGAAATCCTTAATTGCCTATAGCCTCAAGAAAATTCATACAATGTCTTAATAATGACATTGACATTTTGATCATGCTATACTTTTCTTACAAGTTCATGTTAGGATCAATCTATTATCACAAATCTATCATCCCTAATATTATCGTCAATGTCTTTTTGGTAACTCTGGCGAATACAGTTCCTTACAATATTCATGTTCACTTCACTTTTAATAAGACTCCAATTAAGGTATCCAAAATTGAGCTAAGTCTTTCAGGATCCATACCTTTATGATCTAGTACAAGTCACAGTTCTTTCCTAATATCATCTTGCATTCTCATCCCTCTTAGATTATCATTAAAATCTTCTCAAAGTCTGTCTTTTACATCCCTACCATACTCATATCATATCCCTTTTTGATAATATATTCATTTTCTGATATTCTTTATGATGGTAAGATAGCCATCTAGGTCCTTCGATTTTCTCACCTTTGGTGAGATTAATCTATTACAGGTCAGAACTATCTACTAACAAGGTCACCAACAACTTCATTCATCATTCTCATCATAATCTAATTCATATATGAGTTTCCCTGTTTGCACCACTGCACAACAATCCTTATTGATAAGATTTAAGCCATCCAATATCTAAGTATTTGCTAGACCCATCTCCTTTTTCACTTATTTGTTTATGGTGAAATGTCATGAGCATTAATATGCTAGTCATCTCTACTATTTCTATTTCTACTACTTCTTCTTAATTTTCTCGATTGTCTATGACCCTTGGACATGCTGGACTGGCTGTGAAAGGATAAAACCTAGGCTCTGATACCAACTGTGACGACTCGGGTTTTTCCATGCATTTTTAAATGCAATATCTAATTCCTAAGGCAAGATGCATCCCTATTTGAAAACAATTTTATAAAAAATAATGCAATGCAACGAAAAATCTTTAGTTTTAAACTCATTTTGAAAACCCCGAGTGTCATTTGTTTCCACAACAACCAAAGTAGTTTTTGAAAATTTCAGAAATCATAAATGTTTTCCCAGGTCTATCCAGTCACAGCTCACAGCCCAACTGTAAATGAATACAAATACATGTCCAAAGGGTAGAGTGTTTACTTACATGTATAATTGTCTCCTTTTGATTTACTTGCTCGTAACACTAACATTTCCTGAGGCGTCTTCTCTCACGCGCGTATCCTGTCCTTATGTGCTTACTTGTGTCTGAAAAATATTAAGGATTGGGTGAGTATACACTATACTCAGTAGGAGTCTACCACTACTAGTTTTACAATGCATGCTATGTTTAAAATCATATGCTCTTTAAAACATGTGCATGTTTGAACACTCATGTTCACCATTGTCGAATTGGAATACTGACAACTTAAAGAATCGCATAATCCAAGTCGAAAGTATCATATATATATATATATATATATAATAAACATAATGATGTGCATAAGATGCTCAACTGAATCCAACTCATGGATATATGGTATGGTCGACCAACGTCATGTCACACCATATGCAATGCAAATCCTCAAAACATAGGGCCCACTATGCCCACGACCTCACTACCGTGTGGTCCCCGGGTACCTAGGGACACAGGGTCATAGCCTCCACGGGGCATATGACACTTCGACCCAGTGCCGTGACACCAATGGTAGCCCCCTGTACCACATGCAGTCAAAGTAGGGACATGCCTTTTTGGCGTGGTACCCTTTCTACCTAATAGTGGTAGAGGCTGGGAGGCCACCCTAGGCCTCTTGGCATAGCGCCCATGAGCTTACTAGCCCAAATCATATACAATCAATCAAGCAAAAACCTCTTTTTCAAAACCTATCCTCTTTGGGTCCCTCACAATTGCCTGGCCCTCACAACTGCCTACCCAGCGTCTTTTGGGCACTCCAGTGTCTTTTGGTAACCCTCAAGGACATGCAATTTTTCAAAACTCAATAACCACAAATCATGCAATTTATGCAATTGTTTGCAAAACATATCTATGCATAATGTATTTGTCATATGCATGCTGAATTCATTTATAAAATTAAGTCATGCTAAACAAGTCATATAACTTATACTTAAAACATGCATTCTCAAAACAATCATGGGCTCTTTTTAAAAGTCTAGTAGCAATAGAGCACCTACCTCGAAGTCTCCTGGAGTCACGTCCTTCATCACTCAACCCGACCCTGGGTCTCATTTATAAACTCTTGGATATGAATGGATAACAAGGAGTCCTTATCAATTTCGATCTATTTAGAAATTAAATCTCTAGATCTGCCTTTTAGGGTCCATGGTCCTTACCTAATTCATTGTCAGGTTAGATCCTATGATATGGATCTACTATTCAATAGTTAAACTCTGTAAATTGGCCTCTGATCCTAACTTTATAGTCTCATTAAGTCCACGTGTCCCAGTTCCCAGGACGCCCATGCATCCCAGTCGAACTGCGACTGCCTCACGTTCGTGCACACCCAAAGGCTATGATGTGCTTACTGGATGGCGTCGCGCAGACGCGTCTTTGGCGCAGCATGGCACGTCTCAACTCCCAGGGCACCCCGTGCATCCCGGTCAAGCCAGGACCCATGCCCCACGTCACATGCGCACCCGAAGGCCTCACCAGGGACCGTGTGCGCACTATCGCATGCCTGGAACCCATCCTAGGGACCCTGTCCCAGGTGCACGTGAAGCATGGCGTCCCTAGGTTGCCTTGTTTGCACAGAGCCAGCTGGAACCGGCTTCCCTGGCATGTTTTTTGGCTGAAAATGCTAGATCCAACACGGATCTAGCCTAGAAGGAGGAAGAACCAAAGAGAGAGGGAAAGACGGGCTTACCTGGTAGCCTAGGGAGCGCCTATCCACAGTGGTAGACCCCCGTTCCTATTCTGAAACTCCATGCCACCAGAAAACTCGATGAAGGGAAAAACCCAATTTTTGGGTGATGCCAGGGAAGAAATGGGGAAGAGAAAGAAGGGAAATGGCTGGCCTGAAGGACTTGACCATTGCCAAAAAATGTAGGGAAGCTGGAGACGGGTTTTCAATTTTTGCCGGAACCACAACCCCAAATGGCTGAAAAAATCGTGTTTCGAAGAGGGGGGAGATAGGGCTTTTTATAGCCTTGCTATGGTAGTGTTGCCAATGGCGGTGCCGCCATTGGCGGTGGTAGAATCCTCTGGAAACTAGGGTTTCTAGAGAAATCTAGTGGAAGAAGAAGACAGGGTGCCGTTATCAAAACGGCTCCCTGTATTTTCTGTCTTTTTCGTTTTTAGTTTAAATTACAAAAATGCCCCTAATCTTTAAACGGCCGTAACTTCTTCATATGAACTCCGTTTTCGACGTTCTTTGAGGCGTTGGATTCCATTTTTTGAGTAGAATCTAATGGTACCAAGTTTCATTAAAAATTACTTCATTTAGTATTTTAAATAAAGTAAAACATTTAACACAGTTCATTTCCTATAGAATGTCCAATTCAATAGCGTAAATTGCTTGGGGCATTACAGTCAAGTTTTTAAAAGAGCTTACGCTATAAAGGGAAAGCTAAATGTATCAAAGAAATCTTTCATCACCAAGCAGGTAAGCTCTTTGATACAACAAAAGACCCCATTGAAGCTTAAAGACCAAGATTCCTACAATTTCATGTGTTATTGGAGACCCTACCATAGATAGGGCATTGCTTAACCTAGATGTGAGTGTTAACTTGTTGTCATACTCTATCTATGAGCCACTAAGGCTCAGTGAGTTGAAACTAACCATTGGCATACTACAATTAGCAGAGAGATCAATGAAGATACCTTGTGGTTTGGTTGAATATGTTTTGATACAGGTGGACCAGTTTTACTACCTAGTAGATTTCATTGCACTGGACACTTAGCATGCATCCGATCCTAGCAGTCAAATTCCAGTTATAATTGGATGTCTGTTCTTGGCGACATCTGACACCATTACTAAATGCAAGAATGGTGTAATGAAATTGCAATTCAGCAACATGAAAGTTAAAGTTAATGTCTTTAATGCTAACCAACAACATTTAAACCTCGATAATTCTTGTGAAGTGAATCTAATCAAGAGTCTAATTCATGACATTCATCCACCATCTTCCATCTCTAACCCACCAGAGGTCTGTCTCATATATTTCAATGGAGATTTTAATTTTGACAAGTCCATTGAGGAGGTGAATAACCATTCAAATGCTACTCTAATCATGCATACCTCTAAGTGGCGCCCTTATGTGGAGCCATTCCCTCCTTCAAAGTTTGTCCTCATACCTTCCATAGAGCAACCACCTTCTCTGGCCTTGGCCCTGGCCTAATAATGTCAAGTATTCTTATCTAAGACTAGATGAATCCTTACCTATAATAATAGCATCTGAATGAGACAAGGAATAGGAAGGAAAATTGCTTAATGTTCATAAGGAACATAAGACTGCTTTGGGGTGGACCATAGCAGACATCAAGGGGATTAGTCCAATTGTGTGTATGCACAAGATCCACCTAGAAGAAAATACCAAATCCTCCAGGGAAACCCAAAGATTACTAAATCCCCACATGAAGGATGAAGTTAGAGATGAAGTTCTTAAGCTTCTAGATATTGCTGTCATATACCCTATCTCTGACATCACTTGGGTCAACCCTGTTCAGGTTGTACCAAAGAAATCTGAGGTCACAATAATCAAGAACAAGGAGAATGAGTTGGTACCCACCCAAATGACCACTAGGTGGAGAGTCTACATTGATTACCAAAATCCAAATGCGGTCACGAGAAAAGACCACTTTCTTCTTCATTTTATTGGCCAAATGCTTGAGAGGTTAGCTAGACATAGTATTAATATTTTCTAGATTATTAACTTGGTTATAACTAGATTCTTAAAGCACTTGAGGATTAGGAAAAGACCACCTTCAATTGCCCTTTTAGGACCTTTGCTTACCATTACTTTCCAAAGGTGTATGTTGACCATATTTTCTAATATAGCAGAAGGGTTTCTTGAGATTTTCATGGATGACTTCTTAGTAGTTGAGTCTTCCTTTGATGAGTGCCTACACCATTTGAAATTAATTCTTACAAGGTGTGAGGAGAAAATTTTGGTATTAAACTGGGAGAAGTGCCATTTTATGGTACAACATGGTATAGTTCTAGGCCACATTATATCACATAATGGGATAGAGGTACATAAGGCCAAGGTGGATTTAATAGCTAACCTTCCTCTACCAAGGATGGTGAAAGAAATCTACTCCTCTCTAGGGCATGCTGGATTCTATAGAAGATTCATCAAGGACGTCAGCAAGATTTCCATGCCCCACTATAATTTACTAATAAAGGAAGCTACTTTTGACATTGATGAGGACTGCAAGAAAGCATTTGAGTGGCTAAAGGCCGAGTTGACCTCTGCACCTATTATTCGACCACTTGACTACAGTGCACAATTTGAGATAATGTGTGACACATTGGACTATGCAATTGGAGCTATTTTGGGGCAGCACATTGATAAACTTCTCCATGTGATATACTACACTAGTAAAGCATTGAATGACACACAACTTAAAATTTTGACCATACAAAAATAGTTCTTTATTTGTGTTTGCTTTGGATATGTTTAGATCTTACTTGTTAGTGTCTAAAGTCATAGTATACTCAGATCATATGGCTCTAATGTACCTCCTTTCTAAAAAAGACATAAAACTTAGTTTGATTCATTGGATACTCCAGCTACAGAAAATTGACTTGAAAATTCAGGACAAGAAAGGTTTCAAGAATGTTATAGCTGACCACTTATCTAGAATAGTAGTAGGGAACGCTCGAATAATATGCATATAATTGAATCCTTTCTAAATGAATACTTAATGCACATTTTCCAGTTACCATGGTTTGGAGATATAGTGATTTACCTTGTTACAAGACAAATTCCCAATCACTAGACAAAATAAGATAGGAAGAGGTTTATGACCAAGGTTAAATACTTTATCTGGGATGATCCATACTTGTTCAAGTACTGTCCCAATCAGGTGAGAAGGAGATGCATACCAGATACTGAGCATAGTAAAATCATCTCCTTTTGTCATGATCATGCATGTGAGGGACATTTTATCTCCAGAAAGAGCGCTACAAAAATTTTGTAGTGTGGTTTTTATTGGCCCACTATTTTTAAAGATTCACATGCTTACTGTACAACATATGCAAGGTACCAATGGTTAGAAAGTCTAGGGAGGAGACACATGATGCCCTTAAACCCAATCCTTGTTGTTGAGCCTTTTGATGTTTGGGGCATAGATTTCTTAGGACCCTTTCCTAATTCTTTTGGGAATTTGTACATCCTAGTGAGAGTGGACCATGTGTCCAAGTGGGTGGAGGCCGTACCCTGCAAAACCAATGACACATAGAGTGGTGGTAAATCTTTTAAAGGAAAATATTTTTGCACAGTTTGGTACTCCACATGCCATAATCAGTGATGGGGGGAAATACTTTTGAAATAAAGTGATTGAAAATTTAATGAAGAAGTATGGTGTCTACCATAGAGTAGCTACCCATATCACCCTCAAACTAGTTGGCAAGTAGAGGTGTCCATTAGGGAAATTAAGCGTGTCCTAGAAAAGATAGTAAATCCAAGTAGGAAAGACTAGTTTATGAGACTTACTAATGCTTTATGGGCCTATTGCACTACCTATAAAACCCTTGTATGCATGTCACCTTGCTGGCTAGTATACGAAAAGGCCTTCTACTTAGTAGTAGAGGTGGAACACAAGGCATATTGGGTTGTTAAAAAGCTTAATTTCGATAGATGCTACTGAGACCCACAAAAAACTCCAAATAAATGAGTTGGATGAGTTGAGAATGAGTGCATAAGATCTGCATGTTTATACAAAGATTGGATGAAGGTTAACCATTATCAACAAATATTAAGCAAATCCTTCACACATGGATAAAAGGTCTTGTTGTATAATTCAAGATTGCAACTCTTTTTAGGGAAACTTCGATCTCAATGGACTGGACCTTACAAAGTACATACAGTGTATCCTCTTGATACCAGCGAGATTGAGAAGGATGGTGAAATCCTAAAGGTTAATGGACAGCGGTTGAAACCTTTCTTAGAACTAATTAAGGCTGAGATATAAGAGAGACTGTTAGAGGCACCACATTATCATGACCCACCTTAGAATACTCTATGGAACCTTGTAGATCATTGTCCTTACACTCATCATTATGTCTGGTCGAAGACATAAAACTTAGTGCTCCCTAGGAGCAACCCAGATGTTTTTCAAATCTCAGTCTTCTACATCTTTCCATTTTTATATAGGATCCTATATTCTCAAATATTGGTGACAATATTTCATTTAGGTTGGAGAGTGTAGATGTACATAGAGATGTTAGATTTTCTTTAAAAGAAATTAGGTAGAGTTCCCTTACTATGATGAGAACTAGATTTTTAGAAACTTAGTAATTCTATTATTTTAACCACTTAATCAAAGTGCATATGACTAATTTTGCATACTATTCATTTATTGAAGCATTTATAGTTTAGTATGATCTCATTATCCTTTTTTTGGTTAACTTCCAAGAATAAATAGGAGTAATAGCTTTCTTTCTAGAATATTTCTTAAATCTAATAGAATTTAAGAAACTTAAGGAATAATATAGGCCATCTTTGTTTAGCCCAGAGACATAAAATCTACCTACTTAACCCCTTGAGCCTATTATTAGGCCTTTTCTTTCTTAACTCCATCCACTTTATCCTAGAAAAACCTAAAAATAAATTACCCATTTTCAAAATGAGTAGAGTTAGTAGAAAGAGTTTAAAAAGGACAAAAAGAGATTGGAGAAGTGAAAAATATCAGAAGTCCTGCAAAAAGAATAAAAAATCATTTCAAATAGTTCAAAAGAAAAGTAAGAAATTTTAGAAAAGGGCAAGAATGCAATAAATATTCACTTTAGTATAGTTAAAGATAAGTTGTTCAACATTCAAAAGAAGACTTCTACTCAATTTTGAATTTTTGAATCCTTATATCCTTCTTCTTTGAACCTGTTCTAAGCTTACATTTCATCCTATTTAAAGACCTGTGGATCTTAGGTAAAACATAGCCTTAAAGAGGACATGAAAGAAGGAATTAATGTAAAATACCCTACTATTCTTAATTATAATATTCACTCTTAGGATCACTTTCTTTTATCTCTTTAGCAATTAAAAATTTATGTGAACCACTTACCTTATTGGATCCAATCACATAATGAGAGAAATATGTTTAACATCTTCTCTGAGAACTTCACTTTTGAGAGTATACCTATGAGGATTTGAAGTCAAAATGTATTTCCAATGGAATTTAAGCATATATAATTAGAAGTCATGACTTGTGTAGCTATACACACACATGAACTTCTAAAAATAACTATAGTTAAATGTCTTTAGTATGTGTATAATTTGTAGAATTATCATTCATCTCTATTAAGTTGTTAAAAACTAGTAGAGTGCTAATGGATGATGATTCTCTAAGATAAAATAAGGGACTGAACCTTAGGGAATTTTTGTGGGTATATGCACTCCAAGTGCTCATGAGGCCTAACTTGTCTAGTAGGGGTAATGTAGGGGTTTAAGGGCTTATTGCATGTACTAAATGCAATCTTGAGTACCTACAAAAAATACAACCATTTATTTAAATGATTTTTCGCATGTTTTACTCAAGATTAGCAAAATGATGATTCAGGGGTGTGGTAAGTGGCCAATTTTGTACTAAAATCACCCAATTAGTTGTCCACATATTATAACTTATAGCATAAAATTATGTTTTTTAACCAAAAATTATAACACATGCAATTTTTACCGAAAGACTACAAATTTGACAATTAGCATATTCAAAGGCTAATTCGTCCAACAATTATAACACATCAATTTTTTACCCACAAGACTACAAATTTGGTAATTAGCATGTTCATAGGCTAATTTGGGATGAGTATATGAATAATCATATTTTTCTAGGATTTAAGTAGAGTTTTTCACTTATTGTAGGAAGTGAGATGATTTGACGGTTGAGATTAATTGAGATAAAAAATGAAGATCAAGATCGTAAGATCAAGTCAAAGTCTCACAGTCATTAATCCAACAGGGGATCAAGGATCCAAATCACCTTAAGATCACCTGAAGATGGAAGTAAAGGAGTCAAAGGTGGCTAAAGTAGGCCCACGCACAAGCCATGCAAAGTCCACCACCTTTGCATGCGATTCACTTAAGCCACCAAGCCATATACAAGCCATGAAGAAGGTGACAAGATAAGGAGCCTAGCTAGCCATCAAAGCCAAGGATTTGAGCCACCAAGCCCAAGTCAAGAAAGCCCTCAAAGCCTATCACAAAGCCAAGCCAATGGAGCTCTCAAAGTTAGTCATTAAGCCACATTAGACAAGCTACATGTAAGGCGAGGATTGGAGGAAAATCCAAAGGATTATCGATGGGATTCTAAGCGATATTTTCAAGATAATTGATGAAAAATTCAATTGGTAAAGGTAGCATATAGACCAATAGGAAGATACCATACCATTTTTACAATTTTCCCATGATTTTCTCACTTTTTTTCTCTCCCTCCACCTCACCAACAAAGAACACTACGAATTTTACTTTCCACCAAGAGTCCTAATTTTCTAAACTCTTCCACCTTCCCAACTCTATCCTAGACTAGCCAATCACCTTTTTCCACCTTAACTCTTCTTTCTTATCCATCTCATCATCCTCACCAGTCAATTTTAATCCAATGACCACCATCTTTCAATATCACTCTCACCCCATAGATATTCCATGTGAAAACCAAAGGAGGAGACTCCTATTTTCTTAGAAAAGATGGTACCTCCCACCATTGGTTGGACCAATCATAAGATGCCACATACCCTTTTCTACTTCATCCTTATTCTCTTTCCCTCGGACACCGAACTTGTTTCCACTTTTTCCCCCCCTTTCCTTAACTCGTTTTCATGAGAAATAAACCAAGGAAAGGGACCTCCATGCCTAACTCTTACAAGATAGGAGCTCCCTTCCCATTGAACTTTCTTAATACCCACTTATTACATGCCACATACATCCATGGATCTCTCTTCCTAATCTCACCTTCCATCTCTTTTTCCACTTATCTAATTATTTCTTAACCATTTAGATTCACACATAATCTTCCTAACCACTTTAGATACCTTTTAATCCCCACCTTAGATCCAATCTCCACCTCTTATCTAGCTTAAGATCATTGGCCACCCAAATTAGAAGGTGAATCACTCATAAAATGTGATGACCCGAGTTTTCCCATGCATTTTTAAATGCAATATCTAATTCCTAAGGTAGGATGCATCCCTATTTGAAAACCATTTTATAAAAACCCATGCAATGCAGCAGAAAATCTTTAGTTTTAAAACTCATTTTGAAAACCCCGAGTGTCATTTGCTTTCTCAACAACCAAAGTAGTTTTTGTAAAACTTCAGAAATCATAAATGTTTTTCCCAGGACTATCCAGTCACAGCTCACAGTCCAACTGTAAATAAATACAAATACATGTCCAAAGGGTAGAGTGTTTACTTACATGTATAGTGGTCTCCTTTTGATTTACTTGCTTGTAGCACTAACATAGGCGTCTTCTCCTCGTGAATGGAGCTATCCTGAAAAATGTTAAGGATTGGGTGAGTATATACTATACTCAGTAGGAGTCTATCACTACTAGTTTTACAATGCATGCTGTGTTTAAAATCATATGCTCTTTAAAACATATGCATGTTCGAACGATCATGTTCAATATTGATATTGAAAACCATTGTCGAATTTGAAATACTGACAACTTAAAGAATCGCATAATCCAAGTCGAAAGTATCATATATATCATAAACATAATGATATGCATAAGATGCTCAACTAAATCTAACTCATGGATATATGGTAAGGTCGACCAACCTCATGTCATGCCATATGCAATGCAAGTAAATCCTCAAACCATAAGGTCCAACTATGCCCATGACCTCGCCGCCGTGTGGTCCCCGGGTACCTAAGGACACAGGGTCATATGCCTCCACGGGACATATGACACTTCGACCCATTGCCGTGACACCAGTGGTAGCCCCCTGTACCACATGCAGTCGAAGCAGGGACATGTCCTTTTTGGGCGTGGTACCCATTCTACCTAATAGTGGTAAAGGGTGGTAGGTCACCCTAGACCTCTCGGCATAGCACCCACAATCTTATTAGCCCAAATCATATACGATCAAACAAGTAAAAACCTCTTTTTTCAAAACCTGTCCTCTTTGGGTCCCTCACAACTGCCTGGCCCTCACAACTGCTTACCCAACGTCTTTTGGGCACTCCAGCGTCTTTTAGTAACCCTCAAGGACATGCAATTTTTCAAGAACTCAATGCTCACAAATCATGATATATATGCAATTGTTTGTAAAACATGTCTATGCATAATGTATTTGTCATATGCATGTCTCAAAACAATCATAGGTTCTTTTTAAAAAGTCTAGTAGCCATAGAGCACCTACCTATAAGTCTCCTGGAGTCGCGTCCTTCATCACTCAACCCGTCCTTGGGTCTCATTTATAAACTCCTGGATATGAAGGGATACAAGGAGTCCTTATCAATTTCGATCTATTTTGACATTAGATTGCTAGATCTGCCTTTTAGGGTCCATGGTCCTTGCCTAATTCATTGTTAAGCTAGATCCTATGATGTGGATCTACTATTCAATGGTTAACTCTGTAAATTGTTCTTTGATCTAAACTTTATAGTCTCATTAGCTCCGCGTGTCCCAGTTCCCAGGAGACTCGTGCATCCTGGTTGAACCATGACCGCCTCACATACGTGCGCGCCCAAAGACTGTGCCAGGGACCGCGTTTTACATGTGTACATGCATGCCCAAGTGACGCGCTATGACGCACATCCTGCATGGCATCGCACGGACGCACCTTTGGTGTAGCATGGCACGTCTCAGCTCTCAGGGCACCCTGTGCATCCTGGTCGAGCTAGGACCCGTGCCCCATGTCGCGCGCGCACCCGAAGGCCACACCAGGGACAGTGTACGCATTGTCGTACGCTTAGAACCCATCCCAGGGACCCTGTCCTAGGCGTTCGAGGAGCATGGCGTCCCTGGGATGCCTTGTTCATGCAGGGCCATCTGAACCGGCTTGGGACGTTTTTCGGCCAGGAAATCCAGTTGGAAAAAGACTGGATCCGGCATGGATCTTGGCCTAGGGGAACCAAAACAGAGAAAAAAGGGAAAAACGGCTTACCTGGGCAGCCATGGAGCGCCTATCGTCGGTGGTAGAACCTCCATTCCAGTTATGAAAACCCTCTGTCGTCGGAAAACTCGATGAAGGGAAAAACCCACCGTTCTGGTTCGACTAGAGGAAGAAAAGGGGGGCAAAGAAGAGAGGGGAATGGGGAAATGGCAATGGCCGGCCTGACTCGGGCCTGGCCGTTGCCGAAAATCTTAGGGAACTGGGTTTGAGACGGGTTTCCAATTTTTTCCGGAAACCCCAGTCCCAAAATGGCAGGAAACTTCGTGTTTTGAAGAGAGGGGATTAGGGGCTTTTTATAGCCTTGCTATGGCGGTGCTGCTAATGGTGGTGCTGCCAATGGTGGTGCCGCCATTGTCGGTGGCAAAAACCTCTGGAAAAGGGGTTTCTAGAGAAGTCTAGAGGAGGAAGACGACAGGGGGTGCCGTTATCAAAATGGCCCCCTGCGTTTTTCGTCCTTTTCGTTTTTTGTTTAAATTACATAAATGCCCTTGATCTTTAAACGTCTGTAACTTCTTCATACGAACTCTGTTTTTGGCATTCTTTGAGGCATTGGATTCCATTTTTTGAGTAGAATCTAATGGTACCAAGTTTCCTCAAAAATTCCTTCATTTACTATTTTGAATAAAGTAAAACATTTAACATAGTTTATTTCCCATAGAATGTCCAAATAGCGTAAATTGCTCGGGCATTACATAAAAGGGGCTTTAAGGTTTCAACATGTGCACCTTTGGTGGAGAGTGGGGATGCCTAAAAAAGTGGCACCTGCACCCCTCTTGAAAACCATGATTTTTTACCTTGGTTTCTCTCCTCTTCATGCAGCTCCATGGGATATCCTTTGCTTGTGATTTTGTTTTGTCTCAAGTCTTGCTTTGGTGCTTTGTTGATTCCAAGTTTTAGATCTCCTTTGTTTGCATGTCCTACATAAGTTCTTCAAGAAGAGGTAGGTACTTTTTGCTTGATTGTTGTCTTGTTATCCTAAGTTCCTTTAAGTTTAGTCTATTTCCCTTGAAGCCTTGCTTTACCATTAGATTTTCCTTTAATCTTCAAGCTTGTTGGAGTAGGAAGTGTTGGATCAACTTTATTTTGTACTTATTTTGGTGTAATGCATGGTGTGCACTCACCTAGAGTGGTGCGCACCATCCTTGTAACTTGTTTTTCAATTAATACAAGTTGATTGTTAATAAAGTCTCTTGATTAATGAAGGTTGGAAATCATTGATAAGCTTCTTCCCCTTTCCTATCATTCAAATTATCTAGTTAGTTCATCCCATTTTCATCTCAACTAAGCATTTAAATTAACAACCAAATCACCTTAAAACCATGTGCCCCACCCATGGGCTGTGTGCATGGTTTTAAGTGAATTATTGTTGATTGCAACTTGATTTAAAAAGACTTAGATTGTTGAGTTCAAGCATATTAGGAATGTTTAGTTTAATTGGTGTATGAATGTTAGTTTTATTAGTTGTTTAGCATATGGTTTGATTAGCTTGTTATTTAGTGAATTTTGCATATTTAGAAAATTTAGTGAAGTAGTGTTTTGTTACTTAAAACTTTTTGTTATATTCATTAGCATTAGTACATTCTCATTCTTTAGAAATTGCATTCTTAGGAAGTTAATTTAGAAAAAATTTCAATTTAGAGGGTTTTTAATTTAGAAAAGTTTTACCTTTTGAAAGTGTGTTTTTAAGAAAGTTGTTAAATTTAGCATGTTTTACTTTTAGCACATTTCTATATTTTATGTGTTAAGATTCCATTCTTAGTTTAGGAAAAAATCTTACTATCATTGGCTAGATTAGATAATTTACATAGGGACCACTAATACACAATTGTCAACTCTCATGGATCGACCTCCATTGCATGAACTACTATAAACATTCGTGTGCTTGCAAATTTAACTTAAAAATCACAACAATTAATGACTAATTAAAGGTGAGATAGAAGTTCATCTCTATGGACTAATAGAGTGTGAAAAGAATGTAATTTCCAATAGTGTAACATGCTTCTATAAGCATTAAAATAGTAATAATCTTCATTCGTTTAAGAACTATTTATAAGTAAAACTTAGGTGCAACTCTAGGCTATGAATCAAGTGTATTTAGACAATAAAACAATTGGTTGTTATGCACCCCTTGAGGAGTGATTCATGGTGAAAATAAGGTGCATTATTTAGCAAAAAACATGTGTGTGGCCATCTTAAAAACCATTTATACATCCTTTGAGGAGTAGTCCATGCTGAATACATATAGAATTACTGTCAACTCATGACATTTTCTCATAATAAATAAAGCAAAATAAGAAAACCATTTCATGAGCAACTTGATTTTTGAAATTAATGACTACCTGACTTAGTAGAATTCCTAAGCCCCCTATCCTTTTTGACAAATCAATCTTCTACTTGTCCAAAATGCATGTTTCTTGGAGTAGCAGCCTCACTCCTCTCCTCCTTTGTTCCTCATAGACTCCTCTCTTCCTCCTCTCCTTTCTCCCTTCTTTCTTTCTCTCCATGGTTTCCCCTCCTTTTTTCTTTCTCTCTACCTTCTGTGATTTTCTTTATTTCTTTCTACTTATCCCAAGACATACCATATAGGTAGATTTCTTAGCTTATTTCTATACAAACTAAGGTATTCTTTCCATGTTAGCTTGGTTACAAATTAAGGTCTACTATTTCCTAATATGTTACCTTAATTTGGGTTCTTATCCTATGATGTATAACATAATTCAGTATTTTAGCCTCATCACCTCTAGATTCCTAGTTCGTGAGAATGTTTATATGGCCATTCATTGACTTAAGTTCAAATTTTGTCTTAAAAGGTTAAAAAATTCACAGTTATAACAACTTGAACTCTGGACCTAAGGTATATCATACTCACTTTGTAACTAGTAAAGCTAGCTTGCTCATGTTGGTTAACTCGTGAAAAATAAATATTTAAGCATTACTAAATCCAAGCCCTTATACAATCATTCTCTCTCTCTCATGCAGCTTAACTTTCAAGTTGTCTCATACATTTTTCAATCCATCTATTCTATCCAATTTAGAACCAACCAAGGACATCCAATGTTGATCATTTCTAATCTGGAGGGTCTATTATTTCTATGTTAAATTCGTTCAAAAAATATGTTTTAGTTTTCTCACTATGTGACTTGAACTCTTAACATGAGTGTTATAGTCTCACACTAAAACCAAATGAACTAACTTGATTAGTTAGTTTATTTATGCAAAATTATGTTTATATACATATGTTCAAAACATTGCAAATCGTTTCATTTTTCGCATTGATTTACTCCTTTAGACAATTACAAGAGTTCAAGTTTAAGTGATTCTAGTAACCAGTTATGTCCATTAGACCTCTTGTTGGTTTGGAATTATCTTTTCTTTACTCTTTTTTAGTATTATGGGAGTTCTTATATTTTTGTGATCTTATTGATTGTTAATTAATTATATTTATAATTTTCTTTTTACTTTTTTCATTCAAAAGGTATATTAACATGTATACAGAGGAACTATGAGATTATAACTTATTGATGATATTTAATATTTGATTTCTCATAGACATAGTGTAACAAACTTAAAAACTTGACTGGACATGAAAGTAGGGTGAGTTAAGCTAACTTGAATCAACTCATGGGAGACTCTATATTACTTGAGTGAAGTTTTTAAAATTCTACTTTTTGTTATATTCAAAATTTTGCCTTTTAACATATATGCAATTGCTTGGTGAGTTGATTAAGATATGTTTTTGTTGTGTGGGAGGCCCTAGGATCAAATTGTAGCACAAATAAGACATTTTTTCCATGTATGTGAGTCACTCTAATGTGTTACTCGATTTGCTATTGAGTTGAGTAACTTAAATAAGTTTTTCTAATCAACTCATAAAGTTTAGTACTATGGTACTGCTACTAGTAGGGTATTGGTATTCATTAGATACTTTCTTGGCTGGAAAGTAAAAGTCTTTTGTCACATCAAGAGAATTAAGTATTTGATCACTACTATGCAAGAGAGTTTTTAAGATGGTTAAAAACATATATCTAAGATAGATAAAAAAACATCTTTTATCTACCCATTTTAGAAAATTGGTACAAATAAGACAGTTACAAAAACCATCTTAAAAAATGTAAAACTTTTAACACAATTTTGGAAAACCATCTTAAAAGGTCATTAATTTTTAAGATTGTTTTGCATTAATTTTTAAGATGGTTTTTTAAAATAGTCTTAAAAATTAGGAACTTTTTAAGACGATTTTGGGTAATCGTCTTAAAAAAATAGTCTTAAAAAAGTGAACAATTTTTAAGATAGTTTCTCATAACCATCTTAAAAAGTTCATACATTCAAAGTAAAATTTTCAAAACCATAAAATCTTCTTAATTTATTTATTTTTTACTATTATACATCAATGCCAACATGCTATATTACAATCTTCTTAGACATTCATTGACAATGTACAAATCTTCCTACAATCTTCAAAGACATAAAAGGAAACTACAACATCTACATTGATCACTTCCACATTCAACCTCCATGCACATTCACATCTCATATAGAAATTCAAAGATATGAAAAAAAAGAGCTTCACAAGTACATATTTTCACACTTCTCCATGCACATTTAATATAAAATAATCCATATCCATATTCAATATTCATATATTCCTACTGTTGCAATCTTCTCACAATCTTTAAAGGCATGAAAAAGAAAATTTCATCATTACTTTCCACACATTCATTGCAATATCCACATTCAACATAAAAAATTCAAAGATATGAAAATAAAACTTCACAAGTACATAAACCTCCACTTCTCCATACACACTCATATACTTTCCCACTCCAACATCTACTAATTCAAATAAACTAACCACATGTACTTCAAGCAAATGAAAAATACAAGATACATTCACATAAATGAAGTAGTTTAGCCTTGTATTAATCAACAAAAAATTTAAATTGATCTAATTAGTATAATATGTAGACCCAAGGTACAATAGCTCATTGTATTCCTGTAGTGTAGTATGGAATTGTTCAAGGTCATCCTCAAAATCATTGTTTGCATGTTGAAATATCAATGCAGATGTACTATCTACAACACTTCATGCAATGTCTTCATATTCAAATCTTTATGCCCTAGACGAGATCCTAAGAGAAAATTCTTCTCCATGCCAGATTTAGGCATAGTAGCTTTTATTAACTTCATTAAAGCATAAATATTTTCTCATCTTACATATAGTTACCTTTCTCAGGTTTTCACATTTAGACCATAGAGAAAGCATGCAACTACAATTACCCCAACTGTAAGTGCAAATTCTATGACCTTTTATGTTGCCTCCTTATATTCTCTTAATGATCTTGTCAGAGTTATCCAAGCATATTTATCCATTTTGTCCAAAATTGATGGTCAGATGTATGTGAAGACTTTTTAGAGATGAAAAGACTAATGAACTTGGTTAGGCATTTTAGAAAATACTAAGTGTGTGAAAAAATGTTAGAAACACTTATATGCATGTATAGAGATTTTCCAACTATAGATTAGGTCACGATAGGCATTAATATAAAAGATCTATACACAGGAAGGAAAAACTTTATTAGTAAAGGAATTTTCTAACCATAGTTATACAAATAAAACATAAGACAAACAAGAAAGACTTACCCACTCCAATATTGGCTAAGATAGTTCAAGTTCAATGATAAAATATACATAAATTCAATCCTATCATCATGTTTTAGTTGAAGCTAGTGAGAACAAAAATGCACCTACATGAGTTTCAAGCTATGTAGTCTGATGCTGCTAGATATAGATAATTGATGGATGAAAGATAGGAAATAGAAGAGCGACATCATGTGTTCTATGCATAAGTTTTTAAAAACGTTTAGGAAAACCATCTTAATAAGTATGTTTTTAAGATGGTTTTGAGAACTATCTTAAAATATATCATTTTTAAAAATGGTTTAGATAACCATCTTCTTAACTCTACATTTTTTAAGATGGTTTTGCAAACTGTCTTTTTAATTGTATTTTTAAGACATTTCCTAAAACCTTCTTTTAATGATGATTATTTATGACACTTTCGCAAACTGTCATCTTAATCCATCTTTTTTAAAGATGGTTAGAAAAAATTGTCTTCTTAAATTGGCATTTTTTAGGACAGTTTTTCCTAACCATCTTGTTAAGTCTTTGTCACAAAAATCTTAAAAAAATTTATCCCCTCCAATGATTTTCTAAGATGATTTTTAGAAAATCATCTTATTAAATAAATTTTTTAAGATTATTTTTGTAACCATCTTATTTTTATTTTTTTTACTAAGATGGTTACATGGAAACAACTTTCTTTTTGTCATCTTAAAGAATACCAATTTTAGTGGTGGATCTTTTTATCAAGATCAGTGTTGATAGCTCAAGATCTAATATATAGCTGGCCTATATTTTATCTACTAATTAGATGGTCTAAAGTAGATAGTTTATACACATAAGTCCAATATATAAATAAATACATAGATACAATCCGTACACACACACACATATAAGTGAAACATCAATGTCCTCGTATAATTACTAGAAGTTAGAATTTAGGAGTCCTGATAATCTGCCAAAAGTAGCGTCTCTGCTTAGATATTTTCATGATTTTTGGTATAGTTTTTGGAACTAATTCGCTGCTCTTGTTTGGCTTTCGAAAGATTACCTATGTTCATCTATCTTATGCGGGGTTCTTATATTGATTGTTAAACCCCTACACAAAAGGAAAAATGGTGATTAGAATCATTCGATTGGTAGAATTTTCCGCTTAAACACGATTAATAGACCAGATCTAAGAAAAAACGGTGAAAAGGGGGCGACGGGAGAGACACATCTAGAATTACCATTTCCGGAAATTTAGATAGCATACCAAACAGAGTTTGTTGCGCCATGCCTTCCCACTTTTGCATGGAGAAAGCATTTTCGGTCGATCATGTGTACCAAAACTGGCTTATCAAGATCTGAGTTCTCTAAATTTGGGTATCATGTGTACCAAAATCTCATTAGTTGGATAATTCTAGAATCCACAGAACTGTCTATTTAGTTGCACTGCCGTTTGTAGTGATTTCCAAATCAACTGTGATCAAAAAGTATATTTTATCAGATACTTGATTCATCTAATCTGCAAGGTTTTGGACCACTAACATCTGAAGGCAGAGAAATCTGATGAACAGGCCAGATCGACCAAAGGCTGAGTCATCATGCTTGAGACGGGTGGCACACGGCTACTCACCATGACCATGTGTAGATCACCACAGAGGGTTTTAATGATTTCTAGGATTTTCATGAAATTGTAGTGCTTACATTGTTTCGGTTTTAACTTTAGTTTTGAAGGAAGTCATTGTCAGATAGTTTGCTTGGAAATGGAGGAATCAACGCCTTGAATTGGAGGAAGAGCCAACAACGATGTGTCATAGAGGAAGGTAACTCATTGTTGCCCAATGTAATGCAATCTCGGTCAGGCGCTCGGAAGGTCAACTTGCCCGAAGCTGCCTGTTGGTGATTTGTTATGAAATTTACGAACACAGGCCAAGGACGCCCTTGGACCGGATCCTGGAAGACCGTGACTGGACCCCTGCCCGCGTGCGCATACATTGTCATTCCCCATGCTGCCGCAATATATTATTGCTTTTTATAATCCATCCCGTGGGGAAACATTAGATAAGTCCTCGATAATTTAGATCAAGGACAGGTAGAAAGGGTCCGAAATAAAGCTCATCTGAAAAAATGAAAGGGTAGTGACTGTAGCGTCCTCATGACCATTGGGCCTTAATTATGGGAATGATGACATTTTTTTCCATAATACAAGTCAATGCTGGGAAGATGGGACGCATGCACTTGAGCTGGTTAAAACGTGGTAGGTTTGTTGCTTTAATATATATACAGCACGGGTACCCATCTCTCTGAAAGCCATCCAGCACAATTGCTCCTAGACATCATGGGGCCTCTCCTAATTACAGTTATTCAAAGGTTCAAGGTGGTACTTTTTCTATATCGCAGAGATTTTAAGTAGATTTGGAAATTAGAATAATGCTTCTAAATAGTTTGCTTTGTAACTCTTTGTAAAAGAAAAGATGGTATCCCCACCCAAGTCCTTGTTGAAACACATTAGAGTAAATATGGGAGAGGATTTAAAATTGCTTCTATGGGAAGCAAACCAATGAATCCAACCATCAAACTAGATGCCATGACAGTTAGCATTTCCCATACATGCGTAAGAGGTTACGTTTCCTATTGGAGTGTGATTTGTAATCTGTCCTTGCTCACTTGCCTTGCCTCATTTGTTATTAAGATATGCATAGGGCAATATGAGTTTAGAGAGAATAAGTGGTGAAACCATCAATAAAAGGTGTTCAGTTTTAGGCTTTAAATATCAATAATTGAACAACTTAATAAGTTGTAATTTATAACTTTCTTGCTAGTTAATTGGTATTGTGATAGCCAATTCGACCACTATATTACAGACTTGCATTGCAAGGCCCGTGACTAAGGTTTATAGGCTCTAAGGAAGGCCTGTTTAGCTTGTGAATGTGGCCTAAGGGACATAGGCATGTGTTCTTAGATCTGTAGAATAAGGCCTGGTTTCTTGAGAAATCCTTGTAAATATCTTAGATCTTCTATAATAGTCTAGAATACTCTAGGAGAATGGTAAAGTAATCTAGAAAGATTAGAAGGGTTCCAGAAGATGATCTGAAATGTTAATGTATTAACACTTGGAATAATTCTAACCATCTATTGAGGAGGTTGATGGGGGTAAGCACGTATAAATAGGGGTTAGTTTCTCATTTGTAAATAGCTTAGATTACTCAATTGAGTTCAAGTAAGGGATAACAAGTTCTCTTTAAATAAGTCTCATTTCTAAGTTCTCTCATTGCTATAGTAGGTGAGTGAGTGTAGTCATAGCAACTGATAGTGGGAGTCAAAGGCTGACTCATGCTTTGCAAAGGAGTGGTGCATAAGTGCCATACAGGTTTAGCATAGGTGAAACTATGACCTAATGATAAGTTGTTATTAGAGCAAGGTTGGTACTAGGAGTTGGTATCAGAGCAAGGTTGGTACCAGGAGTTGGTATCAGAGCAAGGTTGGTACCAGCAGTTGGTATCAGAGCAAGGTTGGTACCAGGAGTTGGTATCAGAGCAAGGTTGGTACCAGCAGTTGGTATTAGAGCAAGGTTGATACCAGGAGTTGGTATCAGAGCAAAGGTTAGGTGGTTCGAGTTGGGAGCTGCTCGTGGTGATTCTGAACATCTCGATATCATCATGGCAAGTGAGCTAAGAGTGATCAACATATCTGTGGAGGCTCAACCAAGGACTAGGAGAAAGAAGTCTAGAGATCCATAAAGAGAGTTGGCTTTGGATGGTCGCATCACTACATTGGAGGAAAGGTTTGGTAAGTTTAAACAAACCTTTTTTGGAAGTTTGGAGAAGTCTAATGCCTTCATGGACACCTTACACAGTCTTAAGGCCAATATGAAAAGCACGGTCAAGGTGTTTAAGTATATGGATGCCAAGACCACTGAGAGGGTAGAGTGCATGTCTGGTCACCTTGAGACAATGGAAGGTGAAATAATTGAGTTACATGAGGAGGTAGCCAGTCTAGAGGATGTCAAGATTAGATTGACCCTGTAGGAGAAGGTAATAGCTAATGGGGGAGGATCTGGACCAAAGGAGTTTGCTCCTAAAGTCAAAATCCTTGAACCTACAAGCTATAAGGGAACCCATGATGCCAAGGACTTGAAGAATTTCCTATGGCAGATGGAGCAATAATTTAAAGCTACCATGATTTCTCAGGCCATAAAGGTAGATGTGGTAACAATGTATCTCATCGACGACACGATGCTATAGTGGGGACGAAGGTACGGTGATGTAGCTAATGGTCATTGCACCATAGCCACTTGGGAAGACTTTAAGAAAGAAATCAAAACCCAATTCTTCCCCAGAGAATGTAGAGTATTTGGCCTAGAAAAAAATTGAAGTAGCTAAAGTATACGAGATCTATTCATGATATATCATCCAATTCATGGCTTTGCTCCTAAACATCTTGAAGATGACAAAGAAGGACAAATTGTTCTTCCTCATGGATGGGTTGCAACATTGGGCAGAATAAGAGTTGTAAAGGACGGGAGTGCAAGACCTAACTACAATACTCTCAACTATGGAGAAATTAGTCGAGTTTGGTAAGAGCGCTGAAGGCACTAGTGAGGAGAAGAAGAGAAAGGCTAATGGAGGCAACAACAGGTAGAAAAACCTAAGAGTCATAACGAAGAAGACAAGAAGGGTCGACATGACTCCAAAGACAAAGGTAAGTTCACCCCTCATTGTTTTGATTGATTCATATGTGATGGGGATCATTGGGCAGTAGATTATTCAAAGAAGAATACCCTCAGTGCCTTGGTGGTTGAAAGGGGGAACCACAAGGTAAGGGATGAGGATGAATGGGAGGAGCCTAAAATCGGGGCACTTAGACTCCTCAATGCCATGATGGGGCGGGCATCAAGGACCAAGCCTATTGCCCAAACAGAGAAGAGCTTGATGCATGCGGACATGTGCCTCAATGGCAAAGGCACATGAGCCATGGTGGACATGGGAGCCACTCACAACTTCATCTCAGATGGGGAGGCTAAGAAATTAGGCCTCAATATGAAGAAGGATGAGAGCAAGATAAAAGTGGTAACTTTGAGGCTAGGTTAGTGCTTGGTGTAGCTAAGGAGATACCCATGAAAGTTGGAGAGTGGCAAGACACCATTACAGCAACTACAATGCCTTTAAACGATTATGAGGTTATCCTTGGAATGGATTTCCTCAATTCAACTAAGGACATCCCTTTGCCATACTTTGGAATGTTAAGCTTCTTTGATGAGAAGGCCCCTAGCACGGTCCTCGTGTTGAAGGATCACAAGAGGTAAGGAAAGATGCTATCTACCATACAGCTAGGAGAGCAGAGTCATCACAACTAGTCTTACATTGTCTAGGTGCCATAAGGGTGCTATGGTCTGAAGGGTCCAAGGAGAAACTTATGGTTGACAAGGGTGTGCCACAACGGGAGAACTCCAGAGAGAATAAGACCAAGCAAAGACATGCAGGGAGCACAATAGCTAGTAACTGCCACACTAATGTAGAGGAGACACAACAGCAAAGGGCAGCAAAGCAGGAGTGCAAGAGGTGCGATAATTCATAATGGTACAAAGGGGCACAAGTGTGCAAGAGTGCACACAACATAAATGAGACAAGGAAAGTCCCCACAGAGCCCAAGAATGGCTGGATGCCAATGTGCAAGAGGAGGAACGAGGTAGGACATCTCATGAGGATCACAAGGTAGCATGGGCAGTGCTCAAGAGTGAAGCTTGCAACACCAGTTGAGATGTGTCGACGAGGGCATCGACATTATCAAGTGGGGGAGAATGTTATGGACTTGCTTTGCAAGGCCTGTGACCAAGGTCTATTCCAAGGAAGGCTTATTTAGCTTGTTGATGTGACCTGAGGGACATAAGTCTGTGTTCTTGGATCTATGGAACAAGGCTTGATTTCAGAAGACCTAGTTTTTGAAGAAATCCTTATAAATATATCAGAACTTTTGTAGTAGTCCAGAATACTCTTGGAAAATGGTAGAGTAATCTAAAAGGAGTAGGAGTGTTCTAGAAGATGATGTAGACTATTGATGTACTAACACTTGAAATAATCCTAATCATTCATTGAGGAGGTGGACGGGGGTAAGCATGTATAAATAGGGGTTAGCTCTACATTTGTACGTATGTTAGATGACTTAATTGAGTTCATGTACACAATAATAGGTTCTCTTTGAGTAAGTCTCATTTCTAAGTTCTCTCATTGCTTTAGTAGGTGAGTGAGCATAGCCTTAGCAAGTGAAAGAGAGAGTTAAAGGTTGACTTCTACTTTGCAAAAGAGCTGTGCACAAGTGCCACATGGGTTTAGCATAGGTGAAACTGTGATCCCATAACAACTAGCTAGTCATTACGTGGATGCAATAATATACCAAAGGGTTAAAATTATAACTACCAATGCTTTTTCCTTAGAACTAGCAAGAAGTAGCGAGCTGTTTTAAGAGGGCAATTAGGTGGTTTAATCAATATTCTCAACGTATATAATTCCTTCGCTTGCACCGACTTTAATTACCGAGAGGACATATAAGATGTACTACCATGTGATTGTCTCATGGAAAACCTATTCCAAGTAATGACCAAGACTTAACATATACTTTTATAAATGATTACATACTTTGTTTAGATGTCTGCAAGATGATCATATACTCGGTAAAATGTTCGTCATTTTTGCACGTATTAATCCATTTTGACAAGGGATGCAAAGGCAACAACACCCGTGGAGGTTAGCGCATGTAACTTGGGAGATTACGGGTCATGTTTCTACTCTTGATACTTCTTTTCTACACAATTTCTGTAGGCTATTTCTTTAGTTGATTTGCTAGCCACGAAGAGAATTCCAACTTGTATATAGGACAGTCTGCCTGACGCCTATATAACCTAAATGCACGACCTTCAAGCGTAACTAGTTGAACTGGTCTAGCTGAATGCTTAACATAAAGCAGAAATACTTTCTGGATCTTCTTAATGAAGTTTTTTTTTTTTTTTTTTTCTGATATTATTGGCAAAGGAAAATCATTTAACAAGTAAGAGGGAATGACAGTGATTACCTCTAAGCATATCTCATTAAGTTGCAAACAACTTCGATCAAATCACGGGCCCTGGTTAATTTGTATATGCTCGAGTTTTTACTCAACAAACCCTTCTCAAGATACATTTTCTATGGCTATTACAATACCCAATAAGCTGCAGTAGCCAATAAAGCGTAGATAGCAGATTGTATGCATATTGGGAAAACAAGTTTTGTGGCTTTAATGGCAATGAAATGCAGTGGAAAACATAAACACCGGCATAAAAAACGATAGAAATTGTAACTTAGAAGAGGGACACTAGACAGTTGCGAGCCCTTGCCCACAACATTGACAACTCAGTGTTTGCTTCTGTCTGCCACGTGGACTATAAAAAATTGAATCCCACGGCCAAGGCCAGATGTAGAAAGAGAAAAGGAAGAGGAGAAGCAGATTAGAAGAGTTGCAACCTCTTTGATCCATTAGCTGACCGTTATTCCATTTGCCCGTATCCGGCCGGTCAGTCCCTACAGGCAGGCCAGCTGCAAACGTCACGGGGTCGTTTACATTCCTTCTGGCCCTCGACCTATCATTGTCAGCTCTAACCGGGCAGCTACTGCTGCCGGGCCCCCTTCATAAGACCCGGGTAGCGCTTTACCTTTCAACCAAAATCTTTCATTAAATTTCTCTTTTTCTTCTCCTTTATCCTTCCCACCTACTTTTGATTCCTCTTTCCTTCTCCCTGCACCTTTTCTCCAAAAGAGAGAGAGAGAGAGAGAGAGAGTTACCAGGTAGGAAAACTTAAGGCATTGCGTTATGCTTGCTGAAGATATGTTCTAATTGTTTTCTTCTATATTCGGCTTATTTTGTAACAAAATTTCAAAGTAAATTTCTATTTACCATTTCTTTTCTTTTCGATTTTGTTTTCCTTGGCTGCAGGTCCATAGAAGTATCGGCATGAAAAGTTTAAGGTCAGCAGCAGAGCCATCCACCATCGCCCCATGGTAACATCAGAAATGGAGCCTGGGGTCATTTGAACCCTTTCTGCTTCTTCAATTCAGTATTTAAACTAATCAATGTCCTAGTTTTCTCTCTTGCAGGTTGTGTTCAACTCTAAAGCCATTACCATCTGTGCTTCATCACCAATCCCACCACTTTTATACTACAACAATCAAAACGTTTCTTGCAGCAGAATCCAGCTCGTCGATGATGTTCAACATGATCTTAATTGCTTCACATTGGCAATAGCAATTGCTGTTTTTTCGCCTTAGCACAGGCGCTATCCTACCTGAGCTTTCATCTTATCTCTGTAGTTCCCCAAAATCTTCTATTCCTAAACTCTTTCTTTCTCTTTACTCTTTTTCTGGAAGCTGTACTCTTCTTGACCTTGTAAGACCTTTTCTTGGCCTTGTAAGACCCCACCTTGCAGTTGCTACCTTGGTTTTCCAGTCCATCACGCACCAATTCTAGGGTTCTTCAGCTAAAGAATCCAGCTTCCAACTTTCCCCATTCCTTTTCAACTCTTCTTCGCGGACCATGTCTATCCCTCCTGAGCTATTTGAATCAGTGTAAACTTATTGCTTTTCTTGTAATGTTAAGAACCCCAATTGATTTGGGTATTCAGTCTTCCTTTTTTCTAAGTGTTTATTATGTAATTAGTGGAGAATAAGTTATGAAAGAAGTTCACTTAGAAAGTATTCTCGAGACTAGTGAAGCTGTTAGGAAAGATAGAAGAATGACTGTATCCATTTTAGTATTTTGGGCTTCTTTGTATTCATATGTGCAGAGAAATATGCCCTGCAGGTTTCAGTTTCGTTGTTTTATATGTTGTTTCCTGATTGATGAGTAAAGTGTAAATATTCTCATGACTCTCTCTCTCTCTCTCTCCCGTGGAGTCACCTCGTGACTGTTGGCATGTACAACGTATCGATTACATTATTTGAACTTTTGCTTTTATTATTTCTTTTCTTCTATTTATTTTTGGACCTATCATATTTCTGACATGGCCGAGAGATTTGGTACAAGCCAGGGCAATCTGATTGTCTGGATATAGATTGGCAGATTCATATGGGCTTTTCTCGTCCTCTCTCTTTCAAGTTTATCCGTTTCTTCCTTTCATTTTCTGTTCACAATTTTATCTTCCTCTCCTTCTCCTTGCCCTGGGTAAGAGAGAGAGAGAGAGAGAGAGAGAGAGAGAGAGAGAGAGAGAGAGAGAGCAGTTTCATTCTACTTGTTTCCTGAAACTAAATCAATCACTTGCTTGCAATATGGCCGCACACTCACAAACAACAATAATCAACATGCCAAACTTCAATTAACCTATTTTCGGAATGACCGTCCAGATCTCACGATCTTTTGTATTAATTTGTCATGTACTAGGTGCTGCTACCTTTCAACAATCACTACACCAGGCTTCTTTTATGGATCATTTGGCCGGCATATACAATATTTGAGTCCCTAATGGAAGCTACAGTCTAAGATATAGCTACTTGAGAATATTATTCGTGACCGAGATTATCAGGGTCTCTCCTCAATTGGAGTGTTCTATTTCTTTTTTTTTTTTTGGGACAAATTCTGTCTAAGTGAAGAAGAGCTGATTGCTTTTACAGTTTCCTGGTTGAAACAGCAGATATTTTTGTCATTGTTTTGTAACGTGGACTTCTTTGCTCACTTCCTAGCCATATCGCAAACTTTTTCCTCCAACGGTATCAATGGAATAGAATTCGCAGTAGATGCTTATTGACTTGTATTTGAATTTGCATAATTTACCAAATACTAGGATCGTACCTTTCGTATTAGGCGTGCGGCCCTAACACTGCCCTTAAACTTCGGCCCATAGTTCATCATGGATTCACTGCTGGATCATCCCTAGAACACTTGCCATGTACTTAATGCACTGACCAAGTCAATTTCACATGTACCTTGATCTTCTGTCTAGCATAAGTCCTCTCCGGTGAAATGGTGCTTTTATGGGTATGTATGCTAAAAAAATCTCATTTACATATATACAGGGCGAACCTTAAATGACCCACTCGATGTTATAGCGACAGGACAGGTGATGATGATCCTTATAATATCAAACATGAATGTATAAACATAATCTCGAAACCATAGTTCTAAACTTGTGAGATGACTCAGAAAACTTGTCCCAGTCGATCAATTCAGTACATACAAAATCAAATCACTCGACGAGTGGAGTCCTTTCATAAGAAAAATAAGATGTCTGTACTAAGATTTTATCCCAGGACTTCTATGACACCAATATAACATGCCACATGTCTCGCCTAAATAACATTTGTGAATATGTTTAAAATTTTAAATCTAACCAGTACTAGTAAAATAGTATTAAATCTTGCTTGAGTATATTTGAGTCACCTATGAATTGCTTCAAGTTAACTTGGCTAAAGCTGATTCAAGTTTTCTAGCTTCTAGACTATGATGGAAATAATCCGTTTTGCACAGCCCCATGTTTCTAGCTTCTACACTATGATAGAAACCATTTATCTAGCAGAGCCCAGTATTGATCGGTTGGACATCAAAATTCTTCACCATTAGATGACTTTTCTTTATAAACAATGACGTCATTTAATAATGAAAAACGGATTTAAGTTGTTTTAATTACAAAGCCATTGAAAGCAAAAATGCATCAAGATAAGTACAATATCATCTAGCTCAAAAGCTTGACTCGGCTCAAAAGTAATGCAAGTCAAGTTAACTAGAACGGACTCATTGATGACTCAAAAAAACCCGAGTTGGATTATTATTATTTTATTTTGTACATGTAATTGAAGTTTCACTTTTATGCAAATGATGATTTACTTGAGTAGGTTAAGATATGTTTCTATGATTTGTGAGGGCCTATGCTCAAATCTAACTCCAAGTAAACCTTTTAGTTTTACATTGAGTTAACTCATCAAATAACTCAATTTGCTAGCTAGTCTAGTAACTTGGACAAGTTTTTTGAGTTGACACAAGTTTTAAACTATGATGTGAAATGAAAAAAATCAAAGAAACTACTTCTTTAGCTAGTACATACGATTAGCCAAATGATGCAAATGTACAAAGATTTTAGACTTGAATTAAGCAGCAATAGTGGCTCATCATTGTATTATCCACAATTGAAAACTCAGAAACGCAACTTGACTTTGAAAGCCAAGCCTTAACTTGAAAGCCAAGCCATCCAAGCTAACTCAAAGCATCTTGTGGGTGACTAAAAAGTATTAAATTGAGATTTTAAGTAAAATTTTGGTAATTCCTATTGATTATAATAATTTTTATTTTATATTTAAAAATAGCCTTTAGGAATTTAAGAGAGCTGGTAACAATATTGTATCATTGTTTAGAAGGTCGTGTATTTAGATCTTAGGCTCCACCTAATTTTTTTCCTTAACAATGGGTTGACATGATTTATTGTTTAGTCTACAAATTTGGTCAAGTTTTACAATTTGAGTACTGAGTTTTAGAATTGTGGCATTTGCAAATATCCATCAGGTAGATTCACGCTATGGCAACCATCTAATTGCATTAAGACTACTTCTCAAAAAACTAATATTATCTAATTTTCCCTCAAAACATAATAAAAACTGCATATTACCAACCACCAATGGTCTACATTGCTTTAACTAATAATGAACATAGTACTTCATTGAGAAACAGATCGACAATGAAGGAACGATTCACCATTAGATCACTCAGAGGCTTTGAATTGACATTGCTATCAACTAAATAAGGCAATGGTGTGTGACTATGTCTGTCCACTAATTTTAAAGAAATATAATAATAAACCAAGACCATGTTTTATTTTCTAACTACCACTAGAAATCTAAAAATTAAGAGGCATAAAATTTTCAAATGGGTCCAAATTTTGGTGAATGGATCATCTAGCATGACCTAATAGATAAAGAGTTGGGATCAGACAAAACATGAAAAATCAACATGAAAGTGAGGTGGTTGAGTTAACTCTTGGTGACTCAATAACTTGAGTGGGATTTTCAATAAAATTGGGCTCATTTATGTATAATACAAAATTTCATTTATATGCAAGTCACAACTATTAAGTGAATTGGTTGTGATGTTGTATTCTTGAGTTCAAATCCTTGCCTAAATTGATATATTTTATTATCAATGCAAAATTTCATTTACATGCAAGTCACTACTACTACTAAGTTAGTTGGTTGTGATGTCTTATTCTTGAGTTCAAATCCTTGCCTAAATTGATTTATTTTTTTATGCAATGAGTATACTTAATTTGTTATTAAGTCAATTCTTGAGATTTAGAATTATAGTTCTCTTGTTGAATGAGTTTTTTGAGTTTACTCGTGAGTTTTGAACTATGGTTCCAAGTCCTCAATTAAGACTCTTTCTTGCAATATTATAGCAAACCAATTACTCATGTATTATTGGCAACAAGGTGTTAAAATTGAATATGTGGACATAATGCATATTTCCCAAAAGTAGTCAATGGCCTTGTTGCATGCTAGATTGTAGCTTAACATGGATAATGCATATATTGAAGGTCAGTTGTTGATTGAATATTTTCTTTCAAAATAAAAGAAAATATATTATTTCTACCTTTAGTTTCAAATGTCATGCAATTCCATCACATATATGCCAAACTTTCAAAGTGCATTTTGCTTAGTCGATGGTAACTTATTTGGGCCCTATTATTTTTATCAACATAGTATTTACTCACTAGAGAAAACTACTTTTATGATTGATTGACCCCAATCTAAACATTGCATGAATTGCATGGCTATTGGACTTTGGTTAGTTCAATGATTACAGTAAAGTTGTAGCACCAGTCACCTCTTTATCAAAGAAGGATAATTTTGTGTGAACCAAGAATGCTTCTCAAACCTTGATGGCTTCTAGATTTTTCCAAACTAGTTGTCATAATGTGTGATGCAGCTAAAAATGGCATAGGTGCAATCATAATGCAAGACAAGCATCCCATATCATTTTTCAACCAATCCTTCATAGAGCATTTGACTGGAATGTTTACATATCAAAAGGGATAAGCCATTGTTTTAGCTATCTAGAAATGGTGACCATACTTCTTGGGATGGCAATTTTAGATTCAGATTGATCACAAAAGCCTTAATTTTTTAGATCAGTGTGTATAGACCCATCACTAGCAAAGATGGGTGTCTAAACTTCTCAATTATGATTATGAAATTGTAT
The DNA here is from genome assembly GCA_035236585.1 of Warburgia ugandensis. Lineage (NCBI taxonomy): Eukaryota > Viridiplantae > Streptophyta > Magnoliopsida > Canellales > Canellaceae > Warburgia > Warburgia ugandensis. The sequence goes on from CP141128.1 coordinate 28,508,142, forward strand.
ATAAAGTAAAAAAGGAAAATATGGCTATAGATGCATTATCAAGACTCTCGAAAAAAGCATTGTTTACAATTACTTACTCAAAGTTTGTTGTAACATCCCAATTTTAGAAATATTTATTGATTTTTAATTTGGAAAGTAGGGGAAATTTCCTAGCTTTTGAAAAATGATCAGTGAGATAATACGTAATTAATTTTGTAAAAAACTTTCACTTCATACTGGGTGCTATTATCAAAATTCCTCATATTTGTAAAATAAAAAATTTCTAACCTAAATATGTTAGAAGTACATGGCACAGGATCAATACTACTCACAATTAGAGCCATAAATAACATTGAAATAAATAAATAGCCCATAACTAAAGTTTTACACCCATTCCATGTGTCAAATTTAGTTATATGCAACACAAAATGAATCCCTATACAAGGAAATATATGTAATGATTGCACACAAGATATCTTCATCTTACATCAACAAAACTAGGTACTTTCATGTTCTCAGTGTCCCTCATGCTCAAACAACCTAGAGTGTTACTTGAAAATGTCTATTTAGGGGTTCATCTTATATGCAACCAATGCTATGCATATATAGATATACAAATATGCATTCATAAGGAAAGATGCAATACATAGGCCTTGGATGGGCAGGACATAAAACCTGTCTTTGCAATTTTCCTAAATATCATGTAAAATGAGAAGATATGACATGTGTAATGACTCCAATTTTGTACTATTGAAATTCCAAGTTTAGCAATGAAAAGTTCAGTTTTAAAGAAAAGGGCATTTTGGTCATTTCACTAGTCACCTTGACTAAACCCAGGAATTTGGTACTAAAATTAGTTCCATTAGATGCGTCTCAGAAAAATGAATCCAACGAGACCAAAATCACCCAAAACGGAGTTAAAATGAGCAAGATATGGCCCTTTGAAGTTCAGGGGCAAAACTGTATATTTCACAAAACGACTTAACTTGAAAAACACAGGTGCCCGTTTTGATACGGGCACCCCGTCATCTTCAACCTCCTAGAGGTTTCTGGAACGGCGGTGTTTCAAGAAGAAACCACCGCCATTCTAGAGGATTCCCCACCGCCATTCAAAGGCGGTTAGAACACCTCCAGAACCCTCTTTAAAAGCTCTATAAATAGAGCTCTTGGGTGCCTCTAATGGCAGCCCAAAACCTTGGAGAAAACCCATCGCGGAGCAGTGACCAAGAGGGGAAAACATGGAGAGAAAATCACCCACGAATCAGGTATGCTCAAAAACTCCCCAAACCCATCTCACCCATAGTCTTAGGCTTAATTCCCCTAAGTTTTTGCATGAAAAACCATGCAAAACGGAGCCTGGGAGTGCCACCAAGGACCCTGGGACGTCCCCAGGGCCGCACTGGTTCGACAAGGTCGAACCAGGGTCACATGAGGAGGACCCAGGTCACTAACAGGCGGGACGATCCAATAGGAACGTCCCACGTCGACTCAGGTCGATGCCTGTTTGAAAAACCAAACCTTGGACGCGCCCGCTAAAGGGACAGACGAGCGGAGGTATAGAGCGCGTCTGCAGATGCGCCCGCTGAGGCGCGCGCTGCAGACGTGCAGCGCTAGCGTGCGTCATTTTTTTGGTTACTTAAGAATGCTGGGCGCACGTCGCAGACGCGCAGCGCCCTAGCATTCCTCCTTTTTTGTCTTTAAGACTCTATGTACATACAATATTAAAACGCTTATAACTTGAGATCTAGAGCTCCGTATGAGGCGCCGCAAAAGGTGTTGTGTCCCTATCGACGACGCGGACACATCCAAACCATAAAATACCTGATCAAGGCCCAATCAAAGTAGGACATGACCCTTAGAATAGGGTGGTGGCGCATGACCACTAAGACTTTGGAAAACTGAGAATACCAAGGCCTAATTAGGACCTTAGGACACCCATAGGCATAGGGATGGACCCCTAATGCCTAAGTAATAAGACTCAACTGCTCTAAACCCATCAAAGATAGGTTAAACTAACCTTGAGTCCCCAAACCATGTTCAGAAGAGTACGAGGACAAGAAGGTTAACGCGACCTAGTCAGGTAGGTGCTCTATCACTATTAGATTCTTTTAAAAGAATTATTATTATTTGAGAACACATGTTTTAGATATATGACTTGATCTGCATGTGATTTGCATGAATAAATTCAGCATGCATGTTAAATGCTTTATACATAGCCATGTTTTGGAATGACTGCATATACATTATGCACATACATGTGTTGCAAACAAGTGCATGCATTGCATGATTTACGTACTTGGAAAGATTGCATGTCCTTAAGGGTTGCCAAAAGACACTGGAGTGCCAAGGGCCAGGCAGTTGTGAGGGACCCAAAAGAGGACAAGTTTTAACAAAAGGTTTTGACTTATCTTATGTGATTTGGGCAAGTAAGCTCGTGGGTGCTATGCTGAGGGGTCTAGGTTGGCCACCCGGCCTCTACCACTAATGGGTACCACACCCAAAAAGAGGCAAGTCCCTACGTCGACTGCATGTGGTACAGGGGGCTACCACTGGTGTCACGGCACTGGGTCGGCGTGTCATAGGCCCCGTGGAGGCTATGACCAAGTGTCCTCAGGTACCCGGGGACCACATGGCGAGGAGGTCGTGGGCATAATGGACCCTATGGTTTGATGAGTTATGTGCATTTCATATAGCATGATATGAGGTTGGTCGACCATACCATACTAGGGGTCCATGAGTTGGACTCCATGAGGCATCTGTTGCATATCATGATGTCATCATATATATGATACTTTCACTTTTGGAATTATGTGATCTTTTAAGTTATAAGAATTTCAGTTGATTATGGATTCTTATACTGATGTTGAACTCGAGTATTCAAACATACACATATTTTGAATTTCAGTTGATTATGGATTCTTATACTGGTATCGAACTCTAGTATTCAAACATACGCATATTTTGAATTTCAGTCGATTATGGATTCTTATACTGGTATTGAACTCGAGTATTCAAACATACGCATGTTTTGAATGAATGAGCACATGATTTTAAAACATCTCATGCATTTATAAAACTAGTAGTGATAGGCCCTACTGAGTATATTATATACTCACCCAATCCTCAACATTTTTCAGATACAAAGTAAATACCTAAGGGCAAGGGACGTTTGTACTAGGAGACACAGGCTAAGTACAAGTAAGTAAACCCCTATCTTATATTTCAATATTACTTGATTGTAGTTACTCTCTAATAGCTGGGGCTGTGACTAACACTTTCTTGGGAACATTATTGATTTAAAACATTGCCATGACTAAATAGATTGGGAATGTGTTTCACACTCGGGGTTTTTATGAAAGATTATTTTTCAAATGAAAAAGAATTTCATGCATTTCATATTTATAAAACAAGAGATCTCGCCTTTTTATCAACATTGCATCATATAAAAACCCGGGTCGTGACAGTTGGTATCAGAGCACGGTCTAACGTTACTCACAGCCCAGTTATGAGGAGAATAAATTATAATCAAGTTTCATCCATGAAAGAGAAAGGGGTAATAGGATAACACAAACTAAGATTTGGTGAATTGCCTTGTGATTACAGATGCCTAGAAAGAAGGGAAGCAAGGCTCCAAGACCTGAAGCCCCACCAGTGGACTCCACTGGGTCGGGCAACGGGATGGCTGAGTTATTTCATCAATTCTTACAGAACATGGGACAATACATGAATAGTCATAGCCAAACTCCTACCCCCCGAGATCCTTCCCCTGATAAAACAATAGACAGGACTGTGGTTCAGTTAGAAAGGTTTCAGAAACTAGCTCCCTCATTCATAGGAGAAGATGAAGCATCCACAGCTGAAAAATGGTTAATTGATATTGAAAAGATATTTAAGGACATGAACATAGCTGAAGAAAGAAAAGTACCCATGGCCACATTTGTGTTTAGAGGAGAGGCTACCTTTTGGTGGGAAACAGCAGAAAGAACTTATTTTGATCAGAAAGAAACAATAGGCTGGGAAGAGTTTAAAAAGGTCTTTAATGACAAATATTATCCTAAACATATAAGGAAACAGAAGGAAAAGGAATTTATGGACTTAGAACAAGGAAATATGACCGTCCAACAGTATGAAAGTAGATTCATCAGCCTCCAAAGATTTGCACCCCGTGCTTGTGCTGATGAAGAAGATGCAGCTGAAAGATTTGTAGACGGACTCAACCCAGGACTCAGGAACAGAGTTCTAGGTTTCCAACCTTCCACAGTAGCCAAAGCAGTAGAGATGGCCTCCCTATATGAAAAAGATTATCAAAGGAACCAAGCAATAAGAGAAACTAAGAACGTCAACACCATGAAGAACAAAGGAAAGAGACCCTTTCAGTCATCTGGACCTAGGCCACCTTTCAAGAAGCCGTTTGAAAACAAAGGAAGAAGACCAGACTGGAAGGCATGCCCTAGGTGTAACAGAAATCATCCAGGCAAACCATGTCCCACTTCCAACATCACTTGCTATAGTTGTGGAGAATTAGGACATTTTTCTAAGAATCGTCCAAAAAGGAAAGTGCAAGAGTGTAAAGAAGATCAAGTTCCAAAAAGCCAAGGACGTGTCTTTGCCCTGACTTCCAGTCAAGCCCAAGCATCAAACGCAGTTGTTGAAGGTATTCTTTCTATCTATGATACACCTGCAAAAGTTCTATTTGATACAGGCTCCACTCATTCTTTCATATCCCGGGAATTTGCATCATCCTTGGACATTATACCACAAGACCTAGACTTCACTCTAGAAGTCATGACTCCTGTAGGCCAGGCACTCCCCACTTATTCTTATCTCCAGGATATCCCCATATTGATTAAGGACCATTTGTTACATGCCAACCTTATCCACTTAGATATGAATGACTTCGACATCATCCTAGGTATGGACTGGCTAGCCTTTGTTGATTGTCGTCAGAAGCGTGTCACTTTTACCCTACCTAATAGAGACACTTTCACCCTCCAAGGAAGAAAGGATTATTCTGGAGCATGTGTTATCTCTGCCATGAAAGCAGTTAAACACATTGCTCAAGGATGCCCCTTCTTCTTAGCCAAGATTGAATCCGTCAAGAATCCCCAACCAAAGCTTGAGAATGTCGAGGTTGTCCAAGAATTCCCTGATGTATTCCCTGAGGACTTACCAGGTCTACCTCCACCAAGGGAAATTGAGTTCATCATTGACCTTATACCCGGTACTTCCCCCATTTCCAAAGCTCCTTACCGAATGGCTCCTGCAGAATTAAGAGAACTAAAGACCCAGTTACAAGAACTACTTGACAAAGGGTTCATACGACCTAGCGTGTCTCCGTGGGGAGCTCCAGTCCTTTTTGTTAAGAAAAAGGATGGCTCCATGAGATTGTGCGTAGACTATTGGATGCTGAATAGGGTCACCATTAAAAATAAGTACCCTCTTCCCCGAATTGATGATCTTTTCGATCAACTCCAGTCAGCTAGAGTCTTCTCTAAGATTGATCTACGATCAGGGTACCATCAACTTCGAGTTAGAGAAGAAGATATCCCCAAGACAGCCTTCAGGACTCGATACGGCCATTATGAATTCAGAGTGATGTCCTTTGGTTTGACTAATGCTCCAGCCGTGTTTATGGACCTCATGAATAGGGTGTTCAAGGAGTACTTAGATAAATTCATCATAGTGTTTGTGGATGATATCTTAATATATTCTGAAACTCTTGAAGACCATATGGAACATCTAAGGATAACATTAAGCACCCTAGGAGCACACAAGCTATATGCAAAATTCAGTAAGTGTGAGTTTTGGCTGGAAAAGGTTAATTTCTTAGGACACATTATTTCTCAAGATGGCATAGCAGTTGACCCTATTAAGGTTGAAACAGTACAGAACTAGGAAAGACCTAAGACAGTCACAGAAATAAGAAGCTTCCTAGGACTTGCTGGATATTACAAGAGATTCATCGAAGGTTTTTCACAAATGGCTTTACCTCTAACTAAGCTAACCAGGAAAGACACAAGATTTGAATGGACTGATAAATGTGCGGAAAGCTTCCAAGAACTAAAAAGAAGGTTGATTGCCGCACCTGTCCTTACCTTACCATCAGGAAGTGGCGGATTTGAGATATATAGCGATGCCTCGCAACAAGGGCTAGGCTACGTACTTATGCAACATGGGAAGGTGATCGCTTATGCTTCTCGACAACTCAAGAAGCATGAAGTCAATTACCCAACCCATGACTTGGAATTAGCAGCCATAGTCTTTGCCTTGCGAATATGGAGACATTATTTATATGGGGAAAAGTTTGAAGTTTTTACAGATCACAAGAGTCTTAAATATATCTTTTCCCAACAAGACTTAAACATGCGACAAAGAAGATGGATGGAATACTTAAAAGACTATGACTTCTCCATTCATTATCACCCTGGAAAAGCTAATGTGGTAGCTGATGCATTAAGCAGAAAAAACCCAAGGGATGTGTGCAAGTTTATTAACTAAGAGATGGAAGCTATTACAAGAAGTAATCACATGGAAACCAGACATAAGTAAGCACAAGATCATTATGGCAGGGCTAACAATAAAATCGGCTATTAATGAAAAAGTTAAGCAAGAACAGAAAGGAGATCCATATATACAAGCTTTCATAGGAAAACCAGGATTTACAAAAAGAGAAGATGGTAGCATTTACATGCAAGGAAGATTAGTGGTACCAGCTAATGAAGAGTTAAGACAAGAAATCTTAAAAGAGGCTCATCGGTCCAAGTATACAATACACCCAGGAGGGACTAAGATGTATCAAGACTTAAAGAAACAATATTGGTGGGATGGTATGAAAAGAGACATAGGGGAATTTGTGGCAAAGTGTTTAACATGTCAACAAGTAAAGGCTGAACATCAAAGACCTGCTGGATTGTTACAACCCCTTGAGTTACCCGAATGGAAATGGGACCATATCACAATGGACTTCATCGTAGGGCTACCCAAGACCTCTAAGGGTCATGACATGATCTGGGTAATTGTTGATAGATTAACTAAGACAGCCCATTTCCTTCCTATACGTCATACCCAATCCACTGACAGCCTATCTCAGCTATACATCAAAGAGATAGTAAGTCTACATGGTATACCCCTTAGTATCACTTCAGATAGGGATAGCCGCTTCACTTCGCAACTCTGGAAGTCTGTCCAAAAATCCTTAGGATCTTCCTTGAACTATAGCACAGCCTTCCATCCACAGACCGATGGACAGTCAGAGCGCACAATCCAGATAGTCGAAGATATGCTACGGACTTGTGCCCTTGATTGGAACCGGAGTTGGGATGAAAACCTACCGCTAGTCGAGTTTGCGTACAACAATAGCTTTCAGTCAAGCATTGGCATGGCTCGAGATGAGGTCCTCTATGGGAGACCCTGTCGATCACCCACCAGTTGGAGTGAAGTTGGAGAATCCAGGGTGTTCAAGTCCGAGCTGGTAGAGCAATGTGCCGAGAAGGTCAGACTCATAAGAAGCCGCCTCCTCACAGCTCAAAGCCGCCAAAAGAGCTATGCTGATCGAAGGAGGAGACCATTGGAATTCGACATAGGAGAGCACGTTTTCCTAAAGATATCTCCCACTAAAGGAGTTATGAGGTTCGGTATCAAAGGCAAGCTTAGTCCGCGTTACATAGGACCTTTCAAAATCCTGGAGAAAGTGGGAAAAGTGGCCTACAGGATCGCGCTACACCCTCAGCAATCCGAAGTGCATAACGTATTCCATGTGTCTATGCTAAGGAGGTACGTGCTTGACCCCTCTTATGTCATCGACTAGGTACCCATAGAGATGACGGAGGATCTCAGATTAGAGACAAGACCAGTTGAGATTCGGGATTGTAAGAATAAGAAGCTGCGGAACAAGGACATACCCTTAGTCAAAGTTTTGTGGAGAAATGTGCACATGGAAGAAGAAACTTGGGAACCAGAGTCAGAAATACGAGAAAAGTACCCCGAGAACTTTTGACTGTATATAGTAGAATTTTGGGGGCAAAATTCCCCTAAGGGGGTAAGAATGGAATGACTCCAATTTTATACTATTGAAATTCCAAGTTTAGCAATGAAAAGTTCAGTTTTAAAGAAAAGGGAATTTTGGTCATTTCACTAGTCTCCTTGACTAAACACAAAAATTTGGTACTGAAAGTGGTTCCATTAGATGCGTCTCGGAAAAAGGAATCCAACGAGACCAAAATCACCTAAAACGGAGTTAAAATGAGCAAGATATGGCCCTTTGAAGTTCAGGGGCAAAACTATAAATTTCACAAAACGACTTAACTTGAAAAACACAGGTGCCCATTTTGATACGAGCACCCCATCGTCTTCAACCTCCTAGAGGTTTTTGGAATGGCGGTGTTTCAAGAAGAAACCATCGCCATTCTAGAGGATTCCCCACCGCCATTCAAAGGCGGTTAGAAACCCTCCAGAACCCTCTTTAAAAGCTCTATAAATAGAGCTCTTGGGTGCCTGTAATGGCAGCCCAAAACCTTCGAGAAAACCCATCGCGGAGCAGTGACCAAGAGGGGAAAACGTGGAGAGAAAACCACCCACGAAGCAGATATGCTCAAAAACTCCCCAAACCCATCTCACCCATAGTCTTAGGCTCAATTCCCCTAAGTTTTTGCATGAAAAACCATACAAAACGGAGCCTGGGAGCGCCACCAAGGACCCTAGGACGTCCCCAGGGCCGCACTGGTTAGACAAGGTCGAACCAGGGTGACCTGAGGACGACCCAGGTCACTAATAGGTGGGACGATCCAATAGGAACATCCCACATCGACGCTTGTTTGAAAAACCAAACGGGCGCGTCTGGACGCGCCCGCTAAAGGGACAGACGGGCGGAGGAATATAGCGCGTTTGCAGACCCGCCCGCTGAGGCGCGCGCCACAGACGTGCAGCGCGTTAGCGTGCGTCATTTTTTTTGGTTACTTAAGGAAGCTGGGCGCACGTCGCAGACGCGTAGCACCCTAGCATTCCTCTCCTTTTGTCTTTAAGACTCTATGTACATACAATATTAAAACGCTTATAACTTGAGATCTAGAGCTCCGATTGAGGTGCCGCAAAAGGTGTTGTGTCCCTATCGACGATGCGGACACATCCAAACTATAAAATACCTGATCAAGGCCCAATCAAAGTAGGGAATGACCCTTAGGATAGGATGATGGCGTGTGGCCACGAGAACTTTGGAAAACTAAGGATACCAAGGCCCAAATAGGACCTTAGGACACCCATAGGCATAGGGATGGACCCCTAATGCCTAAGTAATAAGACCCAACTACTCTAAACCCATCAAAGATAGGTTAAACTAACCTTGAGTCCCCAAACCATGTTCAGGAGCGTACGAGGACAAGAGGGTTAACGCGACCTAGTTAGGTAGGTGCTCTATCACTATTAGATTCTTTTAGAAGAACTATTGTTATTTGAGAACATATGTTTTAGATATATGACTTGATTTGCATGTGATTTGCATGAATTAATTCAGCATGCATGTTAAATGCTTTGTACATAGACATGTTTTGAAATGACTGCATATACATTATGCACATATATGTGTTGCAAACAAGTGCATGCATTGCATGATTTAAGTACTTGCAAAGATTGCATGTCCTTGAGGATTGCCAAAAGACGCTGGAGTGCCGAGGGCCAGGCAGTTGTGAGGGACCCAAAAGAGGATAAGTTTTAACAAAAGGTTTTGACTTATCTTATATGATTTGGGCAAGTAAGCCCCTGGGTGCTATGCCGAGGGGTTTGGGTTGGCCACCCGGCCTCTACCACTAATAGGTGGATGGGTACCACGCCCAAAAAGAGGCAAGTCCTTACGTCGACTGCATGTGGTATAGGGGGCTACCACTGGTGTCACAGCACTGGGTCGGCGTGTCATAGGCCCCGTGGAGGCTATGACCAAGTGTCCTCAGGTACTCGGGGACCACACGGCGAGGAGGTCGTGGGCATAGTGGACCCTATGGTTTGATGATTTATGTGCATTTCATATAGCATGATATGAGGTTGGTCGACCATACCATACTAGAGGTCCATGAGTTGGACTCCATGAAGCATCTATTGCATATCATAATGTCATCATATATATATATATATATATATATATGATACTTTTAGTTTGGATTATGTGATCTTTTAAGTTATGAGAATTTCAGTTGATTATGGATTCTTATACTGATGTTGAACTCGAGTATTCAAACATACGCATATTTTGAATTTCAGTTGATTATGGGTTCTTATACTGAGATTGAACACGAGTATTCAAACATATGCATATTTTGAATGAGCATATGATTTTAAAACATCTCATGCATTTATAAAACTAGTAGTGATAGGCCCTACTGAGTATATTATATACTCACCCAATCCTCAACATTTTTCAGATACAAAGTAAATACTTAAGTGCAAGGAACGTTTGTACTAAGAAGACACAAACGAAGTACAAGTAAGTAAACCCCTATCTTATCTTTCAATGTTACTTGATTGTAGTTACTTTTTAATAGCTGGGGCTGTGACTAATACTTTCTTGGGAACAATATTGATTTAAAACTTTGCCATGGCTAAAATAGATTGAGAATGTGTTTTCGCACTCGGGGTTTTTATGAAAGGTTGCTTTCTAAATGAAAAAGATTTTCATGCATTTCATATTTATAAAACAAGAGATCTCGCCTTTTTATCAACATTGCATCATATAAAAACCCGGGTCATGACAACATGTGGGACAAAATCCTCATAGAAAAGTAGGTAGTCTAAGTCATGCACAAAATCCAAAAGAATTGATAAACCAATCGAGTTGATAATCACAAAATATAGTTCATAATGAAAAATATAGGCTCACACCATTATGGGAAAAGAAACTGATTGCTCAAAATCCACAATGGCATACAGTCCTACCATTACGGACATCATAATGGCATACAATCCTACCATCAAGGACATCATAACAACATACAGTTCTACCATTAGGGATATCATAAAGGCATACATTCCTACTATCGTAGACATTGTGGTCTATATTCTTTAGAGCATGCTAAACAAACACAGACTCCTATGCTCCTAGGGACCTTTTGTCACCAATTGGCAACTACTGCAGCCACTACGTAGCCTTTGGATCCCATGAACATATCATAATACATTCCTAGTTGGTTGATGTTATAATTTTTATCAAATTTGAGGGATATATATCCTTTTAAAATGGGCATGGCCTACTTTCCCTAAGTTTCTATCGAGTCAAGTGAGCATTTTTCATAAATTATTATGGTGGTCTAAGGTACATAGCTCCCTAAGTGAAATTAGTAATAATTAGCCTAAACCCAATCCTAGGTCGTGATGGAGTTAGAGCCTCATGAGTTAGAGCCTAAACCCATACCTTAGCTACAAAACACCCAAAGAAATTTCGAGATCCAACGGTTCAAACAACTAAAATCACAAGATAAGTGGATCTTGGGCTATCTTATCATCAAAATTGGTATTCTCTTAAATTGGACTATATAACTAACATCTTTTTCCAATCAGGTAGGTGGAATTACTTCCTGGACATATTTATTGTTGTTTAATGAAAATTTTATTTTATTGTAATTTGATTTGGGTGAAAAATTTTAAAAATAAAGTAAATATCAGAACCTTTAATTCATGATGATTGAGGGCTCAGATGAAAAATCTGACCCTACCAATCAATCCAAATGGGTCAAAAACCCCCAGGGTTCCACGAAATTCTAATAAGTTTTGACCCCTAAATTGAGAGGGGATTGATTGGACTGTCCATAACGGACTATCCGATCTCCCGATCGGACCGGGGTCCCCAAGATGGCATACAAAATGCCGCACGAGGAAGTGTTTCCGAGCACATGTTGCGCGTGCGACATCGTCCCAGTGGGATGATCGCGCGTAAGTACTAGTCCCGAGCGGGAGCTTCCGTCCTGCGTTCTGGTGATGGGTGCGCAATGACTAGAGCATTCCGCCCAGCCCGTTTCACTCGAACAATCTGTGCCGTCCATTCCGATGGGCCCAGATCAGATCTGGGCCCTAGGAATGGACTGTGAACTTCTAGACTCAATTCAGGAGTCATATGAACTCCAAATTGAGATCGGAATGAAGCTATGGAAAGCTTACATCCTCTAGTTTCTTATGAAATAATGAAATAGAGAAAATATCTTTTGAAACTTTCTGTATTTAGGAAATAACTTTTCAATTTCCAAGATCTTCAAGATCTGAGGTGATCAGATCTTGGTAATCTATTTTAATAATGATATACTATTGAAATAAAATGATATCTATGGTTTATTTGGACATATGTGAGATATATTAAGGGATCTACCCATTATGGTAGAAAAATCCTTAAAATACAAAGGGATGGATTGAATGAATGTTAATATGATGAAATCCAGGGAGATCATGGATTGAATATGACAGAAACAAAGCAATATGATCATTGGACCTTAATAAAGAAAAACCCCTAAATGAAATTAAAACCCTTGGTTAAAAGGAAAAGATCTAAGATCTAATGGTTGGATCACAAGTAATGGTTTCTAAAAATATTAATGTAATTAGTTTTATTTTCTATTAATTGATAATAGTATTTTAAATATGATTTATGTTATAAAGCACGATAGTGCAACTTTTAGACTTTAGCATGATATGTGATTAGATTGTTATAATAGGTTGCTAGATTTAATTATCTTAAGGGCATGTTAGTTTGATTTTATGCAAGTGTAACCTAGGACCATGTTAGTATGATTTCATGCCATTGTAACTTAGGACAGTGCTAGGATTTCATATATGATGGTATGATGGTATGATGGTATTAAATTAAGTTATTAAGGTATATTAGTTAAAAATCATGCTAGAGTAATCTTAAGTACCTTATATCATTATCATTAAGATGTTCAATTGTGTAGTTTTATACTTTGAATTTATAATTCAATTATGGTTAAATTTCATTAGTAGATCTACTTGTTATGAAGAGCATAAAACACCAAAAATGGAATCTAATGAGAAAGTAGAGTTTTATGACACAAATAAGAGTGGATTATTTTGGACTTAATTAGTAAGGGCTATAGTTAGTAGGACAATATAAGGATTATCAAATCCTTGGCCCAAACTAGTAGAATACTAAACCCCATGAATGACATTGTGAATGTTCATGGACTTAATTAAAATCAATTAGAAAGAGTACTTAGGGTCAACATGCTTATAGGAACCTTATGAAAGGTTGACCCATGGTCATTCTAGTGAATGTTGAATCTGGTGGTTAAGGGGGTTGTCTAATAGAGACTCCCTCTTTCCCTACCTTCCGTTGACGTTTGTGAGGTCTAAACGCCTCCTTACATGAGGATTGAAGTAACCACTTTATGTTCACCCATTTAGCTAGTAAGCCTTAGTCAATTGGAAATAAGAGGAGTAGTTTAAACTTAGGCTGAAATAAGTTACCTTCAACCAGCAAAACATTAACTGGTTGAATGATAATAATAAAAGCATGAAAGGTTAGTAAATTATCTAACCCTAATAAAAACTGTAAGCAAGATAAGGATGATCAAACAAGATCCATTAGATCTTGAATGATCAAGGACAATAAGAATAAGAATATTAAATGGCATCTAGTATACATGTTTATTAGTATGCATGTTATAGATCAAATCTAGTTCATTAGATTAGATAATCCAAACCCTTGATCAAAGATGATTCAAGGAAGAAAACTAAGATCATCATCCTTAGGGATGATCCAATAACTGAACATAGATCAAAGAAGAACTACATGATAAAAGATCTAGGACCTTGATCTTTATCAACAAGTGTAGATTGTCAATCAAAGGATATATGAAAGATCAAGATCAAGGAGATGGACACACAATGACTTAGAGATAGAAAATACTTAGATATGAATGATTTAAAGATCATTCTAAACATCAGATCTAGTGATCAATAGGATTGTTCATAATGTGTATATATTGACAGTATGTATGGATGTACAGATTTCATACATCAGTCAGGATCATGGAAGATCTGGGAAAAGGGATCACTACTTGAAGGTAGGAGGATTTGATGAATGCATTTACATGGGATATACATGATTGAACCCATGACCTTATGTTGACAAGAGTAATGTTAATACTTGTATTAAATCCCTTAAAACCCTTATGATCCAACCAAATACATATAAAATGGTTAAGGACTATACTCAAAGTGAATAGGGAACTAGAAGATATTTTAGCCCTAAGTAAACATACAGATTGTTTGATATGTATGAAATCTATTTTACATGCAAGCTTGGAGGCTTGTGATTTGGTTTTAATAGGCATAAGCCTGGGGGGATGCTAAGCTAGAGAAGTTATGAGGGTTTGGCCACCCGCTTCTTGAAATTTGATGATACCTTACCCTATGAGAGGCTAAAAGTCGGGTGGGGCAATTATGGGAAGGCCACCACTGTGAAAGTCCTGTCTCCCCATATGGGCAGTGACATAATATTTTTCACTGTAGTATCAGTGGTGAACAGGGTAGTTATCCGAGCGCGCTAGTACAGATCAGACTGCAGCATGGTAGCCCCTTGATTATTTTGCACTATGATGCATATGAGAGTAGGCATAGTGAAATGCCTTATGTTTTAGCATAGTGAAATGCCTTATGTTTTAGCATAGTGAAATGCTAGGTAATTGTATATTACCAATATTCCCCAAGAAGGGAAATTCCCAACGTAGGATTAGCTGAAATACTAAATTCTCATAATGGAGAGAATTGATCAGCTTAGTTGGGAATGATATTTGGCTACTTTCATAAATTTAACTGATTTACCCATGCATAGTATGTATGTATGTATATGAATGTACATATATTAAAAAGTAAAGAGTAGAGACGTGAATATGTTTAGGGATAACAGGATTATGAAGTATTAGAATTATATTGTCAATTATTATGCTTCTTGAATCCCCTACCAAGCATTGCTTGCTGAGATATTATAAATGTAGCAATATCTTAGATATAGGGAAGGAACGTTAGGAGCTCAAGACGATAGAAGACTTTAAGAGAATAATCTTCAAGGTATACCCCTTGAAGGCATGTATTTTGCTTTGTTTGAGAGTATTGTATTGTAATGAGAGTTTCATTGTATGGTGACCTTTGAGTTTTGGATTATGTAATTTGGACAAGTATTGTAATGGGATTTGGCTATACTATGAATCACTGGATGGATTTTGGAATTTAATAAAAGTATATTCCTTCAATGAAATTTTATCGTGTACAAAGTTCTACTTATGTTATGTATGAAGTGATGACTTGGGTTTTACGAAATTTTTTTACTATTAAGGGCCCTGCCTTTCAAAATATATTACAAAACATGTTCCAAAAACCCAGGTCGTAACAGTGGGTATCAGAGCATTTCATCCAGTCGTAGTACAGTACAAATATGTGCAAAAGAGAGATTATAATCCAAGTCTTGATTAAGATAGAAGTAGTTGTATAGAGGATTGATAGAAATTTTAGTTTATGAGCGGATGCCACCAAGGAGAGTCACAAGGCTGGCAGCTCAAATTACACTAGAAGACAATATGGAGAGTGTAACCATGAGCAATGTGGAAGAGATGGTGACAAGGGTGTTGAGGAACCTCCTTCCTCACCTACAACAAACCCAAGGTTCATCGCCTTTAGTAGAAATACCAAATACGTAGGCTCAGGCTCAGCCTGAAGTGAGACATAATACACCAAAACCAACACCAGATGCTCCCACACCAGTACAAGGGCAATCTTCCCTAGTACCAAGTAAAGAAGTTAGAAAACCTCGATTAGATGGAGAGATTTCAAAAGATGACTATAGTGTATAATGGCAAGGGTGAAGCTGAGAAGGCTGAGGAATGGATATATGAAGTAGAAAGGACTTTCAGTGCACTACGTACTCCTCCAGAGTTGAAAGTGAAATTTGCCACCTACTTATTCAAACAAAACACTGCATTTTGGTGGAGATCAGCTAACAACACCTTCTCAAATTCTGAAGATACTACATGGGAGGAATTTAAGGAAGTATTTAACCACAAATATTTCCCTTCTCATGTACAAGAAAGAAAGTTGATAGAGTTTTTGGACCTAAGACAAGGGAATATGTCGGTGGTGGAGTATGATAACAAGTTCACACAATTAAGGAGATTTACGACTCATGTGTGTAACACTGAAACACACACCGTGAATCGATTCATTGAAGGGCTACACCCAGGGCTAAAAATAAAGGTACTAGGTACTAAACCCACTAACTTGGCAGAATGTGTGGAAATAGCTTCCAAGTTTGAAGAAGAATACAAAAAGAGTCAAACTACTAAGTTTAGTGGAGGAGGAAACAATAACCCAAAGCCCTTCTAGAAGAATTAAAGACCTTGGAACAATTTTAAGCTCCAAAGAAATCAGAGGAACAATGCACCAAGGCAAAATAGACAACCATGTCCAAGATGCAAAAAATTTCACCAAGGCAATATCTGCCCTTGACCTATACAACAACAACCACAACGGTTTCCAATCAAGTGCCATAATCGTGGGGAGTATGAACATGTCCCCACCTACTGTACCAAACCATTGGCAATCAAGGAGGCAAAACTAGAAGTTTCCCCTCGACACCAAGGAAGGGTCTTCGCCATCACTGATGGCCAAGTTGGACCATCCAATGCGGTGATTGAAGGTACACTACTTGTAGCAAACAACTATGCCAAAGTACTATTTGATTATGGATCTATGCATTCCTTTATATCATGCAAATTTGCATATAGTATACAACTGTCAGTGAAAAAATTGGATTTGATCTAGATGTAACAACTCCAATTGGAAAAACAGTTAAATTATAAGAATACTTACATAATGTACCTATAGAAGTATTGGGCAAAAGAATGGACATAGCCCTTATTTTATTGAACATGGTGGATTTTGACATCATACTAGGTATGGACTGGTTAGCAAAATACTGGGTAGTTATGGACTGTCACAAGAAGAAAATCACATTTAGTATATTGGGTGAGAAAGTATTAGTACTGTATGGGAAACACAATGACTTAGACAAATCCATTATCTCAGCTATGAAGACAGTCAAATATATGTCCAAGGGGTGTTAGGCATTTCTAGCAGCAGTGATTTCCTTAGATGTTGAACAGCCCAGGATAATAGAAATTGAAGTACTTAGGGAATTCCAAGATGTTTTTCCTGAAGAGCTAGTAGGATTACCCCCACATAGAGAAATTGAGTTTACCATTGAAGTAATTTCTGGTACAACTCCAATTTCTAAAGAACCTTATAGGATGGCCCCAGTAGAGTTGAAAGAGTTGAAAGGTCAATTACAAGAATTGTTAGATAAAGGGTTTGTTAGACCAAGTAGTTCACCATGGGGAGCACCTGTAATATTTATGAAGAAGAAGGATGGGACTATGAGATTATGCATTGATTATAGAATGTTGAATAGTGTCACAGTGAAAAATAGGTACCCCTTACCTCGCATTGATGATCTCTTTGATCAACTCCAATCTGCTAAGGTCTTTTCCAAAATTGACCTTAGATCAAGATATCATCAATTATGTATTAAGGATGAAGACATACCTAAGTCAGCATTCAGAACGCGATATGGGCATTACGAGTTTCTAGTCATGTCTTTTGGGCTGACCAATGCACCGACAATGTTTTTGGATTTGATGACTAGGATCTTCAAGGAATTTTTGGATAAATTTGTGATTGTATTTATTAACGATATACTGATTTACTCTACCAGTATTAAGGAACATCAAGAACACTTATGAATTCTACTAAATACCCTCATAACACAAACTATTTGGTAAATTTAGTAAGTGTGAATTTTGATTAGAGAAGGTCAATTTCTTAGGCCATGTAATTTCCAACAATGGAGTAGAAGTAGACCCCACCAAGATTAAAGCAGTAATGAATTGGGAGAAACTTAAAATCGCAATAGAAATACGTAGTTTTCTTGGACTAGCAGGATACTACCTTAGATTTATTCAAGGATTTTCTCGTATAGCTCTTCCTTTGACTTCCTTGACAAGAAAGGGGGTACAATTCACTTGGACAGAAGAATGTGAAAATAGTTTCTAAGAGCTAAAGAAGAGGTTAACTACAGCACCAGTATTGACTTTGCCATCTAGAAGTGGAGGATATAAAATATACTATGATGCTTCAGGCAAAGGGTTAGGGGGTGTGTTGATGCAAAATGGGAAGGTCATTGCTTATGCATCTAGACAATTGAAGAAACATGAAATAAATTACCCAGTACATGACCTAGAATTAGCAGTTGTAGTTTTTGCATTAAAAATTTGGAGACATTATTTGTATGGAGAAAAATTCAATGTATTCACAGATCATCAAAGTCTTAAATACATCTTCACTCAGGCTGATTTGAACATGAGACAAAGAAGATGGATAGAGTATATCAAAGACTACGATTTTACCATCTAATACCATCCTAGAAAAGCAAATGTAGTAGCTGATACATTAAGTAGATAGCCAAGAGCTCTACCCATAAACATCACCATTAAATCAGCTTTTGTAGAAAGAGTCCTCAAAGCCCAAGAAGAAGATACAACAACTCAGGAATTGTGAAAAAAGAAGGGATTTATTAAGGGTATAGATGGGGGTATACGTTTTCAAGAGAGATTGGTGGTTCCTTTAAATACATGTTAGAGAAAGGAACTGATACAAGAAGCCCATCAGTCAAAGTTTTCTGTACACCTTGGGGGTACAAAGATGTATCAGGATTTAAAAAGAAACTTTTGATGGGGAGGCATGAAAAGAGAAATAGGAGAATTTGTGGCTAAATGTCTAAATTGTCAACAAGTAAAAGCTGAACACCAAAGACCAGCTGGAATGTTACAAACATTGGAACTTCTAGAATGGAAATGGGACAATATCACTATGAATTTTGTAGCAGGATTGCCAAGGACCCGAGCAGGCCATGACATGATTTGGGTGGTTGTGGATAGGCGAACAAAGTCAGCACATTTCCTTCCAATTAAGCAGAACCAATCAGTTGACAGTCGTCTAGCTAAGTTATACATCAAAGAAATAGCAAGTCTTCATGGGATTCCACTATCCATTATCTCTGATAATGATGGAAGATTTACTTTAAGATGTTGGAAGAGTGTTCAACAAGCCTTGGGAACCTCACTTAAATTTAGTACAACATTTCACCCCCAAATAGATGGTCAATCATGAAGGGCTATTCAAACCTTAGAAGATATGTTGAGAGCATGTGTGACGACCCGGGTTTTCTCATGCATTTCTAAATGAAAAATCTAAATTCCTATGGTGGGATCCCGATTTGAAAAAAAACAATGCAATGTAGCGGAAAAATCTTTTATTTGGAATTCATTTTGAAAACCCCGAGTGTCATTTGCTTTCACAACAACTAAGGTAGTTTTTGAACAACTTTAGAAATCACAAATGCTTTTCCCTGTGTCCGTCTACCACAAAGACACAACCCAACTGTAATTAAATACAAATACATGTCCAAAGGGTTGAGAATTTACTTACATATATAAGTGTTTCCTTTTTGATTCACTTGCTAGTAGCACTAACATAGATGTCCTCTACTCATGGATGGAATCATCCTGAAAAATATTAAGGATAGGGTGAATATATACTATACTCAGTAGGAGTCTATCACTACTAGTTTTATAAAGCATGCGATCTTTAAAATCATGTGCTCATAAAAACATATGCATGTTGTTCGAATAATCACGTTCAATATCGATATTAAAAGCTTCTGTCAAACCAGAATACTGACGACTTAAAGAAATATCATAATCCAAGTTGAAAGTATCATATATCATAATCATAAAAATATGCATCAGATGCTCAACTGAATCCAACTCATGGATATCTATCATGGTATGGTCGACCAACCTTATATCATGCCATATGCAATTCACATAAATCCACGAAACCATAGGGTCCCACTATGCCCACGACCTCACCGCCCTGTGGTACCCGGTTACCTAGGGACACAGGATCATATACCTCCACGGGGCATATGACACTTCGACCCAGTGCCGTGACACCAGTGGCAGCCTCCTGTACCACATGCAATCGAAGCAGGGACATGTCCTTTTTGGGCGTGGTACCCATCCACCTAATAGTGGTAGAGGCTGGGTGGCCAACCCACACCCCTCGGCATAGCACCCACGAGCTTACTCGCCCAAATCATGTATGATCAAATAAGCCAAAAACCTCCGTTCAAAACCAGTCCTCTTTGGGTCCCTCACAACTGCCTGGCCCTCGGCACTCCAGCGTCTTTTGGCAACCCTTAAGGACATGCAATCTTTGCAAGTACTTAAATCATGCAATGTATGCACTTGTTTACAAAACATATATGTGCATAATGTATATGCAATCTTTTACAAAACATGTCTATGTACAAAACGTTTATCATATGCATGCTGAATCAAGTCATGCTAAACAAGTCATATACTTATAACATATGTTCTCAAAACAATAATATATCTTTTAAAAGAATCTAATAGTGATAGAGCACCTACCTGACTAGGTCGCGTTAACCCTTTTGTCCTCGGACGCTCCTGATCATGGTTTGGGGAATCAATGTTAGTTTGACCTATCTTTTATAGGTTTTAGAGTAATTGGCCCTTTTACTTAGGCATTAGGGGTCCATCCCTATGCCTATGGGTGTCCTAAGGTCCTGTTGGGCCTTGGTATCGTCAGTTTCCCAACGTTCTAGTGGCCACGCACCACCATCCTATTCTAAGGGTCATGCCAACCTTTCATTGTGTCTTGATCAAGAATTTTATAGTTTGGATGTGTCCGCGTCGTCGATACCGACACAACACCTTTTGCGGCGCCTCAATCGGAGTTCTAGATCTCAAGTTATAAGCATTTTAGTGTCGTACGTACACAAAAGTCTTAAAAATAAAAAGACGGAATGCCAGGGCGCTGCGAGTCTGTGACGTGCACCCCAACTTCCCTAAGGGACGAAAAAAACCATGAAGCTAGCGTACTGCGCGCCTACGATGTTCACCTTAGCGGGCGCGTCTGCAGACGCGAAGAACTTCCTGCCTGTCTCTCTCTTTTGCGGGCGCGTCCCTAGACGCGCTCGTTTGGTTTTTCAAACGGGAGTCGATGTGGGACGTTCCGACTGAAACGTCCAGCTTGTTGGGGAACTGGGGCATCCTCAGGACACCCTAGTTCGACCCCTATCGAACCAGTGCGACCCAGGGGACGTCCCTGGGACCTTGGTGGCTCTCCTGGGCTCCGTTTTGCATGGTTTTTCATGCAAAAACCTAGGGAAATCATTCCTGTAATTATGGTGGAGATGGGTTTTGAGGGATTTTGGGCATACCTAGCTCGTTGCTGGGTTTTTCTCCTTGTTTTCTCTTCTAGGGAACTGCCCTTCAATGGTTTTCCTCAACGTTTTGGGCTGCCATTAGAGGCGCCCAAGAGCTCTATTTATAGAGCTAAGAGAGGGTTCTGGAGGGGGCTCTCACCGCCTTTGAATGGCGGTGATTTTCCCTCCAATCACCATAATTCTAGAACTCTCTAGGAGGTGGAAGATGAAGGGTGCCCATATCAAAACGGGCCCCTGTGTTTTACAGCTAAACCCGTTTTTGTTAAAATTACAATTTTGCCCCTGAACTTCAAAGGGCCATAACTTGCTCATTTTAACTCCGTTTTGGGTGATTTTGGTCTCGTTGGATTCCTTTTTCTGAGATGCATCTAATGGAACCATTTTTAGGACCAAATTCTTGGGTTTATTCAAGGTAACTAGTGAAATGACCAAAATGCCCTCATCTTTAAAACTGAACTTTTCATGGGATTTTAATATTACAAAATTTGGTGTCATTACATTATTACCCCCTTAAAAGAATTTTGTCCTCGAAATTCCATAAATTATCATCTTCCAGGTAGTTGTCTCTTAGATGATTTCTTGGTGGATGCATTCTCCCCCTTAGGATCAAATCTAGGTTCATCCTCAATTTATCATTTCTATTGTTCCTCTTATAAGGCCTCACCTATAAGAGCCGCCTTTGCTGCGTACTCTGATTCATACTCTCATACTTGATTAATTAGGGTGGGATAACTTTTATTTAGTCAACAGTACTCTAAAGGTAATGACTAAATAATGGTTTTAGGATTTTTGGTCTCCCAAATTTATGATAATAAGACCTCAATTTGATCCTCGATGGTACCCTTTCGGCTTAATTCCTTTATTTACTCATGTAGCGGCAAGGTAAGATATCACCAAAATTTTCTTTTTATGGACTATATCCATTGGTGCTCCTCATAAGTTAATGGATCTGATAAGAATTGATATCAAACCATTTGTAGGATTTTAACTTCTAGTTGGTCACTATTCCTTTTTGAAAATTTTTGTGCAGCATAATGTCCTTTTATTCAATGCTCTATTCAAAGTCTTAAACCCCCATATGCTTTCTCTCTTTTATACTCTTTTTACAATAAGATCACCAACTTGCCTAGTATTATTCCTTTGCATTTGTTTGATCTACCTTCCTATAGAATTGTATATATCTCCATAGAGTCATGATCTTCTTCTTTTGAATATTCAATATTGAATATTGGTAGTTACATATCTATCTCTTTCTCTCTTTTCTTCAATATTCATTTGGTCTACCTAGATCAATGTCTCTATATGCGTTGTTGCATATATTTGATACTTCATCTATTTCCTTAAGTAACATATATGATAAACTGAATGCTTCTCAGAAATTCTAAACTGTCTTAAGATCATTGAAATCCTCAATTGCTTATAACCTCAATAAAATTCATACAATGTCTTAATAATGGTATTGATGTTTTGGTCATGCTATACTTTTTATGTTAGGATCAATCTCCTATCATCCCCAATATTATCATCAAAAATCTTTTGATAACTCGGTCGAATTCATTTCCTTATTATATTCATGTTATGTTTCTCTTAATCTCGTAATATGTCACTTGATTTGCTCCATAATACTCAAGTAGTCATTATTCGATAGCACTTTACTTTTCATAAGACTCTAATTAAGGTATCCAAATTGAGCTATAACTTTGTGATCTAGTATGAGTCACTGTTATCCCCTAGTATCATCTTGTATGCTTATCCCTATTATCATCCAAATTTTCTCAAAGTCTTTCTTTTTCATCTCTTATCATACTCATATCATATCCCTTGTGATAGTGTACTCATGTTCTAATGTTCTTTATGATGGTAAGATAGCCATCTAGGTTCTTTTGATTTTCTCACCTTTGATAAGATTACTTTAATGTAGGTCAACACTATCTACTAACAAGTCCAATCATCTTCATTCATTCATTTTTATCCTAATCTGATCCTTATATGAGATTTTATCTTTGCACCACTGCACCACAATCCTTATTTCCTATGATTTTGATAGGATTCAAGCAATCCACTAAGTATTTGCTAGGACTATCTCCTTTTTCACCTATGTGTTTATGGTGAAATGTCTTGACTCATTAATATTGTAATCCTCAAATAGAAGTAGTCATCTCTACTACTCCTATTTATACTATTTATTCTTGATTTTCTCTATTGTCCATGACCCTTGGACATGCTGGGCTGGCTATGAAAGGATAAAACCTGGGCTCTGATACCAACTGTGATGACCCGGGTTTTCTCATGCATTTTTAAATGAAAAATCTAAATTCCTAAGGTGGGATCCCGATTTGAAAAAAAACAGTGCAATGCAGCGGAAAAATCTTTTATTTGGAATTCATTTTGAAAACCCCGAGTGTCATTTGCTTTCACAACAACTAAGGTAGTTTTTGAACAGCTTTAGAAATCACAAATGTTTTTCCCCAGGTCTGTCCAGTCATAGCACACAGCCCAACTGTAATTAAATACAAATACATGTCCAAAGGGTTGAGAATTCACTTACATATATAAGTGTTTCCTTTTTGATTCACTTGCTTGTAGCACTAACATAGATGTCCTCTACTCATGGATGGAATCATCCTAAAAAATGTTAAGGATAGGGTGAGTATATACTATACTCAGTAGGAGTCTATCACTACTAGTTTTATAAAGCATGCGATCTTTAAAATCATGTGCTCATAAAAACATATGCATGTTGTTCGAATAATCACGTTCAATATCGATATTAAAAGCTTCTGTCAAACTGGAATACTGACGACTTAAAGAAATATCGTAATCCAAGTTGAAAGTATCATATATCATAATCATAAAAATATGCATCAGATGCTCAACTGAATCCAACTCATGGATATCTATCATGGTATGGTCGACCAACCTTATATCATGCCATATGCAATGCACATAAATCCACGAAACCATAGGGTCCCACTATGCCCACGACCTCACCGCCGTGTGGTCCTCGGGTACCTAGGGACACAGGATCATATACCTCCACGGGGCATATGACACTTCGACCCAGTGCCGTGACACTAGTGGCAGCCCCCTGTACCACATGCAGTCAAAGCAGGGACATGCCCTTTTTGGGCGTGGTACCCATCCACCTAATAGTGGTAGAGGCTGGGTGGCCAACCCACACCCCTCGGCATAGCACCCACGAGCTTACTAGCCCAAATCATGTATGATCAAATAAGCCAAAAACCTTCGCTCAAAAGCAGTCCTCTTTGGGTCCCTCACAACTGCCTGGCCCTCGGCACTCCAGCGTCTTTTGACAACCCTCAAGGACATGCAATCTTTGCAAGTACTTAAATCATGCAATGTATGCACTTGTTTACAAAACATATATGTGCATAATGTATATGCAATCTTTTACAAAACATGTCTATGTACAAAATGTTTATCATATGCATGCTGAATCAAGTCATGCTAAACAAGTCATATACTTATAACATATATTCTCAAAACAATAATAGATCTTTTAAAAGAATCTAATAGTGATAGAGCACCTACCTGACTAGGTCGCACTAACCCTTTTGTCCTCGGACGCTCTTGATCATGGTTTGGGAAATCAAGGTTAGTTTGTCCTATCTTTTATTGGTTTTAGAGTAATTGGTCTTTTTACTTAGGCATTAGGGGTCCATCCCTATGCCTACGGGTGTCCTAAGGTCCTAATTGGGCCTTGGTATCCTCAATTTCCCAACGTTCTAGTGGCCACGCGCCACCATCCTATTCTAAGGTTCATGCTCACCTTTGATTGGGCCTTGATCAGGGATTTTATAGTTTGGATATGTCCGCATCGTTGATACGGACACAACGCCTTTTGAGGTGCCTCAATCGGAGCTCTAGATCTCAAGTTATAAGCATTTTAGTGTCGTACTTACACAGAAGTCTTAAAAATAAAAAGACGGAATGCCAGGGCGCCTGCGACATGCGCCCCGGCTTCCCTAAGGGACGAAAAAAACCACGACGCTAGCGTATTGCACGCCTGTGACATTCGCCTCAGCGGGCGCGTCTGCAGACACGCAGAACTTCCCACCTGTCTCTCTCTTTTGCGGGCGTGTCCCTGGACGCGCTCTTTTGGTTTTTCAAACGGGAGTCGACGTGGGACGTTCCGACTGGAACGTCCCGCTCGTTGGGGAACCGGGGCATCCTCAGGACACCCTGGTTCGACCCCTAGGTCCTTGGTGGCTCTCCTGGGCTCCATTTTGCATGGTTTTTCATGCATAAACCTAGGGAAATCATTTCTGGAACTATGGTGGAGATGGGTT
Source organism: Warburgia ugandensis (assembly GCA_035236585.1). Classification (NCBI taxonomy): domain Eukaryota; kingdom Viridiplantae; phylum Streptophyta; class Magnoliopsida; order Canellales; family Canellaceae; genus Warburgia; species Warburgia ugandensis. The sequence goes on from CP141128.1 coordinate 28,533,783, forward strand.
TTGAGGGATTTTGGGCATACCTGGATTGTTGCTGGGTTTTTCTCCTTGTTTTCTCTTCTAGGGAACTGCTCTTCAATGGTTTTCCTCAACTTTTTGGGCTGCCATTAGAGGCGCCCAAGAGCTCTATTTATAGAGCTAAGAGAGGGTTCTGGAGGGGGCTCTCACCACCTTTGAATGGCGGTGGAGAAACCTCTATAATGGCGTTGATTTTCCCTCCAATCACCGCCGTTCTAGAACTCTCTAGGAGGTGGAAGATGAAGGGTGCCCATATCAAAACGGGCCCCTGTGTTTTACAGCTAAACCCGTTTTTGTTAAAATTATAGTTTTGCCCCTGAACTTCAAAGGGCGATAACTTGCTCATTTTAACTCCGTTTTGGGTGATTTTGGCCTCGTTGGATTCCTTTTTCCAAGATACATCTAATGGAACCATTTTTAGGACCAAATTCCTGGGTTTAGTCAAGGTGACTAGTGAAATGACCAAAATGCCCTTATCTTTAAAACTGAACTTTTCATGGGATTTTAATATTACAAAATTTGGGGTCATTACAGCATGTGCATTAGATTGGAAACAAAGTTGGTATGAACATCTTCCGTTTGTAGAATTTGTGTATAACAACAGTTTTCAAGCGAGTATTAGTATGTCACCATATGAAGCATTGTATGGACGGCCATGTCGATCACCAACCTATTGGAGTGAAGTTGGAGAAAGAAAGCTAATAAAGTCAGAACTAGTGGAACAGTGTATAGACAAGGTTAGATTGATATAGAGGAGGTTGTTAATAGCATACAATCAACAGAAGAGTTATGCAAATAAAAGATGTAGAGACCTGGAATTTGATGTGGACGAGCACGTATTTCTAAAAGTATCACCTATCAAAGGAGTAATGAGATTTGAAAGCAAAGGAAAACTTAGTCCTAGATTCATCGGTCCATTTGAAATCCTAGAAATAGTTGGTTCAGTGGCCTGCAAATTGGCCTTATCACCCCAACTCTCAGAAATACATAGTGTCTTTCACATGTCTCTGCTAAGGAAATCCCTCCAAGATGACACACATGTACTTCAAAGGGTGCCAGAAGAGCTAAATCTAGACCTAACCTTCGAAGAGAAGGCAATATGAATTTTGGACCGCAAGGAACAGGAGTTAAGGACCAAAAGCATTCCGTTAGTCAAAGTCATGTGGCGACATCACTCTGTGGAGGAAGCCAGGTGGGAAATAAAAGTAGAAATGAGGAAGACACACCCTAATCTGTTTGATTAAGTATTGTATTACAAGTTTCGAGGACGAAATTATTGTAAGGGGGGAAGATTGTAATAACCCCAATTTTTGTAATTGATTAAGAAAATCAATAAAGTTTGAGCTTCAGAAATTTTGGGCTGGAATATTAGGGTTATTTAGAATATACTTCTTACAAAAGTATAATCATAGAATAAGACATATATAATTGAAATTGAACTCAGCAAACCCTTCAGAATGACTGTATGCACGACAAATTCTGAATTCAGATAGAAAATCCTTAATTTTCTTCATTTTATGGACAAAAGGCTAAAATAGTAATTTTACCCAAAAATAGAGATCTGAGACATCAAAATTTAGAATGTCTGAGAAATATGAATCCAATGCCACTAAGTATGCTCAATTCCGAGATCATGGGAATAAACCCTAATTTTTATACATAAAGGTCAAAATGGTTTTTTACACTATGTGGGGCCCACAAGGGACCTAAAAAGGAATCCTATGGCCAGCCCACATGAAATCATGGGTCAAACCCCGACCAGCTAGTCTTGAGGAAAAAGGTGGAGGTAGAGAATCTAATGCTAATTAAATAATAATAGAAATAAACCATAATCATTACACATAATCATGAAAAAAAGACCCAAAATGCCTATAAATACACCCCCAAAAATCCTCTAAAAGTGTTCATAAAATTTTCACAAAATTATCTTGACTTCCCCTACAAAACTAGACATAGAACCATTCCCAAAATCCCAAAACTCCCAAAAGATCTCTCTCTTTCATTTTCTCTCTCCTCTCTCTAGATTGGAACAAGAGACTTAAATTTAATTAGGCACTCTCTTCCAGATCAAATATCACAGATCTCACCGTCTAAAATCTCGTACCATACCTTAGCTACAAAACACCGAAAGAAATTTCGAGATCCAATGGTTCAAACAGTAAAAATCACAAGATAAGTGGATCTTGGGCAATCTTATCATCAAAATTGGTATTCTCTTAAATTAGACTATATAACCAATATTTTTTTCCAATCAGGTAGGTGGAACTACTTCCTAGACATATTATTGCTGTTTAATGAAAATTTTATTTTACTATAATTTGATTTGGGCGAAAAATTGTAAAAATAAAGAAAATATTAGAACCTTCAATTCATGATGATTGAGGGCTCAGATGGAAAATCTGACCATACCAATCGATCCAGAAGGGTCCAACAACCCTAGGGTAAAATTTTTACAAAATTCTAATAAGTTTTAGGCCCTCAATTGAGAGGTGATTGATTAGACAGTCCGGAACGGACAGTTCGATCTCCCGATTAGACTGGGGTCCCTAAGACAGCGTAGTCCTGGGCAGGAGTGTCCGTCCCCCATCCCGGTGGCGGGCGCGCGATGATCAGAGCGTTCTGCTTGGCCCATTCCGCCCAAACAATCTGGGCCGTTCATTCTGTTGGGCCTAGATCAGATCTAGGCCCTAGGTATAGACTGAGAACTTCCAGACTCAATTCAGGAGTCATATGTACTCCAAATTGAGATAAAAAAGAAGCTATGGAAAGCTTACAACCTCTAGTTACTTATGAAATAATAAAATAGAGAAAATATCATATGAAACTTTTTTATTTAGGAAATAATTTTCCAATTTCCAAGATCTTCAAGATCTAAGGTGATCAAATCTTGGTAATCTATTTTAATAATGATATACTATTGAAATAAAGTGATATCTATGGTTTATTTAGACATATCTGAGATGTATTAAGGGATTTACCCGTTATGGTAGAAAAATCCTAAAAATACAAAGGGACCCACTTGATCAATGAGATCAAGTGTGATCAGATCATTAGGATGGATTGAATGAATGTTAATATGATGAAATCCAGGGACATCATGGATTGAATATGACAAAAACAAAGCAATATGATCATTGGACCTTAATAAAGAAAAACCCTTAAATGAAATTAAAACCCTTGATTAAAAGGAAAAGATCCAAAATCCAATGGTTGGATCATAAGTAAAGGTTTCTAAAAATATTAATGTAATTAGTTTTATTTTCTATTAATTGATAATAGCATTTTAAATGTGATTTATGTTATAAAGCATGCTAGTGCAACTTTTAAACTTTAGCATGATATGTGATTAGATTGTTATAATAGGTTGTTGGATTTAATTATCTTAGGGGCATGTTAGTTTGATTTTATGTAAGTATAACTTAGGACCAAGTTAGTATGATTTCATGCCATTGTAACTTAGGACCATGCTAGGATTTCATGTAAGATTATACTATGGTATGAAATTGTACCTTAGGTCCATGTTAGTTTAAATTAAGTTATTAAGGTATATTAGTTGAAAATCAAGCTAGTGTAATCTTAAGTACCTTGTATCATTATCATTAAGTTGTTCAATTATGTTGTTTTATGCTTTGAATTTATAATTCAATTATGGTTAAATTTCCTTAGTAGATCTACTTGTTATGAAGAGCATAAAACACCAAAAATGGAATGTAATGAGAAAGTAGAGTTTCATGACACAAATAAGAGTGAATTATTTTGGACTTAATTAGTAAGGGCTATAGTTAGTAGGACAATATAAGGATTATCCAATCCTTGGCCCAAACTAGGAGAATAATAAACCCCATGAATGACATTGTGAATGTTCATGGACTTAATTAAAATCAATTAGAAAGAGTACTTACGGTCAACATGCTTATAGGAACCTTATGAAAGGTTGACCTAAGGTCACTCTAGTGAATGTTGAACATAGTGGTTAAGGGGGTTTTCTAATAGAGACTCGCTCTTCCCCTACCTTCCATTGATGTTTGTGAGGTCTAAACGCCTCCTTACATGAGGATTGAAGTAACCATTTTGTGTTCACCCATTCAGCTAGTAAGCCTTAGCCAATTGGAAATAAGAGTAGTCTGGACTTAGGCTGAAATAAGTTACCTCCAATCAGCAAAGCATTAACTAGTTGAATGATAATAGTAAGAGCATGAAAGGTTAGTAAATTATTTAACCCTAAGGATGATCAAACAAGATCCATTAGATCTTGAATGATCAGGGACAATAAGAATAAGAATATTGGATGGTATCTAGTATACATGTTTATTAGTATGCATGTTATAGATCAAATCTAGTTCATTAGATTAGATAATCCAAACCCTTGATCAAAGATGATTCAAGGAAGAAAACTAAGATCATCCTCCTTAGGGATGATCCAATAACTGAACATACATCAAAGAAGAACTAGATGATAAAAGATCTAGAACCTTGATCTTTATCAACAAGTATAGATTGTCAATCAAAGGATCTATGAAAGATCAAGATCAAGGAGATGGACACACAATGACTTAGAGATAGAAAATACTTAGATAGGAATGATTTAAAGATCATTCTAAACATCAGATCTAGTGATCAATATGATTGTTCATAATGTATATATATTGACAGTATGTATGGATGTACAGATTTCATAATCAGTTAGGATCATGGAAGATCTGGGAAAAGGGATCACTACTTGAAGGTAGGAGGATTTGATGAATGCATTTACATGGGATATACATGATTGAACCCATGACCTTATGTTGACAAGAGTCATGTTAATACTTGTATTAATTCCCCTGAAACCCTTATGATCCAATGAAACACATATAAAATGGTTAAGCACTATACTCTAAGTGAATAGGGAATTAGAAGATATTTCAGCCCTAAGTAAACAGACAGATTGTCTGATATATATGAACTCTATTTTACATGTAAGCTTGGAGACTTGTGATTTTGTTTTAATAGGCATAAGCCTGGGGGGATGCTATGCTAGAGAAGTTATGAGGGTTTAGCCACCCTCTTCTTGAAATTTGATGATACCTTGCCCTATGAGAGGTTAAAAGTTGGGTGGGGCAATTATGGGAAGGCCACCAATGTGAAAGTCCTGTCTCCCATATGGGTAGTGACATAATATTTTCCACCATGGTATTAATGGTGAACAAGGCAGTTATCCGAGCGCGCTACTACGGATCAGACTGCAGCATGGTAGCCCTTTGATTATTTTGCACTATGATGCATATGAGAGTAGGCATAGCGAAATGCCTTATGTTTTAGCATAATGAAATGCTAGGTAATTATATATTACCAATATTACCCAAGAAGGGAAATTCCTAGAGTAGGATTAGCCGAAATATTGAATTCTCATAATGGAGAGAATTGATTAGCTTAGTTGGGAATGATATTTGACTACTTTCATAAATTGAACTGATTTACCCATGCATAGCATGTATGTATATGGATGTACATATATTACAAAGTAAAGTGTAGAGACATGAATATGTTTAGGGATAACAGGATTATGAAGTATTAGAATTATATTATCAATTATTATGCTTCTTGAATCCCCTACCAAGCATTGCTTGCTGAGATATTGTAAATGTTGCAATATCTTAGATACAGGGAAGGAAAGTTAGGAGCTCAAGACGATAGAAGACTTTAAGAGAATAATCTTCAAGGTATACCCCTTGAAGGCATGTATTTTTCTTTGTTTGAGAGTATTGTATTGTAATGAGAGTTTCATTGTATGGTGAGCTTTGAGTTTTGGATTATGTAATTTGGACAAGTATTGTAATGGATTTGGCTGTACTGTGAACCACTGGATGGATTCTGGAATTTAATAAAAGTATATTCCTTCAATGAAATTTTATCTTGTACAAAGTTCTTCTTATGTTATGTATGAAGTGATGACTTGGGTTTTACAAAACAAGTTCTAAAGAAAAGAATTTGTGCTGCTTTGTTTTGCAATTTTTTTTTACTATTAAGGGCCCTGCCTTTCAAAATATATTACAAAACATGTTATAAAAACCCAGGTCGTCGCACAAAAACCCTAGTATCCTACAATAGTGCAGAGGAAAATGGTGCACACAATCCTTTATTTTCAGAACCTTTGCTCCCTCAAGTCAAGCATATAGAATGCTAGCTTTAAAACATCAATTATATGCTTGACCATCAATTTTGAAAACTTAAAAACAAAATTTCCAAAGAAGGTGAATTACAGCAGTGTTCATGTGTGAACCAACCCTTGTTTTTCATCTTTAGGAGTCTTCAACTAGAGCATGCATAAACTAACTAGATTCTTAAGATTTCCAATCAAAGAAGATGCATTTCAAAACAAACATATAAGCCATAAACTAATGAAATACAACATTCAATCAATTAACCAATTGAAATGATTATTAAGCAAGTATAAGGTGTGAAACTTGAAAGAATTCGTATACATGTTATTGCAATTACAGGAAGGGAAATTTCTTACGAATTCTGAAGGAAATAACTTCTTATGCTTGGGCTAAACCAGGCTAATGTTAGTAGATATTCCTACTAGAAAACCGCTACCTGGTATGATCTCTCTAAAAGGCGAATTTCCATGTTTGATTACTAAGTTGCAAGAAGTTTTTCCTATGTGAAACTTCCACTCAGGCAATAGCTCCTCACTAACTCCAGTTTGCCCAATTTGTCCCTTTTCCTCCCTCCTTCAAATCCCAGCTTTCCTACAAATCTTCCCTTACTCCCAAATCACTTGCCACACTGTCTTCCCCAAGCTCCCCTTCTTGTTCTTCCTGCTACTAGTTTCTTTACTATGCATGGGTTGGAACGGGTTTGTTTTAGCCCCTAAGCTTATATAATTTTGTACTTAAGTGTTGTATTAATGAGTGTTAGGCGTCCTTATGGGGAAAGCCAGCTACTCTTACAATGTATCCTCACATGGCTAGCAAATTTCTCCTTATAGCTGATTTAGCTCACTTGATAGCTTGTAAATAAAAACCCCTATAGTTTGTCACTTGCTTCAACCATCCCTAGAGATAGGAAGGAACTAAAATCCAAAATTTGATCTTTGAAATATAGGTATGACCATTCTAACAAATGAAAACTTTTTGTTAAAGGAAGAGATTCCTCCACCAACATAGAACTCAACAATTACACATACTCGTATGACACTATACATTGATTTTGCCCTTCTAAAAGGAACATCAGTTGATTGGTCGAATGGAACAAAGCAGCTTGACAAGAACTAATTCCTAGAGCCAACATAATATATTTGAATAAAATTACATTGTTCTACTTACTAATAGGTTACTCATGAATTTGCAAGTTTAGAAGTTGATCCAAGGTAAGCATGCGTATAATGATATTTTTCTAGGATTTAATTAGAGTTTACATCTTTTGTAGGAAGCGCGAGATGGTGATCCCACAACCAAAATCGTTCAAAATGAAAATTGAAGATCAAGATCAAAAGATTGGGTCAAGGCTTAAATTTCATTAATCTAAAGTAAAATCAAGGATCAAGATCACTTTAAGGCAAGTAAAAGATGGAATTAGAGAAGTGAAAGGTGACTAAAGTGTGTCCATACACAAGCTATGCAAAGTCCACCCCCTTTGCATGGGATTCACTTAAGTCACCTAAGCCATGTAAGCAATGAAGAAGGTGACAAGATAGGAGCTTAACTAGGCATCAAATCAAAGCCAAAAAATACCCCTAAGCAAGCCATGACACCAAACCAAATGAGCTTTCAAACTAAGCCATCAAACCACATAAACCAAGTTGCATGGAAGGCTATGATTGGAGGAGAATCTAAAGCAAATATATGTGGGGTTTTAAGAGGATAATGAGAATATATTTGGGTGAAAATCAATGGAAAAACATGCATGTGGATAAACAGAAAGTGGCCACCCTTTCCATCTTTTTTTTTCACCTTTTTCTCACTTTGCACCTCATCGCACAAGGCAACTACGAATTTTACCTTCTTAAAAATTCCCACCTTTCTAAACCTCTCGCACATTCCTAACTCCATCCTAGATCAACCAATCATTTCTTCCCATCTCAATCTTTCTTTCTTATCTCATTCTTTTTCTCTCATAACCTCACCATCCACTCTTCATCCAAGGGCTGCCATCATCCTTATTGTTTTCCCTCCAATCCTCTTCCCATGTATTTCTTTCATATCCTATAGGCCATCCACGACTTCTTAACAGGGAGACGTGCCTTCCAAAGAAAGTGGCACCTCCTATCTTCCTAAAACTAACTCCTCCCCTCCTTATCTTACTCACTCCACCTTATCTCCCACCATATTTTTTCCTTAAGAAAACCCTAGGTGAAAAGCCTATTGTGATTTTAAAGTTAACTCACATGTGCATGAAACATTGTAGTATTTTCAAGCAAGCAAGGTCGATCCTGTGAGGAATCTCATAGATTTGCAATGGATTGGATCTTATTCACATTATTTAACTTCAACCAAAAGAGAAGGTTTTGGATTGAATTAGGAGATTAAAGTACTCAAATTAGGAAGATATATGGAATTAGAAACTAAAACTAAAAAGGAAACTTGGTTAAATTAAAAATAAATAGTGAGAATGGAAACTGACCTAACTAACATGCACTTAACTAAAGGAAATTGCAACACTTTAAAAAGATTCAAACTAAGCAATGGAACTTAAGGAAATAGTGTCTCTAGGCTTACAACCACTCATGTAGACCTTGCTTAAGACATTGATAACAATTCATCTAACCATGTGTAAAACCTTGGAGAAGTCCTACTTATGACATGAATAAGAGAAATAAGTTGGCATCCTATTTGAGACCACTTATTCTTTTTGTGTTTGATAAAGTTTGAAGTCACTAGATCCCATGGACATATCATAGTACATTCCTAGTTGGTTGATGTTATAATTTTTTGTCAAATTGAGGGTTGGATATCCTTTTAAGAAATCATGAAGTTCTATTTCCATCTCTAGGATTAAGACCTTTAGTACATTAATGGAACTTCTTTTACTAATGGCCTACTTACTTCGGTCCAAGTTATACATTTTCACACTATTCCTTATTTTATGAAATGTTCTATTTAGTTATTTTAAATTTAATTACTTAGTCATGTCTCTAAGTTAATAGGTTTCTTTAGCTTAAGAGTCTAGTTGTCTACTTGATGATATACACCTCCAAGGAATTACTTGCTTATGACTTAGAGGAGTATGACCTTTCTTATAATTCTTATGGTTGAGATGCACATAGTGCATTGTTAGGCCTATATTTCAAATGTTCTCTTGATGGTGTCAAACAAGCGAAGCCTCACAAGCATTTCTCATGACAATGGGCCATAGATTTAGTACTATTCTAGTACTAGAAATGAGAAACATGACAATTCACATTACAGAGGGCATTATTCGTTTCCTTATGAATTCTAGGCTCATATGAATGGTAGTCCTTGTTGTTTAGTTTGCAAAAGTCCTAATGCCTACTTTCCCCAGGTTTCTATCAAGTCACATGAACATTTTTCACAAATATTATGGTTGTCTAAGGTACACAGCTTCCTAAGTGAAATTAGTAATAATCAGTCTAAACCCAATCCAAGGTCGTAATGGATTTCATATCAAAATCGTCATGCCCCTTCTTTCCGAGGAATTTCTTGGGAACCTCATGTAAGGTCCCCTCATATTTTAGTGAAATTTGTGGGGTGCTTCTAAGCAATCCACCTTTGCCTTTGTTTTAACCCACGCTATTGCCCAAGCATAATACTCTAAGTTATTACCATCTCTAGCTTACAATTTTTGGTGTCTTTCATTTGAAACATTTAGTAGGTATGCCAACTTAGTGATTTGGTCATCCAGAAAACTAAGTAAAGCTAGTAATTACCTCATAGTTTTACTTCATTTGTCTTGAATAAGATTTAGGAAATAAGAATGGGAAAATGGCCCCATTTTTCTTGCATAAAATGTGTAGGAAATGGTTCTTATTTTCCTGATTGTCCTTAACAAATTTCCAAAGCTGAGACTCAAACCTCATTAAAGTCCACCCCCTTTCTTACTCAGGCTTAATACTACAAGTAGAGAAAGTGATGCCATTTTCTTGCAGAAAATTTGCTAGAAAATAGTGCTTTTCTTCCTACTCTAGAACCTCACAACTAGTAGGTAGATGGTTCAATTCAAGACAAATTTCAATATAGTTTTTTTAAGAATAAAGTCTTGACTTGAAGACCCATAAATTAGTTTTGTAACTTAGAGCCCAAAAACCCTAGTATCCTACAATAGGGCATAGGAAAATGGTGCACTCAATCCTTGACTTTTGGCACCTTCACTCCATCAAGTCAAGCATAGAAAATGTTAGCTTTAATACATCAATTACAAGCTTGAACATCAATAATGAAAAAACAGAAATCAAATTTCCAAAGAAGGTGAATTGTAGGGGTGTTCATGTGTGAACCATCCCTTGTTTTTCATCTTTAAGAGCCTTCAATTAGAGCATTCGTACACTAACTAGGTGCTTAAGATTTCCAATAAAAGAAGATGCATTTCAAAACAAACATTAAACCCATAAACCATTGAAATACAACATTAAATCAATTAACCAATTGAAATCATTATTAAGCAAATATAAGGAGTGAAACTCAAAAGAATTCATATGCATGTTATTGCACTTGTAGGAAGGGAAATTTCTTACAAATTCTAAAGGAAATAACATCTTATGCTTGGGCTAAACCAGGCTAATGTTGGTAGATCTTCCTACCAGAAAACCTCTACCTAATATGATCTCCCTAAAAGGCAAATTTCCAGTTCTGATTACTAAGTTGCAAGAAGTTTTTCCTATGTGAAACTTCCACTCAGGCAGTAGCTCCTCACTACCTCCATTCCTACCAATTTCTCCTTCCTTCAAATCCTAGGTTTCCCACAGATCTTCCCTTACTCCCAAATCACTTGCCACACTATCTTCCCCAAGCTTCCCTTCTTCTTCTTCTTCTTCCTGTTACTAGTTTCTTTACTACATGGGCTGGAATGGGTTTGTTTTATCCCCTAAGCTTATTTAATTTTATACTTAAGTGTTGTATAAATGAGTGGATAGGTGTCCTTATGCGGAAAGCTAGCTACCCTTACAATTGTTTGCACATGACTAGTTGGTTTTCCCCTTATAGCTGATTTAGCTCTCTTAATAGCTTGTAAATAAAAACCCCTATAGTTTGCCACTTGCTTCAGTCATCCTTAAAGATAGGAAGGAACCAAAATCTAGAACTCAACAATCACACGTATTTGTTTGACACATTGATTCTACCCTTCTAAAAGGAACATTGGTTGATTGGTCAAATGGAACAAAGCAGCTTGATAAGAACCAATTCCTAGAGCTAACATAATATAATTTAATGAAATTAGTTCCTCTTATTATTATTTTACTCATGAATTGCTCTTGAATTCGGAATGGTTCAAAAACAATAAATGGAAGAATTAGAATTGCATGGCTTTACAAAGACTCCATGGATAGGAATTAATTGATAATATCAAAGTATATTGTCTCCTACTTAGGCTAATAAATCCAAGGAAAATTGATATATCCTCTATTAAAAGAGGATAGTCCATATGCATAAAAATAGTTTTGGGGTACAAAAATTGCTTCATATTATGATTCTTCCTATATGTTTGCTTAGTTTATTCTATAGACACAAATATCATAAAAAGCTATTTGACTAAAAAAAGAGGGGTTCCTCAATTATGGACCAATCAATTATAGGCCAACCACTCCACCACTGAGCTACTGAGGAACAATGGGAGATTAGGTCTCTTAGAGCTCAACTCTTTCTCTCAATCCATGACAAATACCCGAGATAGAGAAAGAAAAATTCAATTTTTTCTATTATATCCCTATCTATATATTTGTGGTTACCACATGTTTTGCCATGCAAATGTGCCTTGGGTGATCCACATCTCTGGGTCAAGCACTGATGAGCAAATTGAACTATCCATGTGGCTGAGAGTCCTGCACCCTTTATCTCAAGTTTTGGATTGAACAAAGCCATTGACACAAATAGTTCATGGGTAAAGATAGAGTTATCAGGGTCCTAGAGGATTGACATGAAATGAAATAGTAAAATGATTGTTCATTGAATGACTATTGATCTATAATTATTGTATTTGCAAATAGGGGGTAGGAAGGCTCTATGGAAAAAATGACAGTTCAATTTGATGTTATCTAAAGAGGAGTTAGAACATAGAAGTGGTATTTATTTAGAAAATTATACTCAATTTCAACCAAATCCTCATTGAAATTAATTTTTCCAATAGAAGGGGCTCTTACTTGTTCCAGTTATTAATGGAATCCCCTATTAGCTCTTTATGAAATACTAATTTGGTCGAAGGATTCCAAACATATCGCAAGCTAAACTCTTGCAATTGGATTTTCAATTATACATTGTTCAGTGCTAAGTTTTGCAATTGTACCTTGTCTAGTATTTAAGTTCAATTTTTTTACATTAATTTGTTAGTAATATTTTTTCTAAGTGCTTTCACTTAGGCTTAGGTTGGGACCTTCCTTTCATAAGTGTCTTATTAATTTATTGTTTTAATACTATTCTTGGTAAGTGTAACAACCCCAAATTTTGTAAATACTATTCTGGCATTATTATGTGAAATTAGAATTTTAGAATATAATTGGAATTTTGACCCAAAGAAAATAAATTTTTATAAAAATGGAATTTGGAGTAGAAACATGAATATTTGGAATGTACTAAAAAAATTGAGTCCAACTACATAAAGTGTGACGAGTCGAGTTTTTGTAACACGTTTTGTAATGTATTTTGAAAGGCAGGGCCCGTAACAGTGTAAAATTTTTTCGCAAAACAAAGCAGCTGAAATTCTTTTCTTTAGAACTTGTTTTATAAAACCCAAGTCATCACTTCATACATAACACAAGTAGAATTTTGTACAAGATAAAATTCCATTGAAGGAATATACTTTTATTAAATTCCAGAATCCATCTAATGGTTCACAATACAGCCAAATCCATTACAATACTTGTCCAAATTACATAATCCAAACTCAAAGCCCACCATACAATGAACTCTCATTACAACACTCTCAAACAAAGAAAAATACATGTCTTCAAGGGTATACCTTGAAGATTATTCTCTTTAAGTCTTCTATCGTCTTGAGCTCCTAACTCTCCTTCCCTATATTTGAGATATTGCAACATTTACAATATCTCAGCAAGCAATGCTTGGTAGGGGATTCAAGAAGTATAATAATTGACAATGTAATTCCAATACTTCATAATCCCATTATCCCTAAACATATTCATGTCTCTACTCTTTACTTTTGTAAGTTATGTACATCCATATACATACATACTATACATGGGTAAATCAATTAAATTTATGAAAGTAATCAAATATCATTCCCAACTAAGCTGATCAATTCTCTCCATTGTGAGAATTCACTATTTCAGCTAATCCTACACTGGGAAATTCCCTTCTTGGGAAATATTGGCAATATACAAATACCTAGCACTTCATTATGCTAAAACATAAGGCATTTCACTATGCCTATTCTCATATGCATCATAGTGCAAAATAATCAAAAGGGCTACCATGTTGTACTATGATCTGTACTAGCATGCTCTGATAGCTGCCCTTTTCACCATTGATATCATGGTGGAAAATATTATATCACTCCCCATATGGGGGGACAGGACTTTCACAGTGGTGGCCTTCCCATAATTGCCCCACCCGACTTTTAGCATCTCATAGGGCAAGGTATCATCAAATCATCAAATTTCAAGGAGCGGGTGGTCAAACCCTTATAACTCCTCTAGCATAGCATCCCCATAGGCTTATGCCTATTAAAACAAACCCACAAGCCTCCAAGCTTGTATGTAAAATAGATTTCATACATATCAGACCATGCATGTACATTTTACTTAGGGCTGAAATATCTTCTAGTTCCCTATTTACTTATAGTCTAGTCCTTAACCATCTTATATGTGTTTGGTTGGATCATATGGGTTTCAAGAGATTTATACAAGTATTTTCATTACTCTTGTCAACATAAGGTCATGGGTTCAATCATGTATATCCCATGTAAATATATTCATCAAATCCTCCTACCTTCAAGTAGTGATCCTTTTCCCCAGATCTTCCATGATCCTGACTGATGTATGTAATCTATACATCCATACATATTGTCAATATATATAAATTATGAACAATACTATTGATCACTAGATCTAATGTTTAGAATGATCTTTAAATCATTCTTATCTAAGTATTTTCTATCTCTAAGTCTTTGTGTGTCCATCTCCTTGATCTTGATCTTTCATAGATCCTTTGATTGACAATCTATACTTGTTCATAAAGATCAAGGTCATAGATCTTTTATCATCTAGTTCTTCTTTGATCTAGGTTCAACTATTGGATCATCCCTAAGGATGATGATCTTAGTTTTCTTCGTTGAATCATCTTTGATCAAGGGTTTGGATTATCTAATCCAATGAGCTAGATTTGATCTATAACATGCATACTAACAAACATGCATACTAAATACAATACACTATTCTTATTCTTATTGTTCTTGATCATTCAAGATCTAATGGATCTTGTTTGATCATCTTTATCGTACTTACAGTTTTTTATTAGGGTTAGATAATTTTCTAACTTTTTATGCTCTTACTATTATTATTCAACCAGTTAATGTTTTGTTGGTTGAAGGTAACTTATTTTAGCCTAAGTCTAGACTGCTCCTCTTATTTCCAATTGGCTAAGGCTTATTAGCTGAATGGGTGAATACAAAGTGGTTACTTCAATCCTCATGTAAGAAGGCATTTAGACCTCACAAACATCAATGGAAGGTAGGGGAAGAGCGAGGCTTTATTAGATAACCCCCTTAACCACTATGTTTAACATTCACTACAGTGACCTTAGGTCAACCTTTCATAAGGTGCCTATAAGCATGTTGACCCTAAGTACTCTTTCTAATTGATTTTAATTAAGTCTATGAACATTCACAATGTCATTCATGGGTTTTATTATTCTCCTAGTTTGGGCTAAGGATTTGATAATCCTTATATTGTCCTACTGACTATAGCCCTTACTAATGTTAAGTCAAAGTCATTCCTTCCTCTTATGTGTTCATGAAACTCTAATTTCCAATTAGATTACATTTTGGTGACTTATGCTCATTATATCTCAACAACTACTTAACATTTGAATCTACTAATAAAATTTGGCAACAATTAAATCATAAACTTTAAAGCATGACTCCAATATAAATTTAACAAACATTTATACTAACATGCTCCCTATGAATGTAACTTAACCTAATGGAATAAAACTATACTTAAACTAGCATAATCCTAAGTTATGAAATATATGTAAATTTACTAGTGCTCTAATGGAATCATGCTAAAATCTCAAATTCAACCTAACTAAGATAATTAAATTTCTAGCCTATTATAACAATCTAATGACATTTAGAGCATAACATGTAAAATTTAAGAATTACACTATCATGTTTCCTAATTTATAATATAAATCACATTTACAATTCTTTTATCAAATAAAAGACATGTAAATTAATTATATTAAGATTATTAGAAACTTTTACTTATGATCCAACCATTAGATCTTAGATCTTTTCCTTTTGATTAAGGGTTTTAGCTATATTTAGGGGGTTTTCTTTATTAAGGTCCAAAGATCATATTGATTTGCTTTTGTCATAATCCATCCATGATCTCCTTGGATTTCATGATATCAACATCCATTCCATCCATCCCAAGGATCTGATCACACTTGATCTTATTAATTAAGTGTGTCCCTTTGTAATTTTTAGGGTTTTTCCACCATAGTGGGTGGATCCCTTAATATCTCTTAGATCTGTCCAAATAAACTATATATATAACTTAATTTCAATATTATATCATTATTAAAATAGATTTCCAAGATCTGATCATCTCAGATCTTGAAGATTTTGGCAATTGGAAACTTATTTCCTAAATATATAAAGTTTTATTAGATATTTTCTCCATTTTATCATTTCATAAGAAACGAGAGATTGTAAGCTTTCCATAGCTTCTTTCTGATTTTAAATTGGATCTGGAAGTTGACAGTCTATTCCTAGGGCCTAGATCTGATCTGGGCCCATCGGAATGGACGACCCAAATCATTCGGGCAGAAACGGGCCCGGCGGAAGGCTTTCGTCATCACGTGCCTGTTACTGGGACGAGAGATGAACACGCCTGCCTGGGACAGGTGTCTACGCACGGTCGTCCCGCTTGGGATGATGTCACACGCACAACGCGATCGCAGAAATGCTTCCGTGTGTAGAGTTTCCGTGCAGAATTTTGTATGGCGTCTTGGGCCCTGGTCCGATCTCAGTCCATTTCAACTCATCCAATCTATCCTCACTTAATTGAGGGTCCAAACCTTAATAGATTTTAGTGAAACTTTCTCCTTAGGGGTTTTGGACTCTTCTGGATCGATTAGAAGGGTCAAATTTTCCATCTGAGCCCTCAATCTTCTTGATTTGAAGGTACTGACATTACTTTATTTTTCTTTTTTTTTTTACCGAAATAAAATTACAGTAAAATAAAAGCTTCACAAAACACTAATAAACATGTCCAAGAAGTAGGTCCACCTACCTAATTGGAGAAAAATGCAAGTTATATGGTCCAATTTAAAAGAATACCCTTTTTGATGAAGAGATGGCCCAAGATCCACCTTTCTTTTGATTTTCATTGTTTGAACCGTTGGATCTTGAAATTGCTTTTAGGGTTTTGTAGCTAAGGTATGGTGGGAATTTTTTGACGGTAGGATTTATGATATTGGATCTGGAACAGAGTGTCTAATTGAAATTAGTTCTCTTGTTCCAATTTAGAGAGAAAAAGAGAAAATGAAAGGAGGGAGATCTCTTGAGAGTTTTGGATTTTTGGGGATGAATCTAGCTCTGAATTTGTAGGGAAAGTGAAGACAATTTTGTGAGAATTTTATGAACATTTTTGGAGGATTTTTGGGGTTGTATTTATAGGCATTTTGGGTCTTCTTTCATGGTGATGTCTAATGATGATGGTTATTTTTTTATTATTAATTTAGCATTGGATTCTCCCATTCTCCACTTTCTTCCCCAAGATCAGCTAGTATGGGTTTGACCCATGATTTCATGTGGGCTGGCCATAGGATTCGTTTTTGGGTCCCTTGTGAGCCCCATGTGGGCCCCACATGATGTAAAAAGGCCATTTTGCCCTTTATGTATAAAAATTAGGGTTTATTCCCATGATCTCAGAATTGAATGTACTTAGTGGCATTTGATTTGTATTTCTCAGTACATTCTAAACCTTGATGTCTCAGATTTTGATTTTTAGGTAAAATTACTGTTTTACCCTTTTGTCCAAAAAAATGAAGAAAATTAAGGATTTTTCTCCGATTTTAGAATTTGTCGTACTTACAGACATTTTGAAGGGTTTGCTAAGTTTAATTTCAATTATACATGTCTTATCCCTTGATTATACTTTTATAATAAGTACATTCTAAATAACCATGATATTTTAGCCGAAATTTCTGAAACTTAAACTTTATTGATCTTCTCAATCAATTACAATAATTGGGGTTATTACATAAAGAACATTGAAATCGGAGTTCGAATGAATTTCACTCTATAATTTTACTATTCCATGATCGAGTTATGAGTTTTCAAGGAGTATATCTTTTCAAAGAAGTATAATTTAAACTAAGATTAAAACCATTAGATAATACTTAGAAAATGGAATCCAACAAGCCAAAGAATGCTAAAAATAGAGTCCGGATGAAGAAGTTATGGGCCTTCAAAGATAGGGGCAATATGGTAATTAAAAGATAAAAAAACATAACTTTACGAAAGGGGGCCAAATTGATATTGGCGGCCCCCCTCACATTGCAAACCTGACAAAATGTTGGGTCTAGTTCTCTCTCTCTCTCTCTCTCTCCTCGACAAGCCCCCCTTGACGCAATGGCTGGAGCCAGCTCACCGGCAACAGAGAAAACCCCTCCCTCTAGTCTCCTTCCCCATGGCTGGTGAATTAGGAAACCCTCAAACCCTAGCTCTCCATCTTCTCTGAGCAGATCCATAGTGGATCTATGTTTTTCGGTGATAACAAATAACCCAGATTGGGTTTTTTACGGGCGCACAACAAACCCCCATTCCCCGAAATTACATTTCTTTGGTGATAATGGGAAAACCAAGATTAGGTTTCCCTCTAGGCAGTTGGCCAACCACCAATCTCCCTTATTTCATTTCCCCACCAGGGTTGGGAGGTGACAGAATGAGTAGCCGACATCCCAATCCTCTTTTCCCTCTTCCAGATCAGTTTTTCCCCTCTAGCTTTTCTCTGAGTTCTCCATGGCACCACCATGACCATGCCTTCAGGCGAGCTAGTATGCCCAGATTCTACTGCCAAACCCTATTTTTAGCACTCCACTCCTCTTGACTTGGGTTGGGCAGAGATTGGGACTAGAAACCACCCAATTAGCACCAATCTTTTTCTCTCTTTTTCCCTGGGTCAATATCCTTTTTTCGGTGACTACGCAAGGGGAAAAATCTCCATGCAGCCCAATCTCTCCATGTAAAATCCCCTGCTCTTCTCGGATTAGCATGCGGTGACATAACCAGTGCCCTAGCTATTCTTCCCTCTGTCACCTTCAGGCAGGTGACGACCCGACAGTCACCACCACTAGTTTTCCCCTCAAATCCAATCGCCCAACGATGATCTCTGGCAAGCCCATTTGCCCCTTTGTTGCCGATGAGCTTGGGTAATGTTTCCCTATTTTTCTCCTAGGCTCCGACATGGCCAGGCCTTAGGCAGGTCGGTGTGCCTAAATCCACACAGGAAACCCCCTCTGTCACGTTCTTGCATCGGCGCATCTAGGATTGGGAAGGCCGGCGTCCTATGACCCACTAGATTGTTCCCCTTGGTCTTTGTTTCCCCTACATTTTCCAATGACCTGGAATGGGCAGTGCATAATCTAGCCACCCCCACCTCCACCACCAGTACCCCATTTCCATCTCTATTGCCCACCTTCCATTTCCGTCACCGGTGATAGAACCTTGGCAACGGTGAACAGACCTAAGGAACAGAGCACATAGAGGTGAAAATGACTTAGATCAGTGATCTAAGCCATTCATTGAGTTCCTCTTGACATCACAAACGAAACCCCTCAAACGATTTGATGATCAGAGCTGATGTGATGGAGATCCTGATACAACAATACTGTACGGCCATGATTGGGCAGATCTATGGCATCCAATAGTGATTTGATGTTCCTAATGATCTATTTGACTAGAAGCACATGTACGAGGTATAATTTATAGTTAAAACCTTCATATTGTTTTTGATTCAGCATTATCCATCCATTGATCTGTTTTAAAATGAAAAATCTGCAATAGTTTAATGGCCTATTACTATACGCATTTAGAATGTGACCTCATGGTCTACACCATCTTCACTTTCGGCTTTACTTTGGTGTGCCTTTATACAAAATTCACACTGATAACACTACCTACCTAGCCAATGGCTTAACTTTTAAGTAGATGGGTGTTGTAAGTAAATGTTGAATGGTTCACATTCAAATATCAAATTCGACCCAAATAACTAGGAAGCAATCCGAGTAGTATTTCCTCTAATTAGCTTCTTTTATGAAATGATGTCATTGACCATATAGAATAGAAAATTTTCCAATGTATAAGGTTGTGCTTTGACTTCAATTTTGCGTAAAACACCAAGGTACACCCTGCTAGACTAGTAGGGGTAGACTTAGACATGTTTGGTCTCACCTGAACTACTTGGGCAATTATCCTTTGAGTCAGACCTTAATACTATCTTTAAAATCGTTAAAAGATAGATAAGGATCAAAATGAGACCACTTTTGGCCATTAGATCATACTTAAACATAAATATATGTGTATGTGTATGTATTAAGAAAAGAATTTTTTTTGCGTTGTATAGATTGAAGCGCATAGGGTTGATCATGAAGAAGAGAGTGACTAAAGCTAGTGAAAAATGGATGAACTCACTACATGACATAGGTGGAGAATTAAGAAAGCATGTCCTAATAGTAAGATAGATGTTTTAAACATGATATTATTCTTGTGATAGATACTATATCATTTAAATTTTGCATTTCATATGATATATGATGATGAAAAATGCTTACTTGTGAATGATGAGAATTTGTGATTTGGAATGCTACATGAATGGCATGCTTATAATTGAAGCCTACTAAATGATATTAATGGATACGCACGATCTGTTCTTAAAAATATCATAGCAGCTATTGTGGTAAAAAGATATTTATGGTACATGGGTACCATTACATCATATGTGATGTGTGAGTCTAGGATTTTACAATACATCCTTGGTGAGCGATCACCTAATAAATGAGGATGTTATAATTATGATGAGATATTCATATATATTATGGACAGACAAGACACTTGTATATTATTATTTTACATCTAGGCATGGTGGCTTCAGAGTTTTGATGTAGACAAGCATAAGCCTAGGGATGCTATGCTAGGAGAGTTGTAGGGTTTGTCCACCCACTCTCCAAAATTTATTATATGATGGATACCATGCCCAATGAGAGGCTAAATGTTAGGTGAGACAGTCATGGGAAGGCCGCCACTATGACAGCCATGGTTCCCCCCATACAAACATGGATTTTGTTATTTCCACAGTTGGTATTAGTGGATTATTATGCAATTATCCAGGCGCATTGTACGGATTTAGACTACGGCATAGTAGTCCTTGTATTTGGTGCATATGGTGCGTATATGATAGCATGATGAGATGCTTATATGATGGCATGATGAGATGCCTTATATAATGATAGCATGATGAGATGTCTTATGTGATGGCATAGTGAGATGCCTTACTTGATGGCATGATGAGATGCCTTATTTGATAGCATGATGAGATGCCTTTTATGATGTTACTAGCAGCTGCTGGAGTTTTATGGACCTCGTATGGTAAGAGGTATATGTATGAGACCCAGTATAGTCTGGGAATGGAAGTTATAAAACCTATGGACTATGTTCATAACTTTGTATGACTTTTAACGATTTCAATATATATGATACAGTCCTATATGTATATTTGGAGGGCGTAATTTGATAAAAGTTTTTGTATGGGGAAGTGACTGGGTAGATATATTATGCAGAGTATGGTTAATAGAATTGAGGTATGGTATTATGTGGAAAAAGATAATGATAAATATTTAAAATACCAGTGGATTATATATATATATATCATGTAAAGTGTAATCTCTAAATTGGGATTATTATATTCATATGATGAAAAAGAATTATAAATAACTACTTTATCAATGGGTTGCAGATAATTGAACATTTTAATTAATGTTAAATTCTTAATTCATCTATAACTAACATATTTTCTTAACTCTCCCAAACCAAGCATAGCTTGTTGAGATATTGAAAATATTTTATGTTAACAATATCTCAGATATAGATAGATAGGAGAAGACATACACAAGCAAGAGTAGTTCAACATCCATACTTCTATGCTCAAGTATATATTTTGTGAAAGTTTTTGTATTATGTAGTTAGTTATTTGCATTTTGCTACTTGGACATTTAATATAATGATTATAGGGGTTGTGTATGTGAACCACTAGATGGGCCCTATTGTTTCAGAAAATGTATGTCTATCTTCTATAAAAACTATATTATGTATAGTATGGGAGTTGAGGTGACATCCTGGTTTTTGGAAAAATGAATTTCAAAGAAAACTATCTTTTGCTATTTTTGAATTTTAAAATTAGAGGCATGCCACCTTTTGAAAATAAGTGCAAAAATTTTTCATGAAAAACCTGAGGTGTCACAGTTGGTATTAAAGCGGTTCATCCAGTCACTTACAACCCTTTATGTCCAACAAAAAGGATAAAAATCCAAATATAGGTTAGGATATAGTGAGTTGAGATAAGGAATTAGAATGGAATGAGTTAAGTATTACAAAGAGTAAGTTAGTATAACAAGCTTACAGAGGGATAGTAAACCATAAGGAAATGCCCCTAATAAGACAACTAAGAGACTGATTTAAGCAATTATCGATTCCATTATGGTGAATAGTGGACTAAAAGAGTAGTTAGTAGAAATGGTTAAGTTAGTACTATAAAACATCCTTTTACCTGTTAAGGTACCTAAATACCATGGCATATAGCAATGTAAATTGCTTCTACCTAAGGTTAAATAGAAAATATGCCCAGTATCAATGTGAATTCACAACATAGGTATATACTCATTGGTCATGTAGACCAAGTGTAAGAGTAATCAGTTTGAAAAGAGGCAAATGATAGATTAGAAAAGTTCACACAAAAAATATAGAGTGTAGCCTTGGTTTGTATTTGAAGAGGATGAAATAGAGGTGAATTAAGGAGTGGCAAATTGAAGAGGAGAAATAGAAACAATTGATAAAGGATAGGTTCAATATAAGGAAACTTAGAAGGATTGCAGACTTGCATAGAAATAAAAGTTAGAACTACCATATGACATGAGACTAAATGAGTATTTTTGAAACTACAGGTTAAAGGAATCTGTAGAGACAATATTACTTGAAGGAATTCGAGGAAATTTTTTTAGTTTATGGTAGAAAGTTCATCAGGACAGAGTCCTAGTGTAAGACTCATGCATCACATATGAAGAATCTATGTTTGAATGAATTATATTTTAATCTAAGAAAATTGAAGTATTTGACAATAAACTTATTACCATAATAGTGTGAGATAACTACTAAAATGGAGAAAAACTCAAGACAAAGCTAATCATGAAACATTATGCATAATATACCTATATGTATAATCTCATATATGTTTAAGAAACCAATGATCCACACCAAAACTCTAGATAAATTAAGAATTGTGTAATTCTCTGTTATGTATAAGTATGCTAAATATGAATGTGTTAATGAAAAGTTGAATGGTGGAGTAGATATGATAACTCCAGTTGATGGACAAGTCAATGTTACAAGGACTTATTCAAAGAAATGTTTATTATGTCTTAAAGAATTATATGCTTATCCTCATTGTTATGATGGGTTTGGGCATGATACCATCATTTGGTATCATGGACATGGGTATGATACCCATATTATATGGAATGTCAAATTGTTAGACAATATAGATTGTCACAAGGATGAAAGCACATTGTAATGGTGTGATAGTCTTCTTATTTAGAAGACAAAATATGTTAAAATCATGCACTATATCAACTATAAACGAATGAATACCTTTCTTGAGAATAACATGTATTGTTGACAGCTACAGTTATTACAAATGATGAATGATGTAAAATTGAGAAGAGAGATCGAGGTAAAGGTTGATAAATATAAGAAAATGAAAATGAGTTAAAATCATTGCACAAGAGACATCCTATGCATTCCCAAATTCTAGTTTTTAATTGTTTTCTTCATCATTGTTATTCTCTTCATATACCTCATTGTATTCTTCTAGCTCTACCTAGACCTGTAGCCTTCTTCCGCTCTAGCTCTAGTTTTCCTTAGACCATTCTCATGCTACTTCCCCTATGTCCTCATATTTCTTGCCTCTTCATATTTCCTTTGCTTATTTCCTTTTCCTATACATTGCATTTTCATGTTTTTGCTCTCTAAAGTAAAAACTGCTTGGTTGCAAATAACTATGCATGATGAAGACTTAAATTCCATTACAAGAAACTTTTATTTTCTTTTCCATCCTTTCTATTCACTTTTCCTTATACATTGTATATTCATGTGTATGCTCCTTAAAGTAAAAGTTATTTAGTTAAAATTAAGTGTGCATGAGCATGAGAAACATTAAAATTCGAGTACAATAAATTATTGTTTTTTCTTTTTGCTCTTTCCTCTTTAGTTTCCCTTACTATCGGCATTCTAGTAATCCAACTACTCCAGTTGAAGCTAAAATAATTGCACCCACAGAAAACTCCAGGATTTTTCCCTCTGGCTGACCTAGATGATACTCCTTTTCTTTCCATTGTCCATCTTATGAGCCATAGAAATCACGAACACATTGATCTATTCCTTCTATTTGTAAATGGGACATGTTCTTGGTAAAATAAACCACTCAATCAAGAAAAATGGTGATACTAAAGAAGTAAATTACATTACAATAAACCATTGTCAAATGAGAAAGTAATGTTTCTAATAAACATCTCTAGATAGTTGACTAGTGATGATTTTGATGATGAATTCATATCCTGACACAGGCAGGATGGCCTATAGGATATGTAAAAAGGATGGTAATCATAAGAAATGAAAAACAAATGCTAGCTATGAAGGCTGGTATACTTTAAGAAAATAAGTGATGTGAATATGTACTTTATTTCGAGAAACGTTCTTGAACTATGTATTTTGAAAGATCAGATTTGATGTGTGAATTATATCTGAATTTGAGATATTCCATCAGTGATTGATGGACTTCAAGTTTATTCCACTAGCAGTTGATCGACGCTATGAAATTGGACTCTTCTGATGAAGAGTATTTGTAATATATATGAGAATAGAGGATATAAACCTTATGTGAGAAATGAACTAAAGAAATTCCTTTGAATCATGTGGCATGGAAGAATACGACAAACATTTGTATTTGTTTGTATTGATGAAAGCATTGAAATCTCAGTATTGAAATTGTGATGGTAATGTATTGATGTTGAAAGCACCAATGATGATATTTTTGTATTTGAATGTGAATGCACAGTTAGTACAAAATCAATTGTTCATTTAATGATATTAGATTCATAATTGCATTTGAGAAACACTGGATGCATTATTTCAGTGTTTGAATTTGAATATACAAAAGGAGGTAAGTTCAAGTATTAAATTTTGAATCATATGTGGTATCCTTAGCATCTATGTTTGTATGTTTTCGTTGATGCTTAAGTTAAAAAGCATTGTTGTTGATTATAAGACCTTAAGGCTGTACATCTTATTTCAGTAAATTGGAATGTGATAATGTCTAAGATGTTCTTGGATTTAGATGATGATCTCTTTATTTAGTTTCATATGTGAAATTGGTGAATGAGCCTGATAGAATTATTAGTGAATACAATGAAAAGGTTATGATATGCAATGATATCTTCTATTAAATGATTTCTTGAAGAAATGCAAATGTTATCTATTTTGAACATATGATGAAGTGTGGAAAGTTATTGGTGGAAGGTTTTGATTTTACAACCTAGATTTGATTTATTATAGTAAACTATCTTTGAAGAGTCATTGAAAGTGCAAACTCCTATACATCTAAACCCATGCAATTTAGGGGATATTTTGATAGATGTTATGGAATGACATGAATACTATACATGATATATGGTTGTGATGGTGATGCGGGTGTGGTTAAATAATTATTCATTTGATGGTTTTATAATGAAATGATAATGTACATTAGAATGATCTGAATATTAGACCTTATGTTGTGAAAATGGGTAAGTAATTGCATTACCTTGAAAATTTGTCACATTAGGAGAATGTGTGGGATGAATGGTTATTTATATTATGATGGATGTTGGAATGTGATGAGACTGAGTCTCAAAAAGATATTATGGATGTATGAATGGTTTATCAGGTGTAACGCAATTGGATGCATTAAATGTGTAAGTCCGAAAAATAGAGGAGACTCTGCTGAAATTTTGTTAGAAATATGATACTTGAATTTTAAAAGATAGGTAGTTTCCTAATGTCGAGATTGATTAAATACATGCCGAAGAGATTTAATTTCATTTGGGAGATGTATAGTCACTCTTTGAAGTTATTATAAAGAGAAAAAGGGATGAGAAAAATAGAAAAGTTAAGTTGGAGATAAAGATTATGTGTTCTAAGAATCATTACAATCAAAGGATTTTGGATGTTGAAACGAAAGAAAAACATAGTCAGAAATTTATTGTTTTTTATGGCGCTTATCAAGTAAAGGTCAAGTATCATAGTGGTGCACAGAAAGTGGTCCCTTATTGTTCATGGCAAATGGAAAAGCGACGCATTAAGTGGAATGTATTTAGTTAAATTAAAGATCAGTTATATTTTGGAGGATATTGTTTTATGGAAGGAATAATAAGAAATTAAGTTTGGAATGAAATGAGAATACTCTTAGAATGGTTTGAAAGGTAGCATGAAAAGAATTTTGAGGACGAAATTCAATTCAGGGGGAAGATTGTAACAACCCCAAATTTTGTAAATACTATACTGGGCGTTATTATGTGAAATTAGAATTTTGGAATATAATTGGAATTTTGACCCAAAGAAAATATTTTTTTTATAGAAATGAAAT
Source organism: Warburgia ugandensis (assembly GCA_035236585.1). Classification (NCBI taxonomy): domain Eukaryota; kingdom Viridiplantae; phylum Streptophyta; class Magnoliopsida; order Canellales; family Canellaceae; genus Warburgia; species Warburgia ugandensis. The sequence continues at coordinate 28,560,091 of CP141128.1, forward strand.
TTAGAGTGGAAACACGAATATTTGGATTGTACTAAAAAAATTGAGTCCAATGAGATAAAGAACACTGAAATCGTAGTTTGGATAAATTTCACTCTAAAAGTTTACTATTCCATGATTGGGTTATGAGTTTTCAAGGGATATATCTATTTAAAGAATTATAATTTGAAACTAAGACTGAAACCATTAGATAGTACTCAGAAAATGGAATCCAATGAGCTAAAGAACGCTGAAAGCAGAGTCCAGATGAAGACGTTATGGGCCTTCGAAGACAGCGGTAATATGATAATTAAAAGATAAAAAAAACATAACTTCACGGAAGGGGGCCAAATTGATATTGGCACCCCCCTCACATTACAAACCCGATGAAATGTAGGGTCTAGTTCTCTCTCTCTCTCTCTCTCTCTCTCCAGCCACCCCTGACGCAATGGCTGGAGCTAGCTCATTGGCAACAGAGAAAACCCCTCTTCAGTCTCCTTCCCCATGGCCAATGAACTAGGAAACCCTCAAACCCTAGCTCTCCATCTTCTCCAAGTAGATCCATAGTGGATCTGTGTTTTTTGGTGACAGCAAATAACCCAGATCAGGTTTTTTCACCAACATGCAGTGAACCCCCATTCCCTGAAATCGTGTTTCTTTGTTGATAATGGGAAAACCAAGATTAGGTTTCTCTCTAGGCAGTTAGCCAAGCATCGATCTCCCCCTGTTTCATTTCCCCGCTAGGGCTGGGCAGCGATAGAATGGGTAGGCTGCATCCCAATCCTCTTTCCCTCTTCCCGGTCGGTTTTTCCCCTCCAGCTTTTCTCTGAGTTCTCCATGGCATCGACGTGACCATGCCTTCAGGCAGGCCGGTGTGCCCAGATTCTACTGTCAAACCCTATTTTTCCCACTCCACTCCTCTTGGCTTGGATTGGGCAGTGATCGGGACTAGAAACCACTAGATCACCACCAATCTTTTTCTCTCTTTTTCCCTTGGTCAATACCCTTTTTTCGACGACTGTGCAAGGGGAAAAATCTCCCTACTACCCCATCTCTCCATGCGGAATCCCCTACTCTTCTCGGATAGGCATGTGGTGACATAACCGGTGCCCTAGCTATTCTTACCTTTGTCAACTTCAGGCAGGTGATAATCTGATAGTCACCACCATTGGTTTTCCCCTCAAATCCAATCGCCCAATGGTGATCTCTGACAAACCCATTTCCCCCTTTGTCACTGATGTGCTTGGGTAATGTTTCCCTATTTTTCTCTTAGGCTTTGGCATGGCTAGGCCTTTGGCAGGTTGGCATGCCCAGCTCCACATGAGAAATCCCTGCTATCACGTTCTTGCATCGACACAGCCAGGCCTAGGAAGGCTAGCGTGCTCAGACCCATTGGATTGTTCCACTCGGTCTTTATTTCCCCTACATTTTCCAGTGACCTGGAATGGGTAGTGCATAATTCAGCCACCTCCACCACCAATACCCCATTTCCATCTCTGTTCCCCACCTTCCATTTTCGTCATCGGTGATAGAACCCCAGCAATGGTGAACAATCCTAGGGAATAAGGCGCGTAGAGGTGAAAATGACTCAAATCAGTGATCTAAGCCATTCATCGAGTTCCTCTTGACGTCACAGACAAAAGCCCTCAAGCTATTCGATGATCGAAGCTAATCTGATGGAGATCTTGACACAACAATACTGTATGACCACAATTGGGCAGATCCATGGCCATCCAATAGTGATATGATGTTCTTAAGGATCTATTGGACTGGAAGCATGTGTAGGAGGTATAATTTATACTTAAAACCTTCATTTTGTTTTGATTCAGCATTATCCAACCATTGATCTGTTTCCAAATGAAAAATCTACAATAGTTTAATGGCCTTTTACTGTACGCATTTAGTATGTGACCTCATGGCCTACACCATCTATACTTTGGGCTTTACTTTGGTGTGCCTTTGTACAAAATTCACACTGATAACACTACCTACCTAGCCAATGGCTTAACTTTTAAGTAGATAAGTGTTGTAAGTAAAATGTTGAATGGTTCACATTCAAATGTCAAATTCCACCCAAATAACCAGGAAGCAATCCGAGTAGTATTTCCTCCAATTAGATTCTTTTATGAAATGATGTCATTGACCATATAGAATAGAAAATTTTCCAATATATCAAGTTGTGCTTTGACTTCGATTTTGAGTAAAACACCAAGGTACACCTGACTAGACCAGCAGGGGTAGACTTAGACAAGTTTGGTCTCACCTAAACTACCTGGGCAATTATCCTTGGAGTTAGACCTTAATACTATCTTTAAAATCATTAAAAGATAGATGAGGATCAAAATGAGACCACTTTTGACCATTAGATCATACTTAAACATAAATATATGTGTATGTATTAAGAAAAGAAATTTTATGTGTTATATAGATTGAAGCGCATGGGGTCGATCGTGAAAAAGAGGGCGACTAAAGCTAGTGGAAAATAGATGAACTCACTACATGAGGTAGGTGGAGAATTAAGAAAGCATGTCTTAATAGTAAGATGCATGTTTTAAACATGATCTTATTCTTATGATAGATATTATATCATTTAAATTTTGCATTTCATATGATATATGATGATGAAAAATGTTTACTTGTGAATGATGAGAATTTGTGATTTGGAATGCTACATGAATGACATGCTTATAATTGAAGCCTATTGAATGATATTAATTGATACACACGATCTGTTCTTAAAAATATCATAGCTGTTATTGTGATAAGAAGATATTTATGGTACATGGGTACCATTACATCATATGTGATGTATGAGTCTAGGATTTTATAGTACATCCTTGGTGGGCGATCACCTAATAAGTGAGAATGTTATGATTATGATGAGATATTCATATATATATATTATAGATAGGCAAGATGCCTGTGTATTATTATTTTACATACTGGAGTGGTGGCCTAAGAGTTTTGATTTAGACAAGCATAGGCCTGGGTATGCTATGCTAGGAGAGTTGTAGAGTTTGGCCACCCGCTCTCTGAAATTTATTATATGATGGATACCATGCCCAATGAGAGGCTAAATATTGAGTGGGGCAATTATGGGAAGGCTGCTACTGTGACAGTCATGGTACCCCCATGCGGACATGGATTTTGTTATTTCCACAATTGGTATCAGTGGATTATTATGTAGTTATCTGGGCGCACTGTAAGAATTTAGAGTGCAGCATAGTAGTCCTTGTATTTGATGCACTATGGTACGTATATGATAACATGATGAGATGCTTATCTGATGGCATGATGAGATGCCTTATATTATGATGGCATGATGAGATGTCTTATGTGATGGCATGATGAGATGCCTTATTTAATGGCATGATGAGATGCCTTTTATGATGTTACTAGCAGCAACTAGAGTTTTATGAACCCTATATGGTAAGAGGTATATATATGAGACCCAATATAGCCTGGGAATGGAAGTTATAAAACCTATGAACTAGGTTCATAACTTTGTATGACCTTTAAAAATTTCAATATATATATATTATATAGTCCTATATGTATATATTTGGAAAGAGTAGTTTTATAAAAGTTTTCATATGGGGAAGTGAATGGGTAAATATATTATGTAGAGTATGGTTCATAGAATTGGAGTGTGGTATCATATGGAAAATGACAATGATAAATATTTAAAATACCAGTGGATTATATATATCATGTAAAGTGTAATCTTTAAAGTGGGATTATTATATTCATATGATGAAAAAGAATTATAAATTGCTACTGTATCAATGGCTTGCAAATAATTGAATATTTTATTTGATGTAAAATTCTTAATTCATATGTAATTAACATGTTTTCTTAACTCTCCCTTACCAAGCATAGCTTGCTGAGGTATGGTAAATGATTTTTGTTTACAATATCTCAGATACAGATAGACAAGAGAAGGCATACACAAGCAAGAGGAGTTCAACAGCCATACTTCTATGCTCAGGTATATATTTTGTTAAAGTTTTTGTATCATGTAGTTAGTTATTTGGATTATGCTGCTTGGACATTTAATATAATGATTATAGGGTTTGTGTATGTGAACCACTGGATGGGTCCTGTTGTTTCAGAAAATATATGTCCATCTTTTGTAAAAACTATATTATGTATAGTATGGGAGTTGAGGTGACATCCGAGTTTTGGAAAAATGAATTTCAAAGAAAACTATCTTCCGCTATTTTTGAATTTTAAAATTAGAGGCATGCCAACTTTTGAAAATAAACGCAAAAACTTTTCATGAAAAACTCGGGTTGTCACGGTAAGTGTCCAAAATGGTATAAAATCAACCAAATAGTAGTCCATGTATTATAACTTATAACATTAAATTATGGTTTTTGATTGAAAATTACGATACATGCATTTCTAACCTAATAAACAAAATATTTGATAATTTGTAAGTTTATAAGCTAATCCAAGGTAAGTATGTAAATAAGCATATTTTTTAAGATTTAATTAGAGTTTTCATCTTTTGTAGGAAGTGAGATGGTGATCACAGGTTGAGACCGATTGAGATGAAAATTGAAGATTAAGATCAGAAGATTGAGTCAAGGCCTAAATGTCATTAATTCAAAGTAAAATCAAGGATCAAGATCTCTTTAAAGTAAGTAAAAGATGGAATTGGAGAAGTGAAAGGAGACTAAAGTGGGTCCATGCACAAGCTATGCAAAGTCTACCACCTTTGCATGGGACACACTTAAATCACCTAAGCCATGTAAGCAATGAAGAAGGTGACAAGCTAAGGAGCCTAGCTAGCCATCAAAGCCAAGAGGTTGAGCACCAAGCCAAACCAAAAAAGCCCCTAAAGCCAGCCATGACAAGTCAAATGAGTTTTCAAAGCATGCCATCAAGCCACTTAAGCTAGGTTACATGGAAGGCCATGATTGGAGGAGGATCTAAAGCAAATATATGTGAGGTTTTAAGCGGATAATGAGAAGATATTTGGGTGACAATCAATGGAGAAACATGCATGTGGACCAATAGAACGTGGCCACCTTAATTTCAATTGTTTTCCATCTTATTTTTCACTTTTTTCTCGCTTTCCACCTCACCACACAAGGCAACTATGAATTTTACTTTCTTAAAAAGTCTCACTTTTCTAGAACTCTCCCACATTCCTACCTCCATTTTGGATCAAACAATCATTTCTTCCCATATCAACCTTTCTTTTGTATCACATTCTTTTTCTCTCATCACCTTAACATCCATTCTTCATCCAAGGGCTGCCATCATCCTTATCTTTTTCTATCTAATCCTCTTCCTGTCTCTTTCTTTCCTATCCTATAGGCCATCCATGATTTCTACAAGGGAGAGATGTGCCTTCCTAAGAAGGTGGCACCTCCTACCTTCCTCCAACTACCTCCTCACCTTCTTATCTTACTCACTCCACCTTATCTCCCACCATATTTCCTCAAGAAAACCCTAGGCAGCCACCCTCCTATGATTTCAAAGTTAACTTGTGAGTGCATGAATTAATGGAGTATTTTCATGCAAGCAAGGTTGATCCTATAAGGAATTTCACAAATTTACAGTGGATTGGATCTTATTCAAATTATTTAGCTTCAACCAAAAGGGAAGGTTTTGGATTGAATTAAGTGATTAAAGTACTCAAATCAGAAATATGTATGGAATTAGAAACTAAAACTTGAAAGGAAAATTGCTTAAATTAAAACTAAACAATGAGAATGGAAATTGACTTGGCTAACATGCACCTAACTAAAGGAAACCACAACACTTTAAAAGATTCAAACTAAGCAATCAAACTAAAGGAAAGTACTAAATTAGAAACTTTCCTAAATTAAAACTTATGTAACCTAAAACCTACTACAAAGGAAACTTTCTAAACCTAAAACAATATGCAAACAAGTGATTAATAATTTCCAAAACAAGATCATGCAACTCACGTATCAAAAAATTAAATAAGCAAGTGGCTTAGTACCATGCACATGGTCCATGGACTATGCGCATGGTTCTATGACTATTTTTCATGATTTAATAGTAAACAACATGCAAACTAACTATAGAATCTAATAAACAGCAAGAAAATCTAAATGAGTAGCTAAGGATTAAAACAAAAACAATGTTTAGATTGCTGGAATTAAAGCACAAGCTTAATGGAATTTCTAGATTTCAGCACTTAAGAACATTCAACAAATCACTCATAAAAAGCTATTGAAATAAGAAGTTCTGTGCAAAGAAACAACCTAGATCTCAAGTACTTTGATGCAATAATGAATCCATAACAAGAATTATGAAAGAATTTTATTGCATCTTGTTCAAATTACACACAAAAATTAGATGCATAAAGCTATCTACAACGTATGTTAAGTGTGCACTATTAATGCTTGTAAAAGTGCTTCTAAATAACAAAAAAAGTTCATTATAAAGTTCCTAAACTAAACTAGAATGACGTGCAAAGAAAACACATGAAGGAATTTAAGAGAAACAAGGATTATGTGGGTGAACTAGCTAAGGAAAAATTGCCCAAAACTAAGATGCAAAACAAGGAGAAAAATGTGTAGAACTAAGTGGAAACTCAAGGGTCTAAGTTATCTCCTCTCTTAGATGTCACTACTAGAGGGAATTTAACTTAGATCTTAAAGTAATATCAAATAAAGCTAGATATTTGAAAGCAAGAAAGAATGAGAACAAGGGTGGAAGTAGGCATGGAATTCAAAGAAGTAAAAACAACGTGAAACAACAATGAAAGTAAATTACTATCCTAAAATTAAAGAGCAAATAACCAAGAAAATAATTATAAAACCAAAAGAAGAAAAGCATCAACAAATTTTCAAAATTCTGCAACAACTTAAGAACCAAAGGAAAGCTAGAATTCAAGGTTTGGTCACTCAATCTCTACTTGAAAAATTCCTATGAAACATAGGGCTATATATCGATGAGTGGTTTCCTAACTTCAGAAGGGGTCAAAACTTGAGGAAAGTGGCCCTAGGGTTGGGGTAATGAATGAGGAAGTTTTGGTTAAATATGAATTATCAAGTTTATGTAAGAAAGAGATGTGGAAAGATGACATAAGAGAGACATGATGGCTGGTTTCTAATTTTGAATAGGGGACGTCTTTTTCATGGAAGGAAAGTGAAGCTCTTTCTTACCATATTTGATAATGTTTGGTAGATGGAAAGTTATGGAAGTGGTAAGGAATGGTGTTTAGGAAAGTTGTGTAAAGATTTAGGGATTCAAAGTTGTTTGGATTGAAGTAGATCTATGGATTTCTATTCAAGAAACCCTTGATTACCAAATAGGAAAGTAGGGGGCATTTTTATTTTATTTTCATAATGAGGTGTCTCCTCCCTTTGACTTGTAACCATAGAAAAAAGAGTTGAAAAAGAGTGGGAGATGGAGTTGGAAAGTAGAGTTTCTCTCTTGATGAGTCTAAAAGAGCATAATCATCTTGCTTTTTTCATAATACTTTCAAACCTTCTAATTAAACTGTTAAAATCCAAATTTAGAAAGTGGGTTATTACTTGAATTCTCCTCCAAATGTATGACTCCATGTGGCATTTGGCTTCTGTGGCTCACTTTGAGAGCTCATTTGGCTTGGTTTCATGGCTTACACCTAGGGCTTTAATGGCTAGAATGGATTGGCTTAAATTCTTCAACTTGTCTCCTTCTCTAATGTCTTATATGGCTAAGGTGGTTTGAATGGCTTCCATGCAAAGGTAGTGGAAATGCATGGCTTACTTCATGGGCCCATTTTCCTTTAGCTCTTATAATTGCCTTCTTGCTTGCCATAAGATGATCTTCAACCTTCGTCACACTTTAGATTGATGACATTTTGGCTTTGGCTTGTTTAGGTTTTCTAGTTTGACTAGGAAACATCATTAATAGCCTCAATTCTTATCTCGATCAAGCCTGGCCTTTGGATTACCTTCTCAACACCTATAAAAGAAGAAAAAATCTAATTAAATCCTAGGAAATTATGATCATTCACACATAACTCTGGATTAAATCCATGTGTTATGAATTTTGGCCAAAATCCTAATTTAACACTAAGTTATATCATATTGGCTACTAATTGGGTACTTTTGATACAAATTTGAGCAGCTAGCACAAGCCCCAACTAGTATTCTACTAGTCTTGAGAAAAACATGCAAAAGTTCAAAAATATAAAATAAAATTTCCATATATGCAGGTGCTCACCATTACATTTAGCATATGCAACAAGCCCTTAAACCCCTAGGTTCCCCCTAGTAGACGAGTTATGCCTCATGAGGGTTTGCATTGAATATATCCAAAATTGAGTTCCCTATTTTGTCTTAGAAAATCCTCATTCATTAGCACCCTACTATATTTTCACGACTTAATGGAGAAAACTGATAATTCTACAAATTTTACACACATTAAAGACATCTTATTCTAGTTATTTCTTAGGGTGTATGTGTGTGTACAACTACACAAGTCATAACTTCTAATTATATCAAATTCCATTGAAAACATGTTTTGACCTCAAATCCTCTTAGGTATACTCTTAGAAATGTAGCTCTAGATAAGGGGTTGAACATATTTCTCTCATTATGTGACAAATCCAACAAGCTAATGATTCACATAAACTTTTAATGCTAAAATAACAAAGAAATGTGATCCCTAAGAGAGGATGTTATCACTGATAATAGTAGTGGTATTTTACCTTAATTTCTTCTTTTTATATCTTCTTTAAGGCTATGTTCTACCAAAGATCCATAGGCCTTTAACTAGGATGAAACTTAAGCCTAGGTAAGATTCTAAAAAGAAGCGTATGAGGATTCCAAAGGTTCAAAATTGAGCAGTGCATTCTTTTTAATTGTTGAACAATTGATTCTTGACTATACTAAAGTGGATTCCCTTTCTATTCTTGTCTTTTCTTTCAATTCTTCTCATCTTTTTCTAATGTATCTTTCTTTTGACTTTTCTTTTTCTATTGACTACTTTGAAATAAGGACTTTTAATATTTAGTGGGTAATGATTATTTATGTTTTTGGTATTTTAGGTTAAGGAAGAAAATGCTTAATAATAGGCTCAAGGGGCTAATTAGTGGTATAATATATTCGATAGGTTTTATGTCTATGGATTGAAGAATGATCACTACTACCCATGAGGCTTTTAAAGTTGAAATAAAGAAGTCATTATTTTGACATCCAACTTCATAAATATTTTACAAGTAGTTTAGAAAAAAATAACTTTAAAATATAGAATTAAGAAAACATTTAATCATAAATGACTTCTTTAGTTTGGTGCAAAGAGAAATTTTTTTGTGGGAAAGGATTTTTAAAGTTGTTTGGCACAAACAACTTCAAAAGTCTAAACTTTTATAGTCATTTATTTCTAAACCACTTTAAAAGTGATTGTCTTTTGAAGTTGTTTAGTCAAAAACAACTTTAAAAGTATACACTTTGGAAGTCATTTGAGGCAAATGGCCTCAAAAGTATGTACTTTGGTTTGGTGCAAAGAGGAATTTTACCAAAAAAGGACTTCTAAAGTCGTTTGATTCAAACAACTTGAAAATTCATTGAATTTTAAAGTTTTTTTATGACTAAGTGATTTCAATAGTCCTCTCCCATGTAAAATTCCTCTTAGGACCAAACCAAAGTATATACTTTTAAAGTTGTTTGACTCAAATGACTTCCAAAGTGTATACTTTTAAAGTTATTTATGACTAAATGACTTCAAAAGTTCTTGTTAGTTTATAAAATGCTGAAATTGTCTCATTTTTTCTTATATTCCTTGCTAATATTCTACTTCTCACGGGTGTCATGATAGCCTCCTCCTCTAGTCCTTGTGTTTGTTTTTGTCCTTTTCCTCTTCTTGCCTTACATTTTGGATATTTTAATTAATTGTTCCATGAAAAATACTGTAAGTAAATCATAATCTCTTTTTATCACACAACTCTTTTTATTACTAACTCTCTCTGTTTGCATTTTATAGATCAAGTGGGTTTTATCACTACAAATGATGGGGTTAGGAAGGGTGATAGATAGTTATGATTTTGACAAAAAACATATGATTTTATTGCAAATAACAACTGCTAGCTTCTCTCTCTAACCCTCACTAATGGAGAAAGGGAGAACATTACGATTTGTGGTTCTCATCCAAAATTAGGGTTTGATGAAGACCATCATATTGGTCGAGGAAGCTGTAGCTTAAAGCTTTACCCTCTCACCCCATAGAGTGGCGTCAGTTGAATATTAGGGGCTAGATTTTGATGAAATCATTTTAGATTTCCCCTTTGATCATGATATTGTGTTAATAAATCTAATAAAATGTAATATTTGATATGAGTAATAAAAGGATTATAAATGAGGAGTTATTGCAAAAATTACTTTGATTTCCTTGTTCACGTGTTTGTTGATATATGTGTGCGTGTGTGAGTGTGGGTGGTGTATGTATGTCAACAAAGAATGCATGAATCAATGCTGATGATCACAAAATATTAGTTTCATTCTGCATTTATTTAAGATATTCTAAAGCACTAATATCAAATATATATATATATATATATTTGAAATGAAAATATATTAGTTTTTAAAGTCGTTAGTTGTAAACGACTTTAAAAGTACTAACTTTTAAAGTCATTTACAGCAAGTGACTTTAAATTTACTACTCTCCCACTTAAGTAAATGAATGAAAAGAATAGACTTAGGTTTGTTCTCAAACTCAATAGGAGGAAACCTAAAAGTAGGGTTGAAGAGAAGAAAGGAGGAGGAAGAAGAAGGGGGAGAAGGAGAGGAAGAGAAAGGAGGAGAAAGGCTGTGGGCAACGTTCCACACCAACGACGCCCAAACTTGCAGGAGAGAAGAAGGGGGAGAAGAAAGAGAATGAAAAAAGAGGAAGAAGGAGAGGAAGAGAAAGGAGGAGAAAAAGTGGGGAGCCAGGCCACTGGCAATGTTCCATGCCAATGATGCCCAAATCCATAGGAGCGAGAAAACCCAATGGGGAGGGAAGAAGGGGGAGAAAAAGAGGAGGAAGAATAAGAGGGAGAAGGAGAAGGAGAGGAGGAGAAAGAGGGGGAGCCAAGCCACCAGCAAGGATCCATGTAAACGATGTCCAAACCCATAGGAGAGAGAAAACTCTACAAGGAGAGAAGAAGGGGAGAAGAAACAGTGGAAGTAGAAGAAGGGGAGAAGGAAAGGAAGAAAAAGGAGGAGAAAGAGGGGGCAGACAGGTCATTGGCTGCCAGAATTGCAGCCCATCACTAGAGATGACACCAACTCAGATCACTGATCTGAGCCCATCATGTCACTTAGTGCACAAGTACGAATCAAAACCCCAAGGTATTCAAACAATTCGTGCCCTTCTCAACTACAAATAGAAGAGGAAATCAAAGTATAAGCATGGAAACACACCTCAAAGTAAGTTCTAAAAAGCCCTATTCTTGATTTGAGAGTGTATGACTTTGTTGAAAAATACTTGTCATGAGGGCTATGATTTGATCATTAATATTGATGACATGTATGTTATTAAGCTTTTTTTTTTTTTTTTTGCTGGATTAATGGCTAATTATGTGTAAAGGTCAATCCATTAGGTATGGATGATTATTTTTGTAATACACATCCCTACTATGTTAATTGTGATATGGATGTATTCTAGTTTATCTTTAGAAATATTATTATTAATTTTTGTTTGTGATGATGGGTATGAGTTACCGGTGAATGTGATTAATAAGCCAAAGGCCTGATGAGAACTAAAGAGGAATTAAAGGACTAAAGCTAGTTAAATGGAGGAAAGAAGTGAAGAACTAACTAAGAATGAAACAACTAACTAAGAAACAAACAACTAAGCTAAGCAACTACAAAGTAAACCCTAAATTAGAAAGGAAATAATTTAAGAAATTAAGCAACCATGTAAATAAAGAAACAAGGAAAGAAAATAAAGAAACTTAGTAAAAATATGTTAGAATGATAAATTTACTATTTAATTAATCTTACACACGTTATCTAAGCAAATTTAGTTCTATAATGAGAAGATACACAATTGTACCTCATTCAATCCTTATCTCTAGCAACCATCAACTACAGTTTTCTAATGTGAAATTTGCCTTTAGCTATCACTCACAAGTCATCTTTGTAACATACATAGATTGTTAGAGTCTCGGGAAAATAGTTAATCTTTTGTGTCCACTACAAATTAGAATATTCATATGTAATTGAACCTTTAATCAACTAATGGATCATAATTCCAAAGGATGACAAGAACTTGAAATGAGAAACTTGACATTATAGAAAAAATTTAGATAACTTAGAAAGAAAATATAATAAAAATGTGTCTTTACACCCTTAGGGGAAAGACATTACATGCTAAAGAAAATAAGTGAAGCAATACTACACCTAAGGCAATATAAACCCAAATAGAAGGCATGTTACACTTGGTCTAGAGTAGACTAGAAGCATCAGCCAATCTACTTAAAACTCCCAAAAGTAATCAATAGGTGGTCTTGATACATGCCTAATCACTTTGATAAGAATGACTTATAACGCGTTTCTTGAAATAGGCATGAACAATATGCAACAAGACGTACATGCAACTTTACTAATGAAGGCTTTAAGACATATCTCTTGATTGTCGAATGCTAGTAGTTTCTTACATAATCTCAATTGTTCTAGTTATGTGTATATGAGTGCAAATGAACGTGTATATGCATTTGCTTTGTGATGGCTAGAGTCATCCAAGTTAACATTGCTTAACATTGTTCCATCATCAGAATAGTTTACTTAGTTTCTAGGTTTAGTTTTAAGAAATTTTAATTTTTATAAATATCTATACTTAGAAAGTTTTTATTTTCATTCATTTTTTATCTAATTTTCTTTTGGTTTGTTTCCCACCTATGTCATGTCGTTTGTTTTCTTTAAATGGATTATATAGCCTTTTTCTTGTTATTATTCTAATATCATTGTATATGCTCTTGTTTGTTGTAACGATGGAACGAGAACAATTTCAATTATTTTTTTACTGAGTTTCAATTAGAACACTTGGAGTAACTACAGGTGTAAAATATATAAACAAGTATTTTTTTCATTCACTTGTATGTATTCTTTTGTTTTCATTATTATTTTTGGAATATATATATATATATATATTATAAGCAGTGAGGGAGTAAATGAGTATGGATGAAGTGAACTTGGAGCTTGTAGTTATTGAATGTGTTGTGGTTACTTTTATGTAGTATTTTCAAGATAATGTGGATGGATAATGATGAATTTGGATGTTTTGTACCCAAATGTGGAAGTGAATGTGGATGTTGTAGTGAATGTATGTGTTTTGGTTTCTTTTATGGAGTATTTTCAGTGTAGATATTGATGGATGATGATGAATTTGAATGTTTTGTTCTCAATGTGAAAGTGAATGTATGTTTGTTTTTCATGTGTATAAAGATTGTAAGAAATGTATTTTTCATGAGGATAGACTATGCTTATGATTTAAGGTCCAGTCAATCCAGATCTTAGTTTTCTTGGAAAGAGATGAAATCATGAATTGTACAATAAGACCTTTTCTCCAATGAAGAAAGATTTTCTTAAATTTTGTCTACCATGGGTAGTCTTTATTTGGTCTTTGTATAGTCGTGTAGAGTCATATGCATCTTTTCTCAATTTTTCCAACTCATTGAGTTGGAGTTTTTGGCGGGTCCCAACAGCATCTAAGTCAAAATTAAGCTTTTTGATAGCGCAATATGCCTTGTGTTCTAGTTCTACTGGTAAGTGGCAGGCCTTTTCATAAACCAGGCAATGACATGCCTATTGGAGATTTATAGGCTATACGATAGGCCCACAAAGTGTCATTAAGTTGCATAGACTAGTCTTTCCTACTTGGATTGACTGTCTTTTCTAGGATATGCTTGATGTCCCTATGGGATACCTCTACTTGGCCTCTGATTTGAGGGTGGTATGGGGTAACTAACCTATGGTTGACACCATACTTTTTCATTAAATTCTCAAACACTGTATTACAAAAGTGTCTTTACCCATCACTTATTATGGCTCTTAGAGTACCAAATCGTGCAAAAATATTTTCTTTTAAGAATCATACTAATACCTTGTGATCATTTGTTTTGCATGGTAAAGCCTCCACCCACTTGGACACATAGTCCACTCCCACTAGGATGTAAAGATTCTCAAAAGAATTAGGAAAGGGTCCCATGAAATCGATGCCCCTAAAATCTAATGGTTCTACAACTAGGTTTAGGGTTATCATATGTCTCCTTCCTAGAATTCTTAACTATTGACACCTTACACAGGATGTAGAGTAAGCATGTGCATCCTTAAATATGGTTAGACAATAAAAACTACACTGTAAAATTTTTACAACTATCTTTTTCAAACTAAAGTGGCCCCCACATGCATGATCATGACAAAAGGAGATGATTTTATTATGATCACTATCTAGTACATATCTCCTTATTACCTGATCAGATAGTAATTGAACAAGTACGGGTTGTCCTTGTAATAACCCCAATTTTTGTAATTGATTGAGAAAATCAATAAAGTTTGAGTTTCAGATATTTCGGGCTGAAATATTAGGGTTATTTAGAATATACTTTTTATAAAAGTATAATCAAATCATAAAGACATGTAAAATTAAAATTAAACTTAGCAAACCCTTCAAAATGACTGTAAGCACAACAAATTCTAAATTTGGATGAGAAATCCTTAAGTTTCTTCATTTCTTGGACAAAAGGGGTAAAATAGTAATTTTACCCAAAAATCAAAATCTCCCAAAAATCAAAATATGAGACATCAAAATTTAGAATGTATACGAATCCAACGCCACTAAGTACACTCAAATCCGAGATCATGGGAATAAAACCCAAAATTTTATGCATAAATGACAAAACGGTCTTTTTACACCATGTGGGGCCCACATAGGGCCGACAAGGGACCCAAAAATGAATCTAATGAGTAGCTCACATGAATTCATGGGTCAACAAACATCAGCTGGTCTTGGGGAAGAAAAATGGAGCACGGGGAAGAAAAAATGGAGCATGGGAGACTTTCATGCCATTTAATAATAAAAAATTAAATATTATAATCATGAAAAAAAGACCAAAATGCCTATAAATACAACCCCAAAAACCCTCCAAAAATTCTCATAAAATCCCCACAAAATTTTCTTCACTCTCCCCAAAAAATTAGACCTAGATTCCTCTCCAAAAACCCAAAATTTCCAAGAGATATCTCTCTTTTCAACTTGTTTTCCTTTTTAGATTGAAACAAGAGACCTAAAATCAATTAGGCACTCTGTTCTAGATCTAATTTGATCAATTCCACCATCCAAAACTTCTCAAAATATCTAGTCTACAAAACCCCCAAAGAAATTTCAAGATCCAACGGTTCAAACAATGGAAATTTGCAAGAAAGGTGGATCTTAGGCCATATCTTCATCAACAAGGTATTTTTTTTAAATTGGGCATATAACCGAGGTTTTTTCTCCAATAAGGTAGGTGGAAATACTTTCCATAGATGTTTAATACTATTTTATGTAATTTTTTGTTTACTGTAATTTATTTTGGTAATAAAAAGGTAAAAATAAAGTAAACACTAGAACCCTTAATTCTAGATGATAGATTGCTCAGATGAAAATTCTAACTACACCAATTGATCCAGAAGGGTCCAAAACCCCTAGGGAAGAATTTTCACAAAGATCAGAGACGTTTTGGGCCTTCAATTGAGAGAGGATTGATTGGACGGTCCATTCTGGACCGTCCGATCTCCGAATCTAATGGCGCCCAAGACACACACATGCCGAATCTAATGGGGCCCAAGACACACACGTGACGCACCGTCAGAAATGTCATGTGTACTGTGCGTTGGGCATCATCCCAAGTCAGACAACGGTATGTCCTTAAAATCCACCCGAAAAATCTGGGCTGTCCGTTCCTTGGGCCCAGATCAAATCTAAGCCTTAGGAAAGACTTTGAACTTCCAGATCCAATTCCGGAGTCATCTGAACTCCAAATTGAGATTGGAAAGAAGCTATGGAAAGCTTGAAGCCTCTATTTTCTGATGAAATGATAAAATGGATATGTTATTCAGTAAAAACTTTTTGTATTAAAGAAACAAGTTTCGAATTACCTAGATCCTCAAGATTTGAGATGATTAAATCTTGAAAATATGTTTTAATAATGATATAATATTGAAATAAAGTGAGATCTATGGTTTATTGGATATATATGAGATATATTAAGGGATCTACCCATTATGGTAGAAAAACCCTAAAAATACAAAAGGACCCACTTGATCAATGAGATCAAGTGTGATCAGATCCTTGGGATGGAAAGAATAAATGTTGATATGATGAAATCCAAGGAAATCATGGATGGATTATGACAAAAATAGATCAATATGATCTTTTGACCTTAATAAAGAAAATTCCCTAAATATAACTAAAATCCTTAATCAAAGGAAAAGATTTAAGATCAAATGGTTGGATCATAAGTAAAGGTTTCTAAAAATGTTAATGTAATTAGTTTTGTTTTATATAATAGCATTTTAAATATGATTATGTTATAAAGCATGCTGGTATAACATTTAGACTTTAGCATGATATGTGATTTCATTGTTATCATAAGGTGCTAGATTTAATTATTTTAAGTACCTTGCCTCATTATCATTAAATGTTAAATTATGTAGTTTTATGCTTTGAATTTATAATTCATTTATGGTTAAATGTTATTAGTAGATTTACTTGTTATGAGATAAAGAGCATAAAACATCAAAAATGTATTCTAATGAGAAAGTAGAGTTTCATTACACAAATAAGAATGGAGTACTTTGGACTTAATTAGTAAGGGCTATAGTTAGTAGGACAATATAAGGATTATCAAGTCCTTGGCCCAAATTAGGAAAAGAATAATAAACCTCATGAATGACATTATAAATATTCATGGACTTAATTAAAATCCATTAGAAAGAGTACTTTGGGTAAACATGCTTATAGGAACCTTATGAAAGGTTGAGCTGTGGTCATTCTAGTGAATGATGAACATAGTGGTTATGGGAGTTATCTAATAGAGCCTTGCTCTTCCCCTACCTTTCGTTGACGTTTGTGAGGTCTAAACGCCTCCTTACATGAGGATTGAAGTAACCACTATATGTTCACCTATTCAGCTAGTAAGCCTTAGCCAATTGGAAATAAGAGGAGTATCTAGATTTAGGCTTGAATAAGTTACCTTCAACCAGCACATTTACTGGTTGAATAATAATAATAAGAGCATAAAAGGTTAGTAAATTACCTAACCCTAATAAAAATAGTAAGTAAGATAAGGATGATCAAACAAGATCCATTAGATCTTGGATGATCAAGAACAATAAGAATAAGAACACTATATTATACTAAGTATGCATCTTTATTAGTATACTTGTTATAGTTCATTAGATTAGATAATCCAAACCCTTGATCAAAGATGATTTAAGGAAGAAAACCAAGATCATCCTCCATAGGGATGATCCAATAACTGAACTTAGATCAAAGAAGAACTAGATGATAGAAGATCTAGGACCTTGATCTTTATCAACATGTGTAGATTGTCAATCAATGGATCTATGAAAGATCAAGATCAAGGAGATGGATATACAAAGACTTAGAGATAGAAAAATACTTAGATATGAATGATCTAAAGATCATTCTAAACATCAGATCTAGTGATCAATAGGATTGTTCATAATTTATATATTGACAATATGTGTGGATGTACAGATTACATACATCAATCAGGATCATGGAAGATTGGGGAAAAGAGATCAATCCTTAAAGGTAGGAGGATTTGATGAATGCATACATGATTGTACTCATGATCTTATGTTGACAAGAGTAATGATAATACTTATTTTAAATCTCTTGAAAACCTTATGATCCAACCAAACACATATAAGATGGTTAAGGACTAAACTATAAGTGAAGAGGGAACTAGGAAATATTTCAGCCCTAAGTAAATAGACATATGGTCTGATATATAAGAAATCTATTTTACATACAAGTTTGGAGGCTTGTGAGTTTGTTTTAATAGGCATAAGCCTAGGGGAATGCTATTGCTAGAGGAGTTATGAGGGTTTGGCCACCCGCTCCTTAAGATTTGATGATGTGATGATACATTGCCCTAAGAGAGGCTAAAAGTCGGGTGGTGGCAATTATGGGAAGGCCACCACTATGAAAGTCCTGCCCCCCCATATGGGTAGTGACATAATATTTTCCATCGTGGTATCAGTGGTGAACAGGGCAGTTATCCGAGTGTGCTAGTACTGATCAGACTGCAGCATAGCAACCTTTCTTATTATTTTGCACTATGATGCATATGAGAATAGGCATAGTGAAATGCCTTATGTTATAGCATAATGAAATGCTAGGTAATTGTATATTACTAATATTTCCCAAGAAGGGAAATTCCTAGTATAAGATTAGCTGTAATACTCAATTTTCAAAATGAAGAGAATTGATCAGCTTAGTTGAGAATGATATTTGACTACTTTCACAAATTTAATTGGTTTACCCATGAAGGGTATGTATGTATATAGATATACATAACTTACAAAGTAAATAGTATGTTTAAGGATAATGGGATTATGAAGTATTGGAATTACATTGTCAATGTTATGGTTCTTGAATCCCCTACCAAGCATTACTTGCTGAGATATTGTAATTGTTGCAATATCTCAGATATAGGGAAGGAGAGTCAGGAGCTGAAGACTATAGAAGACTTGAAGAAAATAATCTTCAAGGTATACCCTTGAAGACATGTATTTTTCTTTGTTGAGAGTTTTATTGTATGGTGAGCTTGAGTTTTGGATTATGTAATTTGGACAAGTATTGTACTAGATTTGGCTGTACTGTGAACCACTGAATGGATCCTGGAATGTAAGAAAAGTATATTCCTTCAATAGAATTTTATTTTGTACACAAATTATACTTATGTTATGTATGAAGTGGTGACTTGGGTTTTCAAAACAAGTTCTAAAGAAAAGAATTTCTGTTGCTTTGTTTTGCAAAAAAAATTTTACACTCTTAAGGGCCCTGCCTTTCAAAATACTTTACAAATCATGTTTCATAAACCCGGGTCATCACAGTCCCAAGATAAGTATTGAAACTCGATCAAAAAGTATATTTTGTTGTCTTGTTTGGTCAAATAATTTGGCATTTGTCCTACAATAAGATAATTCACAATATCACCATACCGAGGTAACTAGAAAATGTGTAGTAATTGTTCATCTGGATAGGATTCAGTTATAGGCACATTATCACTAGTGTGGTCCATCACCATGTGGATAAGTGGTTTGCTACAACATTTTTGGAGCCCTTATTGTCCTGAGTTTCTAAGTCAAACTCTTGTGAAAGAAGTATCCAACAGATCAATCTAGGTTTTGCATCCTTTTAGAAAAGAGGTATTACATTATAACTTTAGACACTAACAAGCAAGATCTAAACTTATCTAGAGGGAACACTACAGCTAACAACTCTTTTTGAGCCGTTGAATAGTTGAGTTGTGCAATATTTAATGTTTTACTAGCATAGTATATCACATGGGGGAGTTTGTAGATGCACTAGCCCAAAACAACTCCAATGGCATAATCCTATGCATCACACATAATCTTTAATGGTGCCCTCCAATAAAGTGGTTGAATAATGGGTGTAGAGGTCAACTTAACCTTGAGTAGTTGAAATTCTTTCTTATAATTCTCATCAAAGTCAAAGATAGCCACCCTTGTCAATAAAGTATAAAGAGGCTTGGCATTTTTGTTGAAGTCCTTGATGAATCTTCTGTAAAAGGCTAGTATGTCCTGAAAGGAGCAAATTGGTTTCACTGTCCTTGGTGGAGGAAGGTTCTCTATTAAATCTAGTTTAGCCTTATCTACCTTTGTCCCATTATGTGATATTATATGGCCTAAAACTATCCCACTTTTTACCATAACATGGCATTTTTCCTAGTTTAATACTAGATTCTTTGCCTAAAACTTTGCAAGAACTAACTTTAAGTGGTCTAGGCACTCATCCAAAGATGACCCAAATACTGAGAAGTCATCCATGAAAACCATAAGAAACCTTTCTACCATATAAAAAAAATGCTCAACATACACCTTTGAAATGTAGCGGGAGCATTGCAAAGCCCAAAAGAAATACGTTGATAAGCAAAGGTTCCAAAAAGACATGTGAAGGTGGTCTTCTCTTGATCCTCGACTACTATAGGAATCTAGTTGTAACCAAATTATCCATCTGGAAAGTAGTAATAACTATGTCCGGCCAACTTCTTTAGTATTTGGTCAATAAATGGTAAAGTGATCTTTCTTTGTGACTATCTTCAGTGTTTTTGGTAATCAATGCAAACTCTCCTCTTGATGGTCATGTGGTTGAGTATTAAATCATTTTCCCCATGTGTGACTATTGTGACCCTGGATTTCTTAGGTACAACCATGATGGGGCTGCCCTAAGTGCTATTAGAGATTGGTATATGATGCGAACATTTAGAAGCTTAAGGACTTTATCTCTGACCACGTCCTTCATATGAGGATTCCATTGCCTTTGAGTTTCCTTGGAGGGTTTAGCATTTTCTTCCAGGTGTATCCTATGCATGCATATGGCTGGACTAATCCCTTTTATGTCTTCTTTGGTCCACCCTAAAGCAGTCTTATGATCCTTAAGGATATCTAAAAGCTTACTCTCCTGTTCATTATCTAAATCTAATGCTATTATAATAGGTAAGGTTTCATCTAGGCATAACCATGAATATTTGAGATTGCGAGGCAAGGGTTTTAGGGTTAGAGAAGGTGTCTGCTCTATAGAGGTTGTGGGGACAGACTGTGAACCAGGGAGTGGCCCCACTTAAGGGCACCACCTGGAGGTATCCATGATTAGAGCATCCTCTAAAAGGTTGTTTACCTCCTCAATAGACTTATTTAGATCAAATTCTCCATTAAAATGCATGAGATAAGCCTCTAGTGGGTCAGAGATGGAAGATGGTGGATAAATGTCAGGAATTAGACTCTTGATTAAATTCACTTCACAAGAATCATCGAGGTTGGCATTAAAGACATTTATCTTAACATTCATGTTGCCAAACAAGAATTTCATTACACTATTCCTATAGTTAATAATGGCATTAGACGTCACTAGAAATGGATGTCCAAGTATGACTAGAATCTAACTACTAGGTTCGGATACAGGTTAGGTGTCTAGTACAATGAAACCAATTGGGTAATAGAACTGGTCCACCTATATAAACACATCTTTAATCAAACCATGGGGTATCTTGACAAATCTATTAGCTAATTGTAATTGTAGAGTGGTAGTAGTTGGTTTTAACTCATCGAGTCTTGGTTGCTCATAGACAGAGTATGGCAACAAGTTAACATTAGCCTCGAGGTCAAGTAATGCCCTATCTATGACATGGTTTCCAATAATATAGGAAATGGTAGGACACCATGGGTCTCTAAACTTCCGTGGGGTCTTGTGGTGTATCAAAGAGCTCACTTGCTCAGTGAGGAAAGCCTTTGTCTAGACATTTAGCTTTCTTTTTCTAGTTTAGAGCTCTTTCAAGAACTTGGCATAGGTGCTGACATCTTTTATTGCATTGAGGAATGGAATATTGATTTGGATATGTTTAGATATATCCGTTAACTCATTGAAGTTTGTTCCCTTTCTAGCCTTGTTCAATAACTGAGGAAATGCTACCTTAGGCACATAGGTTGCCTCCATTGTAGGTTCTACAAGGGTTTTTTTATTTTTTTTCTTTCTCTTGTGTTTTGGTTGCCTCATTTTCCTTAGCTTGTTTACCTTATTGTCAATTTGAGGATCGCTTTCAAGGGGGTTTATGGATTTAGCATGCTCATGAAGGTTTTGAGAACTTGAACCTATCTTAAATTGGCCCTAAGGTTAGGGATAGGTTGACTAGGGAACTGACCCTTTCTTCTATTATGTAGTTCGGCTGACAATTGGCTAACCTACATCTCTAGCTTTGTGATGGCTTGAGAATTGATATTTTTCAATTGGTTTAAAGACCTTTTTATGTCTTCACTTTGTTTTCCAAACATGCTCTAAATATTTTCCTCTAAATATGGTTTCTTTGGTTGCTGAGATAGGTGGAAGTAGGTGGCTACTGAGGAACTATAGCTTTAGGAGGAAAGTTTTGGGTGGGAGGGTTCATAGATGGTCCTCCTAGTAGTTATTCTTTGACTAAGAAAAGTTTGGATGTCTAGCCCATCCAGGGTTATAAGTTTCAGAATATGGGTGGTTGCTTGGATTGTGATATGCATTCAATGCATTTTCTTATTCAATTAGATAGTCCTTAAGCTTACTATTTGATGGACAAGATGCAGTAATATGGGATGGGCTAGAACATAGTATACAAACATCCCATGGATGTTTAAGAGATGTGACAGCCATAAAGGATTGAAACATACTTTTGAGCATGTTTGCTCTCCCATCGTACTTGTCCATTCTCTCTAGCATAGAGTCAAGTTTATGGGATAGATCTATATGTACTCCTATCTAATATAGACCCCCTTTCTTTGGAGGCTAGTTAATTCTTTGTCTTCTGTTGGAGTAATCCCATTGCTGAGAATTATCTACCAATGTTTCAAAGAACTCCTAGGCCCTACTTTCATCTTTCAACATGAGGGTCCCTCCACTCGCTGCATCAACCATTTGTCTATTCTGAGGCATTAATGCCTTATAGAAGTGTCTTAGATCCAAGATGAAGGCAATTATGTAGTAGTTCATTCCATCATTCCCAAAATTCATGATATTGTTCATCATCCTTTTGTTGGAAATTGTTAATTTCATGATGAAGGGCATTTGTTTTGTGAATGAGGAAGAATTTGATAAAAAACTTCTTGGATAGTTGGTCCCATGTATTAATGGAACCTACCTCCAAGGAATTGAGTTATGACTTGGATTTATCCTTGAGCGAGAATGGGAATAGCCTAAAGCCTAATAGCATCCTATACAAAGGTTTGAAACCTAAATGTGGCCCAAATGTCAAGGAACTCCTTGATATGTAGGTAAGGGTCTTCTCGGTCTCGACCATAAAAGGTGGAGAGTAATGGAATAACTCCCTACTTTAACTTGAAGTGGTTTGCATTTGTAGGAGCTAGAGCTATGTAGGATGGGGTGTTGAGTTGTATTAGCCCATAAAAATCTCTAATAGCTTTCATCTTGACTTGTGGTAGTGGTTCGGCCATGGGGACAGGAACTTGGTTTCTTTCCCCTTTATCTAAGGTTGCATTGAATCTTTGGGTCAAAAGGTACTAATTCTAAGTTCTGAGATCGACACCCTTGCATAAACAATCCTAATCTAAATGTCCTAACTATATGTTGATGCTAACTCTAAGTGATGTGCAATCAAATCCTAGTAATCACTAATCGAGCAATGTCTTGATTATCTTTCTTAGTGCATAGGTGGTAGATTCTTAGACCTAAATCTAGATAGCTCTTGCTTTTATCAGATTTGACTATTGTTTACCAGTTAACTTCTACTTGAAAGTAGTTAATACAATCCTTATGTCAAGAGGCATTTAGACCTCAACTGACGTTAATGGAAGGTATAGGAAAATAACTTTGATTTTAAGACACCCACTATAACCATAATCCTTAGAAGCCATTGTAGTGACAATAGATTACATCCTTCTAAGAAGGGTTCTATAAGCTCGATACCCTAAGTCTCCTTCTACTTGATTTTAATTAATGTTCAAGGGCTAGGATTGTGACACTCAAGGATGTTAATTGATTCCTAGGTAGGACAAGGAGATGGTGATGAAATCCAGTCCTTATCTTATAAGGGTTCCTGTGGGGCCATTACTATCAATGTGCACATCAACCATAAAGCAATAAACATGCAATACCATACAAGAAAGCAAACTAACACAACCTATGTGCTATCCAACCAAGGGTTAGATAGGTGCTATCTAATGCAACAACCCTAATTGAAGATGCAATAGAAAAGATGAATGATCCTAAAACTATGTGAATTATTCTACCAACTAAATGAAAATTACACTAAATGAAACCTAAACTAGGAAAAGTAAATCAAAGTGAGAGATACTTACAGTGGGGTTTTTGATGAAGATCAAGTTGCGTCCATACTACACACTTTCCCTATTTTAATGCAACCCATTTAAAATTAAAATTGAAATTGCAAGTTACAATGGGCCTAACGACAAGTTTCACTCAAAGAAAAGAAAACCCTAATCTAAGAAAGCAAGTAAATCCTAAGTTGATGAGCTTGCTCCCTTTACCAAATTATCTTGGCACAAAATAAGTAAGATGGATTAATTTTAGGAGGAATTGACAAAATAAGCAATTATTATGCAAAGCCCTAACCTAATGCAACCTAAAATTAAGACTAAAGGTAAACATCTAAATAAGGATTCAACCACAAATCCATTGTGATTCCCCAAAAATGACACAAAAACTTGTCGTGATTTTAAAGTTAACTCACAAGTGAATGAATCAATGTAGAATTTTTACATAAGTGCAGTCAATCACACAAGGATCTCACATATTTACAATAGATTGGATCTTATTAAAATTATTTAGATTCAGCCAAAAGAGAAAAGTTTGGATTGAATTAGGAGATTAAAGTATTGAAATTAGAAACATGTATGGAATTAGAAACTAAAACTAAAAAGGAAATTTGCCTAAATTAAAACTAAACAATGAGAATGGAAACTTACCTAACTAACATGCACTTAACACACTTTAGAAAGATTCAAACTAAGTAATGAAAGTCAAGGAAACTACTAAATTAGAAACTTTCCTAAATTAAAACTTGCGTACGTAAAATGTACTAAGAAGGAAAATTTCTAAAGTGGAAACTTTCTAAGGTACAAAAAGCAAACTTTATAAACATTAAAAAATATGCAAACAACTAATTATTAATTTCTTAAATGGGTTAATTCAACTAACTTATCCAAAAATCAAATAAGCTAGTGGTTTAGTACCATGCACAGGTCCATGGACCGTGTGCATGGTTCTATGGCCCAGAAGATGACTATTTTTAATGATTTAACAGTAAACTAACATACAAACTAACTTTAAAATCTAATAAACAACAAGAAAATCTTGGGTACCCAAGGATTCAAACAAATACAATGTTTAAATTGCTGGAAATATAGCACAAACTTAAGGGAATTTTTTTTTTTCTAGATTTCTGTACTTAAGAACATTCAACAAATCTCACAAATAAAAGCTATTGAAAGAAAAACTTCTATGGAAACAAACTAGATCTCAGGTGATGAAATAATTAATCCATAAGAAGAATTCCCAAAGAATTTTATTGCACCATGTTCAAATTACTCATAAAAATTAGATGCATAAAGCTGTCTACAACATATGTTAAGTGTGCACTATTCTTGATTGTAAAAGTGATTCTAAAGTAGAATGACATACAAAGAAAACCCATGAAGGAGTTTAAGAGAAATAAGGATTAAGTGAGTGAACTGACTAAGGAAAAGTTGCCAAAAACTAAGATGCAAAACAAGGAGAAAAATGTGCAGAACTAAGAGGAAAGCCAAGGCTCTAAGCTATCTCCTCTCTTGGATATTACTACAAGAAGCAATTTAACTTATTTCTTGAAGGTATAAGCAAATAAAACTAGAGATTTGGAACCAAGAAAGAATGGGAACAAGGGTGGAACTAGGCATGAAATTCAAAGAAGTAAAAATAACATTAAACAACTATGGAAGTAAACTATAAAAAGTAAATTACTAACCTAGAATTGGAGAGCAAAAACCAAGAGAATAATTTAAAATCCAAAAGAATAAAAGCACCAAGAAATTTCCAAAATCCAGCAACAAATTAAGCACCAAAGGAAAGCTAGAATTCAAGGTTGTGTCACTCAACCTTTACTTGAGAAATTCGTATGGAACATGGGGCTATATATAGATGAGTGGTTTCCTAACTTAGGAAGGGGTCAAAACTTGAGGAAAGTGGCCCTATGGTTAGAGTATTGACTGAGGAAGGTTAGTTTAAAGATGAATTAGCAAGAGGATGTAAGAAAGATAAGTGGAAATATGACATAAGAGAGACATGATGGCTGGTTTCTAATTTTGAATAGGGGATGTCTTTTTCTTGGAAGAAAAGTGGAGCTCTTTCTTTCCATATTTAATGATTTTTAGTTGGTGGAAAGTTATGGAAGTTGTAAGGAATAATATTTGGGAAAGATGTGTAAAGATCTAGGGATTCAAAATTGTTCGAATTGAAGTCGATCCAAGGTTTTCTATTTAGGAAACCCTTGATCACCAAATTGGAAAGGAGGGGGCATTTTTTTTTTTCTATAATGAGGTGCCTCGATCCTTTGACTTGCAACCCTAGGAAAAAGAGTGGAAGATGGAGTTGGAAAGTAGGGTTTCTCTCTTAATAGGTCCACCAATGCATAATCATCTTAATTTTTATATAATTCTTTCAAACCTTCTAATTAAACATTGAAAATCAAAATTTAGAAAGTGGGTCATTACTTGAATTCTCCTCCAATTGTATGACTCCATATGGCGATTGGCTTAGTTGGCTTTTGTGGCTCACTTTGTGGGCTCATTTGGCTTGGCTTCAAGGCTCATACACTAGGCTTTAATGGCTTGGCTTGTCACCTTCTCTCATGGCTTATATGGCTAAGGTGGCTTGAATGGCTCCCATGCAAAGGTAGTGGAAATGCATGGCTTGCTTCACGGGTCCATTTTAGTCACCTTTAAATCTTTCAAATGCCTTATTACTTGCCTTAAGGTGATCTTTGAACCTTCATCACATCTCAGATTGATGACATTTAGGCTTTGACTTGCTTAGGTTTCTAGTTTGACTAAGAAACCTCATGAATGGCCTCAATTCTTTTCTCGATCAAGCACTCCTTTAGATTACCTTCTCAACACCTATAAAAGAAGAAATACCCATTAAATCCTAGAAAATTATGATCATTCACATACTTTGGATTAGCCTTTAAAATTTTTAAAATGTCACAATTTTGAATTATTAGGTTAGAAATGCATGAGTTATAAATTTTGGCCAAAATCCCTAATTTAATGCTATAAGGTATAACACATTGGCTACTAATTGGGTACTTTTTATACAAAATTGTCACCTATCAAACCACATCCTATCCATCCCTTTTCCTTCTCATCTCATCCTTACCCTTAAATTTTATCTTAGCAAGTAAAGGGAGGACCCACCTTCTTCCTCTCCCCAATGCCTCCCTCTTCCTTTAAGAGTTCAATGCACTCTCCATGGAAATACTCATTATTTCAAGAGGTGCACTTACTCTTCATGCTTTTGCTTCAATCCATTCAAGGTTAGATTCTTTCTATTGCTTCCTATCGTTTCATTGTCATTGATTGTGTTTTGCTTGATGTTACTTCTTCTTCTCTTGTCCCTTATTCTTCATGCTTTTTACCTTTACATTCAGCCCTATGTCCTTGTTCTTGAAATTCACCATCTCTAGTGATCTTTAGATCTAGAGAGTAGGGTGTCTTAGATATCATAAAGTTACATATTTCTCTTACCATCTCTCCTTAGGATTCTTTCTTGAGTTTACACATGTTATCTTGGGGGATTAGGGGTGTAAGTTGAAAACGTTTTTGAGTTTAAATTCTTACAATGGTGCACACATTTCCAAAATGGTGCACACCACACATGTATGAATTTTCTTCAATTAACAAAGATTCATGTTTAATAGATGTTTGTATGGATGCGTAAGTGTTGAATTTTTTCTTATATTGATTGATTCAATTCTAGGCTATAGGCTTAGATCTATAGATGTTTCATTCAACTTTCAAGCATAACATTCTAAATTTGACTTACATTAGTTTCAACACACAGACACCTTCAAAATCATGCACACCACTCTAGGTGTCACATGCTTGATTTTGATGATTTCTTTGTGTTGTTATTTATTTCATGCATTCCTTATTAGTTAGACATCACTTTACTTTTGTATTCTCATTGATCTTGCATCTTAGCTTATAGGTACATTATTTAGGAATTACATTGGTTCTAGGTGCACCACTTGAGTCATGCACATGATTCTAGAATCCGTCTCTTTAGATTTTGAATGTTTAAGCATATTTCTTGAATCCATTGCATGTTTAGATAGTTAAGGTTGCATTAGAATAATTTCTTATTCCCATTGCTACATGTGTGACGACTTGGGTTTTTGTAACACGTTTTGTAATATAGTTTGAAAGGCAAGGGCCTTAATAGTAAAAAAATTTCACAAAACAAAGCAGTGGAAATTCTTTTCTTTAGAACTTGTTTGGTAAAACCCAAGTCATTACTTCATACATAACATAAGTAGAACTTTGTACAAGATAAAATTCCATTGAAGGAATATACTTTTACTAAATTGCAGAATCCAACTAGTGGTTCATAGTACAACCAAATCCATTACAATACTTGTCCAAATTACATAATCCAAAACTCAAAGCTCACCATGCAATGAAACTCTCATTATAATACATTACTCTCAAACAAAGCAAAATACATGTCTTTAAGGGGTATACCTGGAAGATTATTGTCTTCAAGTCTTCTATTGTCTTGAGCTCCTAACTCTCCTTCCCTGTATCTGAGATATTACAACATTTACAATATCTCAGCAAGCAATGCTTGGTAGGGGATTCAAGAAGCATAATAATTGACAATATATTTCTAATACTTCATAATCCCATTACCCCTAAACATATTCCTGTATCTACTCTTTACTTTGTAATATATGTAGATCCATATACATACATACTATATATGGGTAAATCAGTTAAATTTATGAAAGTAGTCAAATATCATTCCCAACTAAGCTAATCAATTCTCTCCATTATGAAAATTCAGTATTTCAGCTAATCCTACACTGGGAATTTCCCTTCTTGGGAAATATTGGTAATATACCATTACCAAGCATTTCATTATGCTAAAACATAAGGCATTTCACTGTGCCTACTCTCATATGCATCATAGTGCAAAATAATCAAAGGGCTACCATGCTGTAGTTTGATCCATATTAGCGCGCTTGGATAATTGCCCTTTTCACCATTGATACCACAGTGGAAAATATTATGTCAATGCCCATATGGGGAGATAGGACTTTCACAGTGGTGGCCTTCCCATAAGTGCCCCACTTGACTTTTAGCCTCTCATAGGGCAAGGTATCATCAAATCATCAAATTTCAAGGAGAGGGTAGCCAAACCCTCATAACTCCTCGAGCATAGCATCCCCCAGGCTTATGCCTATTAAAACAAAATCACAAGCCTCCAAGCTTGCATGTAAAATAGATTTTATACATATCAAACAATCTGTCTATTTACTTAGGGCTGAAATATCTTCTAGTTCCCTATTCACATAGAGTCTAGTCCTTAACCAATTTATATGTGTTTGGTTGGATCATAACGGTTTCAGGGGATTTAATACAAGTATTAGCATTACTCTTGTCAACATAAGGTCATGGGTTCAATCATGTACATCCCATGTAAATGCATTCATCAAATCCTCCTACCTTTAAGTAGTGATCCCTTTTCCTAGATCTTCCATGATTCTGACTGATGTGTGTAATCTGTACATCCATACATACTGTCAATATATATAAATTATGAACAATCCTATTGATCACTAGATTTGATTTTTAGAATGATCTTTAATTCATTCATATTTAACTATATTTCTATCTCTAAGTCTTTGTGTGCCCATATCCTTGATCTTGATCTTTCATAGATCCTTTGATTGACAATCTATACTTGTTGATCTAAGTTCAGTTATTGGATCATCCTTAAGGAGGATGATCTTGGTTTTCTTCCTTGAATCATCTTTAATCAAGGGTTTGGATTATCTAATCTAATGAACTAGATTTGATCTATAACATGGATACTAAATACAATACAATATTCTTATTCTTATTGTTCTTGATCAATCAAGATCTAATGGATTTTTTTTTATCATCCTTATCTTACTTATAATTTTTATTAGGGTTACATAATTTACTAACCTTTTATGCTCTTACTATTATTATTCAACCAGTTAAGGTTTTGCTGGTTGAAGGTAACTTATTTTAGCCTAAGTCTAGACTGCTCCTCTTATTTCTAATTGGTTAAGGCTTACTAGCTGAATATGTAATGACCATAAATTTTTGTAACTTATTAAGGCAAATTAATAAAATTTGAATTTTTAGAAATTCTGGGCTGGAATATTAGGTTATTGAAAATTCTCTTTTTATGAAGATTATATCATCAATTAAAACATAGAAATTATGAATGTACTTGGAAAACTAATCGAAACAACATTAAGTACATTCAATTCTGAGTTAAAATGAAAATTCCTTAATTTTCTCCATTTGGGGGTAAAATGGTAATTTTACCCATATTCCATATCCAAGAAATAAGACCTCAATATTCATGAAGTACATAGAAATACAATTCCAACGCCACTAAGTACACTCGGTTCCAAGTTCGGACAAATATTGCCTATTATTCTCCAATTTTAGAGTTCAAAGGGCAAAAACGTCTTTTTACATAAAAGTGGTGCCCACAAAGTGGGCCAATGTTCTAGAAGCAACAATAATTGCTCAGTGCATTATGGCTGGTAGTGGAGAATGTAGTGGAGATTGTAGTGGAGAATGGAGAATGCACTTGTAATAAAACATTCCAAAGTAATAAAATATCTTATTAAAAGAAATGATAAAAAAATTCAAATTTGGCTATAAATATGTCCCAAAAATTTCCAAAATTTTTCACAACCTCAACCACGAAATTTCCAAATCTTCCCTGGAGTTTCAGCTCCAAATTCTCATTCATCCCTCCCCAATCTCTATTTTTCTTATTTCTCTCTCTTCTTTCTAAGTGGAACAAGAGACCTAAATTCAATTAGGCACTCTGTTCCAGGTAGAATCTGATAAATTCCACCATCCATAACCTCCTATACTACAGTATATACAAAAGGCCCAAATCAATTTCAAGATCCAACGGTTCCAACAACAGAAAATCACAAAAAAGGGGACAATCGGGCTATATTATCATCAATCGGTAATTCTCTCAAATTGGGCATCAAATATATGTTTTTTCTTCAATCAGGTAGGTGAAACTACTTCCCATACATATTTATTATGGTTTAGTGTAATCTTTATTTTTTTGTAATTTAATTTGGATGAAAAATGGTAAAAATAAAGTAAATACAAGAACCTTCAATTTATGGTGATAGAGAGCTCAGATGGAAATTCTGAGCTTCCAATAGATCCAGAAGGGTCAAAAAACCCTAGGATAAAATTTCAAGAAAATCTAACAAGGTTTGGACCCTCAATTGAGAGAGATTAATTCTGTTGGGCCCAGACCAAATTTGGACCCTAGGAACGGCTGTAAAATTCAATTTAAGATAGTGGAGTCATATGAACTCCAAATTGAGATCGGAAAGAAGCTATGGAAAGCTTGTAATGTCTAGTTTCTAATTAAGTCATAATATTTTTAAAAATTATTTCTGTATTTTTCTGTATTTTGGAAATAAGTGTCCAATTTCTAAGATCTTCAAGATCTGAGGTGATCAGATCTTGGAAATTTATTTTAATGATGATACAATAATGTAATAAAGTAATATCTATGGTTAATTTGGACATTTCATGGATAAATTAGGGGATCTTCCCTTTATGGTAGAAAAACCCTAAAATAAAAATAAAAAATACAAAGGGACCCACTTGATCAATGAGATCAAGTATGATCAGATCCTTGGGATAGATTAAATGGATGACATTATGATGAAATCAAGTTAGATCATGGATGAAATGTGATAAAATCAAGTGGATATGATTTTTTGATCTTAATGGATTAAAAGCCTTCAAGGTAATTAAAACCCTTGATCTAAAGGAAAACACCTAAGATCTAATGGTTGGATCATATTTAAAGGCTTATAATAATCTTAATATAATTACTTTAATTGTCTTTTATTGGACATAAAGGTGTAAATGTGATTTATGTTCTAAGTTAGAAAGCATGATAGTGTAATCTTTAAATTTTAGTATGATATGCCCTAAATGAGTAATTTGTTAGTAGATTTGATTGTCTTAGGATCATGTTAGTGTAAATTAGATATTTAAACATGACTCCATTAAGATAGAAGTACAATTTTATGAATTTCATAACTTAGGATCATGTTAGTTTTATTTCACTAGCTTAAGTTACATTCATAGGAAGAATGTTAGTATATAGTTGTTAAACTTACATTTGATTTATGCTTTCAAGTTTATGATTTACTTATTGTCAAATTTTATTCAATTGTTAAGTAGTTGTTAAGATATAAGGAGCATAAATCACCAAAAATGTAACCTAATGAAATATAGAGATTCATGGACAACTAAGATGAATGAATGATTTTGACTTAATAAGGGCTATAGTTAATAGGACAATATAAGGAATGGTTTACCAATTCCTTGGCCCAAAGTAGGAAAATAATGAACATCCATGGATGACATTATGCATATCCATGGAAATCAATTAAAATCAATTAGAGAAGGGACTTAAGGTAAAGAGCTCATAAGAACCTTGTCAAAGGTTGAGCTAGTACCACTTCAGTGGACTCTGAACATTGTGGTTATAGGGGGTATACAAGAGCCAAGTGCTTTTTCCTCACCTCCCGTTGACGTAAGAGAGGTCTAAGCGCCTCCTTACATGAGGGTTGTATTAATCACTTTTTGAGCAGACTTTAACTAGTAAGTATTAGTCATCCTAAAATAAGGAGGAGTTGTCTAGTAATATGAAGAAATAAATTATCTTCAAGCAAGTAAGACACTAACTGGTTGAATAATAATAAGAACATAAAAAGATAGCAAATTATCTAATCCTAATAAAAATAGTAAGTAAGATAAGGATGATCAAACAAGATGAGATCTTGTATGATAAAAAACATTAAGGAAAAAGAAACATCAATGTAAATTAGATTGTTATGTATGATATAGATAGTATTTGTATAGATAATATTAAACCCATGGATATATGATATTCAAGGAAGAAAGATTCAGATCATCCTACATAAGGATGATTAAAAGACCATGTAGTATGTACCCTTGATTAGAAAAATGACATTATACATATGATTTGACAGATATATGTTGATCGAGACTATGGAAAATTTCAAGGAGTAAGAATACCTTATTGAGGTAGGTGGATTATTAAGAATGCCTTTACATGAAGATATATGTCAAATACATGATCTTATGTTTTAAAGTATTGACATGTATGATACCAATATATTAAGGTAAATACCTCAAATTGAAATATGATCCAACCAAATGATGAGAAAAATAAGTATTAAATGCTCAAGTTGAGAATTGAGAACAACCCTAAGTGAATAGGAAAGTAGAAAATATTCCAGCCCTAGATAAACAGACAGATAGTCTGATATGTATAAGTATTATTTTCATACAAGCTTAGAGGCTTGTGATTTTGTTTTAAACAGGCATAGGCCTGGGGATGCTATGCTAGGAGAGTTAAGAGGGTTTGGCCACCCACTCTCTGAAACTTGATGATATTGAATACCAAGCCTAAGAAAGGCTAAAAGTCGGGTGGGGCAATTGTGGGAAGGCCACCACTGTGACAGCCATGGTCCTCCCATATGGACATGGATATTGTAATTTCCACTAAGAATGGTATAAGTGGATTATTGAACAGTTATTCGGGTGCTGTACGGATCAGACTGCAAGCATAGTAGTCCTTGATTATTTTGCATTATGATGCATATGAAATTGGCATAGTGAAATGCCTTAAGTGATGGCATGATGAAATGCCAGGTAATTGTATATTACCAATATTTTCCCAAGAAGGAAAAATCCCAGTATAGTAACTGGCTGAAATACAAATCTCCTATAATGAAAGGAGTTGATCAGTTTTGTATGAAAATGATTATTGATTACTTTTACAATTTTAACGGATTTGTTCTTATATACTATGTATGTATAAAGGTGAACACAAATGATAAGGAAATGAGATGTTCATATAAATAATAGTGGTCTGTGAATGTGTTTATGATAGAGTGAATTATAGGATAGTTGAATATTGAGATTTTACTGTCAATAACTTA
This sequence comes from Warburgia ugandensis, assembly GCA_035236585.1. Taxonomy (NCBI): domain Eukaryota; kingdom Viridiplantae; phylum Streptophyta; class Magnoliopsida; order Canellales; family Canellaceae; genus Warburgia; species Warburgia ugandensis. The sequence continues at coordinate 28,594,100 of CP141128.1, forward strand.
CATTCTTATCCCCTACCAAGCATAGCTTGCTGAGATATTGTAAATGTTTGAATGTTTACAATATCTCAGATACAGAGAAGGAGACTTAGGAGCTCAGGACTTGAAGAACTAGTGAAGAATAAGTAATAAGGGTATATCCCTTGAAACATTATATAGAGAGCATGTATTGTATTTAGAACTTTGTAATTTGAATTGTGTATTTGGACAAGTATTGTAAGGATACAATGGGTTGTGTACTATGAACCACTGGATGGATCCTGGAAGTTTAATAAAATCATATTCTTTCAATGGAATTTTATTTTGTACACAAATTGTACTTATGTTATGTATGAAGTGGTGACTTGGGTTTTCAAAACAAGTTTTAAAATAAAAGAATTTTCGCTGCTTTGTTTTGCAAAATTTTTTACTGAGGGGACGCGCTTGCCTTTGAAAAATATATTATAAAATGTGTTTAAAAAACCCGGGTCGTCATAGAATGGGTGAACACAGAGTGGTTACTTCAATCCTCATGTAAGGAGGCGTTTAGACCTCACAAACATCAATGGAAGGTTGGGAAAGAGCGAGGCTCTATTAGACAACCCTCTTAACCACTACGTTCAACATTCACTAGAGTGACCTTAGCTCAACCTTTCATAAGGTTCTTATAAGCATGTTGACCATAAGTACTCTTTCTAATTGATTTTAATTAAGTCCATGAACATTTACAATGTCATCCATGGGGTTTATTATTTTCCTAGTTTGGGCCAAGGATTTGATAATCCTTATATTGTCCTACTAAATATAGCCCTTACTAATTAAGTCCAAAATAATCCACTCTTATTTGTGTCATGAAACTATACTTTCTCATTAGATTCCATTTTTGGTGTTTAATGCTCTTTATCTCATAACAAGTAGATCTACTAATGAAATTTAACCATAAATGAATTATAAATTCAAAGCATAATACTACATAATGGAACAACTTAATCATAATGATACAAAGTACTTAAAATTACACTAGCATGATTTCCAACTAATATACCTTACTAACTTAATTTAAACTAACATGGACCTAAGGTACAATCTCATACTATAATATAATCTTACACAAAATCCTAGCATGGTCCTATGTTACAATGGCATGAAATCATACTAACTTGGTCCTCAGTTACACTTGAATAAAATCTCACTAACATGCCCATAAGATAATTAAATCTAGCAACCTATTATAACAATCATATATCATGCTAAAGTCTAAAAGTTGCACTAGCATGCTTTATAAATTAAATCACATTTAAAATGCTATTATCAATTAATAGAAAATGAAACTATTTACATTAATATTTTTAGAAACCTTCACTTATGATCCAACCATTTGATTTTAGATCTTTTCCTTTTAATCAAGGGTTTTAATTACATTTAGGGGTTTTTCTTCATTAAGGTCCAAAGATCATAATGCTTTGTTTTTGTCATATCCAATCCATGATCTCCCTGGATTTCATCATTTTAACAATCATTCAATCCATCCCAAGGATCTGAACACACTTGATCTCATTGATCAAGTGGGTCCCTTTCTATTTTTAAGGTTTTTCTACCATAACGGGTAGATCCCTTAATATATCTCAAATATGTCCAAATAAACCATAGATATCACTTTATTTCAGTAGTATATCATTATTAAAACATATTACCAAGATCTGATCACCTCAGATCTTGAAGATCTTGGAAATTGAAAACTTATTTCCTAAATCAAGAAAGTTTCATAAGATATTTTCTCCATTTTATCATTTCATAAGAAATTAGAGGTTGTAAGCTTTCCATAGCTTCTTTTCAATCTCAATTTGGAGTTCATATGACTCTTGAATTGAGTCTGGAAGATCACAATCCATTCCTAGGGCCTAGATATGATCTGGACCCATTGGAATGGACAGACCAGATCGTTCTGGTGGAGGGCTCTAGTTGTTGCGCGCCCATCACCGGGATGCAAGACAGACGCTCCCACCCGCAACTGTTGCTTACCTGCGGTCGTCCCGTGTGATGACTTGGGTTTTATATGATGCAAATTTCATAAAAAGGCGAGATCTCTTGTTTTAGAAACATGAAATGCATGAAAATCCTTTTTTTTTTAAAAGTAATCTTGCGTATAAAACCCCGAGTGTCAAAACACATTTCCAAATCATATAGCCATGGCATAGTTTTAAATCAACTCTATTCCCAAGAAAGTGTTAGTTACAGCCCCAGCTATAGAGAATAACTACAATCAAGTAACATTCACTAAAAGATAAGGTAGGGGTTTACTTACTTGTACTTAATTTGGATGTTCTCTATCACGGGTGTATCCTATCCTTAAGTGTTTTTTTGTATCTGAAAAATGTTAAGGATTGGATGAGTATACACTATACTCAGTAGGAGTCTATCCCTACTAGTTTTACAATGCATGCTTTGTTTTAAACCATATGTTCTTTAAACCATGTGCATGTTTGGATACTCATGTTCAATATCGATATTAAAAGCCATTATCAAAATAGAATACTGACGACTTAAAGAATCGCATAATCCAAGTTGAAAGTAACATAGATATCATGAAAATATACTATGATATGCATAAGATGCTCAACTGAATCCAGCTCATGGATCTATGGTCGACCATACTCATTTCATGCCATATGCATGCAAGTAAATCCTCAAAAACATAGGGCACACTATGCCCACGACCTCATTGTCGTGTGATCCCCGGGTACCTAGGGACACTCGGTCATTGCCTCCACGGGGCATATGACACTTCAACAGGTGCCGTGACACCAGTGGTAGTCCTCATTACCACATAGCAATCGAAGTAAGGACAAGCCTTCTTGGCATGGTACCCTTTCCACCTATAGTGGTAGAGGCTGGGAGGCCACCCCGAACCTCTCCGCATAACGCCTGCGAGCTTACTAGCCCAAAAGCATCTAAAGATAAAGCCAAAGCTCAATTATCGCAAATCATGCAATTTATGCAATCATTTTCAATGTCCTCTTTGGGTACCTCACACTACCTAGCCCTCACAACTGCATAACTAGCATCTTTTAGGCACTCTAGTGTCTTTTGGCAACCCTCGAGGATATGCAATCTTCGTAAATCAGGCAATTTATTCATTTCTTTTCAAGACATGCGACCAATGCATAAAAATCAGTTTATGCTAGCATCGTGTTTAAAGCCATAAAACATGAAGACACATTTGAATACTAGTTTTTACATTAATTCAAAAGTAGGACATGTGCATAAGGATGTAACATAAGTTTATATGTCATAAAGATAGGACATGTAACTTAAAAACTTAAAACATGCATTAGAAAAGCAACCATGACTCAAAACATGTAGTCTCAAAGCATCATGGGTTCTTTTTAAAAGTCTAATAGCGATAGGACACCTACTTAGTTTGATCGTGCTAGTCCCCTTGTCCTTGTATTCTTGGACATGGTTTAGGGGAAAAAGGTTAGCTTGGCCTATTTCTATAGGTTCTAGAATATTTTACCTCACTACTTAGACATTAAGGGTTCATTCCCATGCCTAAGGGCCTCCTAAGGTCCCTAACTGGGCCTTAGTATAGTCAGGTTTGCAAAGGTTTAGTGGTCCCGCACCATTATCATAGTTTAAGGGTCATGCCAGCCTTAGATAGGGGCTTGATCAGATATTTTATGGTTTGATTGTGTCCGCGTAATTGATACGGACACAACGCCTCTCGTAGCACCCCAATCAGAGTCCTAGAACTCAAGTTATGAGCATTTTAGTGTTAAGAGTACATAGAAGGCCTAAAATGTCCCCGCGTCACCGTTCCCGGGACGCACGTGCGTCCTGGTAGAGTAGCGACCAGCCCGCACGTGCAGTCGCATGCTCTTGGGCTTCATTAGGCTACGCGTTTCGCTTACACAAAATGCATGGCGTCATCGGCGCGTTTTGGTTCTGTGGTGACCTGGGCATCCTCAGGATGCCCTGGTTCAACCCTGTCGAACCAGAACGCCCCAGGTACCTGCCCTGGGTCTATTATGCCTCCCTTGAGCCCCATTTTGCATGGTTTCTCATGCAAAAACTTAGGAAAATTCAACCTAAGACTAAGGGGGAGATGGGTTTGGAGTTGTTAAAGGCGTACCTAGTTCGTGGCTGGGTATTTTTCATGTTTTCTCCTCTTACCTACTTCTCCAAGATGGGTTTTTCCTAGGATTTTGGGTCTTGCCTGCTTTTCCAAGATGGGTTTTTCCCACGGACACGCCTGTTGGTTTGCCTTTAACGCATTCGGCACATTTTGGTTCTGTGGTGTCCTCGGCGTCCGTTGGTTTGGAGTTTTTTAAGGCATACCTGGTTTGTGGCTGGGTATTTTTCACGTTTTCTCCTCTTGCCTACTTCTCCAAGATGGGTTTTTCCCACGGACGCACCCGTTGGTTTGCCTTTAATGCATTCGACGCGTTTTGGTTCTGTGGTGACCTGAGGGGGAGATGGGTTTGGAGTTGTTTAAGGCGTACTTGGTTCATGGCTGGGTATTTTTCATGTTTTCTCCTCTTGCCTGCTTCTCCAAGATGGGTTTTTCCCACAGACATGCCCATTGGTTTTGCCTTTAATGCATTCGGCGCATTTTGGTTCTGTGGTGACCTGGGCGTCGTCGGGACACCCTGGTTTGACCCCGTCGAACCAGAACGCCCCAGGTACCTACCCTGGGTCTGTTGTGGCTCCCTAGAGCCCCGTTTTGCATGGTTTCTCATGCTAAAACTTAGGAAAATTCAACCTAAGACTGAGGGGGAGATGGGTTTGGAGTTGTTTAAGGCGTACTTGGTTCGTGGCTAGGTATTTTTCATGTTTTCTCCTCTTGCCTGCTTCTCCAAGATGGGTTTTCCCCAAAACGAGTCATTACATCCCATTGGGATGATGTGGTACGTGTACCACGCGCACAGAAACGCCCTGCATGGCGCATTTCCGTGCCATGTTTTGGAACTCGTTTTGGGGACTCGATCTGATCGGGCAATCGGACAGTCCATTCTGGACCATCCAATCAATTTCTCTCAATTGAGGGCCCAAAACTTAATAAAATTTCTTGAAACTTTTATGGTAGGGGTTTTGAGCCCTTCTAGATTCATTGGTATGGTCAGCTTTTCCATCCCAGCCCTCAATAATTAGGAATTGAAGGTTCTGATCTTTACTTTATTTTTACAATTTTTCACCCACATCAAATTACAGTAAAATAAAATTTTCATTAAACAATAATAAATATGTCTAGGAAGTAGTTCTACCTACCTGATTGGAGAAAAACGTTGGTAATATAGTCCAATTTAAGAGAATACTAGTTTTGATGATAAGATAGCCCAAGATCCACTTGTCTTATGATTTTCGTTATTTGAACCATTGGATTTTGAAATTTCTTTGGGCGTTTTGTAGCTAAGGTATGGTAGGAAATTTTATATAGTGAGATCTATGATATTTGATCTGGAACAGAGTGCCTAATTGAATTTAGGTCTCTTGTTCCAATCTAGAGAGAGGAGAGAGAAAATGAAAGAGAGAGATCTTTTTGGAGTTTTGGGATTTTGGGAATGGATCTATGTATGGTTTTTGAGGAAAAATCAAGATAATTTCGTGAAAATTTTATGAACAATTTTAGAGGATTTTTGGGGGTGTATTTATAGGTATTTTGGGTCTTTTTTCATGATTATGTGTAATGATTATGGTTTATTTTTTTTTATTTAATTAGCATTGGATTCTCCACCTCCACCTTTTTCTCCACGACCAGTTGGTAATGCTTTGACTCATGCTTTCACATGGGCTGGTCATTGGATCCCTTTTTAGGTCCCTTATGGGCCCCATGTGGTCCCCATATGGTGTATAAAGACCATTTTGCCCTTTATGTATAAAAAAATTAGGATTTATTCCGATGATCTCGGAATTGAGTGTACTTAGTGGCATTGGATTCGTATTTCTCATCACATTCTAAATTTTGATGTCTCATATCTTGATTTTTGGGTAAAATAACTATTTTACCCTTTTGTCCATAAAATAAAGAAAATTAAGGATATTTCATCCGAATTCAGAATTTGTCATGCTTACAGTCATTCTGAAGGTTTTGCTGAGCTCAATTTCAATTATACATTTCTCATCCCTTGATTATACTTTTATAACAAGTACATTCTAAATAATCCTAATATCCCAGCCTAGAATTTCTAAAACTCAAACTTTATTGATTTTCTCAATCAATTACAAAAATTGGGGTTATTACAACATGTTACACTGCTTTAAACATGATGAATTATGTACACTATTAGGAATTAATGCAGAAAGAGACTTAGTGTTATTAGGAATTAATGCATGCAAGGGCATCAATCTCAAAACCTTGAGCTAATGCCTTTAGAACCAGAGGTTCAACAGCATGGGGTAAGAAACCAACTTCCTATCCCCGTGACTGCACCACCCGTAGAAGTCGAGAGCATATCTGTTAGAGTATTTTTTGTGCCCCTCTAACCTAATATCCCATCCTGTATAGGATTACCTCCAACTAATGTAGACAATTTCAAATTAACTGGGAGTCATATAGTTACTCCCCACTTTTTATGGACGAGCAAAAGGACCCATACCTAAATATCAAGGAGTTTCTTGATATTTGTGCCACATTTAAGTTCTAAGTTTTTTTGAACACCTTGATTAGGCTTAGATTGTTACCATTCACGGTTAAGGATAAAGCCAAGTCATGGCTAAATTCCTTAGAGGTAGGTTTCATAAACACATGGGACCAACTATTTAGGAAGTATTTGAATAATTTCTTTCTAGTTCACAAGACTAATGCCCTTCCTAAGGAAATTATCAATTTCCAAGAAAGTGATGATGAATAGTATTATGAATACTAGAAACGGTGGAACAAACTTGTGTAGAAATGTCCACATCATGGATTCATGAAATACTAACAGATTCAATACTTATAAGCGGCACTGACACCTCAAAATAGACGAATGGTTAATGTCGCGAGTGGAGGGGCTCTCATGTTAAAAGATGAAAAAGAGGAGTGGGAGTTTTTTCAGACATTAGCAGATAATTCCTAGCCATGGGATTAATCTAGTAGAAGAGAGAGAAACAACCATCCTCCAAAGAAAGGAGGCCTATGTGAGATTGGAGTGCATACAGATCTAGCTTACAAGCTCTACTTTGTACTAGAAAGAATGAATAAGTATGATGGGAGAGCGGAAAAACTTGAAACTATGTTTCATTCCCACATGGTTGCTACATCTATTAAGCCTCCACAAGAGGTTTGTGCTCTTTGTTCAAGTCCAAGCCCATATAACCATAACTTGTCCATCAAACAGAGCACTGAACGATCCTAGCAAGAACTCATATTGTGAGACCTACAATCCTGGATGGGTTAGGTATCCAAATTTTTCTTAGTTGAAGAACAACCATGATGGAGGACCATCTGTGAACTCTTCTCACCAAAATTTCATAGAGTAACAGTTCCCTAGCAACCACTTAGCTTCTAATGACCTTAGCAACCAAAGAAGCATCTTTTGAGGAAATATATAATTACTAATTGAAACATCTTTGAAACAAAATGAATACAATAATAAATCTCTACACCAATTACAAAATCATAGTCAGCATTCTATCCATGTTGACTCTCAAGTCATAGCCAAGTTAGAAATACAAGTAAGCCAGTTGTCTGCTGCACTACAAGATAAGTGGAAAGGATTAGTTTCCTAGTGAGGACCTTATGTAGAACCACTCCCTTCACTGGAGTATGTTCTCTTACCCTATATGTAGCAACCACCTTTTATAGTTCTAAAGCCTTTACCTGACAATCTCAAATACTCTTACCTAGGACTAGATGAATCCTTACTTATTATAATAGCAATATATCTAGACAAAGAACATGAAGGAAAATTACTTCATGTTCTTACGGAACATAAGATTGCTCTAGGGTGAACTATAGTAGACATAAAAGAGGTTAGTCTAGCTATGCGTATGCATGGGATTTTCCTTGAAGAAAATGGTAAATCATCCAAGGAAACTCCAAGAAGACTAAAACCCCACATGAAGGATGTGGTAAGAGATGAAGTCCTTAAGCTTTTAGATGTTGGTGTGATCTACCCCATCTCTGATAGGACTTGGGTTAGCCCCATTCAGGTTGTACACAAGAAATCTATTGTAACAATAATTAAGACTGAGAACAATGAGTTAGTACCCACACGCATGACCACCGCTTCAAGAGTTTGTATTGATTACTAGAAATTGAACATGGTCACGAAGAAAGACCACTTTCCTCTTCCTTTTATTGACCAAATGCTTGAGAATTAGCTGTCCCTCGTTATTCCTTTCTTCTAAATGGTTATTTTGGCTATAATTGGATTCCTATAGCACCTAAGGATCAGGAGATGAACACCTTCATCTGCCATTTTAGGACCTTTGCTTACTGATGTATGCCTTTTGGACTATGCAATGCTCTAGCCACTTTCCAAAGGTGTATATTGAACATATTTTCTAACATTGTAGAAAAGTTCTTAGAGGTGCTTATTGATGAATTCTCAGTATTAGGTCCTCCTCTGATGATTGCTTGTACCATTTGAAGTTAACGCTTGCAAGGTGTTCAGACAAAAATTTAGCATTGAATTGAGAAAAGTTTCATTTTATGGTACAAAATAGTATTATTCTAGGCCACATAATATCACACAATGGTATAGAGGTAGATAAGGTCAAATTGGATTTAATAGCTAATCTTCCTCCACTAAGGATGGTGAAAGAAATTTGCTTGTTTCTAGTTTGTGTTGGGTTCTATAGGAGATTCATCAAAGATTTCGACAAGATTGCCAAGCCCCTTTACAATTTTCTTACAAAGGAAGCTTCTTTTGATTTTGATGAGGATTGTAGAAAAGCATTTGAGTGTTTAAAAGCCAAATTGACCTTTGCACATATCATTCGACTGCTTGACTAAAGTGCACCATTTAAGATAATGTGTGATGCTTCGGACTACTCAATTGGGGATGTTTTGTGGCCATGTATAACAAATTTCCCCATGTGATATATTAAATGAGCAAAACACTCAACAATGAACAACTCAACCATAGAAAAAGAGTTGTTGGGAATCATATTTGCATTGGATAAGTTTAGATCTTACTGGTTAGGATCTAAAGTTATAATATGCTCTGATCATGCAACTCTGAAACACCTCCTTTATAAAATAGGATGCCAAACCTAGGCTGATCTGTCCAAAAATGTTGTAGTAGATCACTTATCTAGGTTAATGGTGGAGCATACTAGTGAAAATGTTCATATTACAGAAATCTTTTTGTATGAACAGTTAATGCACATTTTCCAATTACCTTGGAATGGAGATATAGTTAACTATTTTGTTAGATGACAACTACCCAATCATTGGACAAAATAAGATAGAAAAATATTTATGACTAAGGTTCTATACTTCACTCGGGATGATACATACTTATTTAAGTATTGCTCCAATCAAGTGATAAGGAGATGCATACCTAATAGTGAGCATAATGAAATCATCTCCTTCCATCATGATCATGCTTGTGGGGGCCACTTTAGCTCTAGAAAGATAGATGCAAAGATTTTGCAGTGTGGTTTTTATTGGCCCATTAACTTTTAAATATTCTCATGCTTACTGCATGACATGTGCTAGGTGATAAAGGTTAGGAAGTATAGGAAGGAAAAATATGATCCCTTAAAGCCCATGCTTGTTGTAGAATCTTTTGATGTTTGGGGCATAGATTTCATGGGGTCATTTCCTAATTCTTTTGGATATTTGTATAGCCTTGTGGGAATGTACTACATGTCCAAGTGGGTAGAGGCCACCGTGCAATACAAATGACTACAACGTGGTGGTTAAAATTTTAAAGGAAAATATATTTGCAGGGCTTGGTACTCCACATGCCATAATTAGTGATGGAGACAAACACTTTTTCAAAATAAATGTTTAAAATCTTAATGAAAAAGTATGGTGCTAATCAGCGAATTGCTACCCCATATCACCCTCAGACTAGTGGGCAAGTAGAAGTGTAAAATAGAGAAATCAGGTGTATTCTAGAGAAGATAGTCAATCCAAATAGGAAAGACTAGTCTATTAGACTTAATGACACTCTATGGGCTTATCACACCACTTATAAGACTCCTATAGGCATATCACTATACCTCCTCGTCTATGGAAAGGTCTACTACTTACCAATAGAATTGGAACACAAGGCATATTGGACTATCAAAAAGCTAAATTTTGAGTTAGATGCTATTGGAATCCACAAAAAATTCCAATTCAATGAGTTGGATCAATTGAAAAAAGATGCATGTAAATTTGCACGTCTATACAAAGACTGGATGAAGGTTTACCATGATAGACCAATCTTAAGGATACTATTGGGATCCACGCAAAACTCCAATTCAATGAGTTGGATCAATTGAGAATAAATGCATATAAATTTGCACGTCCATATAGAGACTAGATGAAGGTTTACCATGCTTGACAAATCTTAAGGAAGCCCTTCACACCTAGACAAAGGGTCTTATTGTATAACTCCAGGTTGCATCTAATCCCAAGGAAAATTAGGTCTTGATGGACTGGTGAAATCCTAAAAGTTAAAGGATAGATGATAAAACCTTTCCTAGAACAAATTAACCTTGAGGTAGAGGAAACAACATTAGGTGCATTGATTTAACCATGATCCACCTTAACATGGTCTAGAACACCTTGCACTCATCATCACATCTGGCTGAAGATGTAAAACTTAGCTCTCACTGGGAGGTATCCTAGAAGTTTTTCAAATTTCAGTATTCTACATCATTCCATCATCATATAGGGTCCTATGCATTCCAAACATTGAGGACAATATCTAGTTCAGGTTGGTTGGTGTAGATGTACAAATACACTTTGAATTTTTGTGTATTTTCATGTATGTTTCAGAATGAAAAAGGAAAAATTGAGGTAAAGTTCCTTTATTGTGACGAGAATTAGATTTTTAGAAATTTAGTTGTTCCACTACTTTAACCTCTTAATGAAAGTGCATATGGTTAGTTTTGCATGTTGTTCATGTTGAAGCATTTTATGAAAGTTATATCTTGAAAAATACTTACATGTAGCACATAGTCTAGACTAATAAAAAGGTATGACTTAGAGAACCTGAGGAAAATCAATAGAGACCTATAATCGAGAGAGTTTTAGATATTATCATCTTTCTGAGAGTTATAAGAAATTTCATATTTCATTCAATGTACAGAACTTTGTTTGATCTTGTTATCTTTATTTTGATTAATTGCCAAGAATAAATAGGAGTAATAGCTTTCTTTCTAGAAAATTTGTTGAATTTGACATGCTTTAAGAAACCTAAGGAATGATATAGGCCATCCTTATTTAGCCTAGAGACATAGAACTTACCTAATAGATTATACCACTATTTAGCCCCTTGAGCTTATTATTAGGCCTTTTCTTTCTTAACATCACCTACATTAACCCAAAAAAATGTAGTAAAAACCCGTTCTCTATTTCAAAAAATGAGTAGAATTGGTAGAAAAAATTCAAAAAGGACAAAAAGTTAAAGAAGTGAAAAATACAAAAATTCATACAATGGAAAAGTCTAAAAGAAATCAAAAGAAAAGTGAAGAGGAATAAATATTAGAAATAGAGAAGAAAAATGGAAAGGAAAAGATAAGAGTACAAAAGATATTCACTTCAATATAGTCGATGTAAAGTTCTCGAACAATTAGAGGAAGTCCTCCACTCAATTTTGAAATTTTTGATCCCTATATCCTTCTTTTCTAGACCTATCCCAAGCCTAAATTTTGACCTAAGTAAAGATCTGTTGATGTTAAGAGGAAAATAGCCTTAAAGATGATATAAAAAGAAAGAATCTAGGAAAACTACCCTTACTAATATTGGTAGTAACATCTATTCTTAAGGATGACATTCCTTTGTCTCTTTAGTGCTTATTTATGTGAACCATTAGCCTTATTGGATCCAGTCACTTAATGAGAGAAGTATGTTTAACCCCTTTCTCTAAGAGCTTGATTTTGAGAGTATACCTTTGAGAATTGAGGTCAAAACATATTTCTAATAGATCTGAAGCATACCTAATTAGAAGTCTTGACTTATGTAACTGTACACACACATACACTTTGAGAAATAATAATAATAAAATGACTTTGGCATGCGAAGAACCAGTAGAATTGTCATTCATCTATATTAAGTTATTAAAATTAGTAGAGCACTAATGGATGAGAATTGTCTGAGATAAAATAAAGGCATCAACCTTATGAAAAGTTTTGGGTTTTTTGTAGTTAAAACCCTCACGAGACTAACTTGTACATTAGGGTTAACTTAGGGGTTTAAGGGCTTGTTGCATGTGTTAAGTGCAATCATGAGTACCTAAGAAAATGGTAACCACTTTGTTTTTCATGATTTTTCACATGTTTTTCTTTGGACTAGAGAAATACTGGTTGGGAGGTGTGATAAGTGTCCAAAATTGTATAAAAATCAACCAATTACTAGTCCATGTGTTATAATTTATGGCATTAAATTAGGAGTTTTGGCTAAAAATTATAACAAATGAATTTTGGACCTAATAAACCAAATATTTGATAATTTGTAAGAATAAAAGTTAATCTAACGTAAGTATGAGAATAATCATATTTTTTTAAGATTTAATTAGAGTTTTTATCCTTTTTAAGAGGCAAGATGGTCATACAATAGGCTGAGATTGATGGAGATAAAATTAAAGATCTAGATCATAAGAATATGTTAAGGCTTAAATGTCATTAATCCAAAGTAAGATCAAGGACCAAGGTCATTTTAAGGAAAGTAAGATAGAGTTGGAGAAGTCAAAGATGTCTAAAGTGGGTCCATGCACAAGCCATGAAAAGTCCACAACCTTTGCATGGGATTCACTTTAAGTCACCCAAGCCACGAAGAAGGTGACAAGCTAAGGAACCTAGCTGCCATCAAAACCGAGAAGTTGAGCCACCAAGCCAAGTGAAAAAGACTCCCTAAAGCCAACCATCAAGCCAAATGAGCTCTCAAAGCAAGCCATCAAACCACTTATGCCAAGCTACATGGAAGGCTATGATTGGAGGAGAATCTAAAGCAAATATGCATGGGATTTTTAAGAGGATAATGAGAAGATATGGGTGAAAATCAATGGGAAAACATGCATGTGGACCAATAGGAAGTGGTCACCTTAATTTTCACTTTCTTTATCTTAATTTCCACTTTTTCTCTCACTTTCCACCTCACCACACAAAGCAATCATGAACTTTACTTTCATAAAAATTCCCACCTTTCTAAAACTCTGCCACCTTCCTAACTCCATCCTAGATTAACCAATCGCTCCTTCCCATCACAACCTTTCTTTCTTATCTCTTTCTTTTCTCTCGTCATCCTCACCATTCACTCTTCATGCAAGGGCTGCCATCATCCTTATGTTTTTCTCTCCAATCCTCTTCCCATCCATCTGCTTTCCTTCTCATCTCATTTCCACCCTTAATTTATACCTTAGCAAGTAAAGGGAAGGACCAGCTCCTATAAAACTCTCTTAGAGTTTAACATGGAGAGCACTTAAGAAGAGGTGGAACATGTTCCACCTTCTTCCCTTCTTCCTCTCCCCAGTGCCTCCATCTTCCTTTAAGACTTCAATGCACTCTCCTTGGGAGCACTCATCCTTTCAAGAGGTCCATGCTCTCTTCATGCTTGTGTTTTAATCCATTCAAGGTTAGATTCTTTCTATTGCTCCATGTCGTTTCATTTTCATTGATTGTATTTTGCTTGATGCTACTTCCTCTTCTCTTATCCATTATCCTTCATGATTTTTTCTTTTACTTTTAGCCATATATCCTTGTTCTTGAAAGTCACCATCTCTGGTCATGACAACCAAGAGAGGGTGATCTTTAGATCTAGGGAGTCCAGTGTCTTAGATATCTTAAAGTTGCATATGTCTCTTACCATCTCTCCTTTGGATTCTTCCATGAGCTTACACATGTTATCTTAGGGGATTATGGGTGTAATTTGAAGAAGTTTTTGAGTTTAAATTCTTACAATGGTGCGTACATTTCTAGATTGGTACGCACCACTTGTATGAATTTTCTTCAATCAACAAAGATTCATGTTTAATAAAAGTTTGTATGGATGCTTAAGAGTTGATTTTTGCTTATATTGATTGATTCAATTCTAGGTTATATGATTAGATCTATAGAAGTTTCATTCAACTTTTCAAGCATAGCATTTTAGATTTGATTTACATTAGTTTCAAAATACACACACACCCTTCAAAATCATGCGCACCACTCTAGGTATCACTTGCATGATTTTGATGATTGTTCCATGTTGTTATTGATTTCATGCATTCCTTCTTAGTTAGATAGAACTTTACTTTTGTATTCTTATTCATCTTACATCTTAGTTTATAGGTACATTGTTTAGGATTCACATTGGTTCCATGCGCTGCACTCTAGAGTCATGCGCATGATTTTACAATCCATCTCTTTAAATTTGTGAATGTTTAAAAATATTTCTTGAATCCCTTACATGCTTAGATAGTTAAGGTTGCATTAGAATCATTTCTTATTCATCCATTGGTACATATTGCACTACTTCACACACCATGAATTATGTGTACTATTCTTAATGATTTTGTTCATAAAGAATGGTGGATTTTGTTTCTTACTTTGCATATTCAATGATTGTAGTTTCTATTAGTTAGATTGGCACTATTTAGAAAGTTGCTACATTTCATTTTTTGGAAGTTTTAATTAGGAATGTTCTAATTTTAGAAGGTTTAATTTAAAAAGTTTTATTTATTGAAGTGTGTTTTTAGGAAAGTTTCTAAGTTTAGCATTTTTTAATTTTAGCATATTTCTATATTTCATTTTTGCATTTATGTTAAGTTTCCATTCTTAGTTTAAGATAAAAATCTCATTATCTTGGCTAGTTTAAGTAATTTAAGTAAGGACCAGTAATCACGCAAATCCATTCAATTCCTCATGGGATTGACCTCCATCCCATGAATTACTACAACCAATCTATGTACTTGGAGTTTAATGATACACTTGTGAGTTTAACTTGAAAATCATAGCTACTTTTTGGCACTGTTGTTAGGGAATCACACAAATCCATGCGATTCCTTGTGAGATTGACGTCCATCATGTAATAAGGACACCTACAAAGATATTGACAAGAAGACAACTATTGGAACAAGTTGAAAACATTAATGTTTTATGGGAAAAGAAGAAATCAAGTAAATGTGCAGGTGAAAGCAACTCTAGAAAGTTGTTGGAAGAAGAAGTCAATATATTTTAAGCTTGCATATTGAAAATCATTGCATTTATATCATGTGCTTGATGTCCTATAGATTGAGAAAAATGTATGTGAAAGCTTGAATGAGACATTGCTTGGCATCCCAGGAAAAATAAAAGATGGACTTGGAGCTTGAATGGATCTTATGAAGATGGGTTCGAAGAGAAGGTTGCATCCATAAGATAGGGACAGTCATGGAACATACTTAAAGAAAATTATATGCTCAATAGAGAGTAGATAGGAATAGTATGTAAAACCCTGTCTAAGCCCAAAGTCTAATATGGCTACTCTTCAAACTTTAAAAACAATGTCTTTATGGAAGTGTTGAAAACGTTAGGGAGGAAGTCCCATGATTGCCATGAGTTGGTCCAACAACTCTTACTTGTACCAATATGTTTGGTGTTGCTTGACAAAGTTAGAGGATTTATGAAATTTTTTTGTTACTTCTTCAATGCTTTGAGGAATAAAGTGGTGGATGTTTCAAAATTATAAGAAATTCAAGAACATCTATTAACAACCTTATGTAAGCTTGAGACAATCTTCTCTCCATCCTTCTTTGACATCACGGTACACTTAATAGTGCACCTCATTAATGAGATCAAACTCTATGGGCCAGTGTACCTGTGATGGATGTACCCATTTGAGGGGTACATGAAAATTTCAAAAGGGTATATTCAAAATCACAACTAGCCAGAGGAGTGCACAACTGAGTGTTATATTGCAGACGAAGTAGTGGAATTTTGCATAGAGTACTTATCAAGAGTGGATGTGACTGGAATCCCAAGAATGAAATAATCAGTTGCATTTCATGATACCAAGGTCGGTGAATCTCTATCAAGTGGCCATGTATCAACCATTGATATAAAGAATGGGACTATGTGCACCTTTATGTGTTGCAAAATGTTGATGAACTCCAGCCATACAACGAGTAAGTTGATCATGTACTTTGTAAAAATTAATTATTATTGGTTATATTTTCTTTGATCTCTCCATTAATTTGTGTGTAGTAAGTACATGGATGTCCTCAAAGCAAAGAATCCAAGTTATGCAAAGAAACAAAAGTAGCTACAATTTGAGCACTATTACACTTTTAATACTTGGCTCTGCAAAAGGTATAATGAATGAATACACACTTAATAAATTGAATTATATATATAATCTTACTTGTAACTATCATATCATACTTAATATTTGTATACATAGGTTTAAGAATGGGACCACAACTAGAAGTAACAAAATATTTTGGATATGCCATCAATGGTTATCTCTTTTATAAAAATGATAATCATAACTCACGAGTGGAATAGAATAGTGGGGTCAGCTTAGTAGAAAATGCTACATTCTTTTCTAGTTTAAAGGATAATAAGCCAATAGTGGAAAATGATACTTATTATGCAGTTATAAGAGAGACATGGACCTTGGATTGTACTTGCAGAACTTTGGTTGTGCTTAAGTGCAATTGGGTGGAAAATAACAAAGGCATGATCAAAATTGAAGCCTTGGATTAACATCGGTTGACCTCTACAAGATCAATTATAAAAATGATCAGTTTTTTTTTTTTTGACATCTCAAGCGAAACAGGAATTTTATGTGCATGATAGACATAATAAGAGATGGTCAACTCTTTCATCATCTTGTCCAAGGAATTTTTATGATGAAGATAACTTAGGTGATACTACAATAGATTACCCTTGTATTACCAAAACAATTCCATCAATAAAAGTACTTAGTGAGAATCAAATTATGTGTAATAATGGTGAGGTGGGTGCTTGGATTGAAAATAATATATGGGAGTGCTATACAGATTGTATTAGTGAGATTAAATAATTCTAGAGTAGCTCTTTCATCATGTGCTATATGGATTGTATTAGTGAGATATATGTGACATTTGATATGTACACACACACACACACACACACACACATTTGTAATAAAAGGATGATAATTGAGCATTTATTTGAAAAATAACTTCTTTTTCATATTCTTATGTTTTTTATATATAGAATGCATGATTCAACACCGATTTGTATGAAACATTATTTGGTGCGGCATTAATTAGTGAAATTTAAAGTAGGGAAAAACTGATTTAAAGTTATTTTCTAAAAGTGACTTCAAAATCGTAGACTTTTAAAGTCATTTTCTAAAAATGAGAAAATTCTTCAACAGTGGTACTCTTAAAGTTATTTTTTGGAAATGATTTCAAAAGTCCATTTTCCTTTATAAAAGGGCCAAATTTGCCTCATTTTTCATGTATCCCTCATTCATGTTCTTCATCTTACGGGTGGATTGATTGCCTCCTTCTCTAATCTTATGTCTCTCTCTATCCTATTCACCTTCTTGCTTTTCATTTTGGATATTTTGATTATTTGTTGCATGAAAATTATGATAAGGATACTAAAACCTCTTATTATCATGCACGACTTTCTTGTTATTAACTCTTTGTTTGCATTCTTTAGATGAAGCGGGTTTTGTCTCTATAGATGATGGGGTTAAGAAGTGTGTTAGAACATTACAATTTTGGTAAAAAAGGTATAATTTCATTTCAAACAACAACTAATTCTCTCTCTAACCCTCACCATTAAAGAAAGGGAGAGCCTTACACTTTGTGTCTCATCCAAATTAGGGTTTGATGAAGAGAAATGATTCCATCAATTTGGCTGAGGAAGGTTCAACTTGGAGCTTTACCATCCCTCTCCTCATGGTGTGAGCTGAATACTAATTTAGAGGCTAGATCATGATGAAATAATTGCACCTTAGCTCTTTGATCATGATCATGTATTAATAAGATCTAATCACATGTAACATTTGATTTATATAATAAAAGGATGAAAAATGAGTTGTTCAAAAAACAACTTTGATTTCCTTGTTCTTGTGTTTGTTTATATGTGTGCGTGTGCATAGAATGCATGAATCAATGCTCAATTTTATGAGAAATTGGTGTTATTGTAAATAAGAAATTTTAATGTAAAAATGTCTATTAATAGAAATAATTTAAAGTAATAAAAAATGATTTTAAAGTCATTTTGAAGAAAATGACATTAAAAACTCTATTTTTGTAGGCATTTTGAAAAATAATAATTAAAAACAACAATGAGAGAGTCAAAACTGATGCCCTTGGATTAACATTGTTGGTTGACCTTAACAAGATTAGTTATAAAAATGATCAATTTATTTTGGCATATTAAGGGATATAGTTGGTGAGAATGAGAATTATGTTTGTGATAATGGTGAGGAGTGTGCTTGGTTGCCAACAATACTTAACATGTCCTAGATTTTCAATCACTAATATATATATATATATATATTCCAGTATTAGCTCACTCTCCTATAGCTTGTATGAGTGAGATGGATTAATATGTGAAAATTTTAATTCATATATATATATATATATATACATATCATTGTAAAGAAAGAATAATATTTGAGGGGTTTTCTAAAAATTACTTGATTTGCAAGTTCTTTATATAAGTTAGTTATGTATAGGGTCATATATGTATAGAATGAGTAATTGATAGCTGAAGTGGGTTTTGTCACTATAGATGATGGGGTTAACATCTTGGTTAGACTGTTGTGATTCTGGCTAAAATCATTTTATTTCCTTGCATATGACAACTGCTTCTCAATTAATCCTCAATATTGGAGAAAGAGAGAACCTCATGCAATTCACATCCAACATGGTTTTGATGACGAGAAGCGCACCCTCCCCTGACATACCTCCTTCCTATGATGAAAACTGAAATCCCCACCCACAACACCTCCTCCCTGCACCGATGACCAAAATGCCCCTTTCCCCCCTAACCTTCTCCTTATGCTAATGACTGCTCCCTCCTACCTCCTCCCTATAGCGGTGATTGAAATACCTCCTACTCCCCCTAGTGTAGCTTTAAAATTACTCACAAGTGCATGAATCAATGTAGTAATTGTACGTGAGTAAGGTCGATCCCATGAGAATAGGTCTTATTTAAACCACTTATCCTAGCCAAAGAAAGGTTGGATTTGATTTAAACTAGGAAGTTAAATGACATGGAAAAGGAAACATTCATGGAATTAGAACACTTGAACAAAATGGAAACTTTCTAAAAGTAAAGAACTTCAATGAAATTAGAAACTTTCCTAACTAACATGCACTCAATAAAAAGAAACTAGTGCAAAACTAGAATGACCAAATCAAGGAAACTTGATATAGATAAAACTACCTAAAAATAACACATGCTAAAAACTAGAATTAAAGGTTAACTAAAACTAATCTAAAGATACAATAACTTGAACAGTAATTAAAGAAACCCTAAACTAGAACTACCTTAATTTAAAACATGCAAAACTAATTGAATAACATTAAGATTGGTGCCAGGTTAACTAAAACTAGTCTAGAGATGCAATTAATTAAATAACAATTAAAGAAACCCTAAACTAGAACTACCACAATTTAAAGCATGCAAAACTAATTGAATAACATCAAGATTGGTGCCCATGAAACATGTACTAGAAAATAGACAATGTGCATATGGAATCTCATAATGTAAGTAATCTAGAATGGTGCACGTGAGGGTGAAATGGAAAGAATGAATGAATTAAAATTAGAATGGAATGCATGAACCTATGAAAATTGTGCATGGAAAAGTAAACATGAAGTGCATCATTAAATTAACCATGATAAGCATAATTAAAGCAATTAAGTCGAGCATGGAAATTTGAGCATCAAACATGTAACTTTGTTGAATTGAAATTCATACAAAATGGTGCACATAATACATGGAAAATAGAAAAGAATATTGCACCAACTTCAATGACCTAAGACAAACTCAAACCAACATTCACTATCCAATCTAATATTTCATGCGTATGAGACCCAAAAGAGAACCAAAAGGAAGAGAGTGAAAAAATGGGAATGAAATCAATGGAAAGGTGAGGAATCAAAGAAATCAAAGAAGGAACTTGCTCAAAATACTACAATCTCTTACTTTCACTACAAGGGATTAGTGGTCCTTGGATGCAAGAATCTAAGTACAAAACTAGAAGGAAACAAGAAAGAAAACAAGTAAAGAGCAAGAAGCATGAACTAGAAACCAAGGCAAGCAGCAAGGAATGTAAATGAGCAAGGATAACCAACCTTATAATTGAAGTAAATCAACTTGGAATGACTAAAAAGAAGGAAGGAGGCATGGAGCATCAAGTGGAGAAGCAACCAAAGTGGAGAAGTCATAAACCCTACAGGTGCAAGTAAGGAAGGAAAGAGGAGTCACCTTTTCTAAAAGGAGGCATCCCCTTCTTCTAAGCACTAGGGATGGAATTCCTTTAGAATTTATAGATGTTGGGCACTTCTAAAATAGTCCTAATGAGGAATGGAAGATAAGATCGAGGTTGGGAAAGATAAGGCATCTAGGGAGGTGAGTGAAAGGTGGAGGGAAGGAAATTAGAAAGTGTAACATCTAAGGGGGGGAGGTAGAACCTTTTCAAGGAGTCGTGCATGTAACTCCCTTCCTCTAAGTGTTTCACATGGAAGGGTAGGAAAGAGATAGGAAAAGAGGGAAAGATGGACAAATAGAGAGAGAATTTTTTTTTTTTTTAAAGAGTAATGGCTCTTCCCTCATTGGTCCACCATGCATGCATATCTAATCATAGGATAGTCTACATCAAATCCTTCTAATTATCCCTTAGAAAATCACATTTTTAGTATTGATGATTGCTTGAATTCTTCATCCAATCATATGACTCCATATGGAGTGGCTCTCATGGCTTGGTGGCTAACTTTGATGGCTCCTTGGTTGATGGCTTAAGTGGCTTAGTCCCTTGGCTTCAAGGCTTACATGGTTTGTATGGCTAAGGTAGCTAAGGTGGATTGCATGCATGGCTCATATTCTCATACAAAGTTGGTGGAATTGCATGGATTCTTTCAAATTACTTTGATTCTTTCAATTGATTTCTTGCTTGTTGTAGGATGATCATGAACCTTGATCAAGTTTTGAAATGATGAATTTTAAGTCCTGGTTCTCTCTTTTGATCTTGATCTTCAATTCTCATCTTGATCAATCTCAGCCATTGGATCGTCTTCTCAATGCCTACAAAAGATCAAAAACCTAATTAAATCCTATTTTTTTAAAATAATTTTGCATGCTTATTCTACATTAGCTTCTAAAGCTACAAAATATCAAACTTTTGGATTATTAGATTAGGAATGCATGGGTTATGAATTTTGGTAAAACCTTAGGATAATATCTAATATTTTATAACACATGGACTAATAATTAGTTACTTTTGATATGAAATTGGACACTTATCACACTCCTAGCTAGAATTTTCTTAGTCCTAAGCAAAACATGTGAAAAATATTGTAAAAATAAAATAAAAAATGAGTGTTGTTTTCGTAGGTACTCATGATTTCATTAAGCACATGCGACAAGTCCTTAGACCCCTAGGTTAACCTTAGCAGGTGATTTATGCCTCATGAGATTTTGCAAATAATGTACCCCACAATTCAATAAGGCAAAGTCCATTATTTTATCTCATATTCTCATCTCTTAACACCTTGCTTGCTTTAACAACTTAACAAAGTCGAATGAGAAATTTCAGAAGTTACCCACATACCAAAGCCATTTTACTATAGTTATATCTTGAAGTTCAATGTGTGTAATGCTATATAATTTAGACTTCTAAATAGATATGCTTATAATCCATTAGAATGATGTTTTGACCTGAAATTTTCAGGGGTATACACTCAAAATTAAAGCTCTCAAAGAACTCTATGTGACTGGATTCAAAGATGCTGATAGTTCATATAATTTTATGAGTGCTAATGAGACAAAGAAATGTGATCCCTAACAATGGATGCCAATACTAAGACCATTAGAAATAGTTCACTTTATTCCTTCCTATTTATATTCTCATTAAGGCTATTGTCTACCTTAAGATCAATAGGTCTTTAGATAGGATGAAATGTAAGCATGGGAATGGTTCTAAAAGAAAGGGTAAAAAGGATTCAAGATTCAAATCTGAGTAGAGGTCTTCAATAATTGGACTACTTTTCATTTAAATGCATGAATTGAATATCTTTTTCTTTTCCTTTCCATTCATAACTTCTCTTTTCTTTTTCTAATAATTTTTCTTTTTATTTTGTTACCTTTTCTTGAAGAGAAAGGATTTTTCTTTGTATATACTTTTGATATTTTTCACTTCTTAGCCTTTTGTTCTTTTTGAAAATTTTCTACCATCTCTACTTATTTTTAAAGATGGGTAATGGATATTTTTAACTAAGTTTCTAGGTCAAATTAGATGGGCTTTTGAAAAGAAAATACTTATCAAGAGGCTGAAAGGGTTTAATTAATGATATAATATACTTGGTGGGCTTTATGTCTCTTGGATGAAACAAGGATAGCCTATATCATTTTCTAGGTCTCTTAAGGCCTATTAGATTTAATAAATATCCAGGAAACAAAGTAAGTAGTCCTATTGTGATTTGTGGCAATTGACCAAAACAAAGATACTAGGATCTTTCAAAGTAATATACATGGAAGCAAATTTAGAATTATTTATATCCCTTAGAAAAATGATAGTCTCTAATACTCACTTGGGTATAGGTCTTCACTGATTTTCTTTAGGGTCTTTAAGTCATAACCATCTATCAGTCTAGACTATGGACTATGTGTAAGTGTATTTTGAGATTTATCTTTCATAAAATTCTTCAAGACATGAATAAGATGCAGAAGTAACCATATGCATTTCTATTAAGGAGTCTTAGGTCTCCACTTGAAAAACTCAGATTATTTATTTATTTTTTAATATAGCCAAGACGTCTTAGAAATCTCATGCATATCTATGCCCCCCAACTTGAACTAAACATTCTCCCCAATGTTTTGAAACATAGGACTCTATATGATAAACTACTAATGTAGAACAATGAGACTCCTCTTAGTGAATGTTAAGTTTAATGTCTTTAGTCAGACGTACAATGCTGTGATGAATGCAGATCTTATAATGGATGCAATGCTAAGGTAGGTCGTGGTGGACTGGTTCCTCCAACAAGATTTCTTCTATTTCAGGGTTTACCAACTCTAGGTAGGGTTCAAACCTTAGCTCATTTACTTTGAAAATCTCTCCAACCTTTTCTATCTTGAAGGCCCCATGAGGTAAATAGAACATACTATGTAGGGTCCAGTCCATCCAAAACAAAGTTTTCCAGGAAATGGATGCAATTTAAAATTATAAAAGAGGACCTTTTGTCCTGGGGTGAAGGATTTTCTCAAAATACTTTTATCATGGAGGCTTTTTGTGCGATCATTGTACAACTTAGTAGACTCATATGCATCTTTCCTAATATCATCTAACTCACTAAGTTGGAGCTTCTTGTGGGTCCTAGCATTTAGGTCAAAATTAAGCTTTTTAATGGCCCAATATGCTTTGTGCTCTAGTTTTATTGGTAGGTGGCAAGGCTTTCCATAGACCAAGTGGCAGGGTGACATACCTATAGGGGTCTTGTATGTGGTCTGATAAGCTCATAAAGCACCACTAAGCCTTAAAGACCAATTTTTCCTCTTTGGATTGACTACTTTTCTAAGATTCGCTCATCTCTCTATTTGGAACTTCTATCTATCCACTAGTCTGAGGATGATAAGGGGTAGCAATCCTTGGATTACACCATATTTTTTCATCCAGTTTCCAAAAAATATTGCAAAAGTGTTTGCCACCCTCACTAATTATGGCCTATGGGGTACCAAAGTAGGCAAATATATTTTCTTTTAAAATTATGACCACCGGTTTATGGTCACTGATCTTACATAGTATGGCTTCCACCCACTTAGACAAGTAGCCCAGTCCCACAAGGATGTACAAATAACCAAAAGAGTTAGGAAAAGGTCTCATAAAGTCAATGCCCCACACATCAAAAGGCCCAATGATAAGAATAGGTTTAAAGGCATCATATTTCTTTTTCCTAAGATCCCTAACTGTTGACATTTAACACATGCTGTGTAATAAGCATGCAAATGCCTAAAAATGGTAGGCTAATAAAAACAATAATGCAAAATCATTACACCTATTTTTTTGGATTTGAAAAGGCCCAGCATGCATGATCATGACAAAAGAAAATGATTTTATGATGTTCATTATCTGGTATGTGCCTCCTAATGACTTAATCAAGACAATACTTGAATAAGTACATATCATCCCATGTAAAGTGCTTGACCTCATCAATGAATCTTTTCTTATCTTGTTTTGTCCAATGATTAGGCATTTAGCTAGTGACAAGATAATTGACTATATCTACATACCAAAGCAACTAAGAAATGCGCAATAGTTGTTCATTTGAAAATGTTTTTGTTATAAGCAGATTCTCGCTGGTAAACTCCACAACTAACTTGGATAAATTGTTGGCTATAACGAATCCAGAAGTTTTATTATCCTAAATTTCCAAACCAAACTCTTGAAGCAATAATATCCATCGTATCGGCCTACGTTTATTATCTTTCTTAGAAAGAAGATATTTCAATGCGGCATGATCTAAATAGGCTATGACCATAGATCCTAGCAAGTAAGATCTAAACTTATCCAGAGCAAAAACAGCAACCAACAACTCTTTGTCTATTGTGGAATAATTGAGTTGGGCATCATTGAGTGTCTTGCTAGCATAATATATCACATGGGCAGTTTGTAAATACGCTACCCTAACATAGCCCGAATCACATTGTCTGGAGTATCACACATGATTTCAAATGGTGCACTCCAATCTAGAAGTCGAATAATATGCACAGAAGTGAGTGTAGTCTTTAAGTGCTCAAAAGTTGCCTCCTTCATAAGTAAATTACATAGGGGCTTAACAATTTTAATGAAGTCCTTGATGAATCATCTATAGAAACTAGCATGGCTTAAAAATGAGTGAATTTCCTTCATCGTCCTTAAATGAGAAAGGTTAGAGATTAAATCCACTTTGGCTTTGCCTGCTTCTATGCCATGGTGTGATATGATGTGCCCTAGAACAATGTTATATTGAACCATGAAATGACATTTTTTCTAGTCTTACACTAAATTTATTTCTTGACACTTAGAAAGGACAAGTTTTAAATGGGGCAAGCATTCATCAAATAAAGAACCAAACATTGAAAAATCAGCCATAAATACCTATAAAAGCCTCTCCACCATATTTGAGAATATGCTCAACATACACCTTTGAAAAGTAATTGGAGCATTACAAAGTCCAAAAGGCATATGACTGTAGGCAAAGGTCCCAAAAGGATAGCTGAAGGTAGTCTTCTCTTGGTCCTTAAATTCTATAGTGTTCAGGTTATAGCTTGAGTATCTATCAAGAACGTAATAATAACTATGACCGGCTTACCTTTTTAATATTTGGGCAATAAATGGAAGAGGAAGTGGTCTTTCCTCATGACCGAGTTCAATTTTTTATAATCTATACAAGCTCTCCACCCAATAGTCATTTGAGTGGGGACTAACTCATTATCTTCATTTTGGATTACTATGACTCCAAATTTCTTGGGTGCAAAATGAATTGGGCTAACCCAAGTGCTGTCAGATATAGGGTAGATGACACCAACATTTTAGAGTTTTAACACTTCATCTCTCATTTCCTCTTTCATATTAGGATTTAATATCTTCTATGTTTCCCTAGAGGGTTTACCATTTTCTTCTAGGTGAATTCCATGCATGCACATAGTAGTGCTAATCCATTTAATATTAGTTACAGTTCACCCTAATGTTGTCTTATGTTCTCTGAGAACATTAAGAAGTTTACCTTCCAGTTCTTTATCTCGATCCAAGGCTATGATTACATGCAAGGATTCATCTGGTCTTAAATAAGAATATTTTATATTTTCTGGGAGTGGCTTAAGGACCAAGGTGGGTGGTTTTCTACTTCAGGTACGAGAACATAGAGGAAGAGTTCTACTAGATGTCCCCATTTGAAGGTATCCGTTGTAGGTGCAACATTTAAAAGATTATTTATCCCATCAATAAATTTGTCTATATCAAAATCATAGTTAAAGTATATTAGACATGCCTTATGTGGGTCTAGAATGGATGATGGTGTACTAACATCTTGAATTATACCTTCAATTAAATTAACTGCATAGGAATCATCTAGGTTTAAATGCTGATGATTGACATTAAAAACATTGAGTTTCACTTTCATATTTCAAAAAAATAACTTCATTACACCATTTCTAGAATTGATAGTGGCATTGGGCATTGCAAAAAAATGGTCATATAAGAATTACCAGGATCTGACTATCGAGATCTAACACAAGAGGGTATATAGGACAATAAAATCTATAGGGAAGTAAAATTGGTCCACCTATATTAAAACACCTGCAACCATACCATGTGGAATCTTTACTAATCTATCTACTAACTACAAAGTGGTATTGGTTGGATTCAGGTCACCAAGCCCAAGTTGCTCATAGAAAAAATATGGCAGCAAATTCACACTGGCCCCTAAATTTAGTGGTGCCCTATCACTCAAAGTAGTCGACAACTGGCTCATTTACATTTCTACTTTGGAAATAGCTTGAGAATTGGTATTATTGCTCTATATACTCTCATTCAAGTCTATCTAATTTCATCCCAATGTTTTAAAGTTCTCTCTATATATGATTGCAGAGTTTCCTCAAATGTGAGTTTCTTTATTTGCTGAGGGTACTGGAAATTAGGAGGCTATTGTGGAATTGAAGCACTAGGAAATTTTTGTTCATGGGGGTTCATAGATGGACCTACTTGGTAATTGTTCTTAGACCATGATAACCTAGGATGCCTAGCCCATCCTAGATTATAGGTCTTGGAGTTTGAATTATTGCTAAGAATTCTTGGCTAAGGTCTCAAAAAATTCCTAGGCCTCCATCTTATTTTTCAACATGAGGGCCCCTTCACTAACTACATCTACCATCTATCTATTTTTGTAATAACCCCAATTTTTGTAATTGATTAAGAAAAATCATTAAAGTTTGAGTTTCAGATATTTCGGGCTGAAATATTAGGGTTATTTAAAATATACTTTTTATAAAAGTATAATCAAATTATAAGACATGTAAAATTGAAATTAAACTTAGCCAACCCTTTAAAATGACTGTAAGCATGACAAATTTCGAATTCGGATGAGAAATCCTTAAGTTTCTTCATTTCTTAGACAAAAGGGGTAAAATGGTAAAATTATTTTACCCAAAAATCAAAATATCCCAAAAATCAGAATATGAGACATCAAAATTTAGAATGTATTGAGAAATACGAATCCAACGACACTAAGTACACTCAAATCTGAGATCATGGGAATAAAACCCAAAATTTTATGCATAAATGGCAAAATGGTCTTTTTACACCATGTGGGGCCCACAAGGGACCCAACAACCAATTTTATCAGTAGCCTACGTGAATCATGGGTCAACAAACATTAGCTGGTCTTGGGAAAGAAAAATTAGGCATGGGAGCATTGAAGACTTTCATGCCATTTAATAATAAAAAAATAAAATATTATAATCATGGAAAAAGACCCAAAATGCGTATAAATACAACCCCAAAAATCCTCATAAAATCCCCACAAAATTCTCCTCACTCTCCCTAAAAAATTAGATCTAGATCCCTCCCCAAAAACCCAAAATTTCTAAGAGATAGATCTCTTTTCAACTTGTTTTTTTTGTAGATTGGAACAAGAGACCTAAAATCAATTAGGCACTCTATTCCATATCTAATTTGATCAATTCCATCATCCAAAACATTCCAACATATCTATTCTACAAAACCCCCAAAGAAATTTCAAGATCCAACAGTTCGAACAATGGATATTTGCAAGAAAGGTGGATTTTAGGCAATATCTTCATCAACAAGGTATTTTTTAAATTGGGCATATAACCGAGGTTTTCTCTCCAATCAGGTAGGTGGAAATCCTTTTCATAGACGTTTAGTACTGTTTTATGTAATTTTTATTTTTCTGTAATTTATTTTGGTAATAAAAAGGTTAAAATAAAGTAAACAATAGAACCCTTAAGTCATGATGATGGAGAGCTTAGATGAAAAATCTGACCCACCAATCAATTTAGAAGGGTCCAAAACCCCTAGGGTAGAATTTTTAGAAAGATCTGAGAAGTTTTGGTCCCTCAATTGAGAAGGGATTGATTGGACGGTCCAAACAGACTGTCCGATCTTCAGATCGGACGGACGATGTCCCGCGCGCTTCCATGGACACCCCATGCTGGTGCTTCGACATTTCAGCGCAGCGGACGTGCCCGACTCGTTTCGCTCCGTTCCTTGGGCCCAGATATATAGGCCCTAGGAATGACTGTAAACTTCCAGATTCAATTTCGGAGTCATTTGAACTCCAAATTGAGATCGGAAAGAAGCTATGGAAAGCTTGAAACCTCTATTTTCTTATGAAATGATAAAATAGACATGTTATTCAGTAAAAATGTTCTGTATTAAAGAAATAAGTTTCCAATTACCTAAATTTTCAAGATCTAAGATGATCAGATCTTAAAAACATGTTTTAATAATGATATACTATTGAAATAAAGTGAGATCTATGGTTAAATTGGATATATATGAGATATATTAAGGGATCTACCCATTATGGTAGAAAAACCTTAAAAATACAAACATACCCACTTGATCAATGAGATCAAGTGTGATCAGACCCTTGGGATGGAAAGAATAAATGTTGATATGATGAAATCCAAGGAAATCATGAATGGATTATGACAAAAATAGATCAATATGATCTTTTCACCTTAATAGAGAAAATTCCCTAAATACAACTAAAATCCTTAATTAAAGGAAAAGATCTAAGATCAAATGGTTGGATCATAAGTAAAGGTTTCTAAAAATGTAAATGTAATTAGTTTCATTTTATATTAATATGTTATGAAGCATGCTAGTATAACATTTATAGTTTTGCATGATATGTGTTTCATTGTTATCATAAGGTGCTAGATTTAATTTAAGTACCTTGCCTCATTTTCATTGAATGTTAAATTATGTAGTTTTATGCTTTGAATTTATAATTCATTTATGGTTGAATGTTAGTAGTAGATTTACTTGTTATGAGATAAAGAGCATAAAACATCAAAAATGTATTCTAAGGAGAAAGTAGACTTTCATTACACAAATAAGAATGGAGTACTTTGGACTTAATTAGTAAGGGCTATAGTTAGTAGGACAATATAAGGATTATCAAGTCCTTGGCCCAAATTAGGAAAAGAGTAATAAACCCCATGAATGACATTATAAATACTCATGGACTTAATTAAAATCCATTAGAAAGAGTACTTAGGGTAAACTTGCTTATAGGAACCTTATGAAAGGTTGAGCTATGGTCATTCTAGTGAATGATGAACATAGTGGTTAAGGGGGTTATCTAATAGAGCCTCGCTCTTCCCCTACCTTCTGTTGACGTTTGTGAGGTCTAAACGCCTCCTTACATGAGGATTGAAGTAACCACTTTGTGTTCACCTATTCAGCTAGTAAGCCTTAGCCAATTGGAAATAAGAGGAGCAGTCTAGATTTAGGCCTGAATAAGCTACCTTCAACCCTAATAAAAACAGTAAGTAAGATAAGGATGATCAAACAAGATCCATTAGATCTTGGATGATCAAGAACAATAAGAATAAGAACACTATATTGTACTTAGTATGCATGTTTATTAGTATACTTGTTATAGTTCAATAGATTAGATAATCCAAACCCTTGATCAAAGATGATTCAAGGAAGAAAACTCAAATCATCCTCCATAGGGATGATCCAAGAACTGAACTTAGATCAAAGAAGAACTAGATGATAGAAGATCTAAGACCTTGATCTTTATCAACATGTGTAGATTGTCAATCAAAGGATCTATGAAAGATCAAAATCAAGGATATGGACATACAAAGACTTAGAGATAGAAAAATACTTAGAGATGAATGATCTAAAGATCATTCTAATCATCAGATCTAGTAATCAATAGGATTGTTCATAATTTATATATTGACAATATGTATGGATGTACAGATTACATACATCAATCAAGATCATGGAAGATTGGGGAAAAGAGATCAATCCTTAAAGGTAGGAGGATTTGATGAATACATACATGATTGTACTCATGAGCTTATGTTGACAAGAGTAATGATAATACTTGTACTAAATCTCTTGAAAACCTTATGATCCAACCAAACACATATGAGATGGTTAAGGACTAAACTATAAGTGAATAGGAGACTAGGCAATATTTCAACCCTAAGTAAACAGACATATGGTCTAATATATATGAAATCTATTTTACATACAAGCTTGGAGGCTTATGAGTTTGTTTTAATAGGCATAAGCCTAGGGGAATGCTATTGCTAGAGGAGTTATGAGGGTTTGGCCACCCGCTCCTTGAAATTTGATGATATGATGATACCTTGTCCAATGAGAGGCTAAAAGTCGGGTGGTGGCAATTATGGGAAGGCCACCACTGTGAAAGTCTTGTCCCCCCATACGGGCAGTGACATAATATTTTCCACCGTGGTATCAGTGGTGAACAGGGCAGTTATCCGAGCGCGCTAGTACGGATTAGACTGCAGCATAGCAACCTTTCTGATTATTTTGTAGTATGATGCATATGAGAATAGGCATAGTGAAATGCCTTATGTTATAGCATAATGAAATACTAGGTAATTGTATATTACCAATATTTCCCAAGAAGGGAAATTCCCAGTATAAGATTAGCTGTATTACTAAATCCTCAAAACGAAGAGAATTGATCAGCTTAGTTGGGAATGATATTTGACTATTTTCACAAATTTAACTGGTTTACCCATGAAGGGTATGTATGTATATAGATATACATAGCTTACAAAGTAAAGAGTATGTTTAAGGATAATGAGATTATGAAGTATTGGAATTACATTGTCAGTTTTTACGTTTCTTGAATCCCCTACCAAGCATTGCTTGCTGAGATATTGTACTTGTTGCAATATCTCAGATCCAGGGAAGGAGAGTTAGGAGGTGAAGACTATAGAAGACTTAAAGAGAATAATCTTCAAGGTATACCCTTGAAGACATGTATTTTTCTTTGTTGAGAGTTTTATTGTATGGTGAGCTTGAGTTTTGGATTATGTAATTTGGACAAGTATTGTACTAGATTTGGCTGTACTGTGAACCACTGGATGGATCTTGGAGTTTAATAAAAGTATATTCCTTCAATGGAATTTTATTTTGTACACAAATTGTACTTATGTTATGTATGAAGTGGTGACTTGGGTTTTCAAAACAAGTTCTAAAGAAAAGAATTTCCACTGCTTTGTTTTGCGAAAAATTTTTACACTCTTAAGGGCCTTGCCTTTCAAAATACTTTACAAATCATGTTTCAAAAACCCGGGTCGTCACAATTTTGAGGTGTTAGTGCCTCATAGAAGTACTAAACTTGATGCCATTTTTCAAATTTGTGGTGAGAACACTTTTGCAGTAATTCATTCCACCTTTCCTAGCATTCATAATATTGTTCATCCTCTCTTCGCTAGAAATTGATAATCTCCAAACGAAAGGCATTAATCTTATGGCTGGGAAAGAATTTGTTCAAAAACATTTTAGACAACTGGACGCACATGGCAATGGAACCAACATCTAAAGAATTCAACCATGTTTGGCCTTATCTTTCAATTAGAAGGGAAACAACTAAAGTTTACTAGAATCATCCAAAACATTTTGGAATTTGAATGCAATGCAAATATCAAAGAATTCCTTGATGTGTAGGTATGGATCCTGTCTTTCTCTACCATAGAGTATTAGAGTAAGTGTATAACTTCAAGTTTAAGTTCAATGTGGTATGCATTGGTGAAGCGGCAATGTGATGTATGATGGAGTATTCAACTAGAGTAGTGCATAGAAGTCTCTTATGGTCTTGTGCTCAACTATAGCTGGTGGGTATGCCATGGGGTTAGAAATTTGGATTCTTACCCCTTACCTATGGGTTCCTTTGATCTTAGGATCAAATGGTACTAATTTTGTGTTTTAAGATCGATGGCCTAGCATGCACTAAGATGAGATCTTATCTAAATGATGCAACCTAACTATATACTACTCTAAATGATACACAATCAATCCTCATAGTCCACTAATAAGCTATTTTGATAATCTTTTTTAATATATAGGGTCCCAGCTTTTTCACCTAAATCTAGATAGCTCCTCCTTTTACCCAGGCTAGATTATTTCTTACCAGTTAGGTTCTACTCTAAAGTGGTTAATACAATTCTCATGAAAGGAGGTGTTTAGACCTCAATAAACATCAATTAAAGGCATGGGGAAATCGTTTAGATTTTGGATACCCACTATAACCACGACGCTGAAAAGCCATGGGAGTGATAATAGATCTTCTCCTTCTAAAAGGGTCCTATGAGCTTGAAACCTTAAATCTCTTGTACTTAATTTTAAATGAAGCGTTAAGGGATGGGATTGTAAACATACAAGGAATTGATTTGATTTCCTAGGTGGACCAAGGATCTAGTGATGAAATCCAGTCCTTATCTTATGAGGGTTTTGATGGGGCCCTTACTATCTATGTGAACATCTACCATAAAGTAATAAACGTGCAGTGCAATTATGAGGAAAGAAAATTAATGCCTACGTATATGCTATCTAATAAAGGGTTTACTCCTTAACATGCAAGACATTATAACTAGACAGCTTATGCCTTAGGTATAGCCAAGCTCAGACTAACCTTTTCTAAATACATCCAATGTAATTCAACAACCCTAAATATTCACACAACAAGTTATAATGAATGACTCTAAACTATATAAATTACACTACCATCATAATGCAAGTCACACTAAATGCAACTACACTAAGAAAAATAAAAGAGAGTGAGAAATACTTACAGTGGAGTTTTTGATGAAGATTAATTGTGGGCAACCATACCCAAACACTTGGCCTATATTATTACAACCCATTTAAATAAATAATTAAAAATTACACTGCGGCCCAACTACAAGTATTCTCAAAAAACTAAAAACTAACTAAGCTAAGAAAGTAATAAATCTTAATTAATTTGATGAACATTTGGCCCATAGGATCGTTGCAGCTCCTTTCACCAAATTCCCCTTGCAAAAATAGAAAAGAAGTTAATTTTCAAGGAAGTAGTAAATCATGTGAGAATGGATGCAAAAACCTAAACTAATGCAATATAAAACTATGACTAGAGATAAATCATTCTAAACTAGAATCCTATAACAAATCCTTGGTGATTTCCCATCAATGGCACCAAAAACTTGGTGTAGCTTTAAAATTACTTGCAAGTCCACAAATTAATGTAGTAATTGTATGTGACAGAGGTTAATCCTTTGAGGACTGTCATGGAACTGCATATTGATTGGATCTTATTTAAGGCACTTATCCTAGCTAAAGAAAGATTGGATTTAATTTGAACTTGGAATTTAAATGACACGAAAAAGGAAACATGCATGGAATTAGAAACATGAACTAAATGGAAACTTTCTAAAAGTAAAGATCTTCAATGAAATTAGAAAATAGGCAATGTGCACATGGAATCTTGGAATGTAAGTACTCTAGAATGGTGTACATTAGGCTAATATGGAAAGAATGCATGAATTAAATTATTATGGAATGCATGAACGTATGAAATTGCACATGGAAAAGCAACCATGAAGAGCATCATTCAACTAACCATGATAAGCAAGACTAAAGCAATTAAATCAAGCATGGAAATTTGAACATCAAACATGTAACTTTATTGAATTGAAATTCATGCAAAAAGGTCACATAATAGATGAAAAATGGAAAAGAACATTGTTCCAACTTCAAGGACCTATGATTAACTCAAAATGAAGACCAACATTCACTTTCCAATCTAATATTGCATGCGTGTGAAACCCAAAGGAGAACCAAAAGGAAGAGTAAAAAACATGGTAATGTAATCAAAGGAAAGGTGAAGGATCAAAGAAATCAAAGAACTAAGAACTTCATCCAAAGACCAACATGTCTTGGCTGTCATTACAAGAGATTAGTGGCCCTTGGGTGAAACAATCTATGCACAAAACTATAAGGAAACAAGAGAGGAAAAGAAGTAAAGAACAAAAAGCATGGAACTAGAAAGCAAGGCAAGCAACAAGGAATGTAAAGGATTAAGGAAAATCAACCTTAACCTTGAAGTAAATCAACTTGGAATGGCTAGAAAGAAGGAAGGAGTCGTAGAGCATCAAGTGGAGAAGCAACTAAAGTGGAGAAGTCACATACTCTAGAGAAGCAAGTAAGGAAAGAGAGAGGTGTCACCATTCCTAGAAGAAGGCATCCCCTTCTTCTATGGCCTAGGCATGGAATGCCTTTAGTATTTATAGATGTTGATGTTGGGCACTTCTAAAAAGAGTCCCAATGTGTAATAACCCCAATTTATGTAAATTGATTGAGAAAATCAATTTAGTTTGAATTTTTAGAAATTTTAGGCTGCAATATTAGGTTATTGGAAATTTTCTTTTTATAGAGATTAAAACATGATTTAAAACTTGGAAATTATGAAGGTATTTGAAAAATCGATTAAAATGACACTAAGTGCGTTCAATTTTGAGTTAAAATGAAAAATCCCTAATTTTCTCTATTTTTATTAATAAAAGGGTAAAATGGTAATTTTACCCATAATCGAGATCTAAGACATCAATATTTAGATTGTACTCAAAAATACAATTCCAACACCACTAAGTATGCTCAAATCTGAGTTCGGGAGAATAAAACGTATTTTTCTCCATAAAAGGGTAAAATGGTCCTTTCACACCTCTATGGGGCCCACAAATGAATCCAACAACCAAAAAATATGTAATGAGTGGTCAAACCACTACCAGTTGATAGTGGAGAAGGAGGTGGTAGTGGAGGATCCAAGTTAATTTAATATTCAAAACGATTGAAACATAATTATTACAAGTAATTACGAAAAATTCAGAAACATATATAAATACACCTCCAAAAATCCTCCAAAAATGTTCATTAAAATTCCCTCAAAATTATTATGCTTCCCCTAAAAAACCAGATCTAGATTCATTGCCAAATTTTCAAAATTCCAAAAAATCTCTCTTCTTTCACTTTCTCTCTACATTGGAACAAGAGACCTAAATTTAATTAGGCACTCTGTTCCAAATCAAATATCACAAAACCAACCATTCGTATTGTCCTAGACTACCTTATCTAGAAAACCCCTAAAGAAATTTCAATATCCAACTAGAAATAAAAAACAAGCGGATATCAGGCAATCATATCATGAACGGGATATTTCTTTAAAATTGGGTTGCAAAACCTACGTTTATCTCCAATCAGGTAGGTGGAAACTCTTTACATACTTATTTCATATTACTTTTTATATTTTATATTTTTTTAAATTAATTTTAGGTTAAAAATTATAAAAATCAAGTAAGGATAAGATGGAGGGATCAGATGGAAAATCTGAACCATCCAATTGATCCAGAAGGGTCCAAAATCCCTAGGGTCAAATTTTAAAGAAATTTCATCAAGTTGGAGCCCTTGATTGAAGAGGAATTGATTGGACAATCCAAAATAGACTATCTGATCTTCTTTATAAGATTCATCTCCTGGGACGTCACAGCAAGACGTTGCATGGAGATGTGCCCTGCGAGACCATCTCCATGCACGTGCTCTGTAGGCAACAATGTCCCAATGGAATGTCCACCCAACAATGCAGGTCCCAGGTAGCACATCATTGTGTGCATCCCAATGATGGGAGTGTGGCAATTGCTTCTTCTAAAACTATAAAATTGATAAACATCTTTAAGAAACTTTCTGTTTTTAGGAAATAAGCTTTCATTTTTCATGATCTTCAAGATTTGAGATGATCAGATCTTGGGAATCTGATTTAATGATGAAATAATGTTCAAATAAAGTAATATCTATGATTTATTTTGACAAATATAAGATAAATTGAGATAGCCTTTATGATAGAAAAAACCCTAAAAATACAAAGGGACCCACTTGATCAATGAGATCAAGCATGATCAAACCCTTTGGATGGGTTGTATGAATGAGATTATGATGAAATCTAGTTAGGTCATGTATTAAATGTGACAAAAACAAGTGGATATGATCTTTGGATCTTAATGGAGTAAAAGCCCTAAATGTAATTAAAACTCTTGATCTAAAGGAAAATATTTAAGATCTAATGGTTGGATCATAAGTAAAAGTTTCTAATAATCTTAGTCTAATTAGTTTAATTGTCTTTTATTTAAAAATAGAATTGTAAATGTTATTTATGTGATAAATTAGGAAGCGTGATAGTGTAATTATTAAATTTTAGCATGCTATGCTCTAAATGTTATTAGTTTGTTATTAGGTTGGTAGATTTAATTATCTTAGGGCCATGTTAATTTAAATTTGAGATTTTAGCACGATTCCGTTAAATTAGTAGTAAAATGTAATGTATTTCATAACTTAGGATCATGCTAGGTTAAGTATAGTTTTATTTCGGTAGGTTAAGTCACATTCATAGGAAGCTTGTTAGTATAAATGGTTATCAAACTTATATTGGATTTATGCTTTAAAGTTTATCATTTAATTGTTGTCAAATTTTATTAGTAGATTCAATTGTTAAGTAGTTGTTAAGATATAATGAGCATAAATTACCAAAAATGTAAACTAATGGAATATAGAGATTCATGGACAATTAAGATGAGTGAATGTCTTTGACTTAATATTAGTAAGGGCTATGGTTACTAGGACAATATAAGGATTACCAAATCCTTGGCCCAAACTTGGAGAATAATAAACCCCTTGATGAAATTTTAAATGTTCATGGATTTAATTAAAATCAATTAGAAAGAGTGCTTAGGGTTAAAATCTCATAGGAACCTTATGAAAGGTTGAGCTAAGGTCACTCTAGTGAATGCTGAACATAATGGTTAAGGGGGTTCTCTAATAGAGCCTCACTCTTTTCTTACCTTCCGTTTACGTTTGTGAGGTCTAAGCATCTCCTTACATGAGCATTGAAGTAACTACTTTGTGTTTAGCCATTCAGTTAGTAAGCCTTAGTCAATTAGAAATAAGAGGAGCTATCAAGACTTAGGATGAAATAAGCTATCTTCAACTAGTAAAACATTAACTAGTTGAATAATATTAATAAGAGCATTAAAGGTTAGTAAATTATCTAACCCTAATAAAAATTATAAGTTAAGAATGATCAAACAAGATCCATGGGATCTTGAAAGATCAAGAACAATAAAAGAAATAAATACATTGTGATGTATGATATATATATTTCTTGCATTTTAGATGCATTTTAGATCAAATAGAATAGAAGATTTGAACCCTTGGTCAAATATGATTCAAGGAAGAGAACCAAGATCATCCTCCTTAGGGATGATCAAACAACTGAACTCAGATCAAAGAAGAACTAGATGATAGAAGATCTAAGCCCATGATCTTTATCATCAAGTATAAATTATTGGTCAAAAAGATCAAGATCAAAGAAAGAAATACATAAAGACTTTAATAGGTCTAAAAGATTAGAAGATCATTCTAACTGTTAGATCTATTGATCAATACTATCTGAGGAACATAAATTATGATAGGACACAAGATCTAGATCCTTTTCATCAAAGGACAAGATTAGACAAAGAATATAGGTAGGATAAAAAAAATAGGATTATTCAGATTGTATAAATATTGACAGTATGCATGGATTTACATATTACATACGTCAGTCATGATCATGGAAGATTTGAATGAATCACTACTTGAAGGTAGGAGGATTTTATGACTTCATCTACACGAGAAATACATGTCGAATTCATGATCTTATGTCTAGAAATGTTGACAAGTATAATGTAGATACTTGTATTAAATCCATTGAAAACCTTTATGATCTAACCAAAACACATATGAAATGGTTAAGTTAGAATTGAGGAAAACCCTAAGTGAGTAGGGAACTAAAAGGCGATCCCTAAACTTATATGAACATGGGTATCATTCACTGTAAATGATGATCCCTAAGTTTGAAGTGAAATCCTATCCTCGGTATAAGAATACCAAAATACAAGGATGATGCTATAAACAGGCAAGATGTCTGATAATGTAATGCCCAAGCAATTTACGCTATTTTGACAAAAATTGGACATCTTATAGGACATGAACTGTGTTGAATGTTTGATTTTATTTAAAATAATAAATGAATGAATTTGTGAGGAAACTTAGTACCATTAGATTCTACTCAAAAAATGGAATCCAACACCTCAAAAATCACTCAAAATGGAGTTCGTATGGAGTTACAGCCGTTTAAAGATAGGGGTATTTCTGGAAATTAAACAATAAAATGAAAATGGACAAAAAACACAGAGGGCCGTTTTGATAACGGCACCCCAGAAACCCTAAATCCTGATTTTTCTAGAGGGATCTGCCACCGCCATTGAGGGGCATAGCCTTCACCCCTCTATAAAAAGCCCCATCCCCCCTCTCCAAAAAACATGATTTTCTGATGTTTTTGGATTGGGTTTTCGGCAAAAATCGGAAACCCATCTCTCTGTGATTTCCTGCAATGGCCAGGCCAAGTCTGGCTGGCCATCCCTTTACCCATCTCCCCACCTCCCCTCTTGTCACTCTGGCATCATCGGAAGTAGGGTCTTTCCCCCTTGTTCGTGTTTTCCGGCGAGCAGGCACGCCACTGGGGAAGAAGACGTTTCTAGGCTTCAAGTAAGCCATTCTTACTCTTTCTCTCCATTCCATTTTCCCCAGGGCTAGATCCATGCCAGATCTGGTCTTTTCCAGTCAGGTTCCTGGCCGAAAAATGCTCCTAAGCCAGTTCAACCGGCCATGTACGAACCAGCCGGTTTTTCCAGCTGGAATTCCTAGGTAGAAGATGTTCCAAGTCGTTCAGATAGCCTTGCATGAGCCAAGCGTCCCAGGGATGCCTTGCTCCATGTGTGCCTGGGACAGGGTCCCAGGTATGGGCTCCGGGTGTACGACAGTGAGTACACTGTCCCAGGTGCGGTCCTTAGGTGCGCGCGTGACATAGGGCATGGGTCTTGGCTCGACCAGGATGCACGGGGTGCCCTGAGAGCTCAGACACGTAGACCCAATGAGACTTTAAAAATTAGGATTAAAACGGGGTGCCCTGGGAGCTGAGATGCGCCATGCTACAAGGTGCATTCGTGCGATGATGCGCATCATAGCGCATCACTTCAGCATGCATGTGTGCATGCAAAACGCGGTCCCTGGCACGAACTTTGGGCACGCACGCACATGAGGGAACTGGGACATGCGGACCCAATAAGACTTTAAAGCTAGGATTAAAGGACAATCTACAGA
Organism: Warburgia ugandensis; assembly: GCA_035236585.1. Taxonomy (NCBI): domain Eukaryota; kingdom Viridiplantae; phylum Streptophyta; class Magnoliopsida; order Canellales; family Canellaceae; genus Warburgia; species Warburgia ugandensis. Next base: position 28,633,632 of record CP141128.1, read on the forward strand.
GTTAGCTATGGAATAGTAGGTCCACATCATAGGATCCAACCTGACAATGAATTAGGCAAGGACAAGGGACCTAATAAGCAGAGCTAGTGGTCTAATGTCTAAATAGACTAAAATTAATAAGGACTCCTTGTATCCATTTATACCCAGGAATTTATGAATGAGACCCAGGGACGGGTTGAAGTGATAAAGGACGCGACTCCAAGAGACTTTGAGGTAGGTGCTCTATCACTACTAGACTTTTTAAAAGAGCCATGATTGTTTTATGCATGTTTTAAGTTATATAACTTGTTTAGCATGACTTAATTCAGCATACATATGATAAATGCTTTATGCATAGATATGTTTTGCAAATAATTGCATATACATTATGAGAGATATGTTTTACAAATAATTGCATATACATTATGCATAGATATGTTTTGCAAACAAATGCATATATTGCATGATTTGTGAGCATTGAGTTTTTGAAAGATTGCATGTCCTTGAGGGTTACCAAAAGATGCTGGAGTGCCCAAAAGACGCTGGGTAGGCAGTTGTGAGGGCCAGGCAATTGTGAGGGACCCAAAGAGGACAAGTTTTGAAAAAGAGGCTTTCGCTTGTTTGATCTGATATGATTTGGGCTGATAAGCTCGTGGGTGCTATGCCGAGAGGTTTGGGTTGGCCTCCAGCCTCTACCACTATTAGGTGGATGGGTACCATGCCTAAAAAAGGCAACATCCCTGCTTCGACTGCATGTGGTACAGGGGGCTACCACTAGTGTCACGGCACTGGGTCGAAGTGTTATATGTCCCGTGGAGGCATATGACCCTGTGTCCTCAAGTACCCGGGGTTTGAGGATTTATTTGCATTGCATATGGCATGACATGAGGTTGGTCAACCATACCAGATATCCATGAGTTGGATTCAGTGGAGCATCATATGCATATCATTATGTTTATGATATATGATACTTTTGACTTAGATTATGCTATTCTTTAAGTCGTCAGTATTTCAGTTTGACGGTAGTTTTTTAATATCGATATTGAACATGATTGATCGAACATGCACATATTTTTAAGAGCATATGATTTTAAATATAGCATGCATTGCAAAACTAGTAGTGATAGACTCCTACTGAGTATAGTATATACTCACCCTATCCTTAACATTTTTCAGGATAGTTCCGCTTACAAATAGACGACACCTCAGGAGATATTAGTGATACGAGCAAGTGAATTAAAAAGGAGACAATTATACACGTAAGTAAACTCTCAACCCATTGGACATGTATTTATTTACAGTTGGGCTATATGTTGTGACTGGATAGACCTGGGGAAAAACATTTATGATTCTTGAAGTTTTTCAAAAACTACTTTGGATGTTGTGAAAGCAAATGACACTCGCGGTTTTCAAAATGAGTTTAAAAATAATGATTTTCCGCTGCATCGCATGGTTTTCATAAAATGGTTTCCAAATAGGAATGCATCCCACCTTAGGAATTAGATATTGCATTTAAAAATGCATGGGAAAACCCGGGTCGTCACAGATAAGTAAAAGAATACTTTATATACAAGCAAGGAGGCTTGTGGTTGTTGTTTTAATTAGGCATATGCCTGGGGATGCTATGCTAGGAGGGTTATGAGGGTTTGGCAACCCGTTCTCCAAAATGTGATATATATGATGATACTGTGCCCAAAGAGATGCAAAATGTCCGATGGGGCAATTATGGGAAGGCCACCACCATGACAGTCTGTCTCCCAATGTAGACATGACATAAATGATTTTCCACATTTGGTATCTATGGAGTATGAAAGCAGTTATTCAAGCACGCTAGCACGGATCTAACTATAGCATAGTAGTCCTTTGAGTATTTTGCATTATGATGTATAGCATAATGAGATGCCGATACTACCCAAATAAGGGAGTATTTTCCTAGTAGAGTCAAGATGTTTTATCAACTTAGTATGGCTGAGTATGAGTGTGATGATACTGCCCAAATGAGGGAGTATTTTCCAGTAGAGTTTGGATGATTAACCAACTCAATGTGTCTGAGTGTGACTATTGATGTTTGAGATGTTAAATATTTGTCATGGTTTTGACCATATATATATATATATATGGCACATACAGTATGTTATGATGAGCTTTGAAATTTGAATTATGTAAGTTGGACAAGTATTGTGCTGATACCCAGGCTATACTGTGAACCATTGGATGGATTCTAGAATTTAATAAAAGTATATTCCTTCAATGGAATTTTATCTTGTACAAAATTCTACTTATGTTATGTATGAAGTGATGACTTGGGTTTTACAAAACAAGTTCTAAAGAAAAGAATTTATGTTGCTTTGTTTTGCAATTTTTTTTTACTACTAAGGGCACACTGCCTTTGAAAAATGTATTAAAAATGTGTTACAAGAACTTGGGTCAGCACACAATGAGGTATGGAAGACAACATAGTGGTTGGGAAAGAGTTTGGTTAAGATAAGGCATCTAAGAAGGTGAGTAGAAGGTGGATGGAAGGAAATTAGAAAGTGTAACATCTAAGGGCAGTGGCACCACTTTTCAAGGAGTCGTGTGTGTAACTCCCTTCCTTATAAGTGTTTCACCTAGAAGGGTAGGAAAGAGATAGAAAAGTGGGAGGGAAGAGTGGGAATGATGGAGAGATAGAGAGAGAAAAAGAAACTTTAATATATTAAGGGGTCTTCCCTCATTGGTCCCCCATGCATGCATATCTGATCATAGGATAATCTCCATCAAATCCTTCAAATTATCCCTTAAAAAATCACATTTTCAGCATGGATAATTGCTTGAATTCTTCATCCAATCATGTGACTCCATATGGAATGGCTCTCATGGCTTGGTGGGTCACTTTGATGGCTTCTTGCTTGATGGCTTAAGTGGCTTAGTCTCTTCGATTCAAGGCTTACATGGTTTGTACAACTAAGGTGGATTGCATGCATGGATCCAATTCTCATTCAAAGTGGGTGGAATTGCATGGATTCCTTCTAATTACTTTGATTCTTCCAATTTCTATCTTACTTTTCTTAGGATGATCATGAACCTTGATTGATTTTTGAAATGATGAATTTTAAGTCTGGCTCTCTTTTGATCTTAATCTTCAATTCTTATCTTGATCAATCTTAGCCATTGGATTACAATATTAATACCTACAAATGATCAAAAACCCTAATGAAATCTTAGAAAATTTTGATAATTAATATACTTACTCTAAATTAGCTTCTGAAGTTGCAAAATATCAAACTTATAGATTATTATATTAGGAATGCATGTGTTGTGAATTTTGGAAAAACAATAAGATAATATCCTACATTTTATAGCACATGGACTACTAATTGACACTTATCACCCCCTACCCACAACCTCCTACCTCCTCCCCATGGCAATGATTGAAAGCCTAGCCCTCTATTCTCTGGCCAACTCCTTGCCCCCCAAACTTCTCATTGTATTGACCAGTGAAACCCCCTACTATTCACTTTGCTGATAATTAATATCTCCCCCACCCCCTATGCTAAACCCTTGCTGCGATGGTCGCATTACATGGAATGTTTGTCTTTATGTTCATAGTATCACTCTCCTATTACTATTTCTCTACTTTTAGTACAAGTTTTTGTTTTGATTTGAGAGTGATGTTTGTCTAAATTATTTTTATGTATTTTTGTTATGTTATAACAAGTGGGAGTTTGTTACAAATGTATGCCTAAAAAATAATTAGTTCACATTTATCATATGATAGTTTGAGAAATAATGGTCAGCACTATAGCAACCAGTAGTGTACATATTTTGTAAAGATTTATCAAAAACTCAAGGTGAGGATAACATTAAGTGACTCAAAGCTAGTTTAGCTTTGAAAGAGTGGAAGTAGGTGTCAAGTTGGCTGGCTAAACCTCTAGAAACCCTTTATGTTCATTGTTATATATGTGCCATTAGTTGTTTCCTAAAAATAGTGTCATTATCATTTAATGCAAAAAAAAAAAAAACCTTATTTACGCATAACTTACCCCTCCCTTAGGGCCTGTATAATAGTATAAAATGATATTTGGCAATGTCAATTTAAAAATATGAAACTCACAAAATGGTTGACAAACATTCAAACCTAATCTCAAGCTTGATAATAATGTTAGATGTTATGATGAAACTCCAAAACACTGATTCCAACAAGTGTTATGCATGCAAAGAAGTAAGCTATTTGGCTTAGAGATGGAGGCATTATTATCTGATGTTTCCATGTTGCAATAATTTAGGCTATTTGGCTTACAAATGTGAAACTCACAATGGCATGATTCCATATACATCAAAGCTATATGAATCAATAATTTATATTTTTAAAAATTCTAATAAGAATGCATCTTGCTATTATAAAAAAAAATGAAAGGAATTTAGGATTGCTTGTCCAAAATTCCAACAACACATGGCTTTTGTTCCAATCAAACATACGTATAGAATTTTGGATTAATTTGTCTAGAATTCCAGAAATGATATCTTCCAAGTTTAATGTTGATCAAACCTAATATCATGGAAGTCATGGATAAAATTTCCATAAGTAAAACAAGTTTCTAATTCTAAAGACAAAACACAAGACTATTGAATTTTATGTTCAAATATGAGATTATGAACACAAATTCACATATAAAAGGTTGATTTCAAAATCATGAATGATAACACTCAAACATGAAATAAAAATAACAAAACATTGTAAACATTCAAGATAAACTAAGGGAAAAATAATTTTTTATTGAAACTAATTGTTGAATCAATGCAATAACATGAGAATAATGAAGGAAAATTTAAAAAATCCCTCTTTCAATAGCATCCTTTCAATATTAGATTTGAAAATCAGAGTGAATAGTCAATGTCTATGTCATCTAATGCTACCTTTGAACTCAAAAAAGAAATTTTCTTATGTTTTGTTCTACTTTTGTTTTCTTTAAATGCATTACATGGACTTTTTTATTTCATTGTTTTGATATCATTATTTTCTTATTTGTAGTAAAAATAGAACATGAATGACATCAAAATGAAGAATATGAACAAAATCAAGCTCATGAAAAGGCTAACATGAGTAGCATTCAAAAGAAAAAGGACAGAGGGTGAACAACAATGGAAAAGTTTATCAAAAGAAAGTTGAAGGAAATTAAAAAAACTATCCAATACAAAAATGGGGGCAAGAGATAGGTGAGAGTGCAACCTCTTATAGTAGTTTTCTCTACTCCATAGTAAGAAGCATGGTTCCCTTCACATTTGATGATTGGAGACATGTGTCAGAATCATTAAAAGATTCAATATGGAATATGGTGAAAGTAAGTAAAAATAATATGTATTATATAATTTATAACATACCTTCTTGTCTTCAAATATAGTAACATGCTTTGTACTCAGCAGACTTCCTTTGAGCTACTTAAGTACAAGAAGATTTGTGCTTTCCATGAAACTAGTGAGTAGTGGAGAAAATGAAAGAATTACCTTATTCGCAATTACATAACTCCATATATCAATCATCCATTGAGGTTGTACATAGTGTTTGCCATTTATTTTGGTGTCATCAACTAGGAAGTGTGGAATCCATTTGCACAAGATCACACATCCTCTAAATTTAAGGTATGTGCTAAAATAATATTTTATTTAATTAATTACATGCAACATTGATTATTGCACTTGATTATGTATGTACAAATGTGTAGCCAAACAATGCAAGAGGAAGAAAGGTACATGAAACTAAAATGCACCACCACCTCTCTAGGTTGGGCTACACCCATTTAGAAGAGTTTGAAGTAAGTATCTGTATTAGTATATTCCCCTCAAATGATAGTGTAGTTATATAAATTCTATTGTCTAACTATAGTGTCTTGCTTAACAGTAAAAGAAAACTATTTCATCCTTTAGAAGATGGTGCATTTGGTGGATCATACTGGCCAAACATTCTCAGATGAATCTACTACAGAAGTTGCTTCTTATGTTGTAAGTGGTTCCACCTATCTAACCTTGACTAACTTTAATTCTATATAATTAATTCGATGACCTGATCTTGCCTTTCTAACTAAATGTTGTAGGACATTCTTACTCAAGAAAGCACAAGTACAGTAACACTAAGCAACACTACCGATGGCATTGTTGAAGTGCCACTTATAGTGGAGGACTTATTAAGAGTTTGCTTATGAGATCAACTCGAGCACCCTCACATTGTCTCCTACATGGGGTATATGCAAATATCTACTTATAAAATACTTGACATTACATGCTATATTTTAATGGTAGGAAATAATTATTTCTTTTATGCAGATTCTTGGATAATGCAATGAGCCTTTTTGAGGTCGAGGATATACTTTACCAATTCCTTGATCCTTACATTACTTGTGGAGCAAGGAAGTAATGCCCAATAGAGAGGTGCTGCTCTAAGGGGCAGGGCTTAATGATTTCTTACAATTCATATGACTATGTATATAGGTCATATTGGATGTTGCTAATTTTGGATGTGCACAGTGGGTACACTTTCATTTTTTATTCTTGTGAATCGCACTTCTATCCTGCCTTCGTCAAAATTATAAATAAGTAAGATTTTATTCTTTTTAAGTGTCATGTGAAAATAAGTAACTATTTATCCATTCTATATTGCATTTGAAATTTAAATTTGTACAGCATGGTTAACATGGGCTAATGTGATTGACACTATGCAACCACCAACACTCACTTGGAAGACTGTTAAGGTATAGAAAAGAGTTAATTACTATATTTTATAACTAATTAAACTTACAATATTATAAATGATATTTATTGATCCTTTTTGTTTTCCTTGTTGCACAGTGCCTAGAGAACATTTTGTTTATGAATGTGGGTACTATGTATTGAGATACATGAGGACCCTAATATTCGATGGTATTAGTATCTCTCAATTAAGAAATGTAAGACACTTTTACTTTTCAGAATCTTATATTTTTTCACAATGTTTGATGGATCTAGTAAATGAATGTGAATAGAATTAAATTGTACTTTCTGAGTGGGAAAACGAGTTACTCCAAAGAAAACCTCAACGAAATACAAAGTGAATGGACTAAGTATGTAATGATTTTCAATTACAATAATTAGTATAACTATGTGGGTGTAAATTACATAATAAAGTATTTTTTCATTAATATGCATGTGACCTTTCAATTTTGTTATTTTCATTGAAATATATACATATTTTGTGGCATGAATGAGTAAAATTTGCAATGTGGAAGTAAATGAGTAAGTAAGGATGAATTGAATATGGAGGTTACATTTTCTTAATATACATGTGTTCTTTTAGTTTTTAATATTTTCATTGAACTACATAAATTTTATGGGATGATGAATTAGAGGAACTTGGAGTATTAAAGTAAATGGGTATGTGTATAGACTTGCAAATGAAGTGAATGTGCATGTTGCAATGAATGTGTTGGGTTTCTTTTATCAAGTCTTTTAAAGATAGATGTGGATGGATGATGAATTTGGATGTTTGTTATGCTTTCGAAGTTAACTTGCAAGCACACACATCAATTGTAGTCTTCTCACACAAGCAAGGCTTATCCCATTAGGAATCTCACAAATTTGCAATGGATTGCATCTTATTCAAATTATTTGGCATTAGCCAAATGAGAAGGGTCTGGATTGAATTAGAAATTAAAACTTAAAAGGCAACTTGCTTAAATTAAAACCAAACAATGAAAATGAAAAATTTCCTAACTAACATGCACATGAATATGGATACAATATTAACTTAACATGAATTATAGTAAACAACTAACTGAAGGAAATTTACAAAAAAATAGAAACCTTTTTAATCAAGAATTAAAAGTAAAGGAAATTTACTATAGCTAAACTAAGCTAATGGAATTGGAAACATAAATAACTTACAATTAGAAAAATAAAGAAACTATAGAGAATTAGAAGGATTCAAACCAGGAAATTAAACTTAAGGAAACTACCTAAAAAGAAAACTTTCTTAATTTGGATCTATCCTAAACTAAAACTTTCCGAAAATAGAAAATTGAAAAAGGAAACTTTATAATCCTAAAACAACTTGAAACAACTAATTTAACTACTATAACATAAGATTTAACAACTAAGTTAACCAAGAATCAAATAGGCAAGTGATCTAGCACCATGTCTGTGGTCCATGGATTCTATGCATAATTCTGTGGCCCAAAAGATGACTATTTTTCATGATCTACCAGTAAACTAACATGAAAAGTAACTATAGAATCTAATCACAACAAGATAATCTAAATGGGTACCTAAGAATTCAAGTAAAAAAATGTTTAGGCACAAAGTTAAGGGACAAACAATTTCTAGATTTTAGTAATTAAGAACATTTGACAAATGTCACATTAAAAAGCTATTGAAACAACAAATTCTATGCAAGGAAACAACCCAGATCTCAAGTACATTGATGAAATAATTAATCCATAATAGGAATTACCAAAGAATTTGATTGCATCATGTTCATATTACACTAAAAAATTAGACACATAAAGCTGTCTACAACATATGTTAAGTGTGCACTATTCTTGCTTGCAAAAGTGGTTCTAAATAACAAAAAAATTCAATATACAACTCCTAAAATAAAGTAGAATAACATACAAAGAAAACCCATGAATGAATTTAAGAGAAACAAGGGTTAAGTGGGTGAACTAACTAAGGAAAAACTACCCAAAAATAAGATGCAAAGAAAAAGGAGAAAAACATGTAAAACTAAGTGGAACTTAAGGCTCTAAGCTATCTTATCTCTTGGATGCCACTACCAGAAAGAAGTTAACTTAGATATTGATGGAATAATTAAAGAAAACTATATATTTGGAAGCAAGAAAGAATGGAACTACACATGGAATTCAAATAAGTATAAAAAAATGACATGAAACAACTATGAAAATAAGCTATGAAGGTAAGTTACTAACCTGGAATTGGAGAGCAAATAATCATGATAATAATTAGAAAACCAAAGGAAGAAAAAAACAAACAAGGTTTCAAAAATCCAGAAACAACTTAAGGACCAAAGGAAAGCTAGAATTCAAGGTTGCGTCACTCAACCTCTACTTAGAAAGTTTGCATGGAACATGGAGCTACATATAGATGAGTTGTTTCCTAACTTAGGAAGAAGTGAAAACATGAGGAAAGTGGACCTAGGGTTAGGCTATTGAATGAGGAAGGTTAGATGGGAGATGAATTAGCAAGAAGATGTAAGACATAGGAGTGGAAAGATGACATAAGAGAGACATGATGACTAGTTTCTAATTCTTAACAAGGGGCTGTGTCTTTTTCATCAATGGAAAGTGGAGATCTTTCCTTGCATATTTGATGATGTTTGGTGGACAAAAGGTTATAGAAGTGGTAAGGAATGGTGTTTGGGAAAGCTATGTAAAGTTCTAGGGATTCTCTCCCTTAACATGTAACCTTAGGAAAAAAAGTGGAAAAAGAGTGGGAGATGGAGGTGGAAAGTGGGGTTTCTCTCTTAATGAGCCCACCAATGCATAATCATCTTACTTTTTACATAATTCTTTCAAGGGTTCTAATTAAACCTTAAAAATCTAAATTTAGTAAGTGGGTCATTGCTTGAATTTTGCTCCAATTGTATGGCTCCAAGTGGCATTTAGTGTAGTTTGCTTTTGTGGCTCACTTTGAGGGCTCATTTATCTTGGTTTCATGGCTAACACCCTAAGCTTTTAGTAGCTAGAATGGCTTGGCTTGAATTTCTTAGCTTGTCTCCTTTTGTCATGGCCTTCATGGGTATGGTGGCATGAATGGCTTCCATGCAAAGGTAGTGGAAATGCATGGCTTACATCATGGGCCCATTTTAGTCACCTTTAGCTCTTCCAATTTTCTTCTTGCTTACCCTAATGATGATCTTGAACTTTGATTTCATGTTGGATTGATGATTCTTAGGCTTTGACTCAATCTTGTAATCTTAATATTCAATGTTCACCTTGATAGATCTTGGTTGTTGGATCACCATTTCACTTCCCATTAAAATTATAAACCTCTAATTAAATCCTAAACAACATGATTAATCACATATTTACCTCAGATTAGCCTTTGAACCTGCAAAATATAAGAATTTTGAGTCATGAGGTTAAAATTGCACGTGTTGTGAATTTTGGTCAAAAACCCTAAGAAGATGGCGCCTCCAACTTTCCTAAAACTACCTCTTCCCCTCATCTTACTCACTTCACCTTATCTCCAAGTATATTTCCTCCTTAAGAAAATTGTAGGAAGCCACCTTGTTGTGATTTTAAAGTTAACTTGCAAGTGCACAAAACAATGTAATATTCTCATGCAAGCAAGGTCAATTGCACGAGGAATCTCATTTGCAATGAATTGGATCCTATTCAAATTATTTAGCTTCAGCCAAAAAGAGATAGGTTTGGATTGAATTAGGAGATGTAAGTACTCAAATTAGAAACATGTATGGAATTAGAAATTAAAAATTAAAAGGAAACTTGCCTAAATTACAACTAAACAATGAGAATGGAAACTTACCTAATGAACATGCACTTAACTAAAGGAAACTACAACACTTTAGGATGATTCAAACTAAGCAATGAAACTTAAGGAAACTACTAAATTAAAAACTTTCCTAAATTAAAACTTACCTAACCTAAAACCTACTAAAAAGGAAACTCTAAACCTAAAACAATATGAAAAAAAAACTAATTAATATTTTTAAAAGAAGATCATGTAACTAATTTATCCAAAAATCAAATAATCAAGTGATCTAGTACCATGCACATGGTCCATGGATTATGCACATGGTTCTATGGTTCAAAATATGATTCTTTTTCATGATTTAACAGTAATCTAACTATAGAATCTAAATGGGTACCTAAGGATTCAAGCAAAAACAATGTTTAGATTGTTGGAATTAAGGCACAAACTTTAGGGAATTTATAGATTTTGATACTTAAGAACATTCAACAAATCTCACATTAAAAAGCTACTGAAACAACAAATTCGATACAAGGAAATAACATAGATATCCAGTAAATTGATGAAATAATTAATCCATAACAAGAATTCCCAAATAATTTTATTGCATCATGTTTAAATTACACACAAAAATTAGACTCGTAAAGCTATCTACAGCATATGTTAAGTGTGCACTATTCTTGCTTGCAAAAGTGATTCCAAAAAACAACAAACTTCAATATAAAGTTCCTGAACTTAATTAGAATGATATGCAAAGATTACCCATGAAGAAAATTAAGAGAAACAAGGATTGAGTGGCTGAACTAACTAAAAAAAACTGCATAAAACTAAGATGCAAAACAAGGAGAAAAAAGTGTAGAACTAAGTGGAAACTCAAGTCTCTAAGCTATCTCCTCTCTTCGATGTCACTACCAGAGGGAATTTAACTTAGATCTTGAAGGAATAAGCTAAGAAAAATAGAGATTTGGAAGCAAGAAAGAATGGGAAAAAGGGTGCAATTAGGTGTGGAATAACATGAAACAACTATGAAAGTAAATTACTTACCTATAATTGGAGAGCAAATAACCAAGAGAATAATTACCAAAACAAGAGAAGAAAAGAACCAACAAATTTCAAAAATCCAGCAACAACTTAAGCGCCAAAGAAAATATGTAATTCAAGGTTGTGTCACTCAATCTCTACTCGGAAAATTTGTATGGAACCTGTGGCAATATATAAATGAGTGGCTTCCCAAATCAGGAAGGGGTAAAATCTTAAGGAAAGTGGACCTAGGGTTAGGGTATTGAATGAGGAAGGTTAGGTTAAATATGAATTACCAAGATAATGTAAGAAAGTGAGGTGGAAAGATGACATAAGAGAGACTGATGGCTGGTTTCTAATTTTGAACAGGAGTGTATTTTTTAAGGAAGGAAAGTGGAGCTCTTTTTTTCCATATTTGATGATGTTTGGTGGATGGAAAGTTATGGAAGTGGTAAGGAATGGTGTTTAGGAAAGATTTGTAAAGATCTAGGGACTCAAATTTGATTGGATTGAAGTAGATCTAAGGTAATCTATTTATGAAATCATTCATTACCAAATAGGAAAGTAGGCTTTTTTCCCTTTTCTTTTTTGTCATAATGAGGCATGTCCCTTGTTTGAGAAGTAGGGTTTTCCTCTTGATGGGTCCACCAATGCATAATCGTCTTACTTTTTACTTAATTCTTTCAAACATTCTAATCAAACCATTAAAATCCAAATTTAGAAAGTGGGTCATTACTTGAATTCTCCTCCAATTGTATGACTTCATGTGCAATTTGGCTTAGTTAACTTCTATGGCTCATTTTGAGGGTTCATTTGGCTTGGCTTAATAGATCACACCTTAGGCTTTAATGGCTAGAATGGCTTTGCTTGAATTCCTTAGCTTATCTCTTTCTCTTATGGCTTATATGTTTAAGGTGGCTTGAATGACTTCCATGCAAAGGTAGTGGAAATGCATGACTTACTTCATGGGCCCATTTTAGTCATATTTGGCTCTTCCAATTGCCTTATTTCTTGCCCTAATGATGATTCTGACCTTTGATTTCATGTTGGATTGAGATTCCTAGGCTTTGACTGAATCTTGTAATATTGATCTTCAGTGTTCATCTCGATCGATCTTGGCTATTGGATCACAATTTCACTTCCTATAAAAATTAAAAACCTATAATTAAATTCTATTTTTTTATATTAATCATATACTTACCTCAGATTAGCCTCTAAACCTATAAATGTCAAAATTTTGAGTCATTAGGTTAAAATTGAATGTGTTATGAATTTTGGCCCAAAACCCTAATTTGCTCCTATAAGTTGTAACACATGGGTAACTAATTGGGTAGTTTTTATGAAAAATTAAATACTTATCAAACCTCTCAACTAGCATTTTGCTAGTCTCGAGCAAAACATGCAAAAAATTATTTTATAAAATAGGATACAAAATGCCACTTTCTTAAGTACTCTCGATTGCATTTTGCATATGCAATAAGCCCTTAAACCCCTAGGTTACCCCAAGTACACATGTTAGGCCTCATGAGGCTTTGTGGTGAATATACCCATAAAAGTCCATAAGGTTAAGTCCTCTTTTTATCTTAGAGAATTCTACTTCATTAGACCCTACTAGCTTTTCACAACTTAATGGAGAGGACTAACAATTCTAAAAATTATACACATTAAAAACATCTTATTCTAGTTATTTCTTAGTGTACATGAGTATCTACAACCACATAAGCCGTAACTTCTGGTTAGATATGCTCAAGTTCCATTGGTAATATATTTTGGCCTCAATCCTATTAGGTGTACTCTTAGAAATGAAGCTTTCAAATAAGGGATTGAACGTATTTATCTCATTATGTGATTGGATCCAACAAGCTAATAGTTCACACAAAATTTAAATGCTAAAGAGAATGAAATGTGATCTCTAAGAGTGGATGTTATTACAAAGAATAGTAGGGGTCTTTTACCTTTATTCCTTCTTTTTTTTTATATCTGCTTTAAGGTTATGTTCCACCAAAGATCCATAAGTATTTAACTAGGACGAAACATAGGCCTAGGTAAGGTTATGAAAAGAAGGGTATAAGGATTTCAAAGGTTCAAAATTGAGTAGAGGTCTACTTTTTAATTGTTGGACAATTAATCCTTGACTATACTGAAGTGGATTCCCTTTGTATTCATGTCTTTTCTTTCAATTCTTCTCATCTTTTTCTAATATCTCTTTCTTTTGGCTTTTCTTTTTCTTTTGACTACTTTGAAAGAAAGACTTCTAATTTTTTTTCACTTCTTCAACTTTTTATCCTTTTTGAACTTTTTCTACTAACTCTATTCATTTTGAAAGTGGATAATGGTTATTTATTTTTTTGGTTTATTGTGGGTTAAGGTAAATAGGGTTAGGAAGGAAAAGGCTTAATAATAGCCTCAAGGGGTTAACTAGTGGTATACAATATTGGGTAGGTTTTATGTCTCTGGGATGAACAAGGATGGCTTATATCATTCCCTAGGTTTCTTAAAGCCTATCATATTTAATTAACTTTCTAGAAAGAAAGCTATTACTCCTATTTATTCTTGATAGTTAACTAAAACAAGGATAATATGATCACACTAAATTATGCACATTGAAGAAACTGTGGAATTACATATCTCTCTTCAAAGAAGATAGTCTCTAAGGCTCATTAGGTTATAGGTCTCCAGTAATTTTCCTCAGGGTCTCTAAGTCATACTTTTCAATTAGTCTTGACTATGTAATAGGGGCAACCTTGGTACATGAAGCTTACATATGTGGGGTCTGGGGAAGGGGTAGACCACAAGGGTCAATAGTATGCAGTCGTTACCTTGCATTTTGCAAGAGGCTATTTCCACACCTTAAACCCGTGACCTCATGGTCACACGATGACAAGTCTACCATTGCACTAAGGCTCCCCATCAATCTTAACTATGTGCTAAATGTAAATATTTTTCAAGAATTAGCATACATAAAATGCTTTAGCACATGAATAATTGTAGAACTAACCATATGCACTCCCATTAAGAGGTAAATATAGTAGTGTTACTAAGTTCTAAAAATCCAGTTCTCATCATAGTAAGGGAACTCTACCTCAAAAAGGTTTTTTTCATTATTATTAAAAATTCAATTAAGCATAGGAAAATTCAAAACCTCTATGTATATCTACACTCCCCAACCTGAATAAAATATCTTCCTCAATGTTTAAAAACATAAGATCCTATATGAATAGAAAAGATGTAGAAAACTGGGTTTTGAAGAACAACTAGGTTGCCTCCTAGGTAGCACTAAGTTTTACATCTTCAACTAGATGTAATGATGAGTGCAAGGATAATGATCTACATGGGTTTTTAGAAAAGTCTAAGATGGGTCATGATAAAGAGGTGTCTCTAAAAGTGTCTTCAATTTTTGGGTTAGGCAGTTTGAGGAAAGGTTTTAACTGCTAACCATTGACTTTTTTTATCTCACCATCCTTTTCATTCACGATGGCCCCATGAGGATATACTGTGCATACTATGTATGGTCCAGTCCATCTAAATATGAGTTTGCCTAGTAATATATGCAATAGTAGTTACATAATAAGACCTTTTGTCCAAGGTAGAAGAATTTCCTTAAAATTTGTCTGTCATGGGTAACCTTCATTCGGTCTTTGTATATTTGTGCAAAGTCATATGTCTTTCCTCAATTCTTCCAACTCATTGAGTTGGAGTTTTTGGTGGGCCCCAGTAGCATCTAAGTTGAAATTGAGCTTCTTGATAGCCCAATATGCCTTGTGTTCTAGCTCTACTAGTAAGTGGTAGGCCCTTCGACATACTAGGTGGCTGGGTGACATGCCTATTGGAGTTTTATAGACTATACGATAGGCCCATAAAGCATTGTTAAGTCACAAAGACTAGTCTTTCCTACATGGATTGACTATCTTCTCTAGGATACACTTAATCTCTCTATTGGATACCTTGACTTGGCCACTAGTTTGAGGGTGGTATGGGGTGGCTATTCTATGGTTGACACTATACTTTTTGAGTAAATGATCAAACACTCTATTACAAAAGTGTTTCCCCATCACTTACTATGGCTCTTAGAGTACCAAGCCATAGAAAAATATTCTTCTTTATGAATTGTACCACCACCTTGTAATCTTTGGTTTTGCATGGTATAGCTTCCACCCACTTGGACACGTAGTCCACTTCCACTAAGATGTATAAGTTCCCAAAAGAAATAGGAAAGGGTCCCTTGAATTCTATGCCCCAAACATCGAGTAAATTTGACAAGGATTAGATTGAAGGGCATCATGTGTCTCCTTCCTACACTTCCTAACCATTGACACCTTGCACATGCTATATAGTAATCATGTGCATCTTTAAATATGGTGGGCCAATAAAAAGCACACTGTAAAATTTTTGCAGTTGTCTTTCTTGAGCTAAAATGGCCCCCACATGCATGATCATGATAGAAGGAGATGATCTTATTATGCTCACTATCAGGTACACATCGCCTAATCACCTAATCAGGATAGCACATGAATAAGTACGGGTCGTCCAAGTAATGTATTGAAACTTAGTCAAAAATCTTATCTTGTCTTGTTTGGTCAAATGATTTAGCATTTGACATGCAATAAGATAATTCACAATATCAGCATACCAAGGTAACTAGGAAATGTGCAGTAACTATTCATCCCAAAAGGATTTAGTTATAGGCACATTATCACTAGTGTGGTCCACTACCAATGTGGATAAGTGGTATGCTTTGACATTTTTGGAACCTTTCTTATCCTAAATTTCTAAGCCAAACTCTTGTGATAGAAGTATTCAACAAATCAATTAAGGTTTTGCATCCTTTTTAGAAAGGAGTTACTTTAAAGCCACGTGATCTAAATACACTATAACTTAGACCCTAACAACTAAGATCTAAACTTATCCAAAGGAAACACTATAGCTAACAACTCTAGATTCTTTTCTTAACACCTTGCAAGAACTAACTTTAAGTAGTGCAGGAACTCATCAAAAGATGACCCAAATACTAAGAAGTCATCCAAGAACACCTCAATAAACCTTTCTACCATATCATAAAAGATGCTCAACATGCACCTTTGAAATGTAGCAGGAGCATTGCAAATTCCAAAAGGCATATGTCTATAAGTGAAGGTTGTCTTTTCCTAATCCTCGAGTACTATAGGAATCTTGTTGTAATTGGAGTATCCATTTAGAAAGCAGCAATAACTATGTCCGACCAAACTCTTTATCATTTGGTCAATGAAAGGTAGAGGAAAGTGGTCTTTCCTCATGACCGCTTTCAATTTCTAATAATCAATGCAAACTCTCCACCCATCATCATGCAGGTTGGTACTAACTTATTTTTCTCATTTTTGACTACCATGACCCTGGATTTCTTGAGTACAACTTGAATGCGGCCACCCAAGTGTTGTCAAAGATAGGGTATATAACACCAACATCTAGAAGCTTAAGGACTCCATCTCTTACCACGTCCTTCATATGGGGATTTAGTAGTCTTTGGGTTTTCCTAAAGGGTTTATCATTTTCTTCCAAGTGTATCCTATGCATGCACACTATTGGACTAATCCCTTTTATGTCTGCTATGGTCCACCCTGACACTGTTGTATGCTCCTTAAGAACATTAAGAACTTTTCCTTCATGTTCTTTGTCAAAGTCTGATGGTATTATCACAAGTAAGGCTTCATCTAGGCCTAGGTATGAATATTTGAGATTGTTAGGCAAGGGTTTTAGGGCCAAGAAAGTGGTTGCTCTATTGAGGGTATGGGGTTAGACTCTAAAGGAAGAAGTAGCTCCACATATGGGCCCCACTTAGAGGTATCCATAATTGGAGCAGCCTCTACAAGGTTGTTTACCTCCTCAATAGACTTGTTTAAATCAAAATCTCCATAAAATGCATGAGACAAACCTCTAGTGGGCCAGAGATGGAAGATTGTGGATGAATGTCATGAATTAGACTCGATCAAATTCACATCACAAGAATCATCGAGGTCAAAATGTTGGTGATTAATGCTAAAGACATTTAGATTAAGTTTCATGTTGCCAAATCAAAATTTCACTACACCATTCCTACATTTAATAATGGCATTGGATGTCACAAAGAATAGATGTTCAAGTATGACTAGAATCTAACTACTGAGATCGGATATAGGTTGGGTGTCTAATACAATGAAGTCAACTAAGTAATAAAAATGTTCCAATTGTATCATGACATCTTCAACCAAACCATGGGGTATCTTGATAGATCTATCAACTAATTGTAGCATGGTAGTAGTTGGTTTTAACTCACCAAGTCTTAGTTGCTCATAGACAGATTATGGAAACAATAGATAGAGTACAGAAAAAAGTTAACACTAGCCCCTATGTTAAGTAGTGCCTTATCTATGCATGGTATCTAATAATGTAGACAATGGTAGGATACCTTGGGTCTTTAAACTTTGGTGGGGTCTTGTGCTATATTAAAGAGCTCACTTGCTTAGTGAGGAAAGCCTTTTTCTAAATATTTAGCTTTCTTTCTCTAGTGCAGAGCTCTTTCAAGAACTTAGCATGGGAGGAGACATCTTTTATTACATTCAGCAATGGAATATTATTTGGACATGTTTAAATACATCTATTAACTCATTGAAGTTTTTTCCCTTTCTAACCTTATGAAGTAACTAAGGAAATGAGGCTTTAGGTTACAGGGTTTTTCCACTTTTTCTATTTTTCCTGTGTTTTGGTTGCCTCCTTTCCTCTCCATTTTCCTTAGCTTGCTCTACCTTGTTGTCAATCTGACAACCACTCTTAAAGGTGGTTAAGGATTTAGCATGCTCATAAAGCTTAAGGTTTTGAGAACTTAACTTTATCTCAAATTACCCCTTAGTGTTAGGTTTGGGTTGACTAGGGAACTTCCCCTTTCCTCTATTTTGTAGTTTAGCTGATAATTGGCTAACTTGCATCTCTAGCATTGCTATGGTTAGAGAATTGATATTCTGCAATTGATTTAGATACCTTTTTGTGTCTTCACTTTATTTTTTCAAACATTCTCTGAATCTCTTCCTTAAAAATGGTTTCTTTGGTTGTTGAGGTTGTTAAAAGCTAAGTGGAAACTAAGGAACTATAGCTTTAGGAGGAAAGTTTTGGTTAGGGGCTTCATAGATGGTCCCCCTAGTAGTTATTCTTTGACCAGGAAAAGTTTGGATGCCTAGCCCATCAAACATTGTATGGCTCAGAATATAGGTTGTTTCTAGGATTGCAATATGCATTCAATCCATTCGCTTGTTCAGAAAGATAGTCGTTAAGTGCTCTATTTGATGGATAGGATGTGGTCATATGGGCTAAACTAGAACAAAGAGGACGTTTAAGAGATTTGGCAGCCATAAAGGATTGAAACATAATTTTAATCTTGTTTGCTCTCCCATCATACTTGTCCATTCTCTCTAGTATAGAGTTAAGTTTATGTGATAGATCTGTATGTACTCCTATCTCATATAGACCCCCTTTCTTTGGAGGTTGGTTGATTCTCTTTCTATTGGGCTAATTCCATTGCTGGGAATTGTCTATCAATGTTTGAAAGAACACCTAGGCCTCACTCTCATGTTTTAACATGAGGGCCCCTCCACTCACTACATTTGCCATTTGTCTATTTTGATGCGTTAATGTCTCAAAGAAGTATTGGACATGCTGTCATTTCTCAAATACATGATGAGAGCATTTTTATAGTAGTTTATTCTATCATTTCCAACATTCGTAATATTGTTTATCATCTCTTTGTCCGAAATTTATAATTTCACAATGAAGGGCATCTGTTTTGTGAACAGAAAATAATTTGATCAAAAACTTCCTAGACAATTGCTCTCACGTATTAATAGAACATACATCCAAGGAAACCATGACTTGGCTTCATCCTTGAATGAGAATGGTAAAAGCCTAAGCCTAATGGTGTCATCTGAAAAATTTTTAAACCTAAATGTGGTGCAAACATCAAGGAACTCCTTGATATGCAGGTAAGGGTCTTCTCGGTCTGGACCATAAAATGTGGGGAGTAATTGGATAACTTTCAGCTTTAACTCAAAGTGGTTTGTGTTTATTGGAGGTAAAGCTATGCAGGATGGGGTGTTGAGTTGTAGTGGTGCATAAAAATCTCTAATAGCTTTACACTCAACTTCTACTGGTCGTTCAACCATGGGAATAGGAACTTGGTTTCTTTCCCCTTGTCTAAGGTTGCATTGAATCTCTTGGTTGAAAGATGCTAATTCTAAATTCTGTGATTGACACCCTTGCATAAACTATCCTAATTTAAATGTCCTAACTATATGTTGAATCTAACTCTAAGTGATGGCTATGTCTTGATTATCTTTTCTTAATGTATAAGTGGTAGCTTCTTAGACCTAGATCTAGACAACTCCTTTTATCCAAATTTGACTACTGCTTACCAGTTAGGTTCTACTCAAAAGTGGTTAATACAATCCTTGTGTTATGAGGCATTTAGACTTCTACTAACGTTAATGAAAGCCATGGGAAAATCACTTGGATTTTAAGATACCCACAATAACCACAATGCTCTGAAGCCATTGGAGTGACAACAGATCACGTCCTTCTAAAAGGGACTTATGAGCTTGATACCCTAAGTATCTTTGTACTTGATTTTAAATTAAAGTTCAAGTGTTGAGATTGTGTCATACAAGGATGTTGATTGACGCCTCGGTGGGCCAAGGAGCTAGTGATGAAATCCAGTCCTTACCTTGTAAAGGGCCCTTACTGGCATTATTTCCATTTCACCATAAAGTTGTAAATATGCAATGCAAAACAAAAGAAACAAACTAATGTAACCTATATGGTATCCAACCAAGGTTAGATAGTAACTCTCTAATAGAACAACCCTAAATAAAGATGCAAAAATTAAAATGAATGATCCTAATTTATATGAATTACATTATCAACCAAGTGCAAACTACACTACATGCAACCTAAACTAGGAAAATAAAATAAAAAGAAAGTGAGGGATACTTACAGTAAGGTTTTTTATGAAGATCAAGTGTGGGCCTCCTTACCATACACTTGCCCTATTTTAATACAACCCATTTAAAATTAAAATTGAAATTGCAAGTGACAATAGGCCTCACTACAAGTTTCACTCAAAGAAAAGAAAAACCTTAATCTAAGAAAGCAAGTAAATCCTAAGTTGACGAAGCTGCTCCTTCACCAAATTCCCCTTGCATAAAACAAGTAAAATGGATTAATTTTGTGAGTAATTAACAAAATATGCAACTATGATGCAAAACCCTAACCTAATGCAACCTAAAATTATGACTAATGATAAACAATCTAAATAAGGATCCAACCAAAAATCTATTACGATTTCTAAACAATGATGCCAAAAACTTGTTGTAATTTCAAAGTTAACTCGCAAGCATACGAATTAGTTGTAGTGTTTTCGTGCGAGCAAGGCTGATCTCAAGAGGAATCTCACATATTTGCAATGGTTTGGATCTTATTCAAATTATTTATCTTCAGCTAAAAGAGAAGGGTTTGGATTGAATTACGAGATTAAAGTGCTCAAATTAGAAACATGCATGGAATTAGAAACTAAAACTAAAAATGAAACTTACCAAAATTAAAACTAAACAATGAAAATGGAAACTTACCTAACCAACATGCACTTAAATAAGGAAACAATAGTAATTTAACAAGAATTACAGTAAATAACTAACTTAAGGAAATTTACTAAACATGAAAACTTTCCTAATCTCAAATTAAAAGCAAAGGAAATTTACTAAAGCTAAACTAAGCTAATGGAATTAGAAACTTAACTAATTAACAAGACAACAAATAAAGAAACTATAGTGAATTGGAAAGATTCAAACTAGGAAATTAAACTTAAGGAAACTTTCCTAATTTAAAACTTCCTGAGCTAAAACTTTCCAAAAATATAGTTTTCTGAAATTCAAAAAGGAAATTTTATAATCCTAAAATAACTTGAAAATAAATAATTTAACTAGTGTAATACAAGATTTAACTACTAAGTTATCCAAGAATCAAATACGCAAGTGGTCTGGTACCACTCGCATGGTCCATGGATTGGGCACACGGTTTTAGGGCCCAAATAAATAAGTATCTAAGCTTTCAACAAAAACAATGTTTAGATGGCTAGAATTAAAGCATAAAGTTAGGGGAAAAATAATTTCCAGATTTCGGTACTTAAGAACATTCAACAAATCTCACATTAAAAAGCTATTGAGACAATAACTTCTATGGAAGGAAACAACCCAAACTCAAGTAATTTAATGAAAATATTACTACATAACAAGAATTCCCAAAGAATTTTATTGTATCATGTCCAAATTACACTAAAAAAATTAGATGCATAAACTATCTACAACATATGTTAAGTGTGCATTATTCTTGCTTATAAAAGTGATTCTAAACAACAACAAAAATTCAATATAAAGCTTCTAAACTAAAGTAGAATGACATGCAAATAAAACCCATGAATGAACTTAAGAGAAACAAGGGTTAAGTGGGTGAACTAACTAAGGAAAAACAGCGCAAAACTAAGATGCAAAACAAGGAGAAAAATGTGTAGAAATAAGTGGAAACTCAAGGCTCTAAGCTATCTCCTCTCTTGGATGTCACTACCAGAGGGAAGTTCACTTGGATATTAAAGGAATAAGCAAAGAAAAATAGATATTTGGAAGCAAGAGAGAATGGGAACAAGGGTGGAACTAGGCATGGAATTCAAAGAAGGAAAAAGAAAAACATGAAACAACTATGATAGTAAGCTATAAAGGTAAATTACTAACCTAGAATTGGAGAGAAAATAACAAAAGAATAATTAGAAAACCAAAGGAAGAAAATCAACAACAAAGTTCCAAAATCCAGCAACAACTTAAGCACCAAAGGAAACCTAGAATTCAAGGTTGTGTCACTCAACCTGTACTTCGAAAATTCGTATGGAACATGGAGCTATATACAAATGAGTGGTTTCCTAACTTAGGAAGGAGTGAAAAAATGAGGAAAGTGGACTTAGGGTTAGGTTTTTGAATGAAGAAGGTTAGATGGGAGATGAATTAGCTTGATGATGTAAGAAATAGGAGTGGAAAGATGACATAAGAGAGGCATGATGGCTGGTTTCTAATTCTTAACTAGGGGTGAATCTTTTTCATGAATCAAAAGTGGAGCTCTTTCCTTCCATATTTGATGATGTTTGGTGGATGGAAAGTTATGGAAGTGGTAAGGAATGGTATTTAAGAGAGATATTTAAAGATCTAGGGATTCAAAGTTATTTGAATTGAAGTAGATCTATGATTTTCTATTTAAGAAACCCTTGATAACCAAATAGGAAAGTGGGGGGCATTTTTTTCATAATGATGTGCCTCCCTCCTTTAACATGTAACCATAGGAAAAAGAGTGGGAGATGGAGTTTGAAAGTAGGGTTTCTCTCTTGATGGGTCCACTAATGCATAATCATCTTACTTTTTACATAATTCTTTCAAAAATAGTAGTAGGTGGTACATTAAATGTAGAAATATAGGTAGTGATTACAATGTAAAAAAAAGATAAAAAAGGAAAATTTTAAAGTCATTTAATAAACAACTTCAAAATTCACATTTAAAGTCATTTACTAAACAACTTTAAAAGTCCTTTGTTTTTAAAGTTGTTTCCTAAAGGACTTTAAAATACATGACTTTTAAAGTCATTTAGTAAATGACTTTAAAAGTTAGGTTTTTAAAGCTGTTTTTTTCTCAACTTCTTTTATTACCAATTTTTCAAGTTGGATTGATAGAAATCATTTTTGTAACTGACTTTAAAACCCTCTTGTGTAGTACTGTAGCATCCTAGCTCATTGCTAGTGTTCTAGGAAAATAATGATATCATGTGATTTACACATCTATTTGCTAGTAGATTTAGATCTCATTAGAAATTTTTTGCTTATGTAACATGCAGCAATAGCTGAAGAGGTATTTTTTTAGAATCATTAATCAAGTTTCCCTTCATTTTTATGGGAAGGACATGAAATTCAATGTCAAGAAGTTTGTTTCCACCTATTCAATATATTAGTAGAACAAATATTACATTATTAGTCTCACAGGCCTTTTACAATCATTGCCCATGCTAGAAAGAATTTTGAAGATATTTCAACGGATTTTGTTGAACTACCTCCAACTTGTGCTAAAAATGTTCTTTTAGTTATTATTGAAGGACTTTAGTATTTACACTTTTTTTCTCTATTTCATCCATTTTGGTCAGGTCTATGGTAAAAGATTTTGTTTTAAATATTTCTAAACTTCATGGATGTCCAATTATTTAGTTAGTTATCATGATTCAATGTTCTTAAGCTAATTTTGGAAGCTATTTTTTAAGATGCAAGGGACTCAACTACACATGAGTATTCCTTATAGTCCACATACTGGTAACTACTTGGGGTATTTAATTGATGTGTCAAGACTTATCTTAGATGTATAACTATGTATAGGACTATCATCCATAGACTGATTGCTAGACTAGGGTATTTATGTCTAGGACTTATCTTTTGATGTTTCATAATGGATAGACCTACTAAGCAAACATAATGGTTACCATGGATTGAGTATTGGTATAATACGACATTAAAAATAGCTATAAAGATTACACCTTTTATGTTGTATGTGGTTAGTTTGTGGGTACCACACTTGGAGATTGAGATTCTAAACTAATGCAATTCAAGACAACTTGCCCGATGCCCTAAACAGGATGAGTGTTGAACATGACAAAGACAAAAATTTAGCAACAATTTTAAATTGATGACTTAGTTAACTTCGAGCTACAACCATATCATAAGACTTTGGTTGCTAAAAGGGGAACAAAAAGCTGGTGTTTTGATGGTTCTGTCCATTCAAGATCAATTAGTAAATTGATAGTTGCTTATAAACTAGATTTACTATTGGGTACTCAACTTCATCAAGTTTTCATGTCCCCTTGTTAAAGAAACATGTGGGAGAGTAGGTTACAACCTTTCTAACCTTACTAATGTTCACTTCCTTAGCAAATTTAGGATTTTATTGGTCCAAGATAGGTTTGAAATTCATTATTGAAGAATTGGTGTTGTGGGCTAGCATGATGGAGGAAGATTCAACATAGAACCTTGGGAACACCTCTAAGAAAGGTTTCCTAGTTTGAACCTACCTCAAGGACAAGGTTCTATTTGAAGGGGATCAAATGATACAAGCTTGAGGACATTGGTCATCCACGTGTAACGTTGCTGCAGAAGGTGCCTTCCTTGGAGATTCTTTAATTAGAATATGAAACCTTCTAGCAAGTGTACAATTAGGAAAGTCAGTTGCTTATCTTGAAAGACTTGTTATAAGTTTAGGATGGTTTACTTGCTATAAACTCTTATAGCTAGATAAAAGGGTAGTTTTCTATTCTACATTAGTTTTTATATTTCATACAAGGAGAAACCTCTATAAATGAATGGAATAAATTAACGAAAGAGGTCATTATTTCCAACCCCAAAACACATGTAAGCATTTGATTTTCTTGGTTCCTTTGAATTGAGTCAAGGTTTACTTGAAGTGTTCATATCAATTTTTTGGTAGTAGAGCACTAGATCCTCACTATGGCACCCAATCATAGAGACCACATTAAGAAGCTCCAAGCATAGGCAAATTTGAGAGCTATTATGCTTAAGATCATTAATAAATGCTTCATGAATTGTACAATTCATTCACAACATTCAAAATCTAATCTAATCATGACCATGGTAAGACTCTAGAAAAGGTGTACAATGATTCAATAATGAACACAAAGGATACAAAAATGAACATAGTGTTTGGTGGAGGGATCTAAACAAGGATTTCTCTATTAAACTATCTAAATTTTTTTGGAGACAATCCATCTAAATGGATCCATTGGGCGGAGCAATTTTTTTAGTACTAGGGAACTCCAGCTAATCAACAAGTTTTCCTTACTTCTTTGCACCTTGAAGGCATGGCTAATCATGGTTTCAATTTCAAAAGCACTAAAGGAGCAGTTAGTTGGAGTGACTTTGTCAGCCTTATGTGTACTTTTTTACCCTACTGAGTATGAAGATTTCGATGCTGCTCATTTTAAGATCAAACAAAACCAACACGATTCAAGATTATTTGAACAACCTTGAAAAAATAGCTAATATGGTTACTGACTAGCCTAAAAAAGCTTCACTTGGTTGCTTTATTGGTTGATTGTATGGTGATATTGCAGCGGGGTTCAAAATATTTAAACTGACCACTTTTTGAGGCCATTAAACTTGTTAGCATGTAAGAAGAAAAGTTCAAGCTACAGAGAAATTTTTGACCATCCTTATCCTTCCCTTAATGGTATACTTTTCAAGCTCCTTACTTATGCAAGTTAGGCATGAAAAGGGTTTATTCTATGATTGTGACAAGAAATTCACTCCTTTCATAGATGGAAACATTAGGAAAAAAATTCTCTTTACAGGAACATGACCTGTAATTACTCCAATTTTGTAACATTAAAATCCCAAGTTAGCAATGAAAAGTTCACTTTTTGGAGATAAGGGTATTTGGGGCATTTCACTATTCACCCTGACTGAACCCAAAAATTTGGTCTTGAAAATGGTTCCATTAGGTGCGTCTCAGAAAAAGGAATCTAACAAGACCACAATCACCCAAAACAGAGTTAAAATGAGCAAGTTATGGCCCTTTGAAGTTCAGGGGCAAAAATGTAATTTTTATTAAAAAAATGGATTTAGCCTGAAAAACACAGGGGCCCGTTTTGATACGGGCACCCCCTTTCTTCAACCTCTTAGAGGGTTCTAGAACGGCGGTGTTTGGAGGAGAAATCACTGCCATTCTGGAGGTTTCTCCACAGCCATTCAGGGGCGGTGAGAGCCCCCTCCAGAACCCTCTTATAGCTCTATAAATAGAGATCTTGGGCACCTCTAATGGCAGCCCAAAAGCTTGGGAAAAACCCGTTTTGGAGAAGCAACCAAGAGGAGAAACGTGGAGAAAAACCCAGCAACGAACCAGGTATGCCCAAAACCCCTCAAAACTTGTCTTCCCCTTAGTCCTAAACTAAGTTTTCCTATGTTTTTGCATGAAAAATCATGCAAAATCGGGCCCTAAAGAGTCACAAAGGACCTAGGGACGATCCTTGGGGTGCACTGGTTCGATAGGGTCGAACCAGGGTGTCCCTAGGACGCCTAGGTCCTTGTCAAACTGAAACGCACGCTGTGTGTTGAGAAAACCAAATGGGCGCGTCGAGAATGTAGGGCGGGAAATCCAGTGCCTCTGCAGACGCACCCGTTGGGGCGCATGCTGCTGACGCGGGACGCGTTAGCGTCCCAGGCTCCCACCTCGTTCGTTTGACCCTTTTATGTACACTCGGCACTAAAAAGGCTATAACTTGAGATCTAGGGCTCCGATTGAGGCGTCACGAAAGGTGTTATGTCCGTGTCAATGACACAGACACACCCAAATTATAAAATACCTAATCAAGGCACAATCTAGGTTGGGCACAACCCTTAGACTATGATAGTGGCGCGGGGCCACTAAACCTTTGTAAACTTGATGATGCCAAGGCCCAATTAGGACCTTAGGAAACCCATAGGCATGGGGATGAACCCTTAATGCCTAAATAGTAAGACCAACCACTCTAAAACCTATAAAAGATAGGCCAAACTAACATTGATTTCCCAAACCATGTTTAGGAGCATACGAGGACAAGGGGATTAGCATGACCTAGCCAGGTAGGTGCTCTATCTCTACTAGACTTTTAAAAGAGCCATGATTGTTTTGAGAATGCATGTTTTAAGTATAAGTATATGACTTGTTTAGCATGACTTAATTCAGCATACATATGATAAATGCTTTATGCATAAATATCTTTCGCAAATCATTGCATATACATTATGCATAGATATGTTTTGCAAATAATTGCATATACGTTATGCATAGATATGTTTTGTAAACAATTGCATATATTGTATGATTTGTGAGCATTGAGTTTTTGAAAGATTGCATATCCTTGAGGGTTACTAAAAGACGCTGGAGTGCCGAAAAGACGCTGGGTAGGCAGTTGTGAGGGACCGAAAGAGGACAGGTTTTGAAAAAGAGGTTTTTGCTTGTTTGATCTGATATGATTTGGGTTGATAAGCTCGTGGGCACTACGCCGAGAGGTTTGGGTTGGCCTCCAGCCTCTACCACTATTAGGTGGATGGGTACCATGCCCAAAAAGGGCAACGTCCCTACGTCAATTGCATGTAGTACAGGGGGCTACCACTGGTGTCACGACATTGGGTCGACATGTCATATGCCCCGTTGAGGCTATGACCGAGTGTCCTCAGGTACCCGGGGACCACACGGCGGCGAGGTCGTGGGCATAGTTGGACCCTATGGTTTCGTGGACTTACATGCATTACATAAGGCATGATATGAGATTGGTCAACCATACCATACCTGATATCCATGAGTTGGATTCAGTTGAGCATCTTATGCATATCATTTTGTTATGATATATATATGATACTTTTGACTTGGATTATGTGATTTTTTTAAGTCGTCGATATTCCAATTCGACAATGGTTTTTAATCTCGATATTGAACTTGAGTGTTCAAACATGCACATGTTTTGAAAGAGCATATGATTTTAAACATAGCATGCATTGTAAAACTAGTAGTGATGGACTCCTATTGAGTATAGTATACACTCACCCAATCCTCAACATTTTTCAGACACAAAGTAAACACTTAAGGGTAAGGAACGCTTGTGATAGAAGACACCCAGACTAAGTGCAAGTAAGTAAACCCCTACCTTATCTTTCAATGTTACTTGATTGTAGTTACTCTCTATAGCTGAGGCTGTGACTAACACTTTCTTGGGAATAGAGTCAATTTAAAACTATGACATGGCTAGATAATTGGAAAATGTGTTTTGACACTCGGGGTTTTATACAAAAGATTGTTTTCCAAAAAAAGAAATGAAGAGATTTTCATGCATTTAATATTTATAAAACAAGAGATCTCGCCTTTTTATCAAATTTGCAACATATAAAACCCGGGTCGTCACATGACCTCAAGGAGATTGATATCGCTCATGATGGGCTTAGAAGATATTAATGATACATTTGAAATCTCACTCAGTGTGCTCTTTGGTATTTCATCTCCTAGACCATTCATAACATGTGTAATGTCTCTAAACATCAAATTTTTATTCTTATTGATAGTGGATGTACCCATAATTTTATCAATGACTTGTAAGTTAGAAAAGTGCATCCTAGTCTCACCACTTTAAATCATTCTTTATGATGGTTTCTAATGGCAATTCCAAGGAATGTTATAGCCCTTATATTGGAGTTTAGGTGGAAATTTAGGGCTTTCAATTTATTCAAGACTTTTACATTACCCTTAATGGTGTAGATATGGTTGTAGGAATCCAATGGGTTGAACAATTGGGTCAGTTATGTGTGATGGGGGAGCAATTAACTATGGACATTTTTGGTGGAAATCATCATCATCATCAATTGAAGGGCATCACTATCCAGAAATTTATTAGGTACAACTTCAATCTTTTCAAAGTAGTTTTAAGAATTATTTGCATAGTTTTCTTCTTCATATGATTCACTCACATCATGATTCTCCTCATCCCATATCATTGGCCTTAGGTACCCTACTTTGAGACTCTAAAATTGTTTTCTCTGAGCTGGAATTCTTGCTCCAATCTAAACCCATGATCATAAAATCAAAATTATACTAAGAATATAACCTATGAATGTTAGACCTTATCCATCTGTACTTTCAAAAGAATGAGATTGAAAAGATTGTTGCCAACATGCTAAGTGTTAATATCTCTTATGATACTGGATAATAGGATATAATAGAATATAATAAAATAGATTAGAATATCTCAATACTTTATGGATATAGGAGAACCACCACCATAGAGATACAGGGCCAAAGTATAGAAATAGCTCACCACTCTATGCATATATAAGAATGACTTCCATATAGATGAAGAACTAATGGATAGAACTAGCTCATCACTTTAAGGAAATAGAAAAGTCACCACCTTAAAGATACAAAACTAGGTGTCTCATCACTCTAGAACTATCCAAGAGATACTAAAGACAAAAGAAAGTTAAGATTCACTAACAATTCTTCAATGAAAAGCACATCCAATTCACTCCCATACAAGTGGTGTAAAAGACTAAAAGCAGCTTAAAATAATAATTTCATAAAGTAAGTATTGGATTGTATGTCTTAGGTACTTTCCTAATCCTAAACTTGAGTGCTTCCAAAATTACACTTTCTGAGTATTTAGTAGTTTCCTTAACCTATTCAAGCAATTTTCACACACATATTTTGGACAAAAGAAGTTTCTTAAATTCCCGACTCCCCATACAAGAGATCCATCTTTTCTAGATCTAAGAGATCCATTTATGGGTGATCTAAGACATCCATCTTTATTTGCCCCAAGACATCCATGCTTCTTAATCCATGGTATTCATGCATTAATGATGTAAGTGATCCATTTCTTAAGAATCAAAGATGTCCAAAATAGGCTGATCCAAGACACCCAATTCTAGATCCATCTTCTCCTCCTTTGATCCACTAGTAATCTTTTGAATTACAAACACTAGTGTCTTCTTCCCATGTTGAAAAAAACTGGTCCCTGAGTTGTTTGCATCATCTTCTCCTATATATAATGAAAGATCTACTACATTGAAAGTGTTTGAAACTTCAAATTCTACTATTAGTTCAACATTGCAGACATTCTCATCAATTCTCTTCAAGATTTTGAAAGGACCCACTACTCTTGGCTTGAGCTTGGAATGTTGGCCTCGAGGAAATCTTTCTTTTCTAAGGTGGACTCGACTCAATTATCTTCAATCTTTCCTATCGATCCTTTTGAGATAATTAGGTAGTTGGGATGTTTTTCGCCTCTAAGCTTTTCATCTAACATTGATGTGGCATTATGATTAAAACATATGTTTTTTTTCTTTAACACGATCAAGCTACTTCCAATTGTCTCCCACTAAACGATCACTTCAAGATGAGTCTTATCTTTTCTTATAGACTAATGAGAACTTTTGAAGTTTATTAAACTTGATGTTTGCTCAATTGAAGTCAACTCCTTAATCACCTAATTGAAAATATGTGCAAGAGGGAGCAATGATAAATAAACTTCTTCCACAGTCAACTATTCATTCATAACACAAAAGTAGTTTTTTCTTGCCAATGATAAGAGTAATAATGCTTTCATTGGAAATCAACACTCTCTTAAGATCACTAGTGGTTCCTTTAATAAACATTATAGTACATAAGCCACTTTTGTTTGTGTTAGAAGATTAGATTCGTAGTCATCTACAAGAAGAAAAAATTCATCTCTAATTCCATCATCAATAACATCTAGTGTGTCCGTCTTATGGATCCCATAACATTTGAGCCCTAAGAACTTTAGTTGTGATGGACATTATTCTCCACAATTTCAAGGTATTTATAAGTAGAAATCTTTGAAAATCTAGGAAGTAAACTTTTAGGTCCATGTTAGATAGCAATAAACTAATTAATTTCATGGTTTCTACTTACATGAACCATCTTCAACATTTTAGAGTGTATCTCCTATTTCATTGGTGTTAAAATGATTTTCTCACCATTAAAAAAGAAAGACTAACTGTTTCTAAAACTATCATGTTTCACTTTCTTATGACATTGCTAAGGACATCCCAGTAGAAGGTGACATGCATTCACAAGAATTATATCACACCATTTTATACCTTTTTCCCATAGAGAAAGACACTGGTCATTTTCAAGTTACCTTACTTTATTGTCCCCTATTTAGCCACTTAAGATTGTAAGATTGAAGATGAGGCTTCATTTTTAACTTTAAGTTGTTCACCAATTTAGTAGAAATGACATTCTCACATGCACCACTATCAATAATAACATCATAGACCTTGCCATTGGATGTGCATCTAGTCTGAAAGAGAGTATAGTGTAGTCAATCATCATCATCTTTATGGACAATACTCAAGCTTCTTTGCACCACCAATATATTGCGTTGATCAGTATAAGTGACATCTCCTTCTTCGACATTGCTTGGTTGACAATTCTTTTCATCTTCATGTTTAGAGTCATCCTCCACTAATATGATCACCTTACAGTTTGGACATTTAGAGGCTTTATGTTCATAACCTTGACATTTGAAACATCTCCTCAAATTTGAACTTAAGGGACAATATTACATGTTATCATCACCCTTCATTTGAGGGTTTTGGAATTTGTACTAGGTGTTTGGTTAAAAAAAGAAATTCTCCTCACACTACATCTCACATTAATAGAAGGTGTTCAAATTTAGCAGCATATTCTTCAACCCTTATGTTTTCTAGCATTAAATTTTGGATTTTTAAAAATGTGTCCATAAAATAATTTTCATGCAAAAATCTTCTTTTCAACTCTATTTTCATTTTTTCCCAACTTTTGAGTTTACTCCTTTATTCAAGTCCTCTTTATTTTTAAAATTCTCCTACCATAAAGAAGCATACTTTCTAAGTTTAAGGAAAACCAACTTTACCTTAGTGTCTTCTAGGAACTCCTTATATGCGATGTTCAATAGTATGAAGCTAGTGTAGAATTCTTTGGTTTGCATTTTCCTTTGAACTTAGGAATGTTCACTTTCAAACCTGAAAAGATAAAATCATACTACTTTCTAGAAGCATTGTTATTTGACAATTATCTCCTATTTGAACCATAACTTCTTGAAGGAAAAGCATGAGAAACATTTAAGCCACTATTAGAGGATTTAACTTTTGATTTCTCTCTTCTTTGATCACCATGAATACTTTGTTGTTCATATTTCTTTAGATATTCTTAGGGTCATTCAATTTGTCTCCTTAGGTCATCCTTCTCTAAGTCATGAACATCGTTGTAAGAAGTATTCATGTATAGTTCTCAAAATGCCATCGTAACCATGCTTTGAGACCAATTTGATACCAGATCATGTAACAAAATTAAATACAATAGAATAGATTAAAATAGCTCACCATTTTATAGATACCGAAGAATCACCATTATAGAGATGTAGAACTAATGGATAGAACTAGGTTACCATTTTAAGAATACAAAAAATCACCACCTTAAAAAGGCAAAAGTAGGTGTCTCATCTTTCTAAGATCCCTCCAAGAGATACAGAAGACAAAATAAAGTTGAGATTCACTCACACTTTAATTAAAGAAAGTCCAATTCACTTTATGTTTTGATTCACAGTATAGGGGTATAAATAGATGGGAATAACTTGCCCATACAAGCAGTGTGACAGACTAAAAGCAACTTCATAGAAGTAAAAGTTTCCTAAACTAAATATTAGTTTTTAAGTGTTAGGAACTTTCCCATTAATGGTTTTCTAAACTTGAGTGTTTTCCAAATTACACTTTCTACGCATTGGCTAATTTTTTAAACCCATCGAAACAATTTTCATATGTATATTATACATAAGTAGTTTCCTAAATTCCCTAACTTCCCATACGAAAGAGTTTCACTAATCTTGGCTAATTTGGAATCTTGACTAGTAAACATATCTTAACCAAGGGAAGCTTCATGAAGACTTTTTGACCGAGGAAAATAGGAGTGTGCAGGAGTGTATGATAAGACATTATCCGCTGTGTGATCAAGGCACCCACCTTTTTTAGTCTTCTTTGATGATATATTAATGTACTACAAGCCAATGAAGAACATCTTAAGCATTTGTGTTTAGTTTTCTAAACCATGCATTTCCATCACCTATATGACAAACTTTCAAAGTTCAATTTTGCTCAATTGGTGTTGACTTATCTTAGACATATTATTTTTTCAATGGAGTATCTAACCACCCAAAGAAAATTAAATGCATGACTAATTGACCCCAACCTAAAATAGTCATGAATTGTACAATTTTCTTGACCTCATTGGTTATTATTGCAATTTTGTTTATTTTTTCTACCATAATTAGAGTGCCTCTCATATCTTTATTAAAGATGGATAATTTTGCATACATCAATAATGCATTTCAAGACTTTTCATCTTTGAAATAGGTGATCACATCTATACTAACCTTACAACTTCTTGATTTTTCTAAACCATTTGTTGTAGAGTGTGATGTAACTAAAAATTGCATAGGCACAATCTTAATACAAGACGAACATCCCATATCTTTTTTGAGCCAATCCTTGCTATGTGTTCAACCATATTGTCCACATATGAAGAGGAAATGATGGGCCATTGTGCTTAGCTATCTAGAAATGATGACTATATTTGTTGGAATGGTTGCTTCAAATTCAAAATGATCAATAAAACCTTCAATTTTTTTTGAGTAGTGCATATAGATCCCCCAATAGTAAAGTTGGGTTCTAAATTTCTTGGTTATGGTTATGAAATTGTATATAAAGTAGGAAACGAAAATATGGCTATAGATGCATCATCAAGACTCCCATAAAAAGGAATTGTTCATATTTCCTATCAAAGTTTATTATACAAACAATGAATTCCTTGAGCTTCATCTATAGCTTGAACATCATCCTAGTTTATGGCTTGAGTTTCAGGTAAAGAATGGCATTCTATGGTTTAAAGGGCCCATGCCAACAATGAGTTCCTTACACTTCATCTACAATTTGAACAACATCCTAGTTTGTTGCCAGAGTTTCAGGAAAAGAATGGTATTCTATGATTTAAAGGGCCCATCTACTTGTTAGTAGATTGATATCTCACTAAAAAAAACATTCTTGAATATCACGTGACACCAACTAGAGGACATGCTAGTACTTTTAGAACCTATGATGACTTTCTTTCAATTCTTATGGGAAAGACATGAAATCCGATGCAAAGAAATTTGTTTTGTTTGTTCAATATGATAGAATAACAAATATGATGCTACCAATCTTGCATGCCTTTGCATCGCAAATACTATAAATGTTTTGGGAAGATATTTAGATGGGTTTCACTTAAAGACTACCTTCATCTTGTAGCGGAATAGTTCTTTTAGTATGTGTGCTTTTTCACTCTTTCATTGATATTTAGTAAAGTCTATGGAAAATGTTTTTATTGGGGATATTCTAAACCTCATGGGATGCCCAAATCTATAGTTGGTGACTATGACCTAGTTTTCTTAAGCCAATTTTGAAAGGTCTTTTTAAGATACAAAAGACTAAACTGCACATGACTATGGTGTATCATCCATAGACTAATGGCTAAACTGAGGTACTTAATTGATATGTCAATACTTAAATGATTGACATTGTGTAGACCTATTGAGTGGAAACAATGGTTATCGTGGGTTGAGTATTGTTATAATATGACATTGAAAATGGTTGCAAAGATGACTCATCTTGAAGCTATGTATGATTAGCCTCCACCATCTATCATCATTTATGTACTTGGTTTTGCAATGTGGTTCCAAATACTACACTCCAAGATCAAGATTCTACACTAAAGCAACTCAAGACCTATTTGTTTGAGTCACTAAATAGGATAAGAGTCCAACATGGCGAAGAAAAATTGATAGAGAATTTTCAATTGATGACTTTGTTTACTTAAAGCTATAGCCATATCTCAAACTTCATTTTCTAAAAGGGAGAATCAAAAGTTGGTGATTAGATATTTCAATCTATTAAAGGTCATTGAGAAAATTAGTAAAGTTTCTTATATAGCAGATTTGCTTTTTGGAAACACCTTTATTTCAGTTTTCATGTCTCCTTGTTGAAGAAACATGTGTGAGAGTACACGATAACCCTTCCAACCTTATCGTCACTCATAGATGATGGCAACTTCAATGCAATTGCTCAACAAATTTTGGATTTTTGTTGGTCCAAGATAAGTTCAAAAATTATCATTGAAGCATTATTGCAAGAGACTAATGTTAGCTCCTTAGCTCGTGAACTAGTAAGGGAGGTATGTGGTGGAACCTTGCATCCATACAAACCTTAAATACCTAAGATAGACTTGGGATCAAAGGTAAGGAAGTGATACCAAAACATTGTGGCAAGT
Organism: Warburgia ugandensis; assembly: GCA_035236585.1. Classification (NCBI taxonomy): domain Eukaryota; kingdom Viridiplantae; phylum Streptophyta; class Magnoliopsida; order Canellales; family Canellaceae; genus Warburgia; species Warburgia ugandensis. The sequence continues at coordinate 28,669,061 of CP141128.1, forward strand.
GGCACCAAAACATTATGGCAAGTGGCACAAAATCATTGTGGCAAAGTGACATAAAATCATTGTGGCAAGTGGCACAAAATCATAGTGGCATGTGGCACCAATTTAGTTATGAAAGGTTCTAACACATGGCACCTAGAGGAGATGGCTCTAAGGTAGACTTGAATAGTTGTAACACATGGCATCTAGATGAGATGGCTTAAAGAAAGAGTTGCACGCCTTGAGGATCTTGTTGGAAACCATCCAACAAATTTTAGTGTTTCTCTTGATGTACATATTGAACGGTTGATGACAGACTTTGAGTCTATCAATAAATCACTAGACAAACATGTTGCCGTGACTAAGACCTAATAGGAGTAGATCCAAGGTGATATGCTTGCCCTGATAGATGCATTGAAAGAAATATTCAATGTCATGGAAGATGACATGACCATGCTCAAGAGAGAAAAACTGAATAACCTGTCCCACAATGGCGACACTTCAACAAAACATAAGGTAAAAGTTGCTAACCCAAAGCCATTTACTGGAACTCATAATGCCAAAGAGCTAGAAACTTCCTATGGGACATGGAGTAGTGCTTCAAATCTACCAACGTGACTGAATAGAAAATGGTGACTATCACAACAATGTTCCTCTATGATATATGGTTGAGAACTTGTATAGAGGATGCTGCTAATGCAGGACATCCTCAAATTGAGTCATTAGATGCTTTAAAGAAGGAACTCAAACAACAACTCCTACCACCAACACAACATGGGTTGTACGAGACAACTTGAAATGTCTTCACCAAAAATGTAGTGTTTGTGAATATGTCAAGCAATTCAGTTCACTGCTGCTTTACATCAAAGATATGTCTGAGGTAGACAAGCTCTTCAACTTTATCTTCAAATTGCAACCTTTAGCACAAACTAAACTTTGTAGACAAGGAGCTCATGATCTTCCTACTACAATGGTGGTAGTATAGCATGATTGACTACAAATTCAGTAACTCTTCTGCCTCTTCTATTAAAAGTTCTAAGTTTGATAATTTTATGTCAAAAGATAAAGCCAAGACTAAGTCCTAGAAAGATAAGAATTGGGATGAGAAAAGAAAGATGACGGTAATAAATCAAGTCCTAGTTCAGAAGCATAATGAAGCAAAGGGAGCAATAAATCATCTAGTTGTTTCAATTGTGATGGATCTCATAGAGCAAGGGAATGCCCAAAGAAAGAAAATCTACTTGCAATTGTAGCAGAAAAAGGGGAACCTTCAGATTCTAGTGGGTCTGTGAGGGTCAATCCATGACAACTTATAAATGCTTTCCAATTTGAGAGGAACACTCCTAACAGGGGATTAATGTATGTCCCAAGCAAAGTAAATGGATTTTATATGTTGGCCATGATCAATAGTATTACTACACACAACTTTGTTGTTAATAGAAAGGTGATTAACCTCAACTTAAAGGTTGTGTAGAACTCAATCTACAAATTCGGAGACACAAACCATCTCAGGGATGGCTAATGATATTGACTTCAAGATTGATGACTAGAGAGGAAAGACAACCCTCATGTCTATCCCTTTAGATGATTTTGATGTTATACTGGATATTAAGTTCTTTTTATAGGCTAAAGTGGTGTTAATGCCACACCTTGGTCTAATGTTGATTAATGATGAACATTAACCATGCTTTGTTCCTATGGTGATGATTGACAAATCAAAAGTAGATGGTAAATGCAAGGTGGAAATGCTATCAACCCTTTACGAAAAGTTAGGCTTGATAAAGGGACATGATATATTTTTTGGTAACTTTGGTGGAAATCCAATAAGGTAAAACTATGGAGGTGTCATACTAGATTACAGAAGTTCTACACATAATTCCTTCTAAACTTCCCAAAGCTCTTCTACCTTGATGTTATGTTGACCACAAAATAGAGTTGCTGCCTAGTTCTAGGCCCCTTCCTAAGCTCCTTATGGAATGTATCCATTAGAATCAGGTGAATTGAGAAAGAAATTGGGTGAACTACTAAATGTTGGATATACTCAACCTTCTAAAGCTCTAGATGGTGCCCTAATTTTGTTCTAAAAGAAGCAAGATGGTTCACTACTAATGTGTGTGATTACAAAGCCTTAAACAACATAACAATAAAAAACAAATACACAATTCCTTTAGTGGTTGATTTGTTTGATTGTTTGTGCAAGGCTAAAAATTTCACCAAGTTGCACCTATGAGCTAGATATTGGCTAGTTAGAATTGCAAATGTGATAAAGGAATCATTACTTATGTGACAAGTATGTCTCTTATGAGTTTCTTGTAATGCTGTCTAGGCTAACTAAAGCCGTAGCTACCTTTTGTAATTTAATGAAAAATTTATTGTATTAATATATTGGCCAGTTTGTAGTCATTTACTTGGATGATATTGTAATATAAGCCATAGTCTAGAAGAACGTGTAGAAAGATTGACCATGGTATTGGATCCATTAAGACAGTACAAACTGTACATTAGAAAAGATAAATGTAAATTTTCCCCAAAGGTGATAATGTTCTTAGGGTAGTTAGTGAAGGTAAAGTGAAAATGGATAAAAGAAAATTTCAAGCTATTCTCGACTTATGTGTACATAAGTGGCAAAGTTACAATCATTTTTCGGATTGGCTAATTACTATAGGAAATTCATTCAAGGCTATTCTAAGAAGGTTGTGGTCTTGACAAATCTTTTGAAGAAAGATAAATAGTGGGAATGGTGTGAGACATGCCAACAAGCCTTTGACAAGTTAAGAAAGGCAATGGCACTAGACTTTGAGCTACTATTTGAGGTGCATTGTGATGCCTCAAATCATGCCATTGGAGGTGTATTGGAGTAGGGAAAGCATCCAATAGCCTTTGAAAGCCAGAAATTGAGTGATGTGGGAGCAACATTATTCAACACATAAGAAGGGGATGACTGATGTAGTTCATTGCTTGCAAACTTGGAAGCAGATTTTTCATAGTAATAAGTAATGTTTCTAACACTTATTTCCAGACTTAAAAGAAACTAACCTCCAATTAGATTTGGTGGCAAGAATTCTTGGTGGAATTCAACTACAAGTGGTAGCACAGGCTGAGAAGGCATAACAATGTTGTTGATGGAGTGAGTCACAAATGAGCATTGGAGATTGTGGTGGCCCTTTCCAAGCTCGAATTTGACTTCCTTTCACTTATTAAGGAAGCTTGTCAAAATGATGCCCCTTATGTAAAACTTGTAAAATAAGTCAGAAAAGGCTCTACATAAAGATATTGGCTTGAGGATGAAATTCTCCATGCAAAAAGAGGGAGGTATTATGTTCTTAGTGCTAAATTGCATAGAGATTTGCTTAAGGAGACCCATGATGCTAAATGGGCTGGCCATCCAAGAGTTAAAAGAACTCATGCTCTGTTATCATGAAGTTGGTACTAGCTAAGAATTGAAGATGATGCAGAATCCTATGTTAAGTACTTTTTGGTGTGTCAACAATATAGAAGTGAGTGAAAGAAAGAAGCAGGACTACAACAGCCCCTAGTAATTCCAGAACAACCATGGACAAGTGCGTCCATGGACTTCATTGTAGGACTATCTAAAGTTAACAATTGTCAATCTATTTCTGTTGTTATTGACAGGTTCTCCACATATGCAGTCTTCATCCCTACAACATTGCATGCTCTGTAGAGGAAGTAGCTCAACTATTCTTTAAGAACGTGATCATATATTGCGATTTTCTAGAAGACACAGTTAGTGATAATGACTCAAGATTCACTGGCATGTTCTAGATAAACTTCAACAAAATGTGATCAAAGATGAAATTCTCTACAACAAATCATCCCCAAATTGATGGCCAAATGGATTGCGTCAATGCTTTACTAGAAGAATATTTGAGGCACTATATTGTAGCAAGTCAAAAAATTGGGTGGACATGATTTAGCACAATTCTCCTACAGCCTACACAAAAGCCCTTCTAATGGGAAACATTCATTCGTGTTGCCATGGGGAGAAATGATCAAGCATCACACCAATGGCAAGTGTCCTACAACTTATAAGTTCACCTTATCAAAACAAGAAATGTTAGATATCGCCAAGGATAGCCTTGACAAAGCTGTTCATCCAATGAAGAAATATGCGAACCAACGTAGGAGGCCTTTGGAGTTGCAAGTTTGGGACAAAGTATTACTAAAACTAACTCCACAAATGTGGAAGAAAATCAATAGTAAGACTATACACACTGAGGATTGGTTTCAAGATATGATGGACTATTCAAAGTAATACAGAAAGTTGGTAATATTGCTTATTGGCTAAAGCTACTAGAGAGATTAAAAGTTCACCCCACATTTCATGTTAGTTTTCTCAAACCTTTCCATGAGGATCAAGATGTTATAAGGACTCATTCCAAGCAAGCTCCACCCACAATCAAAAAATAGTTTGGGTGTGAATTGGATCGTAAACTCGATCACATAATTGCAAGGACAAAGTAAGAAAAATAGGTGGATCACTTGATAAAATTGAAGGACAACCTAGAAAGTGAACCAAGATGGGAGATGGACACTTCATTGTGGCAGCTTAAGAAACAAGTGGAGGCATATCTTCCATCTATCTAATGCGGAAGCGAACCCCTTCTTTTAGTGAGGTTGGTTGGTCAACTCTTAGCCCGTGACCTAGCAAGGGAAGTATGTGGTGGCACTTAGCACCCATTTAGACGTTAAATACCCAAGATGGACTTGGGTTCACATGCAAGGCAAGTGACACCAAAACATTGTGGCAAGTGGCAGCAAAACATTGTGGCAAGCAGCACAAAATCATTGTGGCATGTGACACCAATGTAGTTATGGATGATTCTAACACATGGCACCTAGTGAAGATGGCTCCAAGGTAGTTATGAATGGTTCTAACACATGGCACCTAGATGTGATGGTTTAAAGGTGCTTATGGTTGGTTATGGATGCATATCATACAAAATGAGATAGTTCCAATGTGGTTATGGGCAGGTGTAACACATGATACAAAGGAGAAATGGCTCCATACAATTATGGAAGTGTTGTCACCATATGATTGACAACAAGACCTAAGGTGGTTGGGTTGTGACGACCAAAACACTTATTATTGTAACCTATTTAAAGGCACGCCTAGGTGAACAAAGGGGACAATGTGTGATGTGCCATATTGTGTGTGTATTGCAATGCCAGATTTCTTGGATTCTAGAGTGAATAAAAAGGTTAGGCAGGTTGCCTATAAATTATGTGTGTGACTTGGGTTCAGTTGCACAAGGTGTTTGTGGGAAAGGAATGTGTTGGAAGGCTAACTAAGTGAACCACTTGGTGCTGAATAGAAGGCAAAATTTCATAGTGAGAAAGTTGCCCCTATGACAACTGGCATGCCAAAGTAAGATGCAACCTAGAAACTTTAAGAAAGGTTTCCTAGTTTGAACCGTGAGGACAAGGTTCTTTTCTAAGGGGGACCGAATGATATGACCAACACCATTGGTTGTTAATAGGTGCAACCTTCCTAGACAAGGCGTTTTCCTTGGATCATGGAAATATGCAGATCTTGGGAATCGTTTGATGATGTTGTACACCACAAGATTAAAAGGATTGCCATGTGGATTCCGTGGGCATCTAGCCAAGTTAAATTCAATTTTGACGGCTCTGCTTTGAGAGCCTCTTGGAAGGCTGGCATCAGCTTTGCACTTAGAGATGCTTAGGGCAATACGAGGTTTTCTTTCTACAGGTTCATTGGGAAAGTTTTTGCTTCATGGATGTTCATTATGCTATTCATATATGTGACACTCTCAATCTGAATAACATTCTAGTTGATGGTCACTCCATCGCCATTTCTTGGATCAAGTAGCCAGACAAAGCTCCATGGAAGTTCTCTAATCTGATTGATGAAACTGTCGACATTAGGGACGCTAGGAATATTGTGATCTCCCACATTTACAGATAAGCTAATAACCAGGTTGACAGCTTAGCTGTGATGGAATCCAATTCTAATCTACCCAACATTTCCATAGGTGCAGGGTTCGTGTTTCCTCTTCTATCTTTGAACTCAGACCAACTACGCCACGGAATTTTCTCCGTCATTTACTGGCCTAGTCATCGTCAATATACAACAAAACCAAGTGGAACCGGATAACCTTATTCGGTGGCTGTTTTTATAGTTTGTGCTTGTGTGCTCACTCTTTTTCTGTCGTCTCCTAGGAAGGAATTTCCTCTCTCTAACCAGGTTTTGCTATTTCTATTTTTTTTTATTGTAATTGGGCTCTTCTTTGTATGTTTCCAACACTTGGGTTCCTGTTTGTATGGTCGCCGTTTGTTGAGTCTACGAGACCTCCATCAGACGCGCCTGAGTTACTCTTTGTAAGTGCTCCTGTTTGGATAAAAACCACCATTCATAAAAAGTTATAACCTTTCATGTTGGTACAACGACATTAGCCGTTAGATTTTATACCGAAGGTAGTCATCATGATTACAAGTACAGACCAGATACCAAAAGAGGGATGTTTTCAATGACTTTGTGGATGAGATAAGAAGGCTTACCTTTTTTATAGAAGGATAAGAAGGTTTATTTTGGTGAAAGCCATAATTCTTCTTCACTAGTAACAATCGGTTCATGCAAAAGAATGATGTCCTTCATATGGGTCACTCGGAGCTAAAAGCTTAGGTTATGATGGAGATTCATGCCTCAACTTTAGGCTCTTTTCTGGTAGAAGCCACTACAAGTTGTCTGCATGGCTGCTTGAAAAGAATAAAATGGCCCGGATGGTTGATATTTTCACCCACCTTTAGTTTCTGCGGAGTCTCTCATCATGTAAGTTATAAACGTTGTTTGAAAACTTTTTCTTCCTTTTTCGCTTGGGGGTCAAGCACATAAGGCTGTCCTTTCCAGTCAATTCTTCCACGTATCATGGAGACAGCTTTGGCGACACTTTAGTTTAACTGCCTTTTTATTGGTTCAAGTGGAGTCTAAATCAAGGTAGCAGAAAGCGGCCCTCAGGAAAACGGATAGACTCGGGAGACCAGGGAGGATCAAGGGGATAATGCGGGCGGATAACTCGGCCAGGGTCCATAATACATCCTGTAGGCTCCGTCATACATGGTCATTTTATGAAAAAGAAGTCTTGTCAACCAAAAGGGCGCATAGTTTCAAAACTTGTAATTTAGCTGAGTCGCTTCATTTTGCGTTCTGCGATTCAGTTTCCGATAGTAACTTTTGCGAGAGACATGAAACTTATGTGAATGACATAAGACCGGCATCGTCATCTTTATGAGACCATAAAGTCCTAATTTTAATTTTAAGAACCCAAAAACTTGATTCGACTCGAAAGTCATCTGGTTGAGTATAGTTGAGAACTCAAAGAAAACTTGAAAATACTCGAGTATAAACTCAAAATGACTCAAGTGTATATTTTAATTTTACTTAATACAACTGAAATCAAGAAAATCAAAAGAAAAGTACATTAGAGAACATAAAGTAATGGATTAACAATTTCTATGTTCTAGGATGAACATATTACCCAATTATCTTGCAAAAATATCTAGAAAAACAAAAAAAATTCTTCTTTCTTGGAGCAGTAAGAAACCTAATCCAAAAGATGGAAATACAACGGGTATTAGAATTCCCCTGTTGCAATGAAAAGAAGAAGGATCAAAGTTAAACAAAACAAGAGATGGTGATCAAAGTTGAATAGCTAGGCAATCCACCTTGATTAAAAATTGTGAGTAATGTACAAAAGTGATTGCAACAGAAAGATCCATAGGAAGTCACCTAGCCAGGATCCTAACTTTGATTGTTTTCCACATTAGGATAATCCACAAGTATGGAAAAGGATGGTGGATTGAACCAAGTAACAAGAAGTGGAGCACCCCGTGCATCTTCTTTGCAAGGCAGTCTGTAGCATGATTTGCTGATCAAAGAGTGGTAGAACTTCATTTGCTTGTCTGTAATTAATGCAAAAATTTCCATTACAAATGATAAGCTTGCAGTTCTCTATAAATAAAATAAAGAAAGAAAGCTATACCAAGTTCTCAGCCCTACTGTATTCAAACTTCTGAACTCCTCTTTCTTTCATCTTCTTGATCCCTTACCTTTTCCACATATTCCCACCTTCCGTCTTCTGCATATATCCCTGAAAACAAATCAAGCTATATCACTGTTTGGCATCAATTGAATTTAACGGTTAGCAGCCAACTTTCCTGACTGCTTATTACCATGAATCTTGCAATTGCTTAGTAACAATCTCCAAATTGCAGGCCTAAATTCTTTGCAAATGAATTCATCCCATGGTCATTTATTGAATCAAAGAACAACTTTCCCTTATCAACAAGGCCCAAATTGCTACAAACCCAAATAACTTGCACATGTTTTGCTTCCATTACTAGCCCATGTTTTGCACAAGCTATGATCATGGTATCGAATACAATTGCCTCGTCATCTCTTGATGAACTGTCAAAAGCCATTCTCGAGCTATGAATATATCTACATTTGACATAAGCACAATAGCTACGCACATGTTTCTAGTCTCCATCTTTATGCATTTGAGGAACTAGTTAGTGTAAACACATCCAACTCTCCCCAGCTTCCCTAAGGTTAGTGAGAAGTGCATATGCTTCATAGCTACACCCTCGCTGTAAAAATGCATAAATTATTGGCCCCCGGATGTTAGATCTGGTACCTTCATTCCATTCAAAATCAAGAGGGAAGCATTAACCATATCATATCTTGCATATGATTTAATCAAGGAATAGCACATGAATCAATTCATATTCAATCAAATTAAGATTTAATTATAATTGCATGGACCTGTCTGCCTATTTCCTAATATTCAATACTACAAGAAGTCCCTAAAACACCTCATCATCATCAACAGACCACTAAAATAGGGGCTCTAGAAGATGGCAAAAATAAGAAGGTTTAAACACAACCATCTTATTAAAAATAATAAAAGATGATTTATAAATACCGTCTTCTAAAATCTAAACTAAGAAGGAATTTTTTCAAACCATCTTACAATATATATATATATATATATATATATATTATAAGAAGGTTTTTATAATCCTCTTATTTTTGTGAATAATAAGACTATTTATTATAACCATATTTTTTTTATGTGAATAAAATAAGATGGTTATCCATAACTGTCTTATTTTTTGTATAAAAAAAAAAAAAAACAATTTTTAGAAATGCCTTACGTTTTTTTAACTAAAGAAGACATTTTATTGGAGACCTTCCTTTAAATCTTCATTTTAAAACAACCTGAAGTTCAACCTATAACTTTTTACTCTTACTTGCTTCAACGAAACACTCCAAGATTGAGTTGGATTTACTTATGTTTTGTCCTGAACTTGTATTTTCTCAGTTGATGTCAACGTGGAATGCATTATTTCTTATTTCTATCATATGTTTAGTTTATTTGGCTGATTAGGGATATAAAATTCCTTTCCTAACATTTTTCCTTCCTGTGCGTGGATCATTCATATGTATGGTTCAGTGTGTGGATCATTCATGTGTATAGATCAGTCATATTTTTGCATCAATCTTTCTTGTGCTAATCCTAGAGTTAGAAATTTGAGTCCTCTAATATATATGTTCTTTCCAAGTGTATATACATTTTATGTGCACACTGGGTGTTTGGTTAAATGTCTAACCCAATATTATTAATCTTTTCATGTTTAGAAATTCTTCCCATACATTTGAACTTTAAGTTTTTAACAAAATAGACAAATATTCTTGGATGACCACAAAAATATCATCAAGAGAATATGCAGAGAGATAGAAAAGTTCATAGAGTTTGCACTTGGCATAGGAGGTGATTGTAATCATGTGTAATGTCTATGCTTGAGGTGTGAAAACCTAAAAAAGTTTACTGTAAGTGAGTTGAGAGAATATGTGTAGTTCAATGGAGTTGATGAAAGCTATTGCCCGTAGATGTGGCATGCACAAAGACTTCCTCATGAGCCTTCGGAAGGGTGGAATGTGTATATGATAATGAAGCCACTATAGGAAGTGTTATAGGTAGTATAGTTGTACCGATGTTTCGAGATGCATACGATGACTTTCAAAATGATCTTGAACAATTCCAGACTACATTGGAGGAAGCTAATGAGACATTGTACATTAAGTATATAGATTACACCAAGTTGTTTGCAGTGGTAGAACTTTTTAATGTGAAATGGAGATTTGGTTTTTCAGATGAAGGTTTTACAAACTTATTCAAAGTGATCGATAAAATACTATTGAAGGAGAACAAACTAGCTAGGTCAACATGGAAGGCAAAGAAAACCCTAGCTACACTAGGGTTGATGTATGAGAAGATACATTCATATCCCAATGACTGCATCTTATACAAAAAGTAACACAAAGACAAAACTGAATGTCCAACTTGTGGACATTCAAGACGGAAGCTGAAGAAGAATTCTACTAATTAGCAATAGAAAGATATTCCTACAAAGGTCCTATGGTATTTCTTCCCATTTCAAAATCCAAAAGAATGATTTGTATTACAAAAACAATGAGGAAACTATTATGGCATGTTGAGGAGAGAGTTGGTGATAACTATTTATGTCATCTAACAAATAGCCTAGCATGAAAGCATGTAGACTTTTTGTGGTACAATTTTTGAGAAGAACTCAGAAGTTTATGACTTGTACTATCTACATATAGGATTAATCCTCATAGTTCTATAAGCAACATGTGTAATTATTGGTCTGTTATAATAGTTTGTTACAACTTTTTAACGTTGTTGTACATGAAGGAGAAGTTCATGATGTTAACTATGTTTATATCGAGTTCCAAACAACATGGGAATGACATTGATGTGTACTTGGCTCCATTGATCAGCAATCTTAGGACATCATGAGAGGTAGGCGTTGAAGCTTATGATACATTGAAGAAAAAGAAATTCACCCTTAAGGTTGTAGAACTATGGACAATAAATGACTTTCCTACGTACGATAATTTATTAGGATGCACAATGAAGGGATACAATGCATGTCCTATTTATAGTGACCAAACATGTGCCATACGGCTTCAACATGGCAGGAAGGTGGAATTCCTAGGCCACAAGAGATGGTTGCATAGAAACCATCTGTACCATTTTAGAAAGGAGAAATTTAAATGTAGTGTTGAGACAAGGGCACCTCCAAAGAGGTTGATTGGACGACAAGTATTGGAACAGGTTGTTAACCTTAATGTCATATGAGGGAAGAAGAAGGCAACCAAGCATACATATGACAACAACTCCAAAAGTTGTTGGAAGAAGTTAATATTCTTTCATCTTGTGTATTTGAAGTCCATAAATGTGTGGTATATGCTTGTTGTCATGCACATTGAGAAGAATGTCTATGAATGCTTGGCTAGTACCTTGCTTGACATGATAGGAAAAATAAAGGATGAACTTGCATTTTGAATGGATCTTATAACAATGGGTTTGAAGAGAAGGTTGCATCCATAGAATAGGGGTAGGTAAGGAACACACTTAATACAAATTATATGCTTGGTAGAGAGGAGAGGAATAATATGTAGAACCCTATCAGAGACTAAAGTCCTCAATAGGTACACTTCAGGCTTTAGAAAGATTGTTTCCATGAAGAGATGAAATTGTTATGTATGAAGTGCCACGATTGACATGCATTGATGGAAAAACTCTTTCCCATGGCAATACATTCAGTGCTACTAGATAAAGTCAAAGGATTTAATAATACATTCTACTACTTCTTTATGGTTTGTGCAAGGACGTGGTGGATGTTTCAAAGTTATAAGAAACCTAGGAGCTTCTAATGACAACCTTATGTAAGCTTGAGAGAATCTACCTATCATCCTTCTTTGATATTATGGTACACTTAACAATTCACCTCATTGAAGAGGTTAGGCTCTATGTACCATTTTGGCTGCAATGGATATACCCATTTAAGAGCTAAATGAAGGTGTTAAAAGGGTGTATAGAAAATCATAATCAGTTGGAAGAGTGTATTACCAAATGTTACACTATAGAAGAGGTAGCGGAGTTTTGCACTTAATATTTATTAGGAGTAGATAATGCTACATAGGAGGCTCTTAAAGTTCACATAAAGAAGTCAATTTTTAGTCAACCAACTTCATAAATTTTCTCCAAGTTGATTTTTGAAAAATGACTTTAAAAATCATACTTAATTTGGTGATAATCACTTTTTTTCACAAGAATGGATTTTTAAAATTGATTTTCATAGAGTAACTTCAAAAGCTCCAACTTTTAAAGCTTTCTCTAAAAACAACTTTAAAAGTGTGGACTTTGACATTTGATTTTTTGAAAATGACTTTAAAAATCCCTATTTTGGTTTAGCATGAAAAAATTGTTTTGGTCAGTGAATACTTTTAAAGTTGGTTATTAAAAAAATGACTTTAAAAGCTTCAAGTTTTAAAGTCATTTAATAAAAAATTACTTTAAAAGTCCCTATTTTAGTTTAGTAGGAATTATTATTTTTAGCTAAAGAATACTTTGAAAGTCAATTTGTAAAAAAAGCTTTATAAGCATGGGCTTAAAAGTCCTTACAATTTTTATTTTTATTGGTGATTAATTTAAAATTCAATTATAAAAACAATCTCAAAAGCTCTAACTTTTAAGGTCATTATTTGAAAATGACTTTAAAGTTGTTATTTTAGTTTAGCAAGGAAACATTTTTTGTCGGGAGAATACTTTGAAAGTTGGTTATAAAAAATGACTTTACAACTTCCAATTTTTAAAGTAAATTTGTAAAAAAGTGACCTTAAAAGTTTGTATTTTAGTTTATTAGAAAAAAAAAATTTTGGTTGGAGAATACTTTTAAGGTCGATTATAAAAGATGACTTTAAAAGCTCCAAATTTTAGAGTCATTTTATAAAAAATGACTTTAAATGTCAGAACTTTTAAAGTCATTTTTTTAAAACAACTTTAAAAGTCCTTATTTAGTTTAACAAGAGTTTTTCTTTCTTTTTTACAAAAGAACACTTTTAAATTGGTTATAAAAAAAGTCTTTAAAATTTCCAACTTTTAAATTCCACTTTTGAAAAATGATTTAAATGTAAGGACTTTTAAATTTAGTTTTTAGAAAATGACTTATATAGACCTTATTTTAGTTTAGCAAGAAAGAAATTTTTTGGTTGGAGGATACTTTTAAAGTCGGTTATAAAAAATGACTTTATAAAGTCACCACTTTGAAGTCATTTTTTGAAAATGACTTTAAAGTTGCCTTTCAAAATCATGAGTGTCATCCTTTAACTCATCATTTATTTTATAATTTAATTTGATTTAAAATTTTGAAAACTCAAATAATTTTTCCTTTCAAGCAAACCATTTTGAAGTGAGTTTACTTATTTAGGAACCAGATAGTCAACAGCCATGTGCCTGTATTATTACAATTTAAATTCCAAATATAATAAATGTGGACATACAATCTAAAGGTAATTATTAGAATAATGTTCAATAATTTACATACAAACATAACTTTAATGTATATATATAGCAATTAGCTATTCACCTAGCTCTTCTTCAAATTGCCATTGAGAATAGAGGAATGAATATTGACTAAATCCTCCTTCATCATTTTGAATACTAATGTCATCTTAAGGATGAATTAGTTTGTTACATTAAACAACAAAATGATACCATAAGACTATTTTAGCTATTCTAGAAGAAGTAAAAACCTTTTTTTAGAAGAGTTAAGTTTTAAATGAGATGTGTCATTTATTTTCAAACAACTTGACATAAAGCTTAGAGGAGTCAAACCATTTGGCTAAAAATAATATAAATTGTTAGAGAATGGTAAACCCATCTTATGCGAAATGTTAGTAGTCCAAGAAAGTTTATAGGAAATTCCAAAAGATCTTCCTAGACTATTGTATTAAAAGTGAAATACATGTCACTATTGAGTTTATGATGGATACAGTTATATCTCCAAAGCACTATAATAATTTTCTCTTATAAAATTATTGAAAAATTAGTTGTAACAATTGTTAGATAAATTACATATTAAATATATTTGTTGAATTGTACTAGTCTTCTTCATTAAAAAATTATGAAATGTTAAGAGTTATTGATGAATATTGAATTAATGAGAAACCATAGTGAACAATAAGTATTTCTAATTCTAAATAAAAGCTATTCGATTGTACATACACAATTATGATCTCATTCAAAATTGATCTAAAGTCGAAGTATGATTAGCTAAGGATTTAAGAGGAAAATATTTGAAGGGCATTTTTAATCATATGTTTCATTGAATATGTTATTAGAGATAATTGTGAATACCATAGAGATGATTTATACCATCGCCTAATTAAACTCTAATTCTAATTACATACTGCATCTTGATGTAAACAGTGATTAGGGAAGTATCAAGAGTATGTTCAAATACATGGATTTGACAATAGTATATATGAATTGAGGAAGGAAACCTTGCGTACCATCTTATTTTTATGAAAAATAAAAAGAGATATTACCATGGTGCAATTGGAAAGAGAAAAAGTAGAGAAACTTAACCACTATATCATTTCTTATCTTATTTTCAAATAGTGGAGCTTTTGGTAACTTTCAAGGATGCATCAGATAAAGACTTGGAATGTGTGATAAAGTAGTACAAAAAGAGTGATTACATATGTTACATCATTATCAAGAGTTTTTAGGTTAAAAATCCTACTCAAAATAGTAAATTGATAATTGGAGAATTTATCTTGAAGATTTAAAGGTATTATTGATATAAGATGTAAGACAATGTAGAATCATTAACAATTTATGAACGGTATTAATCAACATAGAGAAAGGTTATACAAGTGGGAATTAGTTATCTAGGTATGAGATATAAAGAGGACATACATATGCAAAGCTAATGAATGTAAAAGAAGATGGTGCCTATGAAGTTTGTAATACTTTAAGAAAATCAAGAGATTTTGGTTTTTGATTGAGTAAGAGTATTATCATGAGCGGAGTATAATTCTCAAAGAAAAAAATTGCAATGTAAAATTATATAATGAGTATTTTAAAAAAGAAATTCAAACAATCCTTTGAAGGTATGGAGTGAGGATATGAGCAATACTTGTATAAACCTATTTATGGAATTGGTTGACCTTGAGCTTTTGTTTAAAAAGAACTATTTGACATGGAAATTTTAATGACAAATAGGTAAATTGAGGTAGACAAAAAGAATATAAAATGATCACTTGTTATGAATTAAGAATGAAATGTTAAAAATAAGGAGGATTATATTTAAACAATCATGAACAGTAAAGCGATTGCGATACCCAATAATTATTGAGGAAGCATGAATAAGTTATATTAATTATTAAGAAATGATAGTTGGAAAGTTGGATATAAAAACCTAGAGGCATTACCTATATGGGAAGAAATAGAATGATGATGCTTTACTAATAAGTAAAGGTAGAGTATAAGAGTGCATAGTGAAAGAAACTTTTATTACTTGAAGTAGATAGATTAACTACATTAATAAAAGGGCATAAACGTTCATAGTTTAAAATTGTGAATTATATGATTTTTAAGGAGTTATGAGAACATAAATTTATGAGGAGCTGAGGATGTTTCCAAAACAATCTAAAAGATAACATGAAGAAAAAATTCAAAAACGAAGACCATATTATTGGTCAAAGTATTATGGTAACATTGATTTGTTGAAGAAGCCCCTTGGGAGACCATGGATGAAATGAGAAGAACACATTCAAACTTATTTAATTAAATATGTAATGAATATTTTTCCGATGAAATTTTTTTAGGGGGAAGGATGTAACAACCTAAATTTTTATTTCATTTCATGTAATTTAATTGAATTGAAATGAGAAACAAGTAATTAGAATCCCAAGATTTTGGTTTTTGAAGCATAACTAAGGAAAGACATGGAATCAAGCACTAAAATGTCAATATTTCTCATCTACATAGAAAAATAATTCAAAAAATAATGAGTATTGCTGAAATTAGAGTTAGGACAAAAAATTCATAATTATTTTAATTAAATTATTCATTTAAATAAAATAAAAATAGGAAAATCACTTTAAGTGGGACTTGTTGACATAATACACAGTTCTGGCAACTATATATGTTAGCCATAAATGCAAGTCAGTCCCTATTTTAGTGTAGTAGGAAAAAAATCTCCTTTTAAAGTCATTTTCTAAAAATGACTTTAAAAGTCACCAATTTTAAAGTCATTTTATTAAAAAAAAAAACTTTAAATGGCACCATTGTTAAAGTTGTTTTCTGAAAACAACTTTAAAAGTTCTTATTTTAGTTTAGTGAGAAAAATTCTTTTGGTGATAGAAGTCTTTTAAAGTAGGTTATAAAAAACATCTTTAAAAGTAATTTTTTCTTTATAAATAGGCCAAAGCCATCTCATTTTTTCTTGTACCTTTTGTCGTTCTCCAACTTGCAGGAGAAATGACACCTACTCATTTGGTTCTTCTGTCTCTATGTCCAATTCCCCTCTTGCCATCCATTTTGGAGATTTTGATTGTTTGTCTTATAACCACCATGGTAAGAATACTAAACCCTCTTGTTGTCATCTATAACTTTTCTAGGTAATAACTTTCTATTTGCATGTTGTAGATGAAGTGTGTTTTGTCACTATAGATGATTGGTTTAAGATCTTGGTTAGATCATTGTGATTTTAAAAAAAATCATATGATTTCATTACAATCGACAACTACTTCCTAATCTAACCCTCAGTATTGAAGAAAGGGAGAGCTTTATGCCTTTCTTGTCCGAAATTAGTGTTTGATGTAACATCCCGGGATTCCAACAACCACAATATTGTTTGCTTTGGGGTGCCCATACACCCCTCACTGCTTTGCTTTTTCCAAGTTTCCCAGGGAAAATGCGTCGTGACCATTAGAAACACCCGAATTCTTATAAATGGCCCAACTTCCTCTTCCCCGGGCAATAACTTGAAGGTAATAATTTGTGGAATTTCGAGGACGAAATTATTTGAAGGGGGAAATAATGTAATGACTCAAATTTTACAATATTATTATAACCATGATCAATCATGATGTTTACCACTTACCAATTAGTTATAAATTGTTTATTTTGAAAATTTATATATGTTTAATGATATTAATAGATGGTTAAATATTTAATTTTAATTAAAATATGAAACAAAGGAAATTGTGAGAGAAATTAGTATCATTAGATTCATCATCATCATCATCAAGACCTTATCCCAATTAGGGGTCGGCCACATGAATCATTTTCTTCCATTCCAATCTATTAAATACCATGGCTTCATTTAGTCCCAAAGTTTTTAAATCTTTCCTCACCACTTCTATCCATGTTCTTTTGGGCCTTCCTCTTGCCCTTTTAGAACCTTCAACTTGTATTGCCTCACTCCTTCTAACTGGTGCCGTTGTTGGCCTCCTTTGAACATGTCCAAACCATTTAAGTCTAATCTCCCTCATCTTCTTACCTATTGGTGCTATCCCTAAATTTCCTTTAATATTTTCATTTCTAATTCTATCTTTTCTTGTCTTACCACTCATCCATCTCAACATCCTCATTTTTGCGACACTCAGCCTATGAGTATAATGTTCCTTAACTACCCAACACTCTGATCCATAGAGCATGGCTGGCCTTATATCCATCCTATAGAATTTTTCCTTTAGTTTGAGTGGCACCCGCTGATCACATAAAACACCCGATGCACATCTCCATTTGTTCCAACCTACTTGGATTCTCTGGGTAACCTCCCTCTCAATCTCTCCACTCTCATGGATCAATGATCCTAAGTATCAGAAGTGGTCTCTCATGGGGACCTCTTGGTTATAAATCTTGACTGGTGCTCCACTCCTACTCTCCTTGCTAAAATTACATTCCATATATTCTGTCTTAGTTCGGCTAATTTTAAATCCTTCCGATTCTAATGCTTCTCTCCATAACTCTAGCTTTATGTTTACACCCTCCCTTATCTCATCAAGTAGGACTATACCGTTTGCAAATAGCATGCACCAGGGAATCTCCTCATGCAGATGTTTTGTTAACTTATCCATAATTAATGTGAAAAGGTATGGACTCAATGCCAATCCTTGGTGCAATCCGACAGTGACAGGACAATCACCAGTCACGCCACTAGTGGTCTTACCATTTGTTACTGCTCCCTCATACATATCTTTAATTATGTCTATATACCCCTGAGAAACCCCTTTAACACCCAACACCCTCCATATTAACTCTCTAGGGACTCTATCATAAGCTTTCTCTAAGTCAATAAAGACCATGTGTAGGTCTTTTCTCCTCTCCCTATATTTCTCTACTAATTGTCTTAGTAAGAAAATAGCTTCCATGGTAGACCTCCCAAGCATGAAAGCAAACTGATTCTCCAATACACTTGTTTCATGTCGTAGTCTCTTCTCAATCACTCATTCAAAAAGTTTCATGGTGTGGCTCATAAGTTTGATCCCTCGATAATTAGTGCAGCTCTGAATATCTCCTTTATTCTTATAAATTAGTATAGAGCTTTTCCTCCACTCATCAGGCATTTTCTTTGATTTTATAATCTTCTTAAACAACTTGGTCAACCAAACTACCCCAATATCTCTCATATGCTTCCAAACCTCTATTGGTATACCATCAGGCCCCATGGCCTTTCTTGATTTCATCTTTCTCAAGGCCTCTTTTACTTCAAGCATTCTAATCCTATGTTCATATCTATAATATCCAGTGTTATTTAGATTTATAGTATTTTCAATCCCTATATTCTCCAGGCCATTGTCATTTAACAATTTTTGAAAGTATATTTCCCACCTTTGTTTGATCTCATCATCTTTGACTAATACCCTTTGATCATCTCTTCTAATGCACCTAACATGCTCTAAGTTCTTACCCTTCTGTTCTCTTACTTTTGTAAGTTTAAACACATCTTTCTCACCTTCTCTTGTTCCTAGTCTATTATAGAGTTAATCATATGCTTTAAGTTTAGCCTCACTTACTATTCTCTTAGAAACGTTTTGCACTGTTTCATTACACCACCATGTTTCCTTTGTTAATAGCCTTTTACCTTTAGATACTCCTAAGACATATTTTGCCACTTTCTTAATGGACTCAGCCATATTAGTCCACATGGTATTTACTTCTGTTTCATAGTTCCAATTTCCTTCTACCATCAACTTATTTTTGAATGAGGTTATTTTCTCTCCTTTTAAGTTCCACCACTTAGTTTTTGGATGTTTATTAAGTTTAGTTCTTTTACTCCATCTTTTGATATGAATATCCATAACCATTAACCTATGTTGTGAGGTTAAACTCTCACCGGGTATCACCTTACAATCCTTACATATAGATCGTTCATTATTCCTAAGTCGAAAAAAGTCTATTTGGCTTTTATGAAGTCCACTTTTAAAGGTTATATGACAAAGTAAAATCGAGGATATTCTCCCCCATCTCGTTTCGTTCACCTATACCATACCCTCCGTGTATTCTATCATATCCTTCCTTATCTTTTCCTACATGGCCATTTAAGTCTGCTCCTATAAATATCCCCTCAGTGTTGGGAATTTCTTGCATGACTCCCTCCATATCTTCTCAAAACTGTCTTTTAATTATATCTTATAACCCTACTTGTGGTGCATATGCACTTATAATATTTATAATCTGCTCTCCTAGAATCATTTTTATTATTATAATTCTATCACTGATTCTTTTAACGTCCACAACTTTATCCTTTAATTCCTTATCCACTATTATTCCTACGCCATTTCTATTATTTTCCTTTCCTATGTACCATAATTTATACCCATCTACTTCTCTAGCTTTAGCTCCTTTCCATTTGGTTTCTTGGATACAAGCAATGTTGACTCTCCTACGTTTCATCATGTCTACTAACTCCAAACTCTTACCTATCAGTGTCCCTATATTCCATGTATCGATGTGAATCTTATGTTTTGGAGATACCCTATTTACTATAGCCTTTCTCGACCTCCATGGTATGAACCCATGTCCACTTTTCATTGCACCTGGGTTTTGATGCAGCGCATCGCTTCCGATGGGATGTTCTAGCAGCCCTTGCCCATTTTTCACTACAGCCAGGATCCGGTGTAGCACGTCGCTTCTGGGAGAACACTCTCGGAACCCTTGCCTATTTTTCACCGCATCCGGGATTCGATGCAGTGCGTCGCTTATGGGGAATGCCCTAGCTTGAGTGAATTTCAGTTTTCGATTCATGTCATGTTGGGGTTGCCATAGTTTTTAAAAAGCTAAAGATGATTTTCATTAAAATCATCTCCAGCTTCACCCATGCTGGCTGGCTACCTGATGCAATGCTGGCCATCTTTTAAGAAGCTGAAGATGATTTTCATTTCATCCTCACAAACTAATATGCAAATGCATATTTATTTGTAAGAAAGAAATAATAGAATCATCTTCAACTTCCCCCTTGCCGGCTGGCTACTTGACACAAGGGTTGCCATCTTTTAAGAAGCTGGAGATGATTCTCATTTCTTTCTCACAAACTAATATACAAATGCATATTCATTTGTAAGAAAGAAATAATAGAATCATCTTCAACTTCCCCCTTGCCGGCTGGCTACCTGACACAAGGGTTGCCATCTTTTAAGAAGCTGGAGATGATTCTCATTTCTTCCTCACTAACTAATACACAAATGCATATTCATTTGTAAGAAAGAAATAATAGAATCATCTTCAACTTCCCCCTTGCTGGCTGGCACCTGACACAAGGGTTGCCATCTTTTAAGAAGCTGGAGATGATTCTCATTTCTTCCTCACAAACTAATATACAAATGCATATTCATTTGTAAGAAAGAAATAATAGAATCATCTTCAACTTCCCCCTTGCCGGCTGGCACCTGACGCAAGACCCTCCTCCTTTTTCATTTGGGCTTGGAATCCAAAGCCTCAAATGGAATCCAATGCCTCAAAGAACATTGAAAATGGAGCTTGTATGACCAAGTTATGGACGTTTAAGATCAAGGCCATTTTTGTAATTTGAACTTAAAAACAAAAAAGATCCAAAAACGCAGGGGATGGTTTTGATAAGGAAACCCCCTGCATCGTGTTCCTCAAGCAGGTGATGCACAGCACTGCCATGCCTGTACGGAGCTGCAAAGAATGGAGGCACCGTACCTAGTTTATCGGATGTCACTTCGGAGACATCCGATAAAATTGGAACGATGCAGAGAAGATTAGCGTGGCCCCTACGCAAGGATGCCATGCACAAATCGAGAAATGGTATTAGAGCTAGTTCCCCTTGTGGTGTGGTGACTAAGCCGCACGTGGGCACTCGCGTGTGATAAGACACTCGGGGACGTGTGTCCCTAAAAGGGGGATAGGTGAAGCCTTGGTCGATGAGGGTGAGCTGATGAGGTGGGCCAAAAGGAACTGGCAAGCTTCTAGGCTGGCAGGCTTCTAGGCAAGGTGAGGAACCGAGAGTTTAGTCCCACATTGCTTGGGAAAGAGGAAGCTAGGCCATTTATAAGAATTTGGGTGTTTTTAATGGTCACGACACATTTTTCTTGGAAAATTGGGGAAAAGAAAAGTCATGAGGGGTGTATGGGCACCCCAAAGCAGAGAATATTGTGGTTGTTAGAACCTTGGGATGTTATATATGGTATCAGAGCCAGTTCCTCTTATAGTGTGGTGGCTAAGCCGCACGTGGGCGCTTGCGTGTGATAAGACATGCGGGGATGTGTGTCCCTAAAAGGGGGATAGGTGAAGCCTTGGCCAATGAGGGCGGGTTGGTGAGGGTGAGTTGATGAGGGCGGGCCAATGAGGGTGGGCCAAAAAGAACTGGTAAGTTTCTAGGTTGGCAGGCTTCTAAGCAAGGTGAAGAACCGAGAGTTTAGTCCCACATTGCCCGAGGAAGAGGAAGCTGGGCCATTTATAAGAATTTGGGTGTTTCTAACGGTCATGATGCATTTTTCCTGGGAGATTGGGGAAAAGCAAAGTCATGAGGGGTCTATGGGCACCCAAAAGTGGACAATATTGTGGCTGTTAGAACCCCGGGATTTTACAAATGGTATCAGAGCCAGTTCCCCTCGTGGTGTGGTGGCTAAGCTGCATGCAGGCACTCGTGTGTGATAAGACACTCGGAGATGCATGTCCCAAAAAGGGGGATAGGTGAAGCCTTGGCTAATGAGGATGGGTTGATGAGGACGGGCCAAAAAGAACTGGCATGTTTCTAAGCTGGCAAGCTTCTAGGAAAGGTGAGGAATCGAGAGTTTAGTTCCAAATTACCCGAGGAAGAGGAAGCTGGGCCATTTATAAGAATTCAGGTGTTTCTAACGGTCAAGACGAGTTTTCCTTAGGAAACTTGGGAAAAGCAAAGCCGTGAGAGGTGTATGGGCACCCCAAAGCAGACAATATTGTGGTTGTTGGAACCTCGAGATGTTACAAAATGCGATGGTATTATGAGATGATTTATATGACATGTCAATCCTCAATCTCACTCATCATAAATCAGGCAATTGATGCAATCATTTTCAAAACATGCAAGCAATCTCATAAATTATGCAATTTGTGCAAGGATTTTGAGAAATAATGCATATAAATCTGTTCATGCCAATAACCACATTCAAGTCCATAATTCATAAAGACAAGTTTGCTAAGAACATCATATCTCAAAAAGCATACTAAATACGATAATAACGACAAGTAAATCATTTAGAGTTTGGCATGCATTTAAAAAAACTTAGTAGTATCAGAATACTTACCTCGATGTCCTTGAATCGTATTCTTCACTACTCAACCTTGGATCACTTCTGTGAAACCCTGGATATTAATGGAAAACAAGGATTCAAATATCTTTTTTTTAATCCATTTATAGATCACTATTTAGATTTCTAAATTAACAGATAAATCTACCTTTTTTTTATCATTGCTTAGTGCATCTCCAGGCTAAATCACAGAACCGGGCTAGATCTCACTTAGAGATTATATAATGAATGGTAGATTGCCTTTACTAACTTTTTTTTGTCATCAAAATAGTGTAATTGGACTGTCAGACCTCCTAGATCGCCTATCCTTATGCTTAGAATAGGTTTATACTTGACTTGGATGGTTAGATCTATATTTCAAGGGGTTAATATATGAAATTTAGACTAGATCTAGGCATGTTGATCCTCCAATAGATCTAATAGACCAATCTATGAGGTTTGATCATCTTTGATCTAGTAGATCTCTATAGTTTTTAGGCTATGGTCATTGTAAATAGTCCTATAACCCTAACTTTTATAGTCTCATTAGGTTTGCATCGTCAATACAGATGCAATGGTTCTTTCAGATTGTCAATCAAAGTCCTATAGCCCCTGTAATTGCATTTTTAGTGTCGCAATGTCACGAACGAACCAAATTTGTCTATGTAGGGCCTGTGTGCCGTGGTTCCCAAGATGCGTGCATGTCTTAGTTGAATCACGATCGCATTAGCATGTGTGAGCACATTTGAATGGCGCGCCAGGGTGTGCATCCTGGACGGCCTCGCATATATGCTTCTTCGGCGCTGATGCGCGCATCATGGCTCCCAGGCGCTCATGCGTCCCGGTCGAACCAGGAGTATGCCCGCACGGTCATACGTGCAAAGCCCATCCTAGGGGCTCATCCTGGGTGTGCATTATATGTTGCATCCTTGGGACACTTGGTTTGCGTGGAGCTGGATGGAACCCAGCTTTCCTCGGCGCCTTCTTCGGCCAGGAAACGCTAGATCCGGCATGGATGTGGCTTGGGGAAGGGGAAAATGAGAGAAGAGGAAAGAGGGGCTTACTTAGGTGGTCTTAGGAAGGTGACCATCACTAGAGGTGGGCCCTTTTTCCATTTTGAAACCCTAGCTCACTGAAAAATATGAAGAAGAGGAAAAACCAATTGTCCGGTGAGACCAAAGGAAGAAGGGGGGAAAAGGAGAGAGAGGAGGATGGCCAGTCCTAAGGAAGGACCTGGGCCTATGCTAGAATGCACAGGGAAACTGGAAGAGAGGTTTTTCGATGTTAACCCTTATGGGAACCCTAGCTCGAAGCAGTTAGAGTAGGAGGAGAAGGGATGATGGGAGAGGAGGGGGAAAGGGCTTTTTAAAGAGGGTGAAGGCAGTGCTGCCCAATGGTGGTGTTGCCGTTCCTTGCGGCTTCGTACAGGCATGGCAGTGCTGTGCACTGCCTGCCTAAGGAAGACGATGCAAGGGGGTGTCCTTATCAAAATGACCCCCTGCGTTTTTAGGTCTTTTTTGTTTTTAGTTCAAATTACAAAAATGCTCTTGATCTTTAAACGTCCATAACTTGGTCATACGAGCTCCGTTTTTATTGTTCTTTGAGGTGTTGGATTCCATTTCGAGTGTAGAACTAATGATACTAATTTCTCCCACAATTTCCTTTGTTTATTATTTTAATTTTAATTTAAAATTTAACCATCTATTAATATCATTAAACATATATAAAATTTCAAAATAAACAATTTATAACTGATTGACAAGTGGTAAACATCATGATTGATGGTGGTTATAATAATATTGTAAAATTTGAGTCATTACATTATTACCCCCTTCAAAGAATTTTGTACTCGAAATTCCACAAATTATTACCTTTAAGTTATTGGTTTCATAGACAACTTCTAAATGAATGCATTCTCCCTTAGGACTCTAACTAAGAGGATTTCTTTGCTACACCTCATATATCTTTCTTTGCGTCAATTGAGTCAATAAATAAAGAAAGGTTGTCCTTGAAATTTTTGTCATGTTACTTTGCAATCAAATCTAGGCATATCCTCAATTTATTATCCTCTTCTTCATAATGCCTTCCATAAAGGCCTTAAATTATGTAAAATTTAGCATATCCTTATTGAAGAATCGCTTCCGCTGCGTACTCTAATATTTAGTCCCTTAATTTCTATCGAGTTTATAGAATTACTATTTACAAATCCTTAAATGACCACACTCTTCTAATCATATAGAAATTACTCTCAACTACCTTGATACTATATCATCTTATTCCTTACCTTTCATCTTGAATAGTAGAGAATAGTCTCCTTTGCCTTTTGTCCTCCATCAAATGACTTAGTATTAGAGTCTTTGCCCTAAGGGTTGACTATACCTTGCTAGTGAGAGTCCCAGAAGTTTATATTCTTTCTATCAAGTCTCACTTGGTTCATATGTCCGTCAAGAAACTTCAATGCACTTGGCTCATGTATTCTTCAAGTCACTTCGAAATTTTATATAGTATTCTCCATAACCAAATCCTGTACTTGGGAAAATACTAGTCTCCAAACTTCATGATCCAACTGTCCTTCATTTTTCATTTGTGACTTGATTCCTCAACCAATGTTTATATTCATAATAGTACCATGAAACAAATCAAGTAGCATCTTTTCTCAAGGATACTAGTACATACTGTAAATAAAACCTCCTAACTATTCTTGAATTCCATCAAATAATTTTCTACTCGAAGAATTTATGCAAAATCATGTCACACATTTACAGTCAATTTATCATCATAGATCGAATGCTCTCGGTTAGAGCCTTATATCACAATTCTTGTAAAAATTGTCATTTAGAATGTCCAACAATATTCATACTTATGTCAAATTGTCTCATCTTTAACAGAGTTCACTCACTGGGTTCATGGTTGGATTCCTTATCAATATCTTTTTCCCATTTTATAGGCTATTAACTTAAAGGTCTCTAAAGCGATCAGTGCTTAGCGGCCTTTCTGTTTCAATCCAAGTCAGCCGCATCTTTCAGATCCAAGGTGGGAATGTCAGCAATTTTTGTCATTGTTTTAGATCATTTCTCATTTCATCTTATGTCTCAGTTGTTACTGAAGCTATTGTACTCTTAGATCCTCTAATGACTTATGTCAAATAAATTGATTTTCTGTATGGAAATACTCATGTCCAAGTACCCATAACATCCTTCATACATAGGTCACTATCCACTAGATGTGACCATGTTTAATTAGGTATGGTGTAAATACCTTAGTTTCACATATCCAAATACCTTAGTTTCAAATACCTTGTTTGCATTCTTTTGCAAAAGCATTCTCATCCTCACACGCAAACAAGGTAAAGCTTATTAGAAAGTAGCTTCTCGCAGCTCAGAGTCAACAAAAGAGTTATGCTGATAAGTGACCCAGACAGTTGGAATTTGAAGTTGGGGATCATGTCTTCTTGAAGATATCTCCGACTAAGGGCGTTATGAGGTTTGGTGTAAAGGGGAAACTTAGTCCTCGATTCATTGGACCAATCAAAATCCTGGACAAAGTGGGAAAGATTGCCTACAGGATAGCACTACCACTGTAGTTATTGGAAGTCCACAATGTGTTTCACATATCCATGTTGAGGAAGTATATTCCTGACCCCACACATGTACTTGAATAGGTACCAACCGAGCTACAACCGGACTTGACCTTGGAAACCAAATCAGTATAGATTTTGGATAGAAAGATCAAGACATTGTGGCGTAAAGACATTCCCTTAGTTAGAGTTTTGTGGAGGAACGCATCTATCGAAGAAGAAACCTAAGAGGTCAAATCTGAAATGAAAAAGAATTACCCCAAAATCTTTTCTAGTAATGGATTGTAGAATTTTGAGGACGAAATTCCTTAAAATTTGAAGATATTTTATAAAAGTGGTTTATTTTAAAAATTAATATATTTTTTAGATGTTTAATATTAATAAAAATATGAAACAAAGGATTTTGTGAGAAAAATTAGTATCATTAGATTCTATACTCAAAATGGAATCCAACACCTCAAAGAACGCTGAAAACGGAGCTTGTATGGCCAAGTTATGGATGTTTAAAGATCAAGGGCATTTCTGGAATTTACATTCAAAAACAAAAATGGTCTGAAAACACATGGGGTCATTTTGATAACAACACCCCCTGTGTCATTCCCTTCCTCAGGCCAGGAGGTGCATAGCACCTCCATAGCTGTACGGAGCCGCAGAAAATGGCGACACTGCCATGGAGCGGCACTGCCTTCCCCCTCCTACAAATTTTTCCACTCCCCCACTTCCAAATTAAGCTTTCTCCACTCCAATCTCTCCCAAAGATGGATCCAGCAATTAGGGTTTGCAAATCTATTTGAGGCTTCTGATCAGGTGATGAGGAGAGTTTTCTAGGTATGATTCTCTCTGCACCCCACTCCTTTCTCTTCCCTCTTTGTTTTCCCTTAGATCCTGACTAGATCTGGCTCGTTTTTTGGCCGAAAATCGCTAGATTTCCATAACAAACCAAACGGGCTGAAACTCGTTGCAAATGGTGCATCCTAGGGGTGCACAGGTGTGGCACGCACCTGTGATGAACCCTAAGGGCGACGGTCGCACGTGTACTGCTTGCGGGCACACTCCTGGCTTGACTAGGACGTATGGGGTGCCTTGGGAGCTGAGCACACTGTGCTGCGTTGAGGACTCGTCCGCACGATGCAGTCCAAGATACGCTACAGCGCATTGTTTGGGGGTGCACATGTGTGTGAAAGCGGTCACAGTTCGACCGGGATGAGCACATGTCCTGGGAACCATGATGCGCTGGCCCTAATAAACAAATATGGTTCGCCCATTAAGACGTGATACAAAATACTACAATTAAGGAGGTTATATAACTCCGATTGGCAATCCGAAAGAACCTTTGCCCCCGTAATTTGGATGCAGACCTAATTCTACAATAACATTTAGGATCAAGAGACTATTTAAGGTAACTATAGCCTAAAAGCCATGAAGATCTCATGAATCTATGAAATCAACTATGATCAAACATCATGATTTTATCTAATAGAAGCCTTAGGACATTCTTAGTCTAAAATTGACCTAAGAATTTCGTAAATCAACTCCTAGAAACCCTCAACTTATATAGATCTAGTTGTTAACCAGTGAATCTAGAAATAACACTAGGAATTTTATGTTTGAGCAACACACATGACTTCACTAAGGTGCTTTAAGGCTCAAAGTATAGAAGGACACGAGCTATGTAATGATGATCGATGTAGGTAGCCTGGTACTACTAGGTTTTTAAATGCATCTTAAACTCTGTCTTGCCTTTATTACAATTTTTAGTATGCTTTGAGATATGATGTTTGTATACGAATATGAAAAAATGTCTTCATGTTTTATGGTTGTGAATGCAATACTAGCATGAACTAATTTTATGCATTACTCGCATGGTTGAAAAGAGATACATAAATTGCATGATTTCAATGATTGAGATTTGGATATATATATATATATATGCATTTTGGGCTATTGAGCCTGGTAGGCAATATGCTGAGAGGTTGTTATGTACGGGGTTGGCCTCCCGGCCTGTAGCACCAAAGGGTGGATGGTATCGCTGCCAAAAATGGTATTTTCCCTTCTCTAACTGCTGTGGTAAACAGGGACAACCACTGGAGGTGTTCACGGAACCCTTTCGGGGACCTCCATAGTTGCCGTGGAGGCTATGGTGGGTTGGTCTCCAGATACCGGAGCCATGCAATTCCAGCTGTGTGCTAATCGTGAGCATAGTGACCCTATGATTTTAGTTTTACCATTATACATGTGGCATTGAGATGGTCATGTACGAGTACTCGTGACCAGTCAGTTTGAGTGATTCACGGAAAGGCCCATATTCATGATGTTCATGGCAATATCCTCATCAGCTTTGATTGATCAGTACTTTAAGATTTTCATAACTATTATTATTGATTGTCTGCTTGATATATTTGCCAAAATTTTTATTATGCTTGCATTTCATGCTCTTCATCTTGCTAATTTATGAGTTTTATAGTTATGCACATATGTCCACGATTACCCAAAAATAGAAGTGCATGTCTTTATGATCGCGTTTGAGCATAACACCTCTTGCATGTTGGGTTTTCAAACTAGAAATATCAAATCAGCTACTAAGTATGCTGAAATACTCAACCCAATCCATCATTTTTCTAGATCAAATAAAGTATACTTAGAAGGGACATCAAAGAGCTTTAGGACTACAATTAAGAAAGCACAGGTAAGGTTCATAGTAACCCTTTTTAGTATTTGATGTAAACTTAGTTATAAGTGCTTATTTGTGACTTGGGCTATGATTAACAATCCTAGGATTAGTAGTTATTCATTTATATGTTTTTCCAAAAATTGCCATGGCCTTACGCATTATTTGTTCACCTTGGTTTGTCAATGATGGTCAGGGTTTTTACGCAAAAATATTATTGAAAAAGGAAAAATTTCTTTGCATTCTTTTGCATAAATTATTTTAAAATAGAGATCAATCTCACTGTTTACTATAAAAACAGCATCCTAAAAACTCAAGTCGTCACAGTTGGTATCAGAGCCCTTTTGGGCTCTGTCTTACCTTTATTAAGGTTTTTAAATGCATCTTAAACTCTGTCCTACCTTCTTATGGTCACTATCCACTTTTGTGCACTCCAGCATCTTTTGGTAACCCTCAATGGTATTAGAGCTAGTTCCCCTCATGGTGTGGTGGCTAAGCCGCATGCGGGTACTGGCATGTGATAAGGCACGCGAGGACGCATGTCCCTAAAAGGGGGATAGGTGAAGCCTTGGCTGATGAGGGCGGGCGCGAGCCAAAAAGAACTCACAAGCTTCTAGGTTGGTAGGCTTCTAGGCAAGGTGAGGAACCAAGAGTTTAGTCCCACATTGCTCGTGGAAGAGGAAGCTGGGCCATTTATAAGAATTTTGGTGTTTCTAACCGTCACGACACATTTTTCCTGGGAAACTAGGGAAAAACAATGTCGTGAGGGGTGTATGGGTACCCCAAAGTAGATAATATTGTGGTTGTTGGAACCGCGGGATGTTACAAATGGTATCAGAGCCAGTTCCCCTCATGGTGTGGTGGCTAACCCACACGCGAGTGCTGCGTGTGATAAGAAATGGGAGGGCCAATGTCCCTAAAGGGGGGATAGGTGAAGCCTTGGCCGATGAGGGAGGGTTGATGAGGGCGGGCCAAAAAGAACTGGCAAGCTTTTAGGTTGGCATGCTTTTAGGCAAGGTGAGGAATTGAGAGTTTAGTCCCACATTGCCTGGGGAAGAGGAAGCTGGGCCATTTATAAGAATTTGGGTGTTTCTAATGGTCACAACAAGTTTTCCCTGGGAAATTGGGAAAAAGCAAAGCCCTGAGGGGTGTATGGGCACCCCAAAGTGGACAATATTGTGGCTGTTGGAACTCCAGGATGTTACAAAAATGTTTACCTAGTTGCTCTTTTGGGTGCCATATGCTCATAAACCAAATTTTCTATCAGTAATCTATATAACTCTTTCTATCTAAATCTATATTTCGATTGTAATTTCTTCCTTAGACATACTAGGCTATAACTACGACTAGATGATTAACTCTGATAGCAATTGTGATGACCTCGGCTTTTATAACACATTTTGTAATACATTTTGCAAAGATAGGGCCCTTAATAGTAAAAATGTTTCGCAAAACAAAGCAGCGAAAATTCTTTTCTTTAAAACTTGTTTTGTAAAACCCAAGTCATCACTTCATAACATAAGTAGAGTTTTGCACAAGATAAAATTCCATTGAAGGAATACACTTTCATTAAACTTCAAAATCTATCTAGTGGTTCACAGTACAGCCC
The DNA here is from genome assembly GCA_035236585.1 of Warburgia ugandensis. Lineage (NCBI taxonomy): Eukaryota > Viridiplantae > Streptophyta > Magnoliopsida > Canellales > Canellaceae > Warburgia > Warburgia ugandensis. The sequence continues at coordinate 28,699,548 of CP141128.1, forward strand.
AGTATCATTATAATACTTGTCCAAATTACATAATCCAAATTTCAATGCTCACATACAATAAAAACTCTCAATACATATAATGCTCTCAAATAAAATACATGTCTTCAATGGATATAGCTAGATTGATTATTCTTTCAAGTCTTCTCAGGTCTTGAGCTCCTAACTCTCCTTCTCTGTATCTAAGATGTTGTAAACATTCAAACATTTACAATATCTCAGTAAGATATGCTTGGTAGGGGATTAAAGAAATAACATAATTTGAACATTTATGTACATCCTTATACATAATGCATATGAACAAATTCATCAAAATAGTGAAAATATTAAATTCTCATTCCCAACTAAGCTGATCAACTCTTTTAATTGTAAGAGATTAGTAAATCAGCTAGTTACTATACTGAGAATTTCCTTTTTCTTGGGAATATTGGTAATATATAATTACCTAGCATTTCATTATTCCATACATAAGGCATCTCACTATGCCTATCTCATATGCATCATAGTGCAAAATAAATCAAAGGACTACCATACTTACAGTCTAATCTGTATAGCAAGCTTGGATAACTGCTCAATAATCCACTCATACCATATTCAGTGAACATGTAAAATTCATGTTCGTAGTGGGAGACCATGGCTATCACAGTGGCAGCCTTCTCATAATTGCCCCACCCGACTTTCTGCCTTTCTCAAGCATGGAATTCATTGTTAACAAATTTCAGAGAGTAGGTGGCCAAACCCTCATTACTCCTCTAGCATAGCATCCCCAGGCCTATGCTTATTTAAAATAAAACCACAAGCCCCCATGCTCGTATGTAAAATATTACTTATATGTATCAGACAATATGTTTGTCTATCTAGGGCTAGAATATCTTCTAATTCCCTATTCACTTAAGTTTTTCTTCAACTCTACTCTTAACCATTTCATATCTATTTTCTCATTATTTGGTTGGATCATAAGGATTTAGCACAAGGTATTTACATTATACATGTCAACATTTCTATACATAAGATCATGTATTCAACATGTATCTTTCATATGAATGCATTCATAAAATCCTCCTACCTCGATAGGGTATTCTTGCTCCTTGAAATATGTCATAGTCTTGGTCAACGTATATCTGACAAATCATACGTATAATGTCATCTTTCTATCCAAAGGTACATACTACATGGTCTTTTGATCATCCTTAAGTAGGATGATCTGAATCTTTCTTCCTTGAATCACATATGGTCAAGGGTTTAGATCTTCTAACCTAATAAATCTATATTATAAGTATATTCACATAATAATAATCTACTCTACATTTGTATTTCTTTTCTTTTGTTGTTTTTGATCATTCAAGATCTCCTCTTGGATTCTTGTTTGATCATCCTTATCTTATTTACAATTTTTATTAGGATTAGTTAATTTGCTAACCTTTTATGTTCTTATTATTATTTCTCAACCAGTTAGTGTTACTGGTTTGAGGATAATTTATTCACTCCTAATTCTAGACAACTTCTCTTATTTCTAATTGACTAAGGCTTATTAGATATAGGCTGCTCAAAAAGTGGTTACTTCAATCCTTATATAAGCAGGTGTTTAGACCTCAACAAAAGTCTCCAGAATGTGAGGCAAGAATGAGGCACTATTAGATAACCCCCTTAACCACAATGTTCAATGTCCATTGGAGTGACCTTAGCTCAACCTTCCATAAGGTTCCGATGAGATCGTAAACCCTAATTTATCTCTACTTGATTTTTATTAATGTCCATGATCATATAAAATGTCATTCATGGATGTGTTGTAATAACCCCAATTTTAGTAATTGATTGAGAAAATCAATAAAGTTTGAGTTTTGAAAATTTTGGGCTGAAATATTAGGGTTATTTAGAATGACTCTAAGCAAGACAAATTTTGAATTCGGATGAAAAATCCTTAATTTTCTTCATTTTTGGACAAAAGGGTAAAATAGTAAATTTACCCAAAAATCAAAATTTGAGACATCAAAATTTAGAATGTTCTGAGAAATACAAATCCAACGCCACTAAGTACGCTCAATTCCAAGAACATGGGAATAAACTCTAATTTTTTTTTATATATAAAGGGCAAAATGGTCTTTTTACACCATGGGGCCCACAAGGGACCCAAAAACAAATCCTATGGCCAGCCCACATGAAATCATGGGTCAAACCATACTAGCTGGTCTTGGGGAAGAAAGTGGAGAATGGGAGAATCCAATGCTAAATTAATAATAAAAAAATTAACCATCATCATTACACATCATTATGAAAGAAGACTCAAAATGCCTATAAATACAACCCCGAAAATCCTCCAAAAATGTTCATAAAATTCCCACAAAATTTTCTTCACTTTTTCTGAAAATCTAAACCTATATCCATCCCCCAAAACCAAAACTCTCAAGAAATCTCCCTCTTTTCATTTTCTTTTTCTCTCTCTAGATTGGAACAGGAGACCTAAATTCAATTAGGCACTCTGTTCTAGATCTAATATCACAAATCTCACCATCAAAAACTTCCTACCATACCTTAGCTACAAAACCCCCAAAGAAATTTCGAGATCCAACGGTTCAAACAACGACAATCGCAAGAAAGGTGGATCTTTGGCTATATTATCATTAAAATGGGTATTCTTTTAAATTGGACTATACAACCTACATTTTTCTCCAATCAGATAGGTGAAACTACTTCCTGGACATTTTTATTATTGTTTGATGAAATTTATACTTTACTATAATTTTAATTGGGTGAAAAATGATAAAAATAAAGTAAATAATAAAACCTTCAATTCAGTACAATTGAGGGCCCAGATGGAAAATCTGACATTACCAATAGATCCAGAAGGGTCCAAACCCCTAGGGTAAAATTTTCACTAAATTTCATGGAGTTTTGGGCCCTCAATTGAGAAGGGATTGATTGAACAGTCCAAACGGACTGTCCGATCTCCTAATCGGACCAAGTCCCATGGACGGCATGGGAGATGCCACACGTGCGCCTATGTAGCATGCACGACGTCATCCTACACGCGTCCGTGGATGTCCTAAGTGGGAGCGTCTGTCTCTCATCAACGATGGACGCGCGTGACGAATCAAGCATTTCGCCTGACTATTCTTGGCCGTCCATTCCGATGGGCCCAGATCAAATCTGGGCCCTAGGAATGAACTGTGAACTTCCAGATCTAATTCTAAAGTCATATGAACTCCAAATTGAGATCAGAAAGAGGCTATGGAAAGCTTACAACCTCTATTTTCTTATGAAATGATAAAATGGAGAAAATATGTAATAAAACTTTTTGTATTTAGGAAACAAGTTTCCAATTGCCAAGATCTTCAAGATTTGAGACGATCAGATCTTATAAATATGTTTTAATAATGATATAATATTAAAATTAAGTTATCTAAATGGTTTATTTGGACAGATCTAAGCGATATTAAGGGATTTACCCACTATGGTGGAAAAACCCTAAAAATCAAAGGGACCCACTTGATCAATAAGATAAAGTGTAATCAGATCCTTGGGATGGATGGAATGGATGTTGATATGATGAAATCCTAGGAGATCATGGATGGATTATGACAAAAACAAATCAATATGATCTTTGGACCTTAATAAAGAAAACCCCCTAAATATAACTAAAACCCTTAATCAAAAGGAAAAGATCTAAGATCTAATGGTTAGATCATAAGTAAAAGTTTCTAATAATCTTAATCTAATTAATTTACATGCCTTTTATTTGATAAAAGGATTGTAAATGTGATTTATGTTATAAATTAGGAAGCATGATAGTGTAATTCTTAAATTTTACATGCTATGCTCTAAATGTTATTAGATTGTTATAATAGGCTAGAAATTTAATTATCTCAGGGCCAAGTTAGGTTGAATTTGATATTCTAGCATGATTCCATTAGATTACTCATAAAATTTCATATATTTCATAACTTAGGATCATGCTAGTTTAAGTATAGCTTTATTCCATTAGGTTAAGTTACATTCATAGGGAGCATGCTAGTATAAATGTTTGTTAAATTTATATTGGAGTCATGCTTTAATGTTTATGATTTAATTGTTATCAAGTTTTATTAGTAGATTCAAATGTTAAGTAGTTGTTGAGATATAATGAGCATAAGTCACCAAAATGTAATCTAATTGGAAATTAGAGTTTCATGAACATATAAGAGGAAGGAATGACTTTGACTTAACATTAGTAAGGGCTATAGTTAGTAGGACAATATAAGGATTATCAAATCCTTTGCCCAAACTAGGAGAATAATAAACTCCATGAATGACATCGTAAATGTTTATGGGCTTAATTAAAATCTATTAGAAAGAGTACTTAGGGTCAACATGCTTATAGGAACCTTATGAAAGGTTGAGCTATGGTCACTCTAGTGAATGTTGAATATAGTGGTTAAGGGGGTTATCTAATAGACCCTCACTTTTCCCTTACCTTCCGTTGATGTTTGTGAGGTCTAAACGCCTCCTTACATGAGGATTGAAGTAACCACTTTGTGTTCATCCATTCAGCTAGTAAGCCTTAGACAATTGGAAATAAGAGGAGCAGTCTAGACTTAGGCTTAAATAAGTTACCTTCAACTAGCAAAACATTAACTGGTTGAATAATAATAGTAAGAGCATAAAACGTTAGTATATTACCTAATCCTAGTAAAAACTATAAGTAAGATAAGGATGATCAAACAAGATCCATTAGATCTTGGATGATCAAGAACAATAAGAATAAGAATAAGAATATTGTATTATAGCTAGTATACATGTTTATTAGTATGCATGTTATAGATCAAATCTAGTTCATTAGATTACATAATCCAAACCCTTGATCAAAGATGATTCAAGGAAGAAAACCAAGATCATCTTCCTTAGGGATGATCCAATAACTGAACTTACATCAAAGAAGAGCTAGATGATAGAAGATCTAGGACCTTGATGTTTATCAACATGTGTAGATTGTCAATCAATGGATCTATGAAAGATCAAGATTAAGGAGATGGACACACAAAGACATAGAGATAGAAAAATACTTAGATATGAATGATCTAAAGATCATTCTAAACATCAGATCTAGTGATCAATGGGATTGTTCATAATTTATATATATTGACAATATGTATGGATGTACATATTACATACATTAGTTGGGATCATGGAAGATTTGGGAAAAGGGATCACTCCTTGAAGGTAGGAGGATTTGATGAATGCATTTACATGGGATGAACATGAATGAACCCATGACCTTATGTTGACAAGAGTAATTGTTAATACTTGTATTAAATCCCTTGAAAACCTTATGATCCAATCGAACACATATAAGGTGGTTAAGGACTAGACTATAAGTGAATAGGGAACTAGAAGATATTTCACCCCTAAGTAAACAGACAGATGGTCTGATATGTATGAAATCTATTTTACATACAAGCTTGGAGCCTTGTGAGTTTGTTTTAATAGGCATAAGCCTAGGAGATGCTATGCTAGAGGAGTTATAAGGGTTTGGCCACTTGCTCCTTGAAATTTGATGATACCTTGCCCTATGAGAGGCTAAAAGTCGGGTGGGGCAATTAAGGGAAGGCTACCACTGTGAAAGTCCTGTCCCCCCATATGGACAGTGACATAATATTTTCCACCGTAGTATCAGTGGTAAACAGGGTAGTTATCTGAGCGCGCTATTATGGATCAGACGGCAACATGGTAGCCCTTTTGATTACTTTGCACTATGATGCATATGAGAATTAGCATAGTGAAATGCCTTACATTTTAGCATAATGAAATGTTAGGTAATTGTATATTACCAATATTTCCTAAGAAGGGAAATTCCCAGTATAAGATTAGCTAAAATACTAAATTCTCATAATAGAGAGAATTGATCAACTTAGTTGGGAATGATATTTGACTACTTTCATAAATTTAACTGATTCATCCATGTATAGTATGTATGTATATGAAAGTACATAAATACAAAGTAAAGAGTAGGGTCATGAATATATTTAGGGATAATGGGATTATGAAGTATTGGAATTACATTGTCAATTATTATGCTTCTTGAATCCCCTACCAAGCATTGCTTGCTGAGATATTGTAAATGTTGCAATATCTCAGATACAAGGAAGGAGAGTTAGGACCTCAAGACGATAGAAGACTTTAAGAGAATAATCTTCAAGGTATACCCTTGAAGACATGTATTTTGCTTTGTTTGAGAGTGTTGTGTTGTAATGAGAGTTTCATTGTATGGTGAGTGTTGAGTTGGATTATGTAATTTGGACAAGTATTGTAATGGATTTGGCTGTACTATGAACCACTGGATGGATTCTGGAATTTAATGAAAGTCTATTCCTTCAATGGAATTTTATCTTGTACAAAAATTCTACTTATGTTATGTATGAAGTGATGACTTGGGTTTTACAAAACAAGTTCAAAAGAAAAGCATTTTTGCTACTTTGTTTTGCGAAATTTTTTTACACTATTAAGGGCCCTGCCTTTCAAAATACATTACAAAACGTGTTACAAAAACCCAGGTCGTCACATGTGTATTATTCTCCTAATTTGGGCCAAGGAAATGGTAAACCATTCCTTATATTGTCTTACTAACTATAGCCTTTACTAATTAAGTCCAAGTCAAGTCATTCCTTCTTATTTATGTTATGAAACTCTAATTTCTCAATAGGTTACATTTTGGGTGTTTTATGCTCTTTATCATAACTAATTATCAATTAAATCTACTAAAAATTATGACAACAACAAGTCATAAACTTCAAAGAATAAAACTAATATAAATTCAACAATCTAAGGATAGCAATACTATGTAACTACTATCATGGTCCCTAATTAATGAATTCAAATTAAACTAACATGATCTTAAATCACAATTCCATTATCATCTTAAATGGAAATCATACTATAGTCCAAACTCAAATTTAATTAGCATGGCCCTAATTCATATATTACTTATCCTAAGGATATTTAAAGAAAACTATGTGGACTAACATGGCCCTAAGATGATTAAATCTAATCGTTTAATAACATGTAGATCATTTACATCAAAATGAAGAAATAACTTAGTATGGATCCTATAATCGTGCCATAAATTAAAGTTAAAATTAATCTAATAATTAAATAAAATCATACTAATCAATTTAAATCATTAGAGGCTTTTAATATAATCCAACCATTACATCTTAAGTCCTTTCATTAGATCTAGAGTTTTTACTTCATTATAGGTTCAATGATCATCTTCACATGTTTTTGCCATAACTGATCAATGATCTTACTAGATCTCATCATTATTCACTCCATCCAACCCATCCATAGGGTTTGATCTCATTGATCAAGAAAGTTCCTTTATAAATTTTAAGTTACTTCTACCATAAAGGTTAGTTTTTTTAAATTATAATAGATCCTTCATATTAAACCCTCAATTTCACATATCCTTATCAGTATAACATAAATAGATCAGATCTTTGAGGTCTAATCATCTCAAATCTTCAAGATCATGGAAGTAAGAATCTTATTTTCTTTAAACAAAAAGTTTCTTGCAATATTTCTTAAATTTGATTATTTTATATGAAATTAGACATCATAAGTTTTCTATAGCTTCTTTCCGCTCATGATTTAGAGCTCAGATGACTCCGAACTTCAAGTTTGAAGTTCATAGTCCTTTTAATGGTCCAAATTTGGTCTAGCCATTAAAACAGGACAAAATCTGTTGTTTTGCCCTGTTTTACTGGTGACCACAGGTGGAAACAAGGCCAATGACCTGTAAATGGTGAGACAATCTAGATCGAACTATCAAATCACCATCCCCCGTTTCTCCTTCAAATTGGGCCATCATATCTCCATGAAATTGGCTATTATTTCATACCTCAGGTTTTGTACCCTTCTAAATCTATTGGATGGCTCAAAATTTTCATTTGAGCCCTCCATGATGCCGATCTGGAGGGTTTTTCACTGTAACTTATTTTTTGAAACATTAACATAAACTAAATATTGGACGATATCCTCCTACCTAATTTTCTCAAAATTGATGAATTGATGCTAAAATAAATAAATCCTCATCGTATGCCATAACACACTAAATAAATCTTGATTTGTATTTTTTCATTGATTAAACCGTTGGATCCTGAAATTATTTTTGGGGTTTTGTAGATCAGGGAATTTAGAACAATATGGATGGTGGGATTTTGAAATTTGATTTGGAACAGAGTGGCTAATTAAACTTAGGGCTCTTGGTACTATTATAGAGAGAGGAGAGAGAAAGAGGGAAAAAGAAAGAGATTGGGGGAGATGGGAGAGGAGTTTTGCCCTGATTTTCCAAGTGTGTCTAGGGGATTTTGTGGTGAAGTTGTGGAAACTTTTGTGAAATTTTAAGAATTATTTATAGGCAAGTTTTTGAATTTTAAATTAATTTTTCATAAAAATCTCCTTCTTTTATTTTATTATTTTATTTATGGGTGGAGTTTCCACCTCCACTACAATTTGGTAGTTCATTGCTCAATTATTGTTGCTTCTAGAACATTGGCCTACTTTGTGGGGCCCACTTTCATGTGAAAAGACCATTTTGCCCTTTTTATTCATAAAAATGGAGAAAATGGATATTATTTATCTAAACTCAGATTTTAGTGCTCTCAATGGTGCCAAAATCAATTTTTTGAGTACCTTCTAGTTTTTCAAGTACATTCCAAGTATTCAAATTTTTAATCTTGGTTATAAGTGAAAATGACCGTTTTACTCTTTTATGTAGATAATTGAGATTTTATTCTAACTCAGAATTTAGCAAAATTAGTGTCATTTGATTCAATTTTTTGTGTACATTCTTAATTTCTAAGTTTTCACTCATGATTTAATCTCTAAGAAAAGATATTTTCTTTTAACCTAATATTCCATCCTAAGTCTTCTGAAATTTCAAACTTTCATTATTTTCTCAAATCAATTTACAAAAATTGGGGTTATTACACTTCCAGTCCTATATTTTACAAACATGAAGAGCTAAGAATTTTGGTGCTCAAATGAAGAAATGATAATTGTAAAGAGTAAGAGATTAGATCAATTTGGTTGAAAAAGAAGGTAGAAGCAAAAACACCCTAATTGATTTACTAATGATGTCCCCCCTAAAATCACAGAAATACTTATAAAGGTTCTTGCAATTTATAGACAAGTACATTATTTCTAAGAAATTATAGGAAGCTGAAGCTTTTAACTGCAAGAAATTGCACATTAGCTGTAGTGCATTTTACAGTTTACAACATATCTGTCATACCTAGCCATCTGTATGACAGTTTTGTAAGTTATTTTGGATAGAAGTTTCTAAGACCAGTAGATAGCAAATGGGCATTCCTCAGTGCTGACTTAATGGCAGTTGGTTATTAGGAAAATTCTGTGTGCACGAATAGTATGTTATTTGCTAAATAATTTTATGAAGAAACTTGAGTCTCCTGTGGAATGCATTTTTGGCACTCTGGCTAACAAAGAAATAAAGAAAAGAAAAGTCCATAAAGCAATAGGATGAAGCAGAATTAGATATCTTCATGGGAAATGTGATGGAAGCATGAACAATTTTGTCATCAGCAACTATGTTTAAGGACTCATACTGGGTCATAAAAATTAGACTCTAGCACTGGCTTGGCAAGTCACCTATTTAGTTGGTTAACTCATAAGTGTTTTCATGTACTTAGTAGAGCTGGAACTAAGTTTCTAATTACCACTAAGTTATTGTTTAGCTGGAACTCTTTTAAAGATTACCCAGCCAAGTTCTTTGCTAAGTTTGGCACTAAGGTGAGACCAATAAATAGTTGTAAAATGGGTGAAATTATTACATCATGATAATCTTTAAAAGGTCCATCTCTGCTATTTGACATCTCTTTGCCAATCTATTTATCTATAATTGTTTACATTGGTTGACAAAAGAATAGTGGAGCAATTAGAGGTATGCCTACCATTTGAAAAGATTCTTTTAGAATTGCATTTATGCAGCAATAGAACCCACATATTCTACATGGGGAAAATGAAATAGACTACACATACCCACACCAAAAATGTTCATAGAAAATGACATGGACTTTTAGCCTATACTCTTCAAACTATGTTCTTCCTATTGAGTGTTGGTCAAACAGAGGAGTCAAAGCTTTAGCAGTGATTGACCAAATCAATAAAGTGATCAAGGAGAACAAGACATTATAGTCTAGGAAACCGTGCAGTGGATTGTAGCAAACCATGTCATCCAGCACGATCCATTTGAGAGACGTCAAACAACTAAATGTGTGATGAAGAAGAGTCTATTTCTCAAGTTTTCCATTTTTCAATTAGACAACTAGAACCCGATGACAATTTCTAGTCTGCATACACCATATAAGAATTAGTATGTTGAAGAAGAATAAGCTTCAAGACACCTGTAATAAGTTTTTCATGTTGTACCATATGTTATTAATTTGTTGCCCTACCTTGGCCTTTAGTATCTTCTCTATAACATGGTCTAATGTTATATCCCTCACAAGGTACTCCAAGTTCATGGACTATCAAGTCTCTTCATGTTCCAATTGCTACATATTGTGATCTGTCTAATGGTTGGGCATATCATGAGCACAGAAATTATCTATGTCATTCCTTGTCTGACTCAATATTTTAGTCTCACACAACTTAATTTTAATATACATCTGGTGATCTATTGCACCATGGTGGCTGAGATTAAGGGAAACAAAGACGAGTACTCATTTTGAAAAGTAACTTAATTTTTGTCTTGACCTACAGCTAGAAGAAGAAGAACAAAACTTGAGAATATTGAGGTGAAAATTCCACACATGAAAGTAATTTGTTCCTCAGGACAAGTACTATTAGCAACCAAGCAATCTTAAGTAAAAATTCAGCAAATGAAAGTAAAAAAAAGGATAGCCGAGTATATGAAGCTCTAGCATATGTGCAATTCTAGGAAAGGACAGACCACAAAAGTTCTTTAGTACACAACCTTACCTTGCATTTTTCTAGAGGCTATTTCCATGCCACCCATGACCTCCAAGTCAAACAGTGACAACTCAACCATTGTGCCAAGGCTCCCTTCTAGATCTTTAGTATGTGACCTTTTAAAATTACAGCATTTGAACTTGAACAAATGGTTAAAACCCCAGAAAATTAATTCATAATATAAAAGAAAAACTAACAAAATTTACCTTCGTTGCCCTATCTGGTAAAGGCTCTGCAAGAAGTTGGTTCGATGCACTATCTTTAACTTTCAAGTTGTTATACATGACAACACCACATAGAGCTGAAGAAAAATTCAGGGCATGTTGTCATGCTATAGAATTCATACACTTAAATGGAAGGAACAATGCTGATTGCATAGCCAATAATATTGAGGCTAGTTATTGTTGATTTTGGAAATATAATTGTTGAAAGGGCAATTAGTATCCAATCCTTCAGAACTCCAGCAACCTTGATTGTGACTGCTGCAGTTCAATCAATTGCTAGGAATATGGAGAAGTTCTGGGCTAAAGCAAAAGGAGCATTCAACAAAGAAAATCCAAAAATTAAACTAAATTTGTGCAACCTCCATTCCTAGTTTCTCCAAAGATACCAAGGTACAAACAAGAAAAGGAAACCACATGACAAATTAAAAATAAAAATGAGTTCCTCAAACTTATCACTATATTAAATAGGCTAGAAATAAAAACAGATGGATGCAATTGTTAGGGTACAAATAGAGAATGTTATGCTAGTAAGATAGGTGTCATTTATGGTCAGGACAATCACAAAAGGCAGAAATTCATGATGGATGAGATACATAATTTGGTTAAACCACAAGAAACACATTTATAGTAGCCAAGGCAGTAGATAAATATTCAACATACTACACTAAATCTGAAGGTTCTCATTCATCGTAACAACCACTATCTACTTAATGAACAAAGACAAACAGAATCACAGACTACCACATAAACTTATCAATCATAATACTAAAGTGTACATATCTGAATTAAGTCTCAAAGTCAAAATACCTAAGCAATAAATAACAGATACTACAAAGACTTCTTATCAAAACATTGTAAAGGAAAGAGTACAACAAACTAGAAGGGAGTGGATAAACAATGCAAACATCAAAGGGTTTCCTGCATGATACATTTTGGATGAGTCATTAAATACAAAGAAAGCAACAATATAATGGCTAGGAACTTGTGTCTTGGTTGTGTAACAACCTTGCAGGCACAAGTTCACAGCCATTTTGTTGAAAACTCAAGATCAAAGAGAACAAATGAAATTTGAAAAAGAGTGCTAGTAGGGTCGAAGTGTGAGCTAGAGCATTTCTTTATATATCCTTGGTGCCTTTTATTAGAGGAATGTGATAGGTGTTGTTTCTTAGAATGAACTATCAAATCAGTCATATAAATGTCTTAGCTTCATTTGATGGACTACACCAGCATAATACATTTTGAGACATTCAACTAAGAAATAGGACCCGACCTTCATAGACTACTTTTAGTTCAAACTTTTCCAAGATTTTCTCAAAGCAAGGTAGGAAGTTCTTGGGGACACTTATATATGCATATATGAAGGACAATAATGAGAAGGATATTATAGTAAGGTTGACTAAACTCAGCCCTCGAACAGTGATATACCACAGCATACAGAAACTTGGACGAAGGGAAAAAAATAATTCCGGGGGCACTTACATTGTGATAAAACTCTTCCTAGATAAAATATCATCCAAAAAAAATCACATAGGGATAATAACCAATTATATACTTCTCCATTGCCTTGGAAAAGAATTACCTATAGAGACATCTTAAAGATAATGAGCCACAAAAATTTTATTCATGTAACTAAGAACCAAACTGGTTATTAATATGTAAATGGCTTGAGGATATCTCAAGTCACCTTAGAATGGATACAATACAATGAATACAACTATAGAGTTAAGATCTCTTTAATGTAAGATACTTGAGTCATGGTGAAAAAATTCTGGTTCTTTTTCTAATAAGATAATGAGAGATTACCAGAATAAGAACAAGGGGAGATGCTTGCTCTCAACTCTAACATCTCCACCCATCCCCATGTTTAGCCAACCAGCATTATTATTGCGTCCAAAAAATATGTAATGAAAGAGAAACTTCTAACCTTCAAATATGAATGATCTTATTCAAAATAGTGATATCAAGCCCCTACTTAATTTGTGACAGCCAGTTATAGCATTTCTTTTTACAATACTGTCAACGATGGCTTTAGTATCAAAGCTTAGTGTCATGTTAACTAGGATAGGTAGATCCTGTAAGTATCATTTAAGCACAAGAGAATTAGATGAACAAATTAGTAAGACGACCACACAAATTGGAAAATTTTCTACAGGACTTCATCCTTGGAAGAATGTAAAATTCATATCAAATCCAATGATAGTGGAAGAACTATAGCTCAAGTTTCAAACCCTAAGGCTGAAATGTGTTTAGGAGTATCAAGATGCATCTGACATGTTTGATATCATATCCATATTAGATGAATCATTTGATGGAAATTCAGATGTTGTACCAATAATATTTGATGTTATTCCTATATCATATGTGACGAACATGATAATTCCTTGCACAGTATCTTATGTGATGAAGACAATGTGGTTGACAATGTATTTGAATCTACTTTTAATCTTGAAGAGGAATGCTCAAAATGATACACGTTGTGATGATGTAATAGAGCTTCCGATCAATTGTAAGATTTGTCCACCATTGCATGATAAGAAAGAGTCTAAATTTACTTGTTCACACCGATGGCTACAAAATTTGACTGATCCATCTCTTAAAGGCTTATTCCTGGGGAAGAAAGTCAAACCACACCTATCTAAGAATTGGCAGAGCTTTTTCCATTTCTAAACAACTACAACAAGGTCAGATAATAGAATCAAAAGGAACTTGTATCAAAAATCAAAGGCAAATAGTTGAAGTCTTGAAGAAATACAATAAAGCAGCATCCACAACCCAAAAAAAAACTGGAACCAAAATAAAGAAATTGTATTCATACTCACTCCAAATAATTAGGATAGGACTACAAGAATCACAGCTATAGGATGCCTATAAGCACACTGAAGTCACATCAATTGCTTGAAGTCTACTAAAGGAGTGCAAAGACTTCTACATAAAATTTATAGAGCTTACAATACTTTCTAGATCTACTAGCTACTACCTTCCCAGTATGCACAAGTGGATATCTTAGCTAAAGCTATTCAAATCTAGTTAACTTTGGTTCTCCCTTAATGTATAGCCATTTATGGAAACTAAAGTCAATCAATGAACTTTTCTATGTTGTGCATAAACACTTATTATAAAAACTAAGCAATCATGTATGTTGACTACTATGATTGCATAAATCACATAATTTTTTTTAGAGATATACTATTTGGTGACTACTGAACTTTAGAGTGGTCTTATTGAAGCATGCCACCCTTGTAGGATTACAACTATGGTTGGGTAGTTATTATTTTGGCTATGGAAAACTCATTCTATAGATGTTCACAATTACTACCACTAGTGGAAAGAAGATGTTTGTTGAGAACTATTTGTTTCGATCTATATATTTCTACCCATAATAAGTAGTGGCATGTATCCCATTTTCATTCTCTCCTATCATAATCTTTCTATATGTGCAAAGGTTCACTATTACATTAGTTAATTGATATGGATAAAATGAAGTACGACCTTGACAGAGGAAAGGCATATGAGATGGTAGAAAGAGATGCATGCAAATTGAAAAGTCCTACTCACTTGAAGATGTCCAAAAGTTCCAAAGAATGAGATTCAATTTTTCAAAAGAGACACATCTTAGCAAGTCTAGAGGTTTGGGATTAAATTTGTTTTCCATAAAATAGTTGATTGGACTGAGGGCTTATTGACATCTAAATAGATGAGGGCAATAATTGAATACAGTATTTAACCTAAGCATTACATATGAAATTAGTGATTTCAAGGGTGAATTGTTCTCTAAGACTTTTCTTATGGGCCATTTCATAAAAAAGGCATAAGAAGAAGAAGAAAATCTAAATGGGCTCCATTTCCAATCAATCAAATTGAAGTTTCCCACTTAGATTTAACATGGCTTGAGACAAAGGATCATCATATTCCTTTCTAATTTTTTATTTTTGTTTTTATAGTAGTTTTATTTGATTACAAGTTAGAATAGGAAAGAACAAGTAATGAAGCTTGGTTCTCAAGCATTTACAAGGGGATAGATCTCTCTATATATAAAGCCTATGCACTAATTTTCAACACAATAGTTTTTTATGGACATATTGAGTTAGAGAAAATTTTATGTTAGAATTGAAATAGGTCACTATTCAAACAAGAGTGAAACATTGTGGTTATTCCACTGACTCTTGAATTTGTCCATTGAAGCTTCCAAGTTGCATGCCTCATAGTTGCTATTTGGTCTAGATGTTATGCTAGATCAAGATGGCATAAGATCTCATGGAGTGATTCCTATTTCTTTGCGATTTTCAAGCAAGAACGTGATTGTTGCTCTCCCTTTAAAATTTGAACATAATTGGTTGTTTCTTCTTAGTTCAAGTTGAAGTTGTTAGCATTTTTTTAACTTTGTTTCATATTAGTTTTAATCCCTCTCATCCCTTATGTAATAGAAGTCAACTTTTGATTTTCTAATTTTCTAGTTGTTTGAAAATTTGTTAGAGAGTTTCTAAACTCCCCCTGTATGGTTTTAGTTCTATATGGTTTTATCACAGTTGGTTCCAAGCCTGGATAAAGGTGGAGGGTTTTATGTGAGGTGCCAGTCGGTAAGTAAAACCATGGCAAACCACATGCATGAATTGATTTTTGAGTTTATTTTAGGCTAGAGCGTTCGCTATAAGCGATGTGCTGTATCATATCACTAATGTAGTGGAAAATGGACAAGGGCTACTAGGGTATTCCCACAACAGCGACGTGCTACATCAAATCCTAAGTGCAGTGTAAAATAAGCAAGGGTTGTTACACCTTTCCCTCGAAAGCAACGCAGCTGCACCATAACCCAAATGCAATGGAAAGTAGACTTGGGTTCTTGCACTGTTAAGGAAGTGTGTAGGTAAATAGGCTAGCTTAGGAGCATAAGATTTGTATTGCCACATGGAACATATGCACATTGATTTATAAGAGTTTGGATTTAGTGGCTATGATGAAATTTAGGAGAGTCAACATTGCTTATATCTAAGAAACCAAGTGGAAAGGGGCTAAAACTAGAGAAATCAATGGGTATAAGCTCTAGTACATAGGAAAGAATAATAATAGAAATGGCACAAGGATAGTGGTAGACAAAGAATTAAATGTAAAATTATAGACATCAAAATAATAAGTAATAGAATTATTCTAATAAAACTTGTTTTAAGAGAGAAGATCATAAATGTCATAAGTGCATAGACACCACAAGTAGGATTAGAAGATAGAATCAAGAGACAGTTTTGGGAAGATATGGAGGGAATCATTAAAAAAATTCCAAACACTGAGGGGATATTTATAGGAGCAAACTTTAATGGTCATTTAGGAAAGGAAAATGAAGGATATGATAGGGTATAGTATTGGAGAAAGAAATGAGATGGGAGAAGCTATTCTCAATTTTGCTTTGGCATATAACCTAGCAAACGCAAACACGTACTATGAAAAGAGGGATGAACACTTATTAACCTTTACAAGTGGATCATATAAAATCCAAATAGACTTTTTTCTACATAGGAATACCGAAAGATCAATGTGTACGGATTGTAACGTGATACCCGGTGAGAGTCTAACCTCACAACATAAGTTAATGGTTATGGATATCTGCATTAAAATATGGAAGAAAGGAATGAATCCCAAAAGTAAGTGGTGGACCTTAAAAGGAAAGAAGATAACATCATTTACAAAAAAGTTGATGTTAGAAGGAAATTGGAACAATAAAATAGAAGCCAACACCATATGGACTAATATGACCGAGTCCACTTAAAAAGTGGCAAAAGATGTCTTAGGAGTATTGTAATACCTGAGCAATTTACACTACTTTTAACAAAAATTGGACATTCTATAGGAAAAGAACTGTGTTGAATGTTTTACCTTATTTAAAATAGTAAACGAAGGACTTTGTAAGGAAACTTGCACCATTAGATTCTACTCGAAAAATGGAATCCAACGCCTCAAAGAACGCCAAAAATGGAGTTCGTTTGAAGAAGTTATGGTCGTTTAAAGATTAGGGGCAGTTCTATAATTTAAACTAAAAACGAAAAAGAACGAAAACGTACGGGGGCGTTTTGATAACGACACCCCCTGTTGTCTTCCTCCTCCAGATTCCTCTAGAAACCCTCCTCTCCCGATTTCTCCAGAAAATACCAGGGGAAATGGAGGCACCACCATTGAGGGGCACCGCCTTCTTCCCCCTATAAAAGCCCCATCTCCCCCCTCTACAAAAATATGATTTTTCGGTCATTTGGGGCTTTTTTGACAACGGCCAGGCCCAAGTCAGGCTGGCCATTGCCATTTCTCCATTCCCCTCTCTTCTTTGTCCCCTTTTCTTCCTCTGGTTGCACCGGAATAGTGGGCTTGTCTCTTCTTCGAGTTTTCCAGTGAGCAGGAGCTTCAGAGTGAAGAATAGGCGCACCCATCGGCGATGGGCACTCCCTAGGCTACCCAGGTAAGCCGTTTTCCCCTTTTTCTCTCCGTCTTGCTTCCCCCAGGCCAGATCCATGCCAGATCTGGTCTTTTCCTAGCCGATTTTTCTAGCCGGAGAAGACAAAGCCAGTTCCAACTAGCCTTGTACGAACTAGGCGTCCCAAGGACGCCATGCTCCACCTGCGTCTCGGACAGGGTCCCTGGGATGGGTTCCAGGCGTAAGATAGTGCGTACACTTCCCTGGTGCGGCCTTCGGGTGCGCACGCAACATGGGGCACGGGTCCTAGCTCAACCAGGATGAACGAGGTGCCCTAGGAGCTGAGACACGCCATGCTACACCAAAGGTGCGTCCGTGTGATGCCATCTAGGATGCACGTCATAGCTCGTCGCTTGAGCATGCATGTGCACGTGCAAAACGTGGTCCCTGGCATGGCCTTGGGGCACGCACGGACGTGAGGCAATCACGGTTCAACCAGGATGCACGGGTGTCCTGGGAACTGGGACACGTGGACCTAATGAGACTTTAAAGTTAGGACCAGAGGATAATTTACAGAGTTTAACTATTGAATAATAGATCCATATCATAGGATCTAGCCTGACAATGAATTAGGCAAGGACCATGGACCCTAAAAGGTAGATCTAGGGATCTAATGTCTCAATAGATTGAAATTGATAAGGACTCCTTGTATCCATTCATATCCAGGAGTTTATAAATGAGACCTAGGGACGGGTTGAGTGATGAAGGATGTGACTCTAGGAGACTTCGAGGTAGGTGCTCTATCGCTACTAGACCTTTTAAAAGAACCCATCATTGTTTTGAGAATGCATGTTTTAAGTTTGAGTTATATGACTTGTTTAGTATGACATAATTTTATAAACGAATTCAGCATGCATATGACAAATACATTATGCATAGACAGGCTTTGCAAACAATTGCATATATTGCATGATTTGTGAGCATTGAGTTTTTGTAAAAATTGCATGTCCTTGAGGATTACCAAAAGACGCTGAAGTGCCCAAAAGACGCTGGGTAGGCAGTTGTGAGGGACCCCAAGAGGACAGGTTTTGAAAAAAAGGGGTTTTGCTTGTTTGATCGTATGTGATTTGGGCTAGTAAGCTCGTGGGCGCTATGCTGAGAGGTCTAGGTTGGCCTCCCAGCCTGTACCATTATTAGGTGGAATGGGTACCATGACCAAAAAGGGCATGTCCCTACGTCGATTGCATGTGGTACAGCGTGCTACCACTTGTGTTACAGCACTGGGTCGATGTGTCATATGTCCCGTGGAGGCTATGACTGAGTGTCCCTAGGTACCTGGGGACCACACGGCGGCGAGGTCGTGGGCATAGTGGGCCCTATGGTTTGAGGATTTACTTGCATTACATATGGCATGATATGAGGTTGGTCAACCATACCACATATCCATGAGTTGGATTCAATTGAGCATCTTATGCATATCATTATGTTTATGATATATATATATATATATGATACTTTCAACTTGGATTATGCGATTCTTTAAGTCATTAGTATTCCCGTTTGATAATGGTTTTTAATATCGATATTGAACATGAGTGTTTAAACATGCACATGTTTTAAAGAGCATATGATTTTAAACATAGTATGCATTATAAAACTAGTAGTGATAGACTCCTACTGAGTATAGTATATACTCACCTAATCCTTAACATTTTTCAGGATAGCTCCATTCATGAGTAGAAGACGCCTATGTTAGTGCTACGGGCAAGTAAATCAAAAGGAGACAATTGTACATGTAAGTAAATGCTCTACCCTTTGGACATGTATTTGTCTTTATTTACAGTTGGGCTGTGAGTTGTGACTGGATAGACCTGGGAAAAACATTTATGATTTCTAAAGTTTTCAAAAATTACTTTGATTGTTGTGAAAGCAAATGACACTCGGGGTTTTCAAAATGAGTTTTAAACCTAAAGATTTTCCGCTGCATTGCATTGTTTTTATAAGATGGTTTTCAAATAGGGATGCATCCCGCCTTAGGAAATTTAGATCTTGCATTTAAAAATGCATGGGAAAACCCGGGTCGTCATAGTTGGTATCAGAGCTCAGGTTTTATCCTGTCACAGCTAGTCCAACATGTCCAAGGGTCATAGACAATAGAGAAAATCAAGTAGTATAAATAGGAGTAGTAGAGATGACTACTTCTATTGGAAGATTACAATATTAATGATCAAGGCATTTCACCATAAACAAATAGGTGAAAAAGAAGATGGGTTTAGCAAATACTTAGATATTGGATTGCTTGAATCCTATCAAAATCATAGGAAATAAGGATTATTGTACAGTAGTACAAACAGGGAAACTCATATATGGATCATATTATGATAAGAATGATGAAGGAAGATGTTAGTAAATGTGTTAGTAGATAATTCTGACCTGTAATAGATCAATCTCACCAAAGATAAGAACATCGAAGAACCTAGATGGCTATCTTACCATCATAAAGAATATCAGAATATGAGTACGCTATCATATGATATGAGTATGATAGGGAATGTAAAAGACAGACATTGAGAAGATTTTGATGATAATATGATAAGGATGAGCATACAAGATGATACTAGGAGATAACTGTGACTTGTACTAGATCACAAAGGTATGGATCCTGAAAGACTTAGCTCAATTTTGGATACCTTAATTGGAGTCTCATGAAGAGTGAAGTGCCATCGAATAATAACTACCTGAGTATTATGGAGAAAATCAGAAGACATATCCAAGTGGCAGATTATGTGAATAAGAGAAACATAACATGAATATCATAAGGAACTGTACTCGACAGAGTTACCAAAAGATTTTGACGATAATATTAAGGATGATAGATTTGTGATAATAGATTGATCCTGACATGAACTTGTAAGAGAAGTATAGCATGACCAAAATGTCAATGCTATTATTAAGACATTGTATAAATTTTATTGAGGCTAACAAAAGTGAGGATTTTGAAGAAAAGAGAGAAAGAGATAGAGATGTAACTACCAGTATTCAATGAATATTGAATATTCAAAAGAAGAAGATCATGACTTTATGGAGATACATGCAATTCTATCATCTTGAATCTGATAGGAAGGTAGATCAAACGAATGCAACGGAATAATACTAGATGAGTTGGTGATCTTATTGTAAAAGAGTATAAAAGAGAGAAAGCATATGGGGTTTAAGACTTTGAGTAGGTATCGAATATTAGGAGATTATGCGACAAGAAATTTTCGAAGAGGAATGGTGACCAACTAGAAATTAAATTCTACAAATGGTTTGATGTCTATATCGATTATTGCAATTAGAATCTTATAGGATCCATTAGCTTATGGGGAACACCAATGGATATAATCCATAAAAAGGAAAATTTGGTAATATCCCACCTTGCCAATAAAGTATATTGAAAAAGGAATTAAGCCGGGATAGTGACTTGTCCATTTAGCAAGTAGGGTACCATCAAGGATCAAATCAAGGTCTTACTATCATAGATTGGAAGACCAAAAATCTTAAGACCATTATTTAGTCATTACCTTTAGAGTACTGTTGACTAAATAAAGGTATCCCACCCTAATTAATCAAGTATGTTAGTATCCATGAGTTAGTAGTCGAAGTTATATACTCAGAGGGATATTATAAGTATTTGGACATGAGTTTTACCTAAAAGAAGTTACTTGTTAGACTAAGTCATTTGAGAGTATGAGGTCAGTTGATTAGGCCACATCATGGAGGAGCTACAAGTACAATAAATACAGTAACAACTGAGACAGAAGCAAAAATAAGGAGCGATCTCCACCAGTGAGATAGATTTTTCCAAACCTAAATAGATACCATGACAAACCATAGAAATCATTATGGGTCTGAAAGATGATGCTGACTTGGATAAGTACCGATCACTTTAGAGACCCTAGAGCTTATGACATAGATATATCTGGAAAGAGATCAATAGGTAATCAAATAAATTCTCTTTCTATATGCCTACGAAATGTTCTATGCTTACCTGAGTGTTGTTAAACTTGTTGATTTAACAACATCAGCACAATTTGATATAATCGCTATTGAATGAGAATTATTGTTATAAGCAAAGTATAAGGAGGCACTTGAAAGATAAAATTTGAGGAATTGAGAAAACCACTACTTATGATGATGATATCCCTTGAGAATACAGACTGCATGGTTGACGATAAAGCTTTGATAAAAGGTTGAACGATATATTGATATAGGGAATGGAAGGAGAAAGTTGAGGTGGCCAGCTCATTATAAGGTGAGATTTGATGTTACGTTGCCTTTAGACAAATAGTTAGTTGTTATGAGCATATACCAAGTACGAAAAATCAATTGAAGGAATTTCCTAAGGACTAACCCTACTGGATTGAGTATAGAACTTTTGGACTGAAAGGTTACGAAGAAAACCATCAAGCAAAGAAAGGACAAAGAGGATGATGACAAAGGATTCAACCATGACACACCTAGTAAGGGTACTCGGGTATTGAATAAGAGACTTTTTACTTTGCATAAATGGGAACATTATTGAAAATCCTAATGACAACTTGATGTGAATAGTGAGATGGGCCTCTGGACGAGAACATTTGACCCATGATGATGAATCGACCATTAACATTTGTCATGAGTTTGGATAAAATCTTCACAGGGAAAAGCATTTAATGAATTCAATAATTATGAAACTGGATATAGAGGTAGGACATTTTACTTTCAGTATATGATAAGGTCCTCGATGGAAGATGCTACTAATTGGCTTTCATGATTTTATTTTGAATGTAACATTGGTCGAGGAATCAAGTCACATATGGAAAACGACAGACAGTTGGAATTCAAAGTTAATCAAGGGTTTGGTTGTAGAGCACATGATACCATGTCAGTTACTGAAGTATCTTGGGGACAAATATAAAATATAAAAAGCAAAGTTAGACACAATAGAAAGAAGGTAATTTTTTTGGACTCTTACTAATGACATATAACCAACCATTAGAAGGAGATGTGGATGATGAAGAGATTACTAGATGAAAGACAAGAAGAAAAAGGATTATCCTATGATATTCAAAATAAAATAGGAGAAATAAGATCATATGATCTGAAAGAAGTATGGAGTAATTTATACATGAAGAAGCATGATCCTACAAGGAGACTAATCCTATACATGATGAGAAAAATATAGGCATCTAAGGATTTTGAGATAGATGCATTACAGCTAGAAACTGGTATTGTTAAATTGGCACATATGGGAGTATGCATCAGAGTACGCAGCGAAAGCGGCCCTTATAGGTAAGGTCTTGTAGAAGGAACAATAAAAATGATAAATTGAGGTTGAGCCTATATTTGATTCCTAAGGGGAGAATACATTCACCAAGAAGTTATCTAAGAGACAAAATACCTTGAAGATGATAACTTATGGAATTTCGAGGATGAAATTCTTTTAAGGGGGTAATAATGTAATACTCGAGCATTTTACGCTATTTCTAACAAAAATTGGACATTCTATGGGAAAAGAACTGTGTTGAATGTTTTACCTTATTTAAAATAGTAAACGAAGGAATTTGTAAGGAAACTTGGCACCATTAGATTCTACTCGAAAAATGGAATCCAACACCTCAAAGAACGCCAAAAACAGAGTTCGTATGAAGAAGTTACGACCGTTTAAAGATTGGGGGCAGTTCTGTAATTTAAACTAAAAATGAAAAAGAATGAAAACACAGGGGGCCGTTTTGATAACGGCACCCCCTATCGTCTTCCTCCTCCAGATTCCTCCAGAAACCCTCCTCCACTGATTTTTCCACAAAACACAAGGGAAATGGCGGCACCGCCATTGAGGGGCACTGCCTTCTTCCCCCTATAAAAGCCCCATCTCCCCCCTCTCCAAAAATACGATTTTTCAGTCATTTGGGGCTGGGGTTTCTGGCAAAAATTGAAAACCCAGTATCCTTGCATTTTCCGACAATGGCCAGGCTCGAGTCAGGCCGGCCGTTGCCATTTCCCCATTCCCCTCTCTTCTTTCCCCCCTTTTCTTCCTCTGGTCGCACCGGAACAGTGGGCTTGTCCCTTCTTCGAGTTTTCCAGCAAGCAGGAGCTTCAGAGTGAAGAATAGGTGCACCCATCAGCGATGGGCACTCCCTAGGCTACCCAGGTAAGCCATTTTCCCCTTTTTCTCTCCGTCTTGCTTCCCCCAAGCCAAATCCATGCCGGATCTAGTCTTTTCCTAGCCGATTTTTCTAGCCGGAGAAGACAAAGCCAGTTCCAACTGGCCCTGTACGAACCAGGAATCCCAGGGACGCCATGCTCCACGTGCGCCTAGGACAGGGTCCCTGGGACGGCTTCCAGGTGTACGACAGTGCGTACATTGTCCCTGGTGCGGCCTTCGGGTGCGCGCGCGACATGGGGCATGGGTCCTAGTACGACCAAGATGCATGGGGTGCCCCGGGAGATGAGATGAGCCATGCTACACCAAAGGTGCCTCTGTACGATGCCAGTTGGGATGCGCGTCATAGCACATCGCTTGAGCATGCATGTGCGCATGCAAAACACGGTCCCTGGCACGGCTTTTGGGCGTGCATGCACGTGAGGTGGTTGCTGTTCAACCAGCATGCACGGGTGTCCTGGGAACTGGGACACGCGAACCTAATGAGGCTTTAAAGTTAGGACCAGAGGACAATTTACAGGGTTTAACTATTGAATAATAGATCCATATCATAGGATCTACCCTAACAATGAATTAGGCAAGGACCATGGACCCTAAAAGGTAGATCTAGCGATCTAATGTCTCAATAGATTGAAATTGATAAGGACTCCTTGTATCCATTCATATCTAGGAGTTTATAAATGAGACCCAGCGACGGGTTGAGTGATGAAGGATGTGACTCTAGGAGACTTCGAGGTAGTTGCTCTATCGCTACTGGACTTTTTAAAAGAACCCATGATTGTTTTGAGAATGGATGTTTTAAGTTTAAGTTATATGACTTGTTTAGTACGACTTAATTTTATAAACGAATTCAGCATGCATATGACAAATACATTATGCATAGACAGGCTTTGCAAACAATTGCATATATTGCATGATTTGTGAGCATTGAGTTTTTGTAAAAATTGCATGTCCTTAAGGGTTACCAAAAGACACTAGAGTGCCCAAAAGACGCTGGGTAGGCAGTTGTGAGGGCCAGGTAGTTGTGAGGGACCCAAAGAGGGTAGGTTTTGAAAAAAAGGGTTTTTGCTTGTTTGATCGTATGTGATTTAGGCTAGTAAGCTCATGGGCGCTATACCGAGAGGTCTGGGTTGGCCTCCCAGCCTCTACCACTATTAGGTGGAATGGGTACCACGCCCAAAAAGGGCATGTCCCTACGTCAACTACATGTGGTACAGGGGGCTACCACTGGTGTCACGGTACTGGGTCGATGTGTTATATGCACTGGAGGCTATGACCTAGTGTTGCCAGGTACCCGGGGACCACACGGCGGTGAGGTCGTGTGCATAGTGGGCCTTATGGTCTGAGGATTTACTTGCATTACATATGACATGACATGAGGTTGGTCGACCATACCATATATCCATGAGTTGGATTCAGTTGAGCATCTTATGCATATCATTATGTTTATGATATATATATATATATATATATGATACTTTCGACTTGGATTATGCAATTCTTTAAGTCGTTAGTATTCCCGTTTGACAATGGTTTTTAATATCGATATTGAACATGAGTGTTCAAACATGCACATGTTTTAAAGAGCATATGATTTTGAACATAGCATGCATTGTAAAACTAGTAGTGATAGACTCCTACTAAGTATAATATATACTCACCTAATCCTTAACATTTTTCAGAATAGCTCCATTCACGAGTAGAAGATGCCTATGTTAGTGCTACGAGCAAGTAAATCAAAAGGAGACAATTATACATGTAAGTAAATGCTCTACCCTCTGGACATGTATTTGTATTTATTTACAGTTGGGCTGTGAGTTGTGACTGGATAGACCTGGGAAAAACATTTATGATTTCTGAAGTTTTCAAAAACTACTTTGATTGTTGTGAAAGCAAATGACACTCGGGGTTTTCAAAATGAGTTTTAAAACAAAAGATTTTTCACTGCATTACATGGTTTTTATAAGATGGTTTTCAAATAGGGATGCATCTCGCCTTAGGAAATTTAGATCTTGCATTTAAAAATGCATGGGAAAACCCAGGTCGTCATAAGTATTTAGAGGTAAAAGCTAACCAATCAAGAAACTTGGTGCAATAGTGAAAAAGTGCAAAAAGTTATTATAGAGAAATAAGAGTTTTTTAATGCTTGAAAGAGGCCTAAAAATAATGAAAACTTTGAACTATATAAGAATGCTAAAAAGGTTGCTAAGAAAATAGTGAGGCTAAACTCAAGGTTAAGATGGTACTATGATGATCTCTATAATAAATTAGGATCAAGAGAAGGTGAGATAGATGTGTTTAAGCTTGCAAAAGTAAGAGAACATAGGAGTAAGGACTTAGACCACTTCAAGTGCATTAGGAGTGATAACCAAAGTGATGATAAGATCAAACCAAGGTGGGAAAGTTACTTTCAAAAATTACTAAATTACAATTACCTTGAGAATATAGGGATTGAATGTATTACAAACCCAAATAACATTGGACATTATAGATATGACCATAGGATTAGAATGATTGAAGTGAAAGAGGCCTTGAAAAGGATGAAATTAAGAAAGGCTCTAAGGCCCACTAGTATACCAATAAAGGTTTGGAAGTATATAGGAGATATTGAACTAGTTTGATTGACAAAATTGTTTAACAAGATTCTAAAATAAAAGAAAATGGCAGATGAATGGAAGAAGAGTTTTATTGTACCAATTTATAAGAATAAAAGAGACATGTAGAGTTGCACTAATTATTAAGGGATCAAACTTATGAGCCATACCATGAAGCTTTTTGAAAGAGTGATTGAGAAGAGGCTACGATATGAGACGAGTGTATCGGAGAACCAGTTTGGTTTCATGCCTGGGAGGTCTACCATGAAAACTATTTTCCTACTTAGATAATTGATATAGAAATATAGGGAGAGGTGGAAGGACCTCTGACATGGTCTTGATTGACTTAGAAAAAGCCTATGATAGGATCCCTAGAGAGTTAATATGGTAGGTATTGAGTAAGCTAGGTTTCACCAGGGTATATAGACATAATTAAGAATATGTATGAGGGAGTGGTAGCAAACATTAAGACAACTAGTGAAAAGACAAGTGATTTTCCTATCACTATAAGATTGTGCCAAGGATCAGCATTGAGCTATATCTTTTTACTTTTGTTATGGATGAGTCAACAAAACATCTGCATGAGGAGATTCCATGGCTCATATTATTTGCAGATGATATAGTCTTTAGTAACAAGACAAGGGAGGGCATAAATACAAAGTTAGAGTTATGGAGAGATGCATTAAAGTCTAAAGGATTTAAAATAAGCTAAACTAAGATAAAATATATGGAATGCAATTTTAGCAAGGAGATGAGCGGGATTGGAACACTAGTAAAGATTGATAACCAAGAAGTCTCCCTAAAAGACCACTTCTAATATATGGTACCAATAATTTATGAGAGTGGAAAGATTAAGAGAGAGATTACCTAGAGAATCCAAGTAGGTTGGAGCAAATGGAGATGCGCCTCTAGAGTTTTATGTGACTGGTGAGTGCCACTCAAACTAAAAGGAAAATTCTATAAGATGCCGGCCAAGGAATCACTTGTACATAGGATTAGCATTGTCAAAATGCAAATGTTTTGGTTGATGAGTGGTAAGAAAAGAAAGGATAGAATTAGAAATGAAAACTTAGAGGAAACTTAGGAGTAGCACCAATAGGTAAGAAGATAAGGGAGATTAGACTTAGATGATTTGTCACATTTGAGGAAGAGCAGGGCATGTCTAATAGAGACTGAGAATGGCATCAGTTAGAAGGAGTGAGGTGATCCAAGTTGAACTTGCTAAAAGTTCAAGGAAAATGCCCAAAAGAATATGGATAGAAGTGATGAGAAAGATTTCAAAACTCTAGGACTAAATGAAGCCATGACATTTAATAGAGGGGAATGGAGGAACAATATTCATGTAACCGACCCATAATTGGCATAAGGTCTTGATGATGATGATGATGACTTTCCAACTAAGAACGATGTTAAAACCACATCATATATAATGGATTTTGAGTCTTGGATGAGATCTACAATCAATTTCTAATATATCATAATCCGCCTTTTTATTTAGGAGTTACGCTCAAATCTCTATACAGTTATCTCATTTTCTTGCAAATTTTTGAATTTCCAAGTCTTTAAGTTCTTACTCTGAATTAATTCTTTGCTTCTACACTTATTACTTCTTGCGTTCATTTGGCATTCAATCTCTAAAATCCTTTTATAAAAATTTTCAACTCACCCTGTGTAACACAACAATTTGAACAAGCAAGCTTCATTAAGAAAGTTTTGTTATTGTGCCTTATTTTCTGAACCTTGTAACGAGCTTATAGTGTACATCACTAACATGAATTTCCAAGTCTTCACCTCTCTTTGTTAATAACTATTAGGTTAAAGGTACTTCAATATGGCATCAGGCTATTCAGTCAATAAATAAAGCAAGGATTTGATCTTCATTATGAAGCTACCCTGTTTTACTCTTTTCTCATTGTCTCATCTCCTTTTACCATTCCCTCCAAAAATCCCAAATCATTCGACAGCTTGTCATTACCATTATAATGGTCAATATTACAAGCATGAGAACACTATGAAGTGATATTTCTCACTTTACCTTTCCCAAAGAATCATTTAGGGCTTCTTATTTACCTACAGGATCCTCTCTTTGCACATCTTTTCCCATCTCATCATCTGATTAACATGAGCTTCTACTGAAGAAAAGAAGCATGTTGTCATATCACTTAGGTCCCCTTCCAAAACATACCAAGGGCCACTACTTTCACTCAACTACATTTAGTAGTTGAAGTAAGGTGCATTTTGGAACCTCTCATGAAAAACATTCTCCTGGTTGAAACCAACTGTAGTCATTCTCAGAACTCCAATCCTAGCTGGGTTGATCTTATAGTGATTTTTTGTTTCAGTGATTGATTTATCCCTTTTCACTAAAATAAATGAAAGTGCAATCAAAACTTAGATATATTTAATCAAAGAAAATTACAAAGGTCCAACTCAAAAATATAGGAAATTAACTAAAAACACAAGAAAAATTTACTTCCCTAGCTTGATAACATCATTTTCTTCAAATCTAATATCTTCAATCTCAATTGGCCCTAACCAGTCTCTTTCTAGTCCTTCTGATTAATGATCTAATGCATGGATTAGGCAAATTCTCCAAATTGTCAAAGATTAGGTCTAGATGAGGATTTTGGGTTTTAGTGGCATAGATCTGATTTATGAATCTCAAATTGAAGATAAGTAACAATAAACAATCTATAAAATATCCTAAAAAACAAGATCAAGAAGTTGATTGAAAATTAGATGTGAAATAGATGAGAAGAGATAGATAGATGAAGCAGGGGAAAAAGAGATGGTTTGAGAATGGGTGAGTAAGAGAGATAATGAGGGAAATAGTAACATGAGAAAGAGGGGAATAAGAAAGGGAGTGAACAAAGGATAGAAGGAGAGGAGAGGGGAAACTGATGGTACGCAGAGATGGTTTGGGTTACTGTGGTGGTGGAAGGGAACAGAGAAGAGGATTAGAGGCTGATACTATGCGGTGGTGCTGTAAAGGGACAGATCAGAAAAGGTGGGAGGTGGAGTAGAGAGATAGAGAAAGAGGGTGAAGAGGGGAGGAGAAGATATATGAGAAGAGAACGATGGTAATAGGAATTGGAAAAATGATGAAGAACGATGAAGAGTTTCCTAAAAAGGATGGAAAGCAAAGGAAAAAAAAAAAAAGTCCTCCCCATGCTCTCCCATGGGTTCCCTCTTATATCTTCCCCATCCTTCTAATTGTATTCTGCCCCACTTTCCTTACCGTGAATAGTTAGTTAGCCATTAGGAATACCTCCCTTAATTATGCCTCTTCATTCCATAGTTGATCTCTTAGTTAGTAAATCTTATCCATGATGTCCTTTTCTTTAATTTCTTTAAGGATGATCGATACTATTTAAATTTGATCTCAGCCATCCAAGCCTATATTGGTTGATCTACAAGACAAAAGACTATATTATAATCATTTAAACCATTCATTAAGCATTTGATTAGCTTCGATGATCATCTGATTGTTAAATTTGACAAATAAATGGTTAGATGATTAATTTAAGCTAAAATTCATATTTTATCTAAAAATTATCAAATTGATGAGTTAGATGATCTAACTAAATGTTAAATTAAGCCTATTTTGGCCAAAATTAGACACTTAACACAACCTCCAACTAGCATTTTGCTAGTCCTGAGCAAAACATGAAAAAAAAAAAAAAAATTAAACTGATACAAGGTGCCACTTTCGTAGGTACTCATGATTGCACCCCTAGGTTACTTCTAGTGGATGAGTTATGCCTCGTGAAGGTTGTAATAAATATAGCCACAAAATTCAATAAGGTTAAGTTCCCTATTTTATCTCAAAGAATCCTCATTCATTAACATTCTACTGTTTTTTCATAACTTAATAGAGAGGATTGACCATTTTACACATCATACACATATTAAAGACATTTCATTTGAGTTATTTCTCTGAGTGCATGTGTGTGTTAATCAGATATACATAAATTCCATTGGAAATATGTCTTGACCTCAAATCCTCATAGGTATACTCTTAGAAATGAAACTCTTAGATAAGGGTTTAAACATATTTCTCTTATTATGTGACCGAATCCAATAAGCTAATGGTCACATAAATTTTTGAATGCTCATGTGACAAAGGAAAGTGATCCCTAAGAGTGGAAGTCATTATCAAGAATATTAAGGGTCTTTTACCTTAGTTCCTTCTTTTTATCACCTCTTTAAGGCTATGTTCCACCAAAGATCAATAGGTTTTTAATTAGGACAAAACGTAGGCTTAGAATAGCTTTATAAAAGAAGGGTATAAGGATTTCAAAGGTTCAAAATTTTGTAGAGTTCTTCAATGAATATCTATTAGGACAACTTTCTTTTGGGTTGTACTTGAAGTGAGTATCTCTTTTGTATTTTCATCTTTCTCTTTTATTTTCATTTCTTTTATCTTTAGAAGAAATACATCTAATTTTCTCACTTCTTTGGATTTTTGTCCTCTTTTTGAACTTTTTCTACTAACACTTCTCATTTAGACAATGGGTAATGGATATTTATGTTACTAGCTTGTTCTAGGTTAAGGTAAATAGGGTTAAGAAAGGAAAAGCTTAATAATAGGCTTTAAGGGGCTAACTAGTGGTATGATATACTGGGTAGGCTTTATATCTATGTTGATCAAAGATGACCTATATCATTTCCTAGGTTTTCTAAAGCCTATTAGATTTAATAAATTTTTTGGAAAGAAAGCTATTACTCCTATTTATTCTTGATGTTTAACCAAAACATAGGATCACACTAAATTTATATATGCTGAAGAAATTGTGGAATTACTTGTTACTCTCTTGAAAGAAGATAGCCTCAAAATCTCACATGGTTATATGTCTCCACTAATTTTCCTTAGGGTCTTTAAGTCATACCTCTTTATTAGTCTTGACTATGTGCAATGTGTAAATGGTTCCCAAGAATTAACTTTCATAAAATGTTTTAACATATGGAAAATATGCAAAACTAATCATAAATACTTCCATTAAGAGGTGAAAATAGTGGAATTACTAAACTTTGAACATCCAATTCTCATCATAGTAAGGGAACTCTTCTTTAAAAACTTTCTCTTTTCTTTTTTACCCCAATCTGAATGAAACATTATCCCCAATGTTAGAAAACATAGGAACTATATGATAATGGAAGGATGTAGCAAATGGAAATTTTAAGAAAAACATTTGGGTTGCCTCCTAGCTTATTTGTCTTAATCTTAACCCTAAGATGAAATGTCGAGATTTCTTACGCCACTTCAAAATCTTGAGGTAATCTATATATTGCCTGCACCCTAAATTTTTTTGTAGTGGTAACATTAAAACAATGAAGATCACCACAATTTTTAATAGTGTGGAATCATATTGATGATCCCCCATCTTCAAAATTTTACAGTAGTCAATATAATTTCTCCACCTCAAAAATTGACGTGATGGTAACACAATGACTTCGTGTACTACTGTGCATTATGTTGGACCATTTAGAGATGAATGGTCCATTATATTCAAATTAACCCTTTCCTTTGTTT
Source organism: Warburgia ugandensis (assembly GCA_035236585.1). Classification (NCBI taxonomy): domain Eukaryota; kingdom Viridiplantae; phylum Streptophyta; class Magnoliopsida; order Canellales; family Canellaceae; genus Warburgia; species Warburgia ugandensis. Next base: position 28,731,436 of record CP141128.1, read on the forward strand.
CCCTGATATTATCATGAAATAGGGGTATAAGCTAACTCTGCCTTTCCCAAAAAGGTTTTTCTTGTATTGCTAAAGGTGGGGACAAGGTTTGATTTAAACCCTGGTTATCTCCTAATGTGTATCCTAAAGTAGGTTGATGTAACTCAACTGATTCTTTTTCTTCCTGTTTTATGGGCACAGGTAAGGTGTCAAATAAGCATATATGCTAACTTGTATTTGTTCGGATAAGGTCAATAGGTCCCAATTAGGTACATCTACTATATAATAAGGCTTTATTGGAATTATACTCTTGCTTGCCATTGAGTTAGAGGGTTCTATGGATGGTTGTGGACTTTGTGGCTCATAATAATCATAAGATATTTCCATCCAATTATCAGCAATAAATGTCTCTTCATTATCCCCAATTTGTTTCATTTCCTCAGTCCTTTTTATAATTTTAACAATGTTTCTATCACTATATTCTCTTATTGATCTCATTTTCTCTTCCCATTCCTCGCATTCTAGTCTCATTTCCTGATTACCCTTTCCAAAGGAAACCATGGTTTGTTCCATTTTCTCACAAAAATGTTGCATATTCTCTTCTAATAGTTGTTCTTCATCATGTAGAATAAAACAACTCATAGGGTTGGTATTGCGGTAGCATTGGGGTATTGAAAAAAGGCTGAGCAGGTTGAACCCATGATGACTGTCCTTGATAATCTGAATAATCATGGTAGTGTTGATCAAGGTGGGACTATTCTGGTTCTTTCTGATATCGATAATCCTAAGACCATGGTTGTTCATGATGCCTAGCTTATCTATTATAGTCTTGGTAATTTGTCTCAGGAAAAAAATTATTAGAATATGTGAATGCATTAGGTGTATCCATTGGCTCCTGATAGTATTCATTGTATGTGGAGCTTGATGATGGCCATGAAGAAGTGGGATAGGGATGCTCAGAATAGGCATTATTATGGTATTGAGGTTGTGGCATAACTTGCCTAGAAGTTAATATCCTAAGCAATTGAATTTCCATAATATCTAGCCTATCCATCAATATATCTAATCTATGACATCTATCCTCTCCTTAATAAGTTGTTGTTCTCAACTTCGCATACAGTGAAACAAATCATTGCATACAACAAATGAGGTTTTTTTTTTTTTTTTGAAGAGGAAAAACTAACCTACATGATGCAACCCAACTGCCTAGAATGATGCACAAACAAAGGGCACGATCAAATATAATCCTTAACGCTAATAATCAACAATATTTTGATTTTCTTGAATTTGTGTGGGGACAATGCTTTTAGAATGATTTAATTTAGTGATCCTCCTCTCTTTCAGATTTGACTATTGCTTACCAGTTAGATTTTTCTCTAAGGTGGTTAATATAATCCTCATGTTAGGGGGCTTTTAGAGCTCAATTAATGTCAATGAAAAGTATGAAAAAATCACTTGGATTTTAAGACACCCACTATAACCACAGTGCTCAGGAGCCACTAGAGTGACAATAGATTGCGTCCTATTAAGAGGGTCCTATGAGCATGTGATGGCCATATAAGTCTCTTCTAATTAATATTAGATTAATTTGAAAGGTAGGGTTGCACACTTGTGGTGATTATCCTATGTGGGCCAAGAAGTGCTGATGAAATTCGCCCTTGATCTTGTGGGGTCGAGTGCCTTTACTAATTAATTTCCACACTCCATGGCAGTTCAATCAACATATAAATCACCTAAAAGTAAGAAACGTGTCCTGAAAATGCAATTAAAACAATAAACCAATGAAAATCCTAAAAATGCAACAATTATCAAATATGCTTTCTATATGCAACTACACTACCAAACAATACAAACCCTAATCTAGGAAATTAAAGGAGTGATGGAAACTTATAGTGGGGTTTCTTATAAAGAGCAAGTGCGGGCCACCTTATCTCACACTTGTCTTATTTTATTATAACATATTTAAAATTACAATTGAAATAATTACCAATTACAATGGTCCTCACTACAAGATTCACTCAAAAAAAGGAAAATTTCTATTCTAGGCATGTAGGAAAATTATATTTATTTGATGAAGCTCCACTTGCCAATTTCCTGCACTTTCTAATTTCCTAAAAAATAAAAATAGCAATAAGTACTAAATTCAGGAAATAAGTTGATTATACACTAAAAAAATAAAAAATGAACTTAAAAATGCTGACACAATGCAATTCTTAAAAAATTTTATTTTTCTAATAATTTTGAATTTTTGGATCTTTTTGTCATTTTAATTAAATTTTTTTGCAATGGCACTAAAAACTTGTTTTATTGCAAGTGCACAGCTATCATAGTGCAATGTTTGCAAGTATGGGTCAATCCCACAGGGACTTGCCTTAATGATTTGGAGAGTAAATAAAATTTAATTGTTCAAAAATTAAAAATAAGTGACAAAATTAAATGAAAGTGCAATCAGACTTTAGATATATTTAATCAATGAAAATTACAGAGGTCCAACTCAAAAAGACAAGAAATTAACTAAAAGAAAAGAAATTTTTACCTCCATAGCTTAGTCACATAATTTTCTTCAAATATTATATCTTCAATCTCGATCGACCTTCATCAGTCTCTTTCTAGTGCCTCTAATTAATGATCTAATGGATGGATTAGGCAGATTCTTCGAAAATTTCAAAGATCTAGTCTAGATAAGGATTTTGGGTTATAACGACATAGATCTAATTTGTGAATCTTAGATTGAAGATTAGTAGCAATAAATAAGCTATAAAATATCCTAAAAACATGATTTGGAAGTTGATTGAAAATTGGATGTGAAACAGATGAGAAATTGAAGATATCTAGTGATTAAACTAGAACCATTGATTTAGTTAAACAAGGATGGATAAAACAATTCTTGGATTAATAATGGAATAACATAAAATATAGATAACAGAATGAAATAAAATAGAACACAAATAAGAATAAGAACATGATGAAAATGTAAATGAAATTATTGTACTATGGGAAAAATTGGAATTTTTACTAAAACTTCTTGCTTTTTCCACCAAAAGAGAAGAATTCAACCAGAACAGAGGAATACAATGCCTGCCAGCCGGTGCTATATGGAGAATAAAGGGCAGACAATGTCAGCATGGTGTTGGATGCCGATGCTGTATGAAAATTGGAGAATTGCGTGGAGATGACAGGATGGAGCGGTGAAGTGCAATGCAGGAGAAATAGAGGAAGGCAGGCTACTTAAGTGGGTATGACCGGTGATGAGAAAGAGGGGAATAATAGAGAGAGTGAATGAAGGATAGAAGGAGAGGAGAGGGGAAAGTGATGCTATGTAGAGATGGTGTGGGTTACTATAGTGGTGGAAGGCAACAGAGGCCAGTACTGTGCGGTGCTGCTGTGAAGGGATAGATTAGAAAAGGTGGGAGGTGGAGTAGAGAGACAGAGAAAGATGGGGAAAAGGAGAGGAGAAGATATTGGAGAAGAGAATGAGAGTAATAAGAATTGGAAAAATGATGAAGAACCATGAAAAGTTTCCTAAAAATGATGGAAAGCAAAGGAAAAAAAATAGTCCTCCCCCAGCTATCCCCCAGGTTCCCTCTTATATCTTCCCCATCCTTCTAATTGTATTCTCCCCTCAGTTTCCTTACGATGAAGAGTTAGTTTGCCACTAGGAAACTTCTGCCTCCTTTAATTATGCCTCTTCATTCCAAAATTGATCTCTTAGTTAGGAAATTTTATCCATGATGTCCTTTTCTTCAATTTCTTTTAGGAAATTGTCCCATCTTGCCTTTAAGATGATCTATACCATTTAAATTTGATCTTATCCATCCAAGCTTGTTTTCGCTGATCTGCAAGACAAAAGACTAGATTAGAATCATCTAAACCATTCATTAACCATTTGATTAGCTATGATGATCATCTAACCATTAAATTTGACAAATTAATGGTTAGATGATTAATTTATGCTAAACTTCATATTTTATCTAAAATTATTAAGTTGATGTGTTAGATGATCTAAATAAATGCTAAATTAAGGATATTTTGGCCAAAATTAAATACTTAACCCTAAGATCATTAGAATGTATAAAATTGCAAGCCTTTTGACTCATATGCTTAATGAATAAATGTATGACCATCATCGCGCATAATAACCCTTTCTTAGCCTGATAGAAGAATTATTGGAATGAGCCTATTGAGGATTTTGAGACAGGTAAGAAGATCTCTATGCACCATAGAATATGCATTGCCAATCAAATTGAAGTAGTCAATTAGCTTGACTGCAAGAAGCTAGTGCAAAATATGTTGCTTATCAGTTAGGACATCAAAGAGCATATTAAGGACCTAAAAGAATTGAAATGAAGGGGCATAATGATAAAGCAAAGGAAAACAAGGTAAAGATAATAAGAAGGCAAAATGAATAGGCCCCTTGGCATAATTATCTCAATTTTCATTCATTGATTTGTAGTCGTGCAGTCACCATAGGAAATAGGTAGTTCCTACATTACCAAGTTTCAAGGTTTTTGAATTGGTTTGAAAGATTGAAAAGTGCTAATCTAGTTGTCTTGTGTGATCTGCTTTCTATGATTTTTTATCTAAGTTTTGTACTTAGAAATTAAACGTCCTAAAAGAATTGAACATAAAAGTATTCTGTCACATGATGTAAACTAGAAAGATCAATTTGCAGATTCATCAAGGTAAGGAAAAGCCTATTACAGTACAAAATTAAGTCACAAATGACTTCCCTGACATCACAACAAGATTAAAGCTCTGCAACAAGACATCGAGTAGATCACATGTCTACTAAAAACATGAGGAGTATAATCACTTCGTGCTGAAATCACCTTCAAATGAGCAATCATTTTTCTGCCTATATCATTTTCATAGAGTTGATTCATAACATTTCCTAAAAGTTGGTGCACTCAGACCCAATATAATTGTATTTTTCCTAGAAACGTGAGAAAAAACATGACATAATGGTCTAGAGTAGGTTCAAAAATGGTCTGCAAATTTCTTCCCTATGGCATTCAAGCATAAATGGTCTGCAAGTACCAGCATACTATGCACTGCATGATCTTTTTAAATTTACCAAAGGATATAACAATATTTTGAAGCACATGGTAGAGTACTTGTAAGGAGTGATATAATATAAGTTGGTGATACGATTCAAAGTCAAGTCTTTCTTTTGGAGGACCTAAGTTAAAACAAGTCTAAAAGCTTCTGTAAATATGCCCATAACCTGAGAAATTGTCCCAACTACTTTAAAAAGAATTTCCCCATATGAGGATATGACAACTCCAGCACTAACCAGCACCATGTTGAAGAACAAGTCACACCTTAGTTTGTTGGTGCCACATATCACAGCCATTAGAAACATTGGCACCGGTACTGTTAGGATACAAGATTAGTAGTTCTCCAAGCCAGATTCATGAAATAAGAAGGATAAAAAAATAAATAAAAACAAAAGATATACATACTTAGTTCTTTGAGCATATGAATAAAAGCCATTGAAATGTACAAATAAGCAGTGTTACCAAACCCGAAAAAGAAAATTTTCATCATATTCCAACATGTCATGTTTTACTCAAGGCCTCATGCACAATACAACAAGACAATGATAGAGACAATGTAAATTATCTGTTGAAGTCCCTCATACATTGCAAGCAAGAGTTGAGCATAGTTAGTATGCCAAAGAAGCAATTTTAAGGAGAAAAGATTTCAATAGGTCTGGTGGCAAAGACATTGATAGACAATTGAATAATTTTCCAGAAACCAATAAAATTTTTAGTCATTCCTTGGCATTTACAAAACCTACTGGATTGCAGAAAGATAACAACTACATTGAAGCAGAATCACATAGGAAGGATGGCTTTCATAGGAAAAGAAGGAGAAATATGGCATAAAAAGGGAAGAGAAGAAAGGAGGTAGAAAACCCAGTCCTTCAATATTAATAAAACTTCTTAATCCTTTGTAACATGTGGCTTAAATAGGTTATTAACCTAATGAAGCCCTTAAAAGTAAATTACTAACCTAACAAATAACATTAAAAAAGTAAAACTACTGAAAAAACAAAATTATAAAGATATTCTCATCATGCTAAGGATTTGCCAAAGAATTTTATGCCAGTTGACACCTGATGCAACCCTCCTCCTTTATCCAGGCTTGGGACCAGTTGAAAGATCATAAACCCACACAGGTAGAGTTACCCAGAGAATGGTAATTTCCTTACCATTATAGGATTGCACTGAGGATTGGCATTGAGCCCATATCCTTTTTACATTAGGTTATGGATGATTAAACAAAACATCTGCACAAGGAGATTCCATGATGTATGTTAATTGCAAATGACATAGTTTTGATTGATATGACAAGGGAGGGTGTAAGCACAAAGCTAGAGTAGTGGAGATATGTTATAGAGTCTAAAAGATTTAAAATTAGCTAAACTAAGATACAATATATGGAATGCAATTTTAGTAAGGAGAGGAGAGGGAGTAAAGCACCAACAAAGATTGATAACCAAGTTATTTCCCAAAAATACCACTTTCAATACTTGGGATAGATAAATCATGAGAGCAGAGAGATTGAGAGGGATGTTACCTAGAAAATTGGACTTAGTTGGAACAAATGGAGTTATGCCTCTAAAGTTCTGTGTGGTTGGCAGGTACCACTCAAAGTGAAAGGAAAATTCTACAAGATGGTTGTAAGGCCGGCCATGCTCTATGGATTTGTTGGATAGTTAAGGAACAATATGTACATAGGATGCCTAAATGAGGATGTTGAGATGGATGAGTGCAAGACAAGAAAGGATGGAATTAGACATGGAAATATTATAGGAATAGCACCAATATGTAATAAGATGAGGGAGGGTAAATTTAAATAGGTTGGGCATGCCAACAAAGATTGAAAATAGCACCGATTAGTAGATCCAAGTTATAGGCTCTAAAAGGACAAGGAAAAGGCCCAAAAGGACATGGATAGAAGTGGTGAGAAATGATTTAAAAACGTTTGGACTAAATGAGGGTATGACCATTAATAGACGAGAATGGAGGAACAAGAGCCATGTAGTTGACCCCTAATTAGGATAAGGGTTTGATGATGATGATGTCCTCATCAATCCTCTCGAGGTGAGGAAAACTTCACCCTATCAAATTCAACTTTAGTCATATGGTCCCGAAGTGTCTAGCTACAAAGTAGCGTCTGGGGGTGATGGGTCAGACATGGTTGGTATTGATGCTCCAAGGATTGGTGAAACTAGAATCTTGTAAGCTGCAATAATACTCCCACAAATCAAGATCCAACTGCTATGAAGTATCTTTAGACATCCAAGTGTAATAAAAATCTGGTTGCCTCATGCAGCGCACTCAGAATCAGTGAACTTCACCTACCCTAGTAGAAAAAACCTGCTTATCTAAAATAGCATTAGCATGTTCTTTTTGTGCCAATGTCGCAGGTAAAGGAACAAGGTTCAAAGGTGTAGCTAATGTGATTTCAGGTGAAGTGTTGGGTGATAAAGCGGGACGAACAAGGTCCTTAGAAAATGGATCAACAAGAATGGTGAAGTATCCTTTAAATGCAATCAAGTCCTTCACATTAAAAGTAGAGCTAATGCTAAATCATGTGTAATATCAATAACACAAACATTAAGTCCAATCCTTTCCAAAACTTTGAAAGGACCAATGCTATGAGCTTGCAATTTGCAAACGTTGCTTGAAGGAAACCACTGAGGTCTAATTTGAATCATGGCCCAGTCACTCACATTAAGTTCAATATGATGTTTAGTGCATTAACTCTAAATTTGGATTAGCATTACTAGCTTGAATTCATTTAGCAATATCAACATGCAAACCTTGGACCCTACATGCAAAAGACTCAGCTAACTTGGACACCTAGAATGAGATGACATGGGAATAAGATCTAAAGACTTCCTACATTTGTAACCCTAGACAACTTCAAATGGATTGATGCCTATAGACCTACTTATAGAACTATTATCTGCAAATTGAGTTGTAGGGACAAGCAAATCCTAATTTCTATGGTGATCATTAACTTGATAGCAGAGAAGGCTACTGATAGAAAGGATTCTTGTCCAGCCCTCTATGGAAGGTCCATTCCAAATTCTAGGAGTCTCTATAAATTCACTAGAAATTGCTCACATACACCTTGCCAGATTTGGTATATGCACTTGGGCATATACCTATATATTGTATATAGTAGTCTAGAATCCTCATTATCTAATATAATAGTACAATGGTCTACAACATTGTAGTAAGGTTCAACATCATTGGATGATAGACACTTGTACTTAATCTAGTCCATTTCTTATGCCTCCCAACCTATAAATGGGGGAGAGTCCCTCATTTGTAAAAAACACAAAGAAGCCATTTGAAGTGGAATACAAGTTCTCTTTAAGCAAGTTCCTTTCTAAGTTCTCTCTCACTACTCTTGTGCATCAATGTAGCCCTTGCAAGTGAGAGTGAGGAGTTGAAGGCTGACTTGTGTTTGTAAAGGACTTGCACACAAGTGCCTCACAGGTTAACCAAAGGGAATTACAATCTTGTGACATTTTGTATCAGAGTAGTTTGAGTTGGGAGTTGCTTATTGAGTAGTGTGAGAATTTTGTGTAGTATCGTGGCAAGTGATTTGGGAATGACCAACTTACCTATGGATGCTCATGTCACTACTCTAGAGGCCCGACCTGATAACTTCAAACAAACTCTTTCTGATTGTCTAAACAAAGTCTGGTGCCTTATGGATGGCTTGCATAGTCTTAAAGCCATCGTGCAAAGTACGATTGAGAAATTTAAGTCTATGATACAAAGACTTCTGAAAGGATGAAAAGCATGCCCAACCACCTTAAGACTATGGAAGGTGAAATAGTTGGCCTTCATGACAATGTGGTTGAGCTAGAGGATATGAAGATTTGGTTAACCTTATTAGAAAAGGCTATAGCTAGTGGGGGAGGATCTGGACTAAAGGAGTTTGCTCTTAAAGTTATGGTGCCAAAGCCTAAGAGCTATAAGGGAACCCGTAATGATAAGGACTTGAAGAATTTTCTATGGCAAATGAAACAATACTTCAAAGTTGCTAAGATTTCAGAGGAGGCCATGAAGGTGAATACAACCATAATATATCTCACCAATGATGAAATGCTATGGTGGAGATGGAGGTACAGTGATGAAACAAATGATCGCCGTAACCATAGCCACATGTGAAGACTTTAAGAAAGAGATGAAGGCCTCATTCTGCCCAGAGAATTTGAAGTGGCTAAAACATATGGGATCCATCTAGGATTATATCATGAAGTAGAAGATGGGGATGAAGAGGAGCGTAAGATGGGGGCACTTAAACTACTCAATGCCATGAAGGGGCAGGCTTTAGTGTCCAAACATGCTACCTAAATGATAAAAGAACTAATTTATGTAGACATGTGCCTTAATGATAAGGGCACATAAGCTATGGTAGATGCGGGGCCACTCACAACTTCATCTCCAAAGAACAGGCCAAGAGGTTAGGCCTCAAGATGGAGAAGGATATGAGTAGGATGAAGATGGTAAACTCTAAAGCTATGCTAGTGCTTGGAGTTGCCAAAGGCATACCCTTAACGATTGGAGAGTGCGAAGGTACTATCAATCTAACTATAGTACTTATGGATGACTTTAAGGTTATCCTTTAAATGGATTTCCTTAGTTTGGCTTAGACATCTTGATGCCATGCCTTGGAGCATTGAGCATCCTTGATGAAAAGGGACCTTGCATGGTCCTACTATTGAAGGATGGCAAGAGGCAAGGGAAGATGTTGTTGACAATGCAGTTAGTGAAGGAGATGCTTGGCCACCCTATTAGAAAAGAAATATAAGGTTGAAATGCCTGGACTACAAGAGGTGGAGGAAGTCCTTAACAAGTTCAAGGATGTCATGTCATCTGAGCAACCTAAGAAACTGCCACCAAGAAGGGAAGTCAACCACCAAATTGAGTTCACCTAATTCAAGAACTCTTACATTATTGGATGTCATCGCCTTCATTGGAGGAATTGCATAGACAACTAAGAGAATTGCTGGATGCTAGGTTTATCCAACCATCAAAAGCCCCTTATGGAGCCTCGGTAATGTTTCAGAAGAAACATGATGGAAACTTTAAGATGTGTGTCAACTATAGAGCACTTACAAAGTGACTACTAAGAACAATATCCAATTTTGCTCATTGCTGACTTGTTCGATCAACTGGCCAAGGCAAGATACTTCAATAAAATAGATCTAAGGTTGGGATACTATTAAGTGTGTATTGTTGAAGGAGATAAATCCAAGACCACTTGTGTCACAAGGTATGATGCTTATGAGTTCTCTGTCATTCCCTTTAGCCTGACTAATGCTCCAGTTACTTTTTGACTTTGATGAACAAAATATTTCAACCCCTACTTGGATTGGTCTGTGGTGGTCTACTTAGATGATATCATAATCTTTAGCTAGATGTTGGAGGAATACTTCAATCACCTACAAACTATATTCCAAATACTATTAGAAAACTCTCTCTATGTTAAGAGGGAGAAATGTTCCTTTGCCCTATAGTAAGTGTCATTCGTCGAGCATTGGATCAGAGGCAGATGGATATGGATAGACAATTTCAAGGTTAAAGCTATTACAAAATGGGAAGTTCCTGCAAAAGTGACCAAGTTGTGAAGTTTCTTGAGCCTTGTCAACTATTACTAAAGGTTCGTAGTTGGGTACTCATAATGTACTTCCCCACTCACAAATTTACTAAAGAAGAATAGCCTATGGCAAGGGACGGAGCAGTGCTAAAGGCCTTTGAGGAAAAGTCATAAATGGAAGTTAGGCCCTCTAAAACTAGTTAGATAGCCCCCTGATAGTTAGGAAAAAGGTTAAGAAAAAGATCTCAAAACTTGAGGCCCCTCTGTGTACTTAAGGATGCGATGATAGAGGAAGCGGTCCTCAAATTGGCAGATTACACAAAACCTTTTGAGCTACACACTGATGCTTATGAATTTACCATAAAAGTAATAGAACAAGAAGGCTATCATATTGCACATTGGAGCTAGAAGCTGAACGAGATAGAGAGGAAAACAAGGAGGTTTTAGTAAGATGATGGACTTCTCTGCACTAGGGGAAACTGCCTTTACGTGCCTAGTTGAGACACCCTATGAAGAAAATTAGTAAGGGAATGACATGACACCTAGTGGACTAGTCACTCAGAGCAAAGGAAACTTGCTTTGTTGAAAACTAGATATTACTGGCTTAGGATGGTGGATGACATAGATGAATTTGTAAAGACTTGCCTATTATGCCAAGATGACAAGGTCAAACACAAGAAGCCAAGAGGGTTGTTAGAATCATTGCTTATTCCTGAGAGACCATGGCAAAGTATTTGAATGAATTTTCTATCATCGCTGTCGAAGGTGAAGGGGTGGGGTCAATCTTAGTAGTAGTAGACTACTTCTTTAGATATGCAACTTTCATTGCTGCCCCAATGGATTGCACAACTAATAAAGCAGCCCCGTTGATCCTGAAGAACATGGTAAAGTATTGGGGATTACTTAAGGTTATTGTAAGTGATTGAGAACCTTGGTTCACATGAATGTTTTGGATGAAAATATTTAAACTCTTAGAGATGGAACTTTGCTTCTCCACCAGCTTTCACCCATAAACAAATGGATGGATAGAACACACAAATGCTTACAACTTATAGAAGAGTGAGACGATGGGTCACAGTCCCTTTGAGTTGGCCATTAGCTATAGCAACCCTTACACCATTAACAATAAGAAGCAAGCTACTTGCAAAGAGCCCTGCAGCCTACTAGTTTTCTAGAAATTGGCATAAGCGAGCTGATATAGCTAAATCCTACTTGCATAAGGCTACTAAGAGAATGAAGAAGCATGTAGATGAAAAGAGATGGCTATTAGAGTTCAGGATAAGGGACCTTATCATGATCAAATTATCTCTCCAATAGTTCAAGGCCTTACTAGCAAACATAAGGGATTTTTAAGGGGGTATGAGGGACCCTACCCCATTATCAAGTGAGTTGGCAAGGTCTCATACCAGTCCAACTCCCACCATCTCTTAAGATCCATCCCGTCTTCCATGCAAGCATCATGGAACCTTATCATATAAACATGGAGAATCCTTCACAATGGATTAGCAAGCAAGCACCAATGCCGATGACTTCATCGTTTGACAAGGAAGTGGAGTACATAATTAGTGATTGCGTGAAAAGGTAGAGAGAAGCTCAACCTGAGACTGAGTACTTGGTGAAATGACAAGGGTTGCCAGAGAGCAAGGCTACATGGGAAAGGTGTTGGGGTAGTTTGAGTAGATTACTAAGCATAAGGAATGCAAGGAGGATGTTGTATGAATTAGGTGAGGAGAATATCACGAGGCCCAATTTCACTACACACTCAACAAGCTTGTGACCCATTTTTCGTGACCCAACTCAGATTCGAAGAGTCTCTAGAAGTTTACTACAAGCTTCTCACATACACCTAGCTGGATTTAGTATATGTACTTGAGCATACACCTATGTATCATATATAGTAGTTGAGAATCCTCTTTATCCAAGAGAATGATAGAATATTCTAGAACATTGTAGCAAGGTCCAACAACGTTGGATGACAGATACTTGTACTTAATCTAGATTGATGCTTAGACCTCCCCAAACCGATAAATGGGGAAGAGTCCCTCATTTGTAAGACATAGAGAGAAAAGCCATTTGAGGTGCATTACAAGTTCTCTTTAAGCAAGTCCCTTTATGAGTTCTTTCTCAATGCACTCTTGGGTGAGTTAGTGTAGCCCTTGCAAGAGAGAGTGAGAAGTTGAAGGCTAACTTGTATTTTGCAAAAGAGTTGCGCAAAAGTACTGCATAAGTTAAGAACAAGAAATTGCGATCCTGTGACACTAAGCTCCTATTAACTACCTTAGTTTGACCATCACTCTAAGGATAGTAGGTTGTAGAGAATTTTAATCGAGTGCCTACCATGTACAAAAGGGGCTTCCAAAAGTAACTCATAAAGTGCACATTTTTATTAGACACAATGATTCGGAGAGACCATACAATTTCATAGTCTCATCAAAATAAAGCCTCACAATTTTGGAAGCATCATAAGTTTTGACGCAAAGGATAAAATGGACCATTTTAGAAAAATGATATACAACAACAAAAATAGAATCATGTTTCTTAACTATGCATAGAAGTCCTAAGATGACATTCATGCTAACATCCTACCAAGGACACTCAGGGACGGGAAGGGGTGTTTAGAGACCCCTATTCTACTTACTATGCTTAGAAAACAAGTACATCCTACATTTAAGCCTGGCCAATAGAATTGATGCTTGATCAAACAAACCTTCTGCATGGACTTCTCAAATAAAAAAGTCCCTCATAGATGCCTGTGGAATGTACAACTTACCTTCAAGAAACAAATAACCATCTTGTAGGCAAAAATCATGTAAAGTAGGGCATAGAATGTGTTGCAAACTATGAAAAATGTCTTCAAAATCAAGATAACACCCAAACTTCTCTTTGTCCTATCTCCATAACTTTGCATGTTGCATGGGGCTCATTCTATAATACAGAAGGTTTGGTAACGTGGCCCCTAACACCAAATCCATTGCATGTTGTACATCATGCATAGGGGTTGAAATATAGGAATTTATGAGGAAAGATGTCTTGAAACTCACTAAGAATGGCACTAACCTCTGGGGTTGAAATATCAGGAATCTATGAGGAAAGATATCTTGAAACTCATTAAGAATGGCACTAACCTCCAAGGGGTGTTCTATTGGAGCATTGGAAGAAACCTCTTTGGACACTATCATATAATGATTAAATCACTCTTAAATTCGTGCTTTAGTTTCTTAGGATTGATGATATGCATACCCATACTCTTCTTATTGACTTGACTCTTGCCTTTGTCAACAGCACGTGGTGGTAAGGGCTTAAGTTGGATGTTTCTACCCTTGAAGTAAAGGAGTAAATGTTAGAACACCCATGAGTAGTAACATTCAAATCATAGAGTCAAGGTCTACCCAAAATAAATGTCCTACATTCATAGTAATCACATAACACCATGTCTCTTCCTAGTATTCAATGAACTGAATAGGAACTAAGTGTGGATCTTTAACCGAGATAGATGGAGCACCATTCCAAGAGACACTATGGGGATGAGGGTGAGGAACCTCAGGCCTAACCAAGCTACAATGTGGGATGAGAATGTGCTAATGTAGCTACCACTATCAATGATGACGCTGAACCCTTTTCATCACATCAATTGTATGTATGAAAAATAATGGTCCTACACCTGTCATCTGACTCTCTAGGATGGGTCAAGGCGCATCATACTATAGTCGTCCTATGTGCAGGGGTGATCCAAATGCCTCTTATATGATTTGAGTCATCGCTACCAAACTAACCTAAATGCTCAAAGTCCTTAGGGTTAGGTTCATAGTCTACACTATCATATGCTGCAAGTGAGTGATCTTGCTCATCTATAATAAGCCCATGGTAATATAGTTAGATGCAATATGTCCATACCCATGACACTTACTATACGGAATCCTAGAGGCCATTTTAGGCATATCCTATTTGGCATCTTTACTAGTGGTTTTGAGATTCTGATTTATTCTTTGTGGGGTGGTCCTAACATAGACTTGTTTCTGACATATGGGGTAGTAGATAGTTGGGACCAGAATGAGATACCACGATTCAATTAGGGTTTAGACACTAATTCATTATTATGAGTGAGAGCATGTGCATCATCTATAGTGTCAATACCCAAAAGTAGTAACTCCCTCCCAAGGTCAGTGTTAAGCCCTTATCTAAACCCACTCAAAGTTGTAGTCTCATAAAAAGAGAGAAGGCATTTAAAATATGACTTAAGTTTCAGCTCCTCCCAATGAGTGATAGGGGGCTCTTGTCTCATGGCAATACCCTTCTCAACACTTTCTCAAAAGAGTTGAGCTGTCCTTGTCAATTTCATCCTGGTAAACCTAACTTTTCTAATGCCAAAAAAGTTGTACCAATCAAAGAACCTAAAAATGTCACAAACCTAAGAGGACAATATCCATGGATCGATATGACCATCAAACAACATCAATACCTCGGAGGTGAGAATAGACACTAGTCGTGGGGCCAATCCTCTTCCTCATAGCCAACTCTTCTCCCTACTTATTTACTAAAGTAGCGACTCAATCAGTGAGGGTTATCACTTGTGTCCTAAAGACATGAAACTCATGTGGGATTTGCTTTTGTATGTTATCTTGGTTGTCTAGAGTAAAGGGGGACATGACTTCTGATATGATGTGACCACTACGTAACTGCATGCCTATGAAATTCTAGCAAATAAGGTCCCACAAAAATTTAAACTAAAACAATTTACTTTTTCAATGACCAACCATAATTGAAATATGAATATTGCAAATAGGAAGGAAATACCCTAAAGTATGAAGGATATGCTAATGGCAGTTACTATTCTACAAATAAGGAATGCTTTACAATTATCAACAAAAATACAACAAGGCTAAGGCTGTTTGAGGATTTTTCTTCTTTTGAAAAATGTAAAGAATGTAGTAAATTATCTGACACAAAAGAAAATATCAAAAACTATTTTAAAGTATGAGTAGGAAAACCAATAAGAAAAGTGTAAGAACAACCAAACTAGGATAGCTTGCTAGAGCCAGTGATAGTGTAGCAGCCTGTTTATAGATCTTCGAGCTAGTTCTATTATAAGTATTTTTGTGTGTGTGAAAAGTTCTCACAGCTACAAATATTGTGAGGTCCAATGTGATAAATAATATCTCTTTAGCTGACTCTTGTTTCCCCTACAGAGCTTTTTCCATCAAAGAGGGTAAGAAATGGAAGGAGACAAAAGAATGAGATAATGGAAGGAGAAGGAGACAAAGCTAAGGAGAAGTAGGATCGATCAAGTTTTGTCAAGGTTTTCAACAGAGTGTGGCAAGAAAATCCTATGATCTCACACCTTTTTTTCATCAACATCAATTGACAAAGATGTTCACAATAATGACTTTCACTGTGGATGAGAAAGAAGTAGAGGATCACAGGAGTAGACTAGGACGCCCAAAGGAGAAGGGAAGAAATTGAAGCAGAAGAAAGAAGAATTCTAGGGTTATGGTTTTGGGTTCCAAGGATAGGGTTTTGCTAGATTCAGAGAGAGAAATGGAGATGGAGAGAAAGATAAGGTTATGGGTTTCTCATTTCAATCTTTAAGGGGCATAAATTACATTACTCAGAGTTGTAGAGGTCAAGATATCACAACAATCACTAATCCAACCTCCAATTCAAGCATTCAAAATATAGTCAATGGCCTTAAATAGGGTACTGTGAATATTTTCACAATCTCTGACATGAGAATAGAAGAACCATAATATCAATTAGTTATCAAGCCAACCTACACTTCTCAAGGTGCTTACCAAAGGCTAGATGCAAAAAAAGCACTTATAAGAATCACACATGTCACATATCTACACAATAGATATAAGTATATCAGGATAGAAAACAAAGTGAATCAAAAAAGCATAGTCTATTAGCCTTACATTTCAAATGTCATCTTCACATGTGCCACAACCTGCATGATCAGACCATCAGAATGAAGATCAAGGCATTATTAAAAAAGAAGCCAACTAGTATGATAAAACAATCAAATTGGATAAGAATGTCCAAAGTGGAAAATAATGAAAGAATGAATCTCTCACAAATCTAACATCTCTAATACATGTACACTAGCCAGCCATTATGTTCAAGGTTTCAAGTACTTAACTGAGTTGGCTAAGAGCCTTGTTTAGTAAGCACGATGTTGTGGGTTCAAATCCACTCACACCATTCAAAATCATATACACATATATAAGGGCTTATAACTTATAGCATGTGAGCTTGTCTTGCAATCAAGAAGTTGTGGGTCTAAATCTACTCACACCATTCAAAATCATATACACATACTGGTTTATAACTTCCAGGATGTGCAGTCTAGGTTAGTGGCTTCTCTAAAATTAATTAGATGAAAATTGCCCCCATTAAAGTGGCAAACATGTAAGTTTTGAATCTTACTTTTGTCTTTCTAAACTTAAACTTTAAATTACTAAGATGACATTATATTATTTTTCTAAAATACCCTTTAGATAATAGCCAAAAGCCTTCTTTCTTTTTTCTGCAATTCCTTCTCTGCCTAGAAAGGAAAGCTACTCCCAAGAGGTTGTTTTAATTTCAAACTATTCAAATTGTAGCACAGAGAGATGGGCTAGGTGGGAAAATATGCTGCGCAGATGGTATTTCCTGCGATTATTAGGGGCATTAAAACAATAGAAAGAAGACCAAAGGATGTCCTAGTATAGATTTGGAAAAGGTAGACTTGGTTAGATTATTAGCACATGAATTAATATGTAGCTCATCAAAGATTTTCTTCAAGAGAAAAGGGGAGATGAGATGCTAAAATGCCATTAAATACTAGTTAGGAACAATCAATTTGGGAAGAAAAGAGAAATGAAATCATCCATCTTTGGCCAAATTCTTCATGAAGTATTTTATCAAGAAATGTCGCCTGCAAGTGGAAGCAACCATTCCAAATTTCCAATTAAAGGGAAATAGGAAGAATCCTAAATGTGAATGTTGATGTTTTTTCCAAGTGCACGGGCTATTGTAGTATAGCTATGCAAATACGAGTCGATCCCATTGGGAGTTGCTTTAGAATTTTGGAGTTTTTAATAAAATTTAATTATTTAAAATTCAATCAAATGACCAAAAATTAATAGAAAAAAATTTGAACTTCAAATTTAGCTTGCCAATGAAATTTCAAAAGTTTAATTTTAGGAATAACAGAAAAAGAACCACTAAAATCTTAATTAAAACTAAAACTAGAAAAATTAAGAAAATCTAATTTTCTAGCTTAATTACTATTCAATTGCCTCATTTCTGGCATGGAAAACCTTGATCAAACTCCATAACTATATTCAATATGCCCTAGATTAGTGATCTAACGGATGTATTACTCAGATTCATCAAATTCTTAGAGATATAATCAAATTAAATAATTTCATGATTAACAGCTTAGATCTATTTTCATAATCCAAAATGAAGATCAAGAATAGTAATTACTAAAATCTATCCTAAGCACATTCCAAGAAATTTAATTGAAATTCAGAATTAAAATAAACAAGAAATCAAAGATTTTCTATCATTTACTTAGAACCATTAATTAAAGTAAACAACACTAAAATATGACAGGATTTGGATTGCTCATAATGGCATAAGATAAAATGGGAATAAGGACATCAAATGTAAATTGAATTATCCCTTTAAGGGCAAAGTTGGAAATTTACCAAAAACTATCTTAAAACTGTCATAGAACAGAGTTGGAGGAAGCTAGAGATGCCCGAGATGATGACGCCTTGGACGGTGGTGATCTGGGCATCGCACAGTCAAGTTGGACTTTCCTGGCTGGTGGAAATGATGGGGAGCAAAGGAGGATGGAAAAACGACACATTTGGTCTAGGCGTCATCTTGTTTGTATGGCACAGAGCAGCCTGGCTGATTGGGTGGTTGAGCAGAGGAGGAAGAAAAAAAAACAACGCCTGGGGACATCGACCGGTTCTCTGGGTGGTGAAGAGAGAGATCGGAGGTTCTGGGTTTGTGCTGTAGGGGAAAGATAGTTGCTATGGATGCTTGGTGTTGGTCCCAGGGAAGACAACGCTTAGGCTATGCTATGGAGGGTGTGGGAGAGAAAGGGAAAGTTGAGAGAGGGAAACACAGTGAAAGAACGAGAGAGAAATAAGTAAGAACAGGAAAAGTGGAGATGGTGATGCTCTGAAATTGGCTATACGATGGTTATGAAGTAAGAAACGTGGATGGAACTCGAGTACCTATTGAAAATCGAGAGATGGAAAGAGAGTGATTTTTCCATGAGAGATAAAGAGAGATCGCAGAGATCGAGAGATAGAGAGATGGCTGGTGAAACAAGTAAGAGATTGTGCAAGAAAAAAAAAATAACATGAGAAAGAGGGAACTAAAAGAGGGAGAGTGTGGCTGTGAATGGAAGAAAAAGTGGAAACAGAAAAAGATAGGAAATAAGGCAACAAACTAGTTGGAAAGGCAGAAAGCTAAGAAGAGAAATAAGCACACAAAAGGAAAAACAAATGAAAAACAAAAATCCATCCTTCCACTGAGCTCCACAGTTCACTCTTATAGAGTCTTCGTTCTCTTCTAATTTAGGATTCTTCCTCCATTAGGACTCTTCTTCCTTAGGAAACCTCTTCCATTAGGAAAGTTTTTCCATTAGGAAACCTTCCTGATCTTCAACTAATCTGCATTGTTGATCCTTGAGGGATGATTTGTACATTGGTCGTTAGCCATCCATGTTTCTTTTAGTTGATCTACAAAAGAAAAGTCTAAATTAAAATCATCTAAACCATACATTAATCATCTAATACACTCTAATGATCATCTAACCATTGATTTAAGAAATTAAGGTTTGGATGGTCAATTTGAGTTAAATTTAAAAATCAAGCTAAATTTTGCAAATTTGAACAGTTAGGTGATCTAATTGAATGCTAAACTAGGTGTCTTTTAATCAAAATTAAAAACTTAATAGTGGATGATAAAATGCAAAAAAAGAAGAAGGCATAATTCATCCCACAAACATTCTGAAACTTGTTTGATTTTAGCAAGATTCCATTTCTTTTCGTAACTTACAGACCTAGTAACGCCTATTAATTTCACAATTTTATTGTCTGAGATGCTTGCTAGTTGCTGATGTTTAGTTCTAAAGAGATTTTGTTGGGTTTTGAAAGCTGAAGCTTGTCACCATAGATAGTTGATGCCATGGAATCAAGAATGAGGATTGAGAGGTGAACAATGACATTCCATTGTAAATTAGGTCCCAAAATAGGGTAGTTCACATTTACAACAATGCCATTCTTTGAGGGCAAATCTAGTCTAATATCTTTTTGTTTTGCTACCAACCTTAACACATAGGCTAGAAGCCCTTTCTTTAGATAATTGGAGAAATGCTAGCCAATGGCTAGGCTTCCCTGGAAGCACCACCATATTTTGCATGAAGAGGCCACCTTGGATGATCTAGCCCATTCATCTAATTTTGATGGCCTTGGATAAACAATAGTTGAAAAAGCATATGGATTGGATAATTCCAATTTCTAAAAAATTGTTATTTTGATCACAAGAAATGGAAGGTTAGAAGCTTGCACAAGCAACAATTTAAAGCTTAACTACCAAAATCCATTGGGATGCAAGAATCATCCAATCTCTCCAACAATTGGAGAGATTAGATAACCAATTCAAATCATCCAAAGGTGGGATCCTTCTTGCAAAATGTGGGGGCGGTTCCAAGGAAGTACCCTTTAGGGTCCTTGGCCTAGCATTTCTCATATAATTGAAGTATTTTTCCTGACTATACAAAAAATGGATCAACCACATTTTAAGGAAATTGATGCTACCCAAATTCCTTAACACTTTTTTTTTCCCGAAAGGCTCAGTTTAGAAGTTATTTTCTTATTCCATTAGAAGGTGTTAACCCCTAACTAACATAGTTAACATAAACGTCAAAACAATGTATTGCATTTCACATAATTCACATTTTTTAAATGGATTCAATTTGATCTTCACAAAATTATGATGTATTCATTTGGGAAAGGCTATAAACTAGTTTTTGGAACACCATAAAAATGCAAGGGAAACGTATGTTGAAATACACTGAAATTTAAGGGAAAATATTTTGCATACGACAATGTGTATATTTAAAATTTTTATATTTAGCTCTCAGCTATGGGTTTATTAAGGTTAATCAACTTAGTTTACCTATACTAGTTAATTAGATAGGAGATAAGAGTTAAGAAGCCCTATTTATAACCCCTTTTAACTTTTATCTCTCCCTCTTAATCCTTTCTCCCTATAACCCTGTTTGTAAATCTCAAGGAAAGCAATGTTCAAAGGGGTGCAGGAACTCCACTCGTTGTAGAGGTTTTCGATGCAAAACTCCTTCGCTAGTAGGCCATGTTTGAGAATCACACATTCCACAAATGGGTTTTAGCACCCAAACCTTCTTATGGCCATTGGTCATGATCTGAATTCCTCGCCAGAACTCCATTTCCATCTAGATTAAATGTTTTGAGTTGTTGGGACATCATGAAAGAGTAAAACGCTTTTTATTTCCTTTTCCTTTGGGTTTTTAAGAGTGTCACTACTAGTTTGTAGCTTAGATAATTATCATCTATTTTTTATGATTATTCTTCATGATGTTCTTCTACTTTCAGTTTGAACTTCAATTGTTTCTTTAAGTTTGTAAGAAATCCAACTTTCCTTCTTTCCCTTTTATTGAGTTTTCTTTCGAGTAATCTAATATGCTGCTGAACTTTCATTTTCAACTAGTATGAAGTGATTATAATTCTTGTTCATATGAACTACTTAATATGCTTATATTTCTTTTTCTATGAAGTATGGACTACTTAATATGCTTGTTTCTCCACTCTCTTGGAGAAGTTTTTTCTCATTTTTGTCTTTTGTTATCTTTTTTCAATTTTTTTCTAAAGATATAGCTAGTATAAGTATGCTTAACCTTGTTTTGGAGTTAACAGGTCTTCCTTAGAGTTATTACTTTTGTTTGTCTAGGAAGTTTGCACTTCTTTTATAGTGTAAGAAGTGAATGTCCTATTTGATCAAAATTTAGACTGTTCTTTTTTGTGATGTTTGCTAATTTTTTGGAGATTTTAGTTCCTTCCTCTTAAAATATGGATTAGTTCTCCTTGAATTTACATTTAGGGAAGGTGAAATACTTGGTGACGTTATTTGGGGTGATATGGTCATTCTACTCCTCTGCTTTGTTGTAGATGATACTACGTTGCATCTCTTAGATATATATTTGTTTGTGATACA
Organism: Warburgia ugandensis; assembly: GCA_035236585.1. Classification (NCBI taxonomy): domain Eukaryota; kingdom Viridiplantae; phylum Streptophyta; class Magnoliopsida; order Canellales; family Canellaceae; genus Warburgia; species Warburgia ugandensis. Next base: position 28,753,300 of record CP141128.1, read on the forward strand.
TAGGTTCCTTTTCATTATGTTATGTATCTATTATGTTTCTATGGCTATGTTATATATTTTTGCCACTTTGCTTTTGCCACATCACACTAGTTTGTTGTTCTGTGATTTCATGGTTTATTCCTATATTTGCTTGTATTGTATAGGAAAATAAAACACTTGTAGTTTTGTTCTTCTTTTCTATTTGGTGTTTCTCTATACAATGACTTCTTTGTCATTGACATTATTGTGATGTAAGTACATTATTATTTTTTTAAGTACTATAGGACTTAACCATAGAATTTGAAGCTTCATTATCTATTTGGATTTGAAAATCTTCTTAAGCTTTACGGTGGTTCATGCTGGTTCATTTACGGGGTATTATTTTCTACAACTTTGAGATTGTTTATCATCGAAGGAGCTAGAAAATTGAGCAACTACTATCATTGAAGAAACAACCATGATTAGAAAGGTGGATTATGAGAAATTTGGAATAAAAAAAACATATATCCTAAAGTTTGCAAGTTGTTAGCATTGCAGTTTGCAAGGGACAATGGAGATAGTAGTTGGTCATATATCTTTCTTTACTACCTAAAGGAATGAAAATCATTGAAAATATGGGTTCTACAAGATTGAGTTGCACAAAACAGTCTTCATCCACACCAGTGATTCCATGAAGGTTGTTACCTAAAATTTGAGAGTTGTAGGCTATTCCAAGAAAAAATTCCCAGGTCCAGAGGCAAATTAAGGACAAGAAGTTTATTTTAATCACCATCCAAGAGACTAAATTAGATGAATGGAACCATCATTTTAGAGCTAAAGAGGTGGGTATTAATGTTTAGCTTGAGTGGAGGCATAAAGAAACTAAAGGGAAATCTGGCGACCATTTTCTAGCTTGGCATGCTGGTCTTATTAACATGCTTGATTAATCCATGGGTGAGTTCTCCTTCTCTATCCTATTTATGTTGAAGAGTTCTAATTCTTTTGGAGGTTTGTTCAACTATTTATGTAACGACCCTCAATTTTGGGTCAATTTTTCTATATTATATTATATTTTATTTGAATTAAAAATCAAGAATTGAAATCCATAAAAAAAATTGAGTTTTGTGAAAGTTACCTCCTTGAAAACTCAAAATTTGGACTTGAAACTATCAAATGGAATGTAGGCATTGATATGATTCCAACGACACTAATTTTGTGCGGAAGGAAGATTAGAGTGGAAAAGTCAAAAAGTTTTACTAATTTAGAGGGAGCCAAAATTGATAATGGCACCCCCCATTTTTGTTTGTTGTGGATATAGTCATTGATAATGAAATGAAATGAGGGTGGATGTTGGGAAGAGAAAACCCTAGCAACCCACCCCTTCCTTTTGACCTCCCATCTCCTCGTCATGGGCAGCCCCGTTCTTGTTGGAATTGCCCAGCACCAATGGATGCCCCCCACCCCCCATTTGATCTCCCCTTTTCCTCCATGTTTCTTCTCCCTCTCTAGCAACGCGTAGTGGGAAACCCTCCCCCTTATTTCTCTCTCTCTCTCTCTCTCTCTCTCTCTCTCTCTCTCTCCCTCTCTCTCTCTCTCTCTCTCTCTCTCTCTCTCTCTCTCTCTCTCTCCCTCTCTCTCCAGTTTTTACACCCACTAGCAGTTACCCTCTGTTCATCGGCGACACGCTGAGACCCGATCACCTCCTCTCTGGCACCAGCATCCCATCCTTCTCCTCTTTACCCCACTGGGTTGGGTTTCTCTTCAAGCAACCGACCTGACACGCCTGTGTGCACAGTCCAGTTGCACGGGCTACCACTTCCCTTTAGTTTTCCTAGGTCAATTTACTTTCAACGGTGCAGCTTGATTGCTTGCCTGAGTAAGTTGACCTCACTAGATCTCTTATCTCCCCTATCTTTACTTGTCAGGTTTGAGTGGTGATCGAACCAGCAGCCGACGACCACCATCCTTTTCCCCCTGTCTTTTCTGTCACCGTCTCAGCTAGGCCGATGGGTAGGCTGGGGTGCTAGGACCCCCATTGTCCCTCCCCACTCTATTCTTTCCTCTCTCTGTTTGGTTCAGGTAGGTGATGACCCAATAGTCATCAACCACTGCTCTCCCCTACCTCCCCTTCCACTGTGAGTCAGGGTTGAGTCAACTCACTCCCGACCTGTTTTGGGGAGCAAAGTTGACTCAGTGGACCCTATTAACCCCTTGAGCTTTGATGTTTTATTCTACCCAATCCAAGAAGCATATCGGAGATCAAGATAACCCTCACGATCCTTGCAATGTGCAGAATAATAACCATCTTCCCATTCATTGATCAAGGAAGGTCCAACTGTTGATTTTGATTAGACATCAGATCATCAGACCTTATTTTATGATTTAAGTAGTCCACTATGATGTTCATGATTCATAGATCAAGATCCATATGAGTTATCTTAGATGTAAAGTATTTTCTAGATGATTTAGCCAATCTTGATCAAAGGCTAAGATCAACTGAGGATTTAGGTATGAAATTGGATCAAATTCTATGATCCATATCATTTAGATTATTTAATTGGATTATTTGATTAGATTTACTAATTTGTTATTTGATTTGGGATGATTAGGTCAAAAATTGTGGCTAGATAAGCAGGCATATCTTAAACTGGGCACATTTGAGGTGATTGATTGATGATCCGGCCAAGCAGGTAATCAGATGTCATTTAGATTGACTTGTAATAGGGTAAGATTATAATCCAAATCATTTGATTTGGTTGTTTTAGTGGTAATTAGATAAGATTATACATGAATTGCATGTAATAGTGCCAGATTGGTTGACTAAAATGATAAATTACTTGAGATTGATATGATTTGAGAATGATAGCTTTGAAATATGTAATGATATAAATAAGAAGAGGATCCAGATGATTATTAGTGGGCCCAATTCAATGTTATTGGAATTAGTAGCCAATTAGGGTAGGGCCCACTTTAAGATCACATGGCTAGGAACCATTGGATTGTATTGAAATGCAATATATTGAGATATAATTGTTTTATAATTAAGAATCCAACTTAGATAATTTAGATTCTAGGTGTGACCTAGATGTGATGTTTATCTAGGTGGTGGGGTTGAAGTGGACTGATTTAGTGTAAAGTCTGACCATGACTTGAGAGGTACAGACGAGTGATTCTTTGTCTGAGGTAAGTGATGACATTTAGTATTCCTTTAATGTTATAAATCATGGTTGTGTACCCAATGACTTTATTTACATTGACAACTTGATGCATGATTTTGTGTATTAACCTCATGACTTTCTTTGAGATTATCATTATGCATGTTTTATTGATGTTTATATGATCTTTTTGAATTATATGTTTTATGTATGATTATTGATACATTGAAATACTTTATCGACTTAAATTTATTGAGGATGTTTATGCATGGATTTCCAGTACTTGGTTTCATGTTTTCAATGATTTATGATGGGTGTTTCTGTTCAGTTAATGCTATGTTAGGAGGGTCTTAGGGTTGGTCACCTACCCTTTGAGTATATGGGATGATAGACACCTACCTAACATTGGGCAAATTACGTGGGTTGGGGTATAATGGGTAATCCATAGACACGTGCAACCAACTCCCATGCCTTGGCAGACCGAAGTCTGACATTCTAGTGTCGACAGTAAGCAACAGTGGTTGAACCCTGGAGTGGTTACTACTACAGCATAGCAATCCATGCCCTTATTCTTTATGCACATGTACTTACAGACATTTTTGGATGGTTATATCCTAGTGTACCCATAGCATGATGATGCATCCTAAGGGTGAAGCCTATGTGGTCAGCCAGATTTGGTAGGACTACGTGCTAGGTGAGCTACCGAATGAGCAAGGTACAACTGATGAACCCAGAGGGTTAGTGTGACGACCCGAGTTTTTGTAACACATTTTGTAATACATTTTTCAAAGGCAAGGGCACCCTTAGTAGTAAAAACATTTTGTAAAACAAAGTAGTGAAAATTCTTTTCTTTAGAACTTATTTTGTAAAACCCAAGTCATCGCTTCATACATAACATAAGTATAATTTTGTATAGGATAAAATTCCATTGAAGGAATATACTTTTATTAAATTTCAAAATCCATCTAGTGGTTCATAGTACAGCTCGGGTATTAGTACAATACTTGTCCAAATTACATAATCGAAATTTCAAAGCTCACCATACATTAAAAACTCTCAATACAATATCTCAGCAAGCTATGATTGGTAGAGGATTCAAAAAGCATAATTATTTGATAGTATGATCCTAATACTTCATAATCCCATACTTCATAACATACTCATGAATCATATAGATATATATACGCTCAAAACCATAAAAATTAGTTAATATCTCAAACATCAATAGTCGCACTCAGACACACTGAGTTGATCAATCATCGAAGCTCTATTAGAAAATACTCCCTCATTTGGGTAGAATCATCATACTTAGCCATACTGAGTTGATAAAACATCCAGACTCTAGTGGGAAAATACTCCCTTAATCACCATGTCTAGCATTTACTAGAGTGACCTTAGCTTAACCTTTCATAAGGTTCCTAAGAGCATTTTAACCATAAGTACTCTTTCTAATTGATTTTAATTAAATCCATGAACATTTAAAATGTCATTCATGGGGTTTATTATTCTCCTAGCTTGGGCCAAGGATATGATAATCCTTATATTATCTACTAACTATAGCCCTTACTAATATTAAGTCAAAGTCATTCACTCATCGTAATTGTCCATGAATCTCTATATTTCATTAGTTTACATTTTTGGTGATTTATGCTCATTATATCTTAACAACTACTTAACAATTGAATCTACTAATAAAATTTTACAACAATTAAATCATAAACTTCAAAGCATAAATCCAATATAAGTTTAACAGCCATTTGTACTAACATGCTTCCTATGAATGTAACTTAATCTAATGGAATAAAACTATACTTAAACTAGCATGATCCTAAGTTATGAAATACATGAAATTTTACTACTAATCTAATGGAATCATGCTAAAATCTCAAATTTAAACTAACGTGGCCCTAAGATAATTAAATCTACCAACCTAATAACAAACTAATAACATTTAGAGCATAGCATGCTAAAATTTAAGAATTACATTTTCATGCTTCCTAATTTATAACATAAATCACATTTACAATTCTATTATCAAATAAAAGGTAATTAAACTAATTAGATTAAGATTATTAGAAACTTTTACTTATGATCCAACCATTAGATCTTAGATCTTTTCCTTTAGATCAAGGGTTTTAATTACATGTAGGGCTTTTACTCGATTAAGATCCAAAGATCATATCTACTTGTTTTGTCACAGTTAATCCATGATCTAACTAGATTTCATCATAATCCCATTAATACAACCCATCCAAAGCGTCTGATCATGCTTGATCTCTTTGATGAAGTGGGTCCCTTTGTATTTTTTAGGGTTTTCTACCATAAGCATAGATTTCTCAATTTATCTTAGATTTGTCAAACTAAATCATAAATATCACTTTATTTCAATATTATTTCATCATTAAATCAAATCCCCAAGATCTGATCATCTCAAATCTTGAAGATCATGGAAATTGGAAGCTTATTCCTCAAAATAGAACATTTATTGAAGATTTTTTTTTATCAATTTTATGATTTCAGAAGAAAATATACACTATAAGCTTTCCATAGCTTCTTTTCGATCTTGATTTAGAGTTCAAATGGCTCCACAATTAAGAAAAGAAGTTCACAGTTGGTCTAGATTTGATCTAGGCCTAACATAACAGATGGTCCTAATCGTGTGGGCGGAGCGGGTCCGGTCAGGTAGAGTGGTTGCTGCGCTCCCATCACTGGGATGCACACGGTAACACACTGCTTGGGACTTGCACCATCAGCGAACATTCTGTCACGACATCGTCGCACATGGAGACGCTCTCATAGGGTGCATTTTCGTGAGATGTCCCATTGTGATGTCTTGGGAAACAGATGTTATAAAGAAGATTAGATAGTCTGTTTTGGACCGTCCAATCAATTCCACTTCAATCAAGGGATAAAAACTTGATGAAATTTCTTGAATTCTAACCTAGGGGTTTTGGACCCGTTTGGATCAATTCGATCGCTCAGATTTTCCCTTTGATCCCTCCATCATATAGAAATGAAGTGTTCTTATCCTTGATTTGTATAATTTTTAACCTAAAATTAATTTGAGAAAAGTAAAAATTATATAAACTAACATGAAATAAGTATGGGAAGAGTTTCCACCTACTTGATTGGAGAAAAACATAGGTTTTGCATCCCAATTTTAAAGAAATATCCCATTGATGATAAGATTTCCCGATAACTGCTTGTTTTGTGATTTTTCATTGGTTGCACCATTGGATCTTGAAATTTCTTTGGGGGTTTTGTAGATAAAGTAGTCTAGGACAATATGAATGGTGAGATTAGTGAGATTTGATTTGGAACAGAGTGCCTAATTGAATTTAGGTCTCTTGTTCCAATCTAGAGTGAGGAGAGAGAAAGTGGAAGAAGGGGGATTTTTGGGAAATTTGGGAATGAATCTCGATCTAATTTGGAAATTTGGGCTAATTTTAATGAACATTTTCAAAGGATTTTTTGGGGTGTATTTACAGATGTTTTTAAATTTTCATAATTACTTATAGTAATTATGTTTCCATTCTTTGGAATATTAAATTGACATTGGATCCTCCACTATCACCTCCTTCTCCACTATTGGATGGTAGTGGTTTGACCACTCATTACATGTTTTCTAGTCGTTGGACTCATTTGTGGGCCTCTTGTGGGCCCATGGAGGTCTGAAAGGACCATTTTACCCTTTTATGGAGAAAATTTTGTTTTATTCCCACGAACACGAAATTAAGCATACTCAGTGACGTTGGAATTGTATTTTAGTGTATATTCTAAATATTGATGTCTTACATCTCGGTAATGGTTAAAATTATTATTTTACCCTTTTATTCATAAAAATGGGGATAGTTAAGGATTTTTCATTTTAACTTGGAATTGAACGTCCTTAGTGTCATTTTAATAGGTTTTTCTGGTACATTATTAATTTATAAGTTTTAAATCATGTTTTAATCTCTATAAAAAGATAATTTCTAATAACCTAGTATTTTAGCCTAGAATTTCTAAAAATTCAAGATAAATTGATTTTCTTAATCAATTTACAAGAATTGGGGTTATTACAGTTGGTATGAGTACTCATGGCTGGATATGAGTGTTGTGGTATGCTCAAGGGACATGGTTGAGTTGCATGCCTTATTATTCATGACATGCTTTCACATTTCGATATGATGGATTTGATTATATTTGGCTCAACTAGTTTCATGAAATATGCATTATTCATGTTATGCATGCCATGATATTTGACTTATGATACTTCTATATTTTATGTGTGAAATTGTATCTTCACTGGTGATTACACACAATTTAGATTTCTTTATATTCACACATTGTTCCATCCTTGAGATTTGATGGTTCAATTTCTTATACTAATGTTTTACATCCATTAGCTTTATAATAAACTTTGATCTCTATATGTCATACTATCTACTTGTTATTTGATATTAAATGTCTATGTACCTACACAAGCATGGCTTGTTGAGGCATTGCAATGTTTATGTAATGCCTCAAATACAAAGAAAGGCAGTAGGTATGATATGTTTGCAAAGCAGCTAAGGGCATTGGAGGCCTTTATGCGGTGCATAGAGGAGATTTCGATGATGAACACAGTTTGTTCAGAACCTTACTTTAGGTATTAATTATGGACTGCATCTTTGTATAATTTACATTGTGACTTGCATGTATGGATGCATTCATGTTGGAAGTGATGCTTGTGCAGGGACATACCCTGGGCAATTTTTTTTATATCCTTGATTTTTTTAATTTACTATCAAAGTATATGATTTTATCAAGATTTGAAACTAATTTGGACGGATGGGTATGGATACTAAGTCTCCTATGAGGTGTGTTTATATTTATTGTATTTATTAGGTATTGTTGTATCACATGTGTTACATGCACTGGCCCAAAATACATAGGAAACCCTATCAGATTTTTGGTAGAAATGGGAATATCATTTCACCATTAAATTCATGATTTTGTGGTTGTGTGACTCCCAAAGTTTTGGAAATGAAGGATTTTTATTTGATTTTTTGTTTTCATTTGATTTTAAAGTTTAAGTTTTAAAACATGGATCTTGACCTTTTAAAAAAATTGGTATTATATTGTTTGATAGATCATGGGGTGTCACAGTTTGGTATCAGAGGCCATTCTACTCCATCACAGCCATTGTAACAAATTCAAAAGTCATATACAATCCAGTGACTGAGATGATTACCCAAATATGAGTTATGAAGATAACTCATATGGGGGATGTTGATGATTGTGAAATAGATGCTGCCATGAAGGTTGGAAGGGTTTCTTTAGAAAAGATAATATTTTAATCATTGTATGAGTACGAGGAAATGCACTTTTAGGGAAAGTGTATGATTCTTATAGTATAGAATATAAATAGAGAGTATAATTGATAACTTCTAATGAGAACTTTATTATATGATAGAAGATCTATTCACATGGACTACTTTATGGCAGTTCAAGTTCTGATTTGGATGGTATGTATAGACATGTGAAAAAGCAAAACAACTATTATATGGAAATAGTGAGATAATAATGAAAAAGGATCAAGAATGATAACAATCAAAGAGAACTCAGGGAAGTTCAGAGAATTATAGTGTTAGTCAAATTTGTGGTTGAATGAATTGATGAACAAAATTATAATATGGTGAAAATCATTGAAAGCTTGATAGAACAAGAGTTTAATGTTCTATGGGTGAAATATATGATCTATGACTTGAAAATCAATGTGTTTATGTTTATAAAGAAATACTAATAGCCAATCATCAGTGAGAAGTGAGTGCTATTAATTTGTTTTAGAATTCTATTTATGATTTGGAGATGCAAAGCACTTGGAGGATATAACAATTATTTTACAATAATGGTTATTAGTAATGATGTAAATCAAATGGTGAGCAATGAATGGTATCCACTAATCTCCTAGTTAGTGGAAGGGATGGTAGAAAGGTTAAAGCAAAAGCATCTACCATATGATGTGAATCAAGTAGAGACAGGCACTGATTGAAGTAGATATGGAGAAAAGATTTTGTTATGAGGATAAAGTAAGATGAAAATGATTATAACTGATTTAGATTAAACACCAAACATGATGATAATGCGGTTCCCAATAACTAGGGAAGTTTATTCTAGAAGATCAATTTTATTGAGTGTGAGATTCTGTGATGAACTGGGTTTTTGTAACACATTTTGTAATACATATTTCAAAGGCAAGGCCCTCAGTAGTAAAAACTTTTCTCAAAATAAAGCAGCAAAAATTCTTTTCTTTAAAACTTGTTTGAAAACCCAAGTCATCACTTCATACATAACATAAGTAGAATTTTTGTACAAGATAAAATTCCATTGAAGGAATATACTTTTACTAAATTTTAGAATCCATCCAGTGGTTCACAGTATAGCCCGGTATTAGTACAAAACTTGTCCAAATTACATAATCCAAACTTCAAACCTCACCATCCATGAAAAACTCTCAATACAATACAATACTCTCAAATAAAATACATGTCTTCAAGGGGTATACCCTAATTGATTATTCTTTCAAGTCTTCTTAAGTCTTGAGCTCCTAATTCTCCTTCTTTGTATCTAAGATATTGTAAACATTGAAACATTTACAATATCTCAGCAAGTTATGCTTGGTAGAGGATTTCAAGAAACATAAAACTTTGACAGTATAATCCTAATACTTCATAATCCCATTATTCATACTCATGGAGCAATCTCTTTACTTTTTCATATATGTACATCCTTACACATACACATACACAATACTATGTATATATATACATACGGTCAAAAATGTGAAATACTCATCGGTAATCTATGATTACCCAGCATCTCATCATGCCATATCATAAGACATATCACTATGCCATGCATCATAATTCAAAAATACTCAAAGGACTATTATGCATGTAGTCAAAATCCCCACCAACACACTCAGATAACTGCTCAATAATCCACCTATACCATCCTTGGTGGAAATCACAATATCCATGTGCTTATGGGGAGGACCATGGCTGTCACAGTGGAGGCCTTCCCATAAATGCCCCACCTGACTTTTAACCTCATTTAGGCTTGGTATACATACAATAACAAGTTTTGAAGAGCGGGTGGCCAAACCCTACTAACTCTCCTAGCATAGCATCCCCAGGCCTATGCCTATTTAAAACAAAACCACAAGCCTCTATGCTTGTATGTAAAATTATTCTCATATGTATCAGATGATCTGTCTGTTTACTTAGGACTGGAATACTTTCTAGTATCTTATTCACTTAGGGTTTTCCTCATTTTTAACATAACCATTTCACGTGTGTTTTGGTTGGATCATAAGAGTTTTCAATGGGCTTAATACAAGTATTTACATTATACTTGTCAACATTTTCAAACATAAGATCATGTATATAGCATGTACTTCTCATGTAGATGCATTCATAAAATCCTCCTACCTTCAAGTGGTGATTCATCTCTTCAAATCTTCCATGAACTTGACTGATGTATGAAATCTGTAAATCGATACATACTATCAATATTTATATAATTGTGGATAATCTCCTATCTATATTCTTTATTTAATCTTGTCCTTTGATATAAAGGATTTAGACCTGTCTTGTGTTCCTATCATCTATATAATCTATCTTCCTCAGATAGTATTTTATCCTATTGATCAATAGATCTGAGGTTAGAATGATCTTCTAACCTTTTAGATCTAATTATTTTCTATCTCTAAGTCTTTGTGTATCCATCTCTTTGATCTTGATCTTTCATAGATTCTTTGATCAACAATCTATTCTTGTTGATAAAGATCAAGGGCCTAGATCTTCTTTCATCTAGTTCTTCTTTTATCTAAGTTTAGTTGTTTGATCATCCCTAAAGAGGATGATCCTAGTTCTTTTACTTGAATCATATTTGATCAAGGGTTTAGATTATTTAATCTAATGATCTAGATTTGATCTATAGCATACATACTAGTAAACATGCGTACTAAGTACAATACAATGTTTATTATTCTTATTGTTCTTGATCATTCAAGATCCTATGGATCTTGTTTGACTATCATTATCTTGCTTACAATTTTTATTAGGATTAGATAATTTACTAACCATTTATGCTCTTATTATTAATGTTTTACTGGTTGAAGATAACTTATTTTAGCCTAAGTCTAGACTGCTCCTCTTATTACTAATTGGCTAAGGTTTACTAGCTGAATGGGTGAACATAAAGTGGTTACTTCAATCCTCATGTAAGAAGATGTTTAGACCTCACAAATGTCAATGGAAGGTAGGGGAAGAGCAAGGCTCTATTGGACAACCCCTTTAACCACTATGTTCAAGATTCACTAGAGTAACCTTTAGCTCAACCTTTCATAAGGTTCCTGTGAGCATATTAACCCTAAGTATTCTTTCTAATTGATTTTAAATAAGTTCATGAACATTTACAATGTCATTCATGGGGTTTATTATTCTCTTAGTTTGGGCCAAGGATTTGATAATCCTTATATTGTCCTACTAACTATAGCTCTTACTAATATTAAGTCTAAGTCATTCACTTGTCTTAATTAGCCATGAATCTCTATTTCATTAGATTTCATTTTTGATGATTTATGAATATTGAGACATAACAACTAAATAAAAAAAATTATATCTACTAACTTAAAGACAATTAAGTTGCTCATACTATACTTTGACAATTCAAAAAATCATACACTTTAAATCATGAGAGAACTGTACATCTATATCATTCTAAGGGCATTCATACTCTAATATACTAACATGGATACCAAGTTATAAAATACATGAAATTTGATGACTAATCTAATGAAATCATGCTTAAACTTCAAATGTAAATTAACATGGTCCTAAGATAATCTATCAACCTATAACAATCTAATAATACAAAGTATGCTAAAATTTAAGAACTATCATGCTTTATAACATGAATAACATTTACAATACTATTATCAAATAAAAGACATGAAACTAATTAGATTAAAATTATTAGAAACCTTTACTTATGATCCAACCATTACATCTTAGATCTTTTCTTTTTAAATCAAGGTTTTAATTGATTTTAGGGTTTTTACTCCATTAATGTCCAAAGATCATATTTCTTTGTTTTTGTCATATCAATCCATGAACTCCATGGATTACATCATATTATCCCTCATTCAATCCATCCCAAAGGTCTGATCACACCATAAAGGGTAGATCCCTCATTTTATGCTAGATTTATAAAAATAAATAGTGATTATTACTTAATTTCAATATTATATCATCATTAAAACAGATCCCCATGATCTGATCATCCCAGATCTCGAAGATCTTGAAAGGTGGAAACTTATTTCCTAAATACAAAAAGTTGCATAAGAAATTTTCTAACTTTTATTACTACAGAAGAAAATAGATGAAATAAGATTTTCATAACTTCTTTCATATCTCAATTGGGAGTTCATACGAGTCCTTAATTGAGATTTGAAGTTCATAGCCATTCTAGCATCCATATTTGATCTGGGCCCATCAGAACGGACAGCTCAGATTCGTTCGGGTGGAATAGGTTGGGCGGTAGTTGGGTGAACAATTTAGGAGCGATTTGGTCGGGTGCACACCTGTCACTGGGACTCCCGCGTGATGCGTAGTCCTGAGATCGTCGCTGTCATGCGGTTGTCCCATTGAGATGACATCGCACTCGTGCCTCATGCACGGAAATGCCATCGCATGGCACATTTCCATGCGGCATTTCACATTGGGTCTCAAGAACCCAATCTGATAGGGAGATCGAACAGTCCGTTTGGACCATCCAATCAATCCCTCTACAATTGGGGGACTTAAATGCTATAAAATTTCTTAAAATTTCTAATCTAGTCATTTTGAAACCTTCTGGATCAATTTGATGGATCATATTTTCTATCCGAGCCTTTTATCATCCATAATTAAAGGGTTCTTACCCTTTCTTGACTTTTATTATTTTTATCCTAAAAATGATTTTAGAAAAATTAAAATTATATAAAATAACATGAAACAAGTGTGGAAAGTGTTTCCACCTACTTGATTGGAGAAAAACTTTAGTTTTGCATTCCAAAAATAAAAGAATACCCACTTGATGAACAAGATAGCCTAAGAACCGCTTGTCTTGTGATTTTTTGTTGTTTGAACCATTGGATGTTGAAATTGATTTGGGGGTTTTGTAGATAATGTAGCCTAGGAAATTTTGGATGGTAGGATTTGATTTGGAATAGAGTGCCTAATTGAATTTAGGTCTCTTGTTTCAATCTAGAGAGAGGAGAGAAAGTGAAAGGAAGGGGTGTTTTGGAATTTTGAAAAGGGATCTATGTTTATTTTTGCATGGGAAGCAAGATAATTTCATGAAAAATTTTATGAACATTTTTGGAGGATTTTTGTGGGTGTATTTATGGGCATTTTGGGTGTTTTTCATGATTATAGGTAATTATTATGTTTTATTCTTTTTATTATTTAATTTGCATTGGATCCTCCACTACCACCTCCTTCTCCACTAGCAGATGATAGTGGTTTGATCACTCATTACATGTTTTTGGCTGTTGGATTCATTTGTGGGCTGCTTGTGGGCCCCTTGTGGGTCCCACAGGGGTGTGAAAAGACCATTTTGTCCTTTTATGGAGAAAAAATCATTTCATTCTCCCAAACTCAGAATTGAGTGTACTTAGTGGTGTTGGATTTGTATTTCTGATTACATCATGAATATTGAGGTCTTAGTTTTTGGCTATGGGTAAAATTACCATTTTACCCTTTTATTTAGAAAAATATAGAAAAATAATGATTTTTCATCTGAATTCAGAATTTATTGTGCTTACAGTCATTCTGAAGGGTTTGTTGAGTATATTTTCAATTATACATGTCTTATACTTTGATTGTACTTCTAAGATAAGTGCATTTTTAATAACCCTAATATTCCAGCCGAGAATTTCTAAAAATTCAAACTAAATTGATTTTCTCAATTAATTTACAAAAATTGGGGTTGTTACAACTTGTGTAGTAATTAATCTTGATAGATTGACCATGAAACAAATCATTAGTTAATGGAAATCAAAGGATAAAGATGAGGACACCAAAAATATAATTATAAGATTTTGGTGATGGACATTTGAGAGGACGCATTCCTCCATTATTGAGACTTTTGTCTAGACAACCCTTAGAAAGGTCTGTAATGATCATTTTGTCTTATGGGAAACTAATAATACAAAGAGAGTTTGCTATAGTAGGGCAAAGAAATTAGATGGTTTAGTATTGTTGAATTGGTTTACATAGTTGAGGAGTTTACCTTAACTCCTTCACCGTGGGTAAGGAGGCTACAGATAGAATTGTTGATATATTGATAACTAGATCGAGGTATCAAGTATTTTTTTAATGCATTCTACATTGATGGTAGAGACAATAGACATGGCCTCTATGTTAGAGAGGGATTCTCTTAGGATTAGGGATAACCGTAGAGACTCGGACATGGGTAGTTCGAGTCAGCCATGTAAGGGCAAGAGACCCTTTTCATTAACACAGTTATAGAGCCATTGAGCTAGTGACATTTGAGCAAGCAATGTTGGGATGCAAATGAGAGAAGGTGCACTAGTTGTAAGGACAAGCACCTGGGAAATTATGTCTTAGAGTTGGTAGATCGCAATAGTAGTGGCAATAGTATTAGTAGCCGCCATTACAATGACAATCATTTAGATGCTTTGATTGTGGAGAATCAGGACATTTCTTTAAAGACTGTCCTAGAGGACAGTAAGTCAGCCAGACTAACAATTGAGGCAAGGTAGAAATGGCCCCACAAATGCATTAACATGTTTTTGTCATTACTTTGAGGCAAGTATAGGCCTTGAACCTGGTTGTGGAAGATTCTTCCCAATTATTGGTAGGTATGTTAGGATCCTTATTGATCTAGGATCCAACCACTTTTCTATTTTAGGTGTTGAGACCTCGATGAATATGCCTATATATCTATGACAGTCTCTGTGTTGGATGTCATGATGCTGATGAGGGAGTTATTGAATTTTGTAAGTATTTCTAAGGGTATTAGTGTAGATAATGAGTGAGAGGGTGGACCTTGATCTCATGCTACTCGATGTGATTGATTATGTTATCATCCTTGCATAGATTCTATTTATTGGGGAATCATTGATTGCTGTAAGAAGAAGATTACTTCTAGTGTACTGGGATAGTTATTGACCTCGCTCTTGAGTAGGAAGGGGCATCATTGAGGTTTGTGCTATTTTTGCCTTGAAGGCAATGCTATACTTTCCTGAGGTGCCAAGTCCTCCTTATTAGTGTGATGGTGGATGTTAAAGAGTGGCAATAGATCAAGCACATAGATGGTGTGCTCAATCATTCACAATCTTTCTTGAGGAGGTTCCAGGATTTTTTGGTGCAAGAGATTGATGTTGATATTGATTTGACATCAAACATAGTGCCATTTTCTAAGGTGCAATACAGGATGACCTCGGCTGAGCTGGAGAGGTCCAGCTATAGGAGTTACTTGATAAGGGATTTAATAGACCTAGTGGATCTTCATGAGATGCATTAGTCCTCTTGGTGAGAAAGACAAATCCTTATTGCTATGCAACAATTATCTCTTGTTTGATAGCACCACAGAAGAGAACCAATATTCACTATCGTGTATTAATGATCCACTTAATCAACACTGGATGGCGGATGGTATTTGTGTAGATTGATTTGAGGTTGGGTTATCACAAGTGGAGAATGGTGAGCACAATGTCTTTAAGATGATTTTTAGAACTTGTTATGATTATTACACGTTTTGGGTGATCCCAATTGATGGAACCAATTCACTGACAATATGTATGGATATGATGGGCTGAAATTTCAAATGTTACTTAGATGGGTCATGATTATGTTAGTGAATAATGTTCTTGTATACTCCATGGCATGGTGGAGCACAACAAATCCTTGCACATTATTTTGAGCATCTTAAAGACTCATCTCTTGTTGTGAATTTATGTAAGTATGAGTTATGGTTGAAGAAGGTGAATTCCCTTGACTATGATATCTCTATTGATAGAGGGGCAGTCTATTGAGATTGTAATGGGCTGGGATTAGCCCAAATTGGTGACTAAGGTTGATAGTTTCCTTAGTCTAGTGAACTACTATCATTAGGTACTAAGTTCCCCAAGATAGTAGTGATATGGATATTATTTTTATATTACATATATATAAACTAGATTTCTCACTAGATGAGAGGTATGAGAGTAAAGTGTGTTTTGTACAAAATCATTTTCTTATGTGTAATCAGAAATTGATTTATAGCTTATACCTGAGAGTAGCCAATGAGGGTGACCAATGAGGGCGGGTGTAAGAGGTAGTAGTAGGCTTCTAGGTACTCACAGTATGATCATGCTGTGGACTGATTTTGATTGGCATAAATTGCCTGTTGGTGAGCTGATATGCTCTGGTATTGATTTGCATACATTTGCCTATGGGTGAGGTAACATGCTCTAGTATAGAGTTTGCATAGATTTGCCTATATGTGAGCTGAGATACTTCAAATTGTATTGATATGGTGATTTTACTTGTACTAAAGTTATGCACAGATAACTAACTCCTAGATGAGAGTTTGGTTTATGCTAATTGCATTATATGTGGTTATGATGTGTTCTATGTATAAGATGAGACAATTTGATGTATATCGGTCTATATGATGAGTTAAGATATAAGGGGGATAATATGATATAGAATTGCTTGTTTATCGATGCTAACTTCATATGGAATTGTTGGCATGATTACTATATCTTATGATACGGGGATGCTTCTAGAATTGTCTAAAAATAACGTGGAAAGAATTTTGAGGACGAAATTCTTATAAGGATGGAAGAATGTAATAACCCTCAATTTTGGGTCAATTTCTATCTATTTTATTATATATTAATTGAATTAAGAATCAAGAATTGAATTCCATAAAAAATTAAGTTTCATGAAAGTGACCTCCCTAAAAATTTAGAATTTGGACTTGGAACTATCAAATTTGGAATATATGCATTGATATGATTCCAACAACACTAATTTTGTGCCCAATAGAGATTGGAGTGGAAAAGTTCAAATTGTGGATGAAGTGATTGAAAATGAAATTAAATGAGAGGGTGACATGGGAAGAGGAAACCCTAGAAGCCCACCCCCTTCCTTTTGATCTCCCCTCTCTCCGTCACTAGCATCAACCTGTAGCCCTATGCTGGTCGAAATTGCCTGGCACCGGTGCATAGCCCTCCCTCCGTCTAATCTCCCCTTTTCCTCCCTATTTCCTCTCCCTCTCTAAAGACGCACAATGGGAAACCCTCCCCCTTGTTTCTTTCTCTCTTGGTTTTACACACACTGGTAGTTCCCTTAGGTTCACCAATGACATGTGGAGACCTGATCACCTCCTCTTTGGCGATAACATCCCACCCTTCTCCTCTTTCTCCCACTAAGGATGAGTTTCGCTTCAAGTAGCTAAACTAACATGCCTGTGCACACAGGCCAGCCACACAGGCTGCCCTTTCCCTTTATTTTCCCTAGTTGATCTCCTTTCACCAGCGTAGCTCGATCACTTACCTAAGAAAGCTAGCCACCCCGGAGCTCTTATCTCCCCCATCTTTACTTGTTGGCTTCGGGTGGCGACTAAACCAGTAGTTGACGGCCACTATCCTTTTCCCCTTGTCTTTTTCGTTAGTGGCTCAACGAGGCCATTCGGTGGACTTGCATGCTAAGACCCCCACCATTCCACCCCTCTCTATTTTTCCCTATCTATTTGGTTCAGGCAGATGATGTCTTGACAGTCATCGGCCACCATTATCTCCCATGTCATCCCCTTCCACTAGCTACTCAGGGTCTAGACAACTCGTTAAGTCAACTCACTCTTGACTTATTTGGGGAGCTAGCTGACTTAGCAGACCTTATTAACCCCTTCAGCTTTGATGTTCTATTCTGCCCAATCCAAGAAGCATATCAAAGATCCAAGATAACCCTCATGATCCTTGCAATACAAGAAACAAAAACCATCTTCCCATTCATTGATTAGGAAGATCCAACCATTAATTTTGATCAAACTTTGATTAGATATCAAATCATCTGATCTGTCATGATCTGATCTTATTTTATAATCTAAATATCCATTATGATCCTCATGATTCATAGATCAAGATCCATATGCGATATCTTGGATCTGAAGCATTTTTAGATGATTTAATTGATCTTGATTAACGACTGAGATCAACCAAGGATTTAGGTATGAAGTTGGATCAAATTCTATGATCCATACTATTTTGATTATTTCATTGGATTATTCAATTAGAGTTACCAATTTGTTATTTGATCTAGGATGACCAAGTGGAAAATTGTGACTAGATCAGCACAGATATAGTAGATTTGGCCCATGTGAGGCAATCGATTGATGATTCGGCCAAGCAAATAGATGGATGTTATAAAAGGTAAGATTACCATCCTAATCATTTGATTTGGTTGTTCTAGTGGTAATTAGATAAGATTATGCATGGATTATATGTAATCGTGCCCGATTGGTTAACCAAATGATGAATTACCTGAGATAGATATGATCTAAGCATGATAACTCTGAAATATGGAATGATATAATTCATCATCATCATCATCATCATTAAGACCTTATACCATTAGGGGTCAGCCATATGAATCTTATTCCTCCATTCCACTCTATTAAATATCATGGTTTCATTTAGTCTCAAAGTTTTTAAATCTTTTCTCACCACTTCTATCTACGTTCTTTTGGGCCTTCCCCTTGCCCTTCTAGAGCCTTCTACTTGTATTGCCTCACTCCTTCGATCTGGTGCCGTTGTTGGTCTCCTTTGGACATGTCCAAACCATCTAAGTCTAATCTTCCTCATCTTATTACCTATTGGTGCTACCCCTAAATTTCCTCTAATATTTTCATTTCTAATTCTGTCCTTTTGTGGCGACCTAGGTTTTTATAACACATTTTATAATACATTTTGTAAAGATAGGGCCCTTAGAGTAAAATTTTTTCGCAAACCAAAGCAGCGGAAATTCTTTTCTTTCGAATTTGTTTTGTAAAACCTAAGTCACCACTTCATACATAACATAAGTAGAATTTTGTATAAGATAAAATTCCATTGAAGGAATATACTTTTATTAAACTTCAGGATCCATCCAGTGGTTCACAGTACCTGACCCATTGTATCCTTACAATACTTGTCCAAATATACAATCCAAATTACAAAGTTCAAAATTCAATACATGTTCTAATACAATGTTTCGAGGATATACCCACGATTACTTATTCTTCAATTGTTCTTCAAGTCTTGAGCTCCTAAGTCTCCTTCTACGTATACGAGATATTGTAAACATTCGAACATTTACAATATCTCACAATGCTATGCTTGGTAGGGGATAAGAATGTAAGTGATTGTGGGTATAATCTCAATATTCAAGTATCCCATAATTAGTTCTATCATAAACACATTCATTAATAACTATTAATTATAAGGACATCTCATTTCCTTGTCATTTGTGTTCACCTTTATACATACATATTGTATAAGGACAAATCCATTAAAAATGTAAAAATAATCAAGCATCATTTCTATACAAAATTTGATCAACTCTTTTCATTATAAGAGATTTGTATTTGACTAGTTACTATACGAGAATTTCCCTTCTTGGGAAAAATATTGGTAATATACAATTACGACATTTCATCATGTCATCCCTTAAGGCATTTCACTATGCCAATTTCATATGCATCATAGTGCAAAATAATCAAGGACTACTATGCTTATCGATCCGTCAAATGTGCCCGGATAAGCTTGTTCAATAATCACTTATACCATTCTCGGTGGAAATTACAATATCCATGTTCATATGGAGAGACCATGGCTGTCACAGTGGTGGCCTTCCCATAATTGCCCCACCCGACTTTTAGCCTTTCTTAGGCTTGGTATTCAATATCATCAAGTTTCAGAGAGTGGGTGGCCAAACCCTCTTAACTCTCTAGCATAGCATCCCCGAGGCTTATGCACTGTTTAAAACAAAACCCCAAGCCTCCAAGCTTGTATGTAAAAATAATACTTATACATATCAGACTATCTGTCTGTTTATCTAGGGCTGGAATATTTTCTACTTTCCTATTCACTTAGGGTTGTTCTCAATTCTCAACTTGACCATTTAATACTTATTTTCCTCATCATTTGGTTGGATCATATTTCAATTTGAGGTATGTTACCTTAATATATTGGTATCATACATGTCAATACTTCAAAACATAAGATCATGTATTAGACATGTATCTTCATGTAAAGGCATTCTTAATAATCCACCTACCTCACTAAGGTATTCTTACTCCTTGAAATCTCGCCATAGTCTCGATCAACATATATACGTCAAATCATATATATAATGTCAATTTTCTAATCAAGGGTACATACTACGTGGTCTTTTGATCATCCTTATGTAGGATGATCTGAATCTTTCTTCCTTGAATATCCTATATCCATGGGTTTAATATCATCTATACAAATACTATCTATATCATACATAACAATCTAATTTACCTAGATGTTTCTTTTTCCTTATTGTTTTTGATCATACAAGATCTCATCTTGTTTGATCATCCTTATCTCACTTACTATTTTTATTAGGGTTAGATAATTTGCTATCTTTTTATGTTCTTATTATTATTCAACCAGTTAGTGTCTTACTTGGTTGAAGATAATTTATTTCTTCCTATCACTTTAGACAACTCCTCCTTATTTCGGGATGACCGATACTTGCAGTTAAAGTACGCTCCAAAAAGTGGTTAAAACAACCCTCATGTAAGGAGGCGTTTAGACCTTTCTTACGTCAATGGGAGGTGAGGGAAAAGCACTTGGCTCTTGTATACCCCTATAACCACAATGTTCGAGAGTCCACTTTGAGTGGTACTTAGCTCAACCTTTGACAAGGTTCCTATGAGCTCTTTACCTTAAGTCCCTTCTCTAATTGATTTTAATTAATTTCCATGGATATGCACAATGTCATCCATGGATGTTCATTATTTTCCTATTTTGGGCCAAGGAAATGATAAATCATTCCTTATATTGTCCTACTAACTATAGCCCTTACTAAGTCAAAATCATTCATTCATCTTAGTTGTCCATGAATTTCTATATTTCATTAGTTTACATTTTTGGTGATTTATGCTCCTTATATCTTAACAATTACTTAACAATTGAATTAAATATGACAATAAGTAAATCATCAACTTGAAAGCATAAATCAAATATAAATTTAACAACTAAGTACTAACATTCTCCCTACGAATATAACTTAAGCTAGTGAAATAAAACTAACATGATCCTAAGTTATGAAACACATCTTCTATCATAATGAAATCATGTTTAAATCCTAATTTACACTAACATGATCCTAAGATAATCAAATCTACTAAAAAATTACTCATTTAGGGCATATCATACTAAAATTTAAAGATTACACTATCATGCTTTCTAACTTAGAACATAAATCACATTTACACTTCTATATCCAATAAAAGACAATTAAAACTTAAAACATAAATCACATTTAAACTTATATATCCAATAAAAGACAATTAAACTAATTTTATTAAGATTATTATAAACCTTTAAATATGATCCAACCATTAGATCTTAGGTGTTTTCCTTTAGATTAAGGGTTTTAATTAACTTTAGGGCTTTTAATCCATTAAGATCCAAAAATCATATCCACATGATTTTGTCACATTTCATCCATGATCTAACTGGATTCCATCATCATATCACCCCTTTAATCCATCCCAAGGATCTGATCATACTTGATCTCATTGATCAAGTGGGTCCCTTTGTATATTTTTATTTTTATTTTAGGGTTTTTCTACCATAAAGGGTAGATCCCTTATTTTATCCAAGATCTGTCCAAATTAACCATAGATATTACTTTATTATATTATTATATCATCACTAAAATAAATTTCCAAGATCTGATCACCTCAGATCTTGAAGATCTTAGAAATTGGACACTTATTTAGAAAAATACAGAAAAATACAGAAATAAATTTTAGAAATATTATGACTTCATTAGAAACTAGACATTACAAGCTTTCCATAGCTTCTTTCTGATCTCAATTTGGAGTTCATATGACTCCACAATCTTAAATTGAAGTTTTCAGCCATTCCTAGGGTCTAGATTTGATCTGGGCCCACCAGAATTAATCTCTCTCAATTGAGGGTCCAAACCTTGTTAGATTTTCTTGAAAATTGTATCCTAGGGGTTTTTGACCCTCCTGGATTGATTGGAAAGCTCAGAATTTCAATACGAGCTCTCTATCACCATAATTTGAAGGGGCTGGTATTTACTTTATTTTTACCATTTTTCATTCAAATTAAATTACAGAAAAATAAAAATTATACTAAAACATAATAAATATGAATGGGAAGTAATTCCACCTACCTGATTGGAGAAAAACAATATAATTGATGCCCAATTTGAGAGAATTACCGGTTGATGATAATATAGCCGATTATCCACCTTTTTGTGATTTTCTGTTGTTGGAACCGTTGGATCTTGAAATTGATTTGGGGATTTTGTATATACTGTAGTATAGGATGTTATGGACGGTGGAATTGATGAGATTCTTCCTGGAACGGAGTGCCTAATTGAATTTAGGTCTCTTGTTCCAATTAGAAAGAAGGAGAGAGAAATAAGGAAAAGAGAGTTTGGGGAGGGATGAAGAGAATTTGGGGCTGAAATTCAGGAAGGTTTGGAAATTTCGTGGTTAAGGTTGTGAAAATTTTTGGAAATTTTTGGGACATATTTATAGCCAAATTTGAATTTTTTATCATTTCTTTTGATAAGATATTTTATTACTTTAGAATTTTAATTACTAATGCATTCTCCACTCCCACTACAATCTCCACTACTATCTCCACTACCAGCAATAATGCATTGAGAAATTATTGGTGCTTCTAGAAAACTTGGCCCACTTTGTGGGCCCACTTTATGTGAAAAGACCTTTTTGCCCTTTTTAACTCTAAAATTGGAGAATAATAGGCAATATTTGTCCGAACTCAGAATCGAGCGTACTTAGTGGCGTTGGAATGGTATTTCTAAGTACTTCATGAATATTGAGGTCTTATTTCTTGGATATGGGATATGGGTAAAATTACCATTTTACCCCCAAATGGAAAAATTAAGGAATTTTCATTTTAACTTCGAAATTGAAACGTACTTAATGTTGTTACGATCAGTTTTCCAAGTACATCCATAATTTCTATTTTTTAATTTATAATATAATCTCTATAAAAAGAGAATTTTCAATAACCTAATATTCCAGCCCAGAATTTCTAAAAATTCAAACTTTATTAATTTTCCTTAATAATTTACAAAAATTCGGGGTCATTACACCTTTCTTGTCTTACCACTCATCCATCTCAACATCCTCATTTCTACGACGCTCATCCTATAAGTATCATGTTCCTTAACTGACCAACACTCTGATCCATAGAGCATGGCCGGCCTTATAGCAATCCTATAGAATTTTCCTTTTAGTTTGAGTAGCACTCATCAATCACATAAAACTCCAGATGCACATCTCCATTTGTTCCAACTCTCTTGGATTCTCTGGGTAACCTCCCTCTCAATCTCTCCACGCTCATGGATCAATGATCCTACGTACCAAAAGAGGTCTTTCATGGGGACTTCTTAATGATATAATTAAGAAGAGAATTTATATGGTTATTAGTGGGCCCAATTTAGTGTGTTTTGAATTATTAGCCAATTAGGGTGGGCTTCACTTTAAGATCAAATGGCTAGGAACCATTGGATTATATTGAAACACGAAATGTTGAGATATAATTGTTTTATAATTAAGAATCCAACTTAAATAATTTGGATTATGTGTGACCTAGATGTGATGTTTACCCAAGTGGTGGGATTGAGGGGGACTCATTTAGTGTGATTCTGACCATGACTTGAGAGAACAGATGAGTGATTCTTTGTCTAAGGTAGGTAACGACACTTAATATTCCTTTGATGTTATAAATCATGGTTGTGTACCCAATGACTTCATTTACATTGACAGCTTGATGCATGATTTTGTGTATTAACCTCATGACTTTCTTTGAGACTATCAATCTGCATGTTTTATCAATGTTTATATCATCTTTTTGAATTATATGTTCTATGCATGATTGTCGATACATTGAAATACTTTATCAACTTAATTTTATCAAGGATGTTTATGCATGGATTTCTAATACGTGGTTTCACGTTTTTGCTGATTTATGATGGGTGTTTCTACCCGGTGGATGCTATGTTAGGAGGGTCGTAGGGTTGGCCACCCGCACTCTGAGTAGATGGAATGATAGACACCCACCTAACATTGGTACAAACTGTGTGGGTTGGGGTATAATGGGTAATCCACACACACATCCAACCAATTCCCATGCCTCGGTAGACTGAAGTCTCATGTTCTAATGTCAATAGTAAATGATAGTGGTCGATACCCTAGAGTGGTTGCTGTTATAGCATAGCGATCCATGCATGTATTCTTGTGCACATGTAGTTATAGACATATTTAGATGGTTATATCTTGATACACCTACAACATGATGACACATCCTGAGGGTGAAGCCTATGTGGGCGATCTGACGGGCAGGGTAAGCTACCTGGTGAGCAAGCTAGAGCTAATGAACCCAAAGGGTTGGTATGAGTACTCATGGTCGAATATGAGAGTGTTGTGATACACTTGAGGGACATGGTTGGGTTGCTTGCCTTGTTATTCATGACATGCTTTCATGTTTTGGTATGATGAATTTGTGTGTATTTAGCTCTACCATTTTCGTGAAATATGCATTATTCATGTCATGCATGCCATGATATTTGACTTATGTTACTTCTATTTTTATGTGTGAGATTGTATCTTCATTGGTGATTGCACTCAACATGGATTTCTTCGTATTCACACATTGTCCTATTTTTGAGATTTGATGGTTCAATTTCTTGTACTAATGTTTTACATCCATTAGCTTAACAGTAGACCTTGATCTCTACATGTCATACTACCTACTTGTTATTAGATGTTAAATGTCTATGTACCTACACAAGCATGGCTTGTTGAGGCATTGCGATATTTTTGCATTGCTCAGATATAGAGAAGGGCAGTAGGTATGACTTGTTGGCAAAGCAGTTGAGGGCATTGGAGGCCTTCATGTGGTGCATAGAGGAGATTTTGACGATGAACACAGTTTGTTTAGAACCTTACTTTAGTTATTAATTATGGAATATATATTTGTATAATTTACATTGTGACTTGGATGTATGGATGCATTCATGTTGGAAGTGATGCTTGTGCATAGACAAACCCTAGGCAATGTTGTTATATCCTTGATTTTTTTTTTTAATTTATCATCAAAGTATATGGTTTTATCAAGATTTGAAACTGATATGAATGGATAGGTATGGAGATTAAGTCTACCTATATGGTGTGTTTATGTTTATTGCATTTATCTGGTATTGTTGTATCACATGTTATATGTGATAGCCCAAAATACAGAGGAGACCATGTCAGATTTTCAATAGAAATGGGAATACCATTTTACCATTAAATTTGTGATTGTACGACTCCCGAGGTTTTGTAAAGGAATGCTTTTTATTCAAGTTTTCATTTTCAGTTGATTTTAAAATTTAAGTTTTAAAAAAGGGATCCCAACTTTCTAAATCAATTGGTATTATATTGTTTTATAAAACCCCGGTGTCATAGCTTATGACCTAAATAATTATTCTATCTTATATAGGCTTTAAGATATCAAGGGTTGGCTATTATGTGACCTAGAGGTCATGAGTTTGAGGCGTAGAAACAACCTCTAAAAAGAATGCAAGGTAAGGCTGTGTACTATAGATCCTTTGTGTTCCCCTCCTTCCCCAGACTTTGCATAGAATCGTGCACTTGGCTGCCCATTTTTATCTAAGATCTAAGATGAGCTTAGTGAAGCTATAGACAAATGGGATTCCCCAAGGTGAGTTTTTGGGGATTTTAACATCATAAAAGACATGCATGAGAGACACCACCAATGTTATTACAATTTCTTTGAGAGAAACCCTATTATCATAATGAGATTAAGTAGGTTAGGAGTTCATACAATCGATTTGTGAATTTAATAAATTTATCATTGTGCATGGATGGATTAATATGCCAATGGTAGGGGACTTTTTTACTTGGTACAATAAGTAAAGTCATCCAATTCTTTGTAGTTAACTAATTTCATCACATAGTGGAGTGGAGCAATGGGTTTCCTAATATTCGAGTGCTTGTCACACATCTGGCACTTTAGTTATTATCCTAAGGTACTTAACTCCTATGTTAAAGCTTTAGGACCTCAACCATTTAGGTTTGAGGTGGTCTAGTTCCATGGCATGGAGTGCAAGAAGTTAATGGGGAATAACTAGAAAAATATTCATCCTGAGGGTTTAGTTGGAAGAAGGCTAGGACTTAATTTAAAGAGTATAGGAACAAGCCCAAGGAGTGGGTTAACATCAAGAAGGAATGACTATCAAAAGAAAAGAAAGCTAAGGTTAGAGCTTGATTTTCTTACTACTAGAGAAATGATCACTAATTGAAAGATGAGAAGATGATTAAAAATGGAAGATGTGAAGAAAATTTAGCTTATCTTACGCGCATGGCAGAGGTAATTGGATGGGAACTATATATCTTCCCTAAATATTGAAGATTATGTTGCGAAGAAAGCAAAGAGGATTTCATCTCACATTGTGGAGTTTTATACAAGTCTTTGTTCTTCTGAACAAATTTATGCTCTAATTCTATCCAATCTTGATTTCAATTGTCTTTGAGAATGAAAACTTATGTAGGATGCAAGAAGACACCTATACTAGATGGATTTAGGCCTATCGACAGTGTTGGGATTTTATGAAAGTAGACATTTGTTAATGAATTCTATCAATTAAAGAATTTGAATAATCACTTTGGGCTGCCTTTATAGCATTACAATTTGTAAGTTGTTCTATAGGTGAAGGATTTTAGGCTTTGTTGGAAGGGTTTACAAGATATTGGCTAGATTCTAAGCTAATATAATGAAGTAATGGTGAATAAGTTGATCTTATTTGAATAATATGCATTTCTTCCTGATAAGCAAATACAGGATGGAATTTAAGTGGCTTCAGAGTGTGTTAACTATTTTTATAGCACAAAAAAAAAAGAAGGGTTTTCTTGTAAGTTGGACATAGATTAAGCATATGCTGAGATGGAGTGGAGAGTGATGGAGCAGGTGCTTCTAAAGATTGGTTTTAATTACACTTAGAGGAGATGGATTCACCACTTGCTAAATTCATCAAGACTCACAATTTGGATTAATGGATCCCTTAAAGTTTTTTTGAAAATCTCAAGGTATCTTGAGGGAATCCAACTCCACTTATCTCTTCACTCTTGTCATTGAAGTCTTAAGTAAAATGATGAGAAAAGTGGTTATGGATGGACTACTTCAAGGCATCAAGATCAAGCCCTGTGATTTTCAAGTATCACTACAATATGCAAATGATACTGTAATTCTTGCAAAACTAGGGACGAGAGTTGGCTTTTAACGTGCTTTACTAAATTGAAAATCACAACTTCAATATGAAAATGACACTCTAATAATTGCATAACTAATAGGGGGAGCTGGTTTTAAACTAAAGGATTTGTTATATATTAATAATGAGTGATAGGTCAAAGTGTTAATCTCACTAAATCAATTTTCATAGGGTGAGTGGAGGACTTTCTTCTTCAAGCAGAAGCTTTTGCCCAAGATTTTAGATAAGCCAAATTCTTACAGTTAGTTGGGGCTACTTTGTCTATTACTAGACCAAGAGTGTACACATGGAGCTAAGTGGTTGAAAGCTTTAATTTAAAGATTGTTGACTGGGAAGAGATCAACCTTAGTAAGGCTTTTTTGGAAAATATGCCCCTTTACTGTATGTCACCTTACAAATGGCCTGTCACTGTCCTCCATGAGTTAGGAAATCTACAAACAACTTTTCATGGGTTTACTACTTCAGGAAAGAAAATGTAGCATACTAGCTTCTAGTTATAAGGGATCATATTGTAGACCTGATGATGAAGGTGGTGTCGATCGAGGACCTCAAAAGTTCAAAGCAATGAATGGAGCTCTTCTTATGAAGTGGCTCTAAAGGTCAGATCAAGATTCATTAAGTCTAAGGTAACAAATTATAAAAAGACATATGGGAATGAAAGTTGTTGGGGTTTGGAGCATTTGAAGGACGTGAAAACTTTCATGTGTTTTTGACAACATTTCCATCTTTATTAGAAAGGAGCCACATTCTATGAAGATATATGATGTGAAGATAGCTGCCTTAAAATGATTTTTGATGGCATCAAGGTTCCTAATTAGAAGCAATATAAGTCACAAAGTTGTATGCAAATCCAAAAAATCACACAAAATGGCAATTCAAGTGGGTAGGATGGTTTATCAATTTGAAGAAATCAAATAAGTGATCTAAATGAGTTACTCAGCTCCAAGGTCATGATTCAATCAAAAGTGAATTCTTTAATGGAAACCTAATGCTAGTGGGGTCTTTCCAATGAAGTTAGTGTATGAAGTACTTAGGTAGGGAAATGAAAGATGTTAAGTTGCTATGTTCTTGTAGCATAAAGCCTTTCCAACAAGGTTGATTATTCTTAACTAGGTTATCTCCAAAGGAAAGCCATTAACCATTGAAAATTTGTACAAGAGAGAAAGGGAAGGATCATCCAAATGCTTCTTTTGCCTTAGTGACATAGTGCAACTAAGTCAACTCATATTATATTACCGAATCTCAGCTTCTATCTCTTTTTTTAACATCATCAATATGACATCGTAGCTCCCTCAATCCACTTTTCATTTTATATCTCAGTAGATGCACTAGAAAAGCAACTTGAAGAAATATACTCATGCCAATTGACAATCCTAACAACCTTCCAAAGCATCTAGAGAGAAAATCTCAAATGCTTCCATAGTGAAAGAAGAAAGCCAAACATTCGTATCGATAAGATAAAAAGAGAGGCATGTTCTTAAGTTTCTGGATCAAAAGAATTTCAAGGATTATTAGCTGAAGAGATTTATAATGCTGGGATGTAATAAGGAAGTGCAAGATTGTTAAGTAAGTTATCAAACTAGCTTGGACTACATCACCAACTGGTATGATAAATCTTGACTTTAATGGGGCATATTTTGGAGATCCAAGAATATTTGGTATTGGTGACCTTGTTAAAGGCAGTTCTAGTCACATTAAGCTGGATTTTGCAGCGTCATCAACTTATGGCAAAACACATCAAGCTGAGATTTAGGCTGCTGCACATGGGATTGCTATCTATAGGGATTTAGTGTTCGACAATATTATTCTTGAAGTAATCCTCAAAATTTTATTAGATTGCTTTCAAATTCAAAAGATTCCCATGGAGGTTCTGGGCAACAGTTATAAGTCTTCAAGCTTTTATATAGTTTACACAGATTCAATTTAGGCATGAACATACCTGATTGGGTGAAATTAGTGAAAAGTTCTTATTAACTTATGTTTGGTATTTTACTTCTTTGGTTGCTTTGTACTTACAAGTTGGGATAGAGGAATTCTGCTACAGAATCTTGGGGTGTAAGACTTGTTTGAATGACCTTTAGCTAAATTTGATTAGCTTGATTAGGTATTATTTTAACAAATAATCCTGCAAAAGAAAGAACTATAAGTTTCATAAGGAAAGATTAATGCTAACAAGAGAAAATATTTTACAAAACTCAAGGCATGTTGCACACCAATATAACCAATTTAATGGATCAAATAAAAAACTAAGAGAGGTGGAAAATCAAGGCATGAATATTGCACATTAGACAGATAGAGTGAAATGTCCAAAATTCTCCAATAGAAAGAAATTATACATAAATTTATCCACAGATTAGTCCAAAAGATATATTGAGCAAAAAGTCAAAAAGTAGAATGGCATGGAAATTCATTGGAGATAAGTGATTTGGATAAGAAAAAGTGATTTAATTTCACTAGGAAATAAATTTGGTTATGTGGAACTACCTAAGATGTGTTCTAATGAGCTCACAAGGTGTACAAGTCGAAGAGCATTAGAGGCGCCAACACCTAAGTGCACACTAGGGCCCTCCTGGAGCCTCAATTCAGGTGTGCCTTTGACATCAGGCACAACCGACGATGGGTTTGTAATAACCCCAATTTTTGTAATTAATTGAGAAGAATCAATAAAGTTTGAGTTTCAGATATTTCGAGCTAAAATATTAGGGTTATTTAAAATATACTTTTTATAAAAGTATAATCAAATCATAAGATGTGTAAAATTGAAATTAAACTTAGCAAACCCTTCAAAATGACTGTAAGCACGATAAATTTCTCATTCGAATGAGAAATCCTTAAGTTTCTTCATTTCTTAGACAAAAGGGGTAAAATAGTAATTTTACCCAAAAATCAAAATATGAGACATCAAAATTTAGAATGTATTGAGAAATACGAATCCAACGCCATTAAGTATACTCAAATCCGAGATCATGGGAATAAAACCCAAAATTTTATGCATAAATGGCCCACATGGGGCCCACAAGGGACCCAACAACCAATTTTATCAGCAGCCCATGTGAATCATGGGTCAACAAACATCAGCTGGTCTTAGGGAAGAAAAATTAGGCATGGGGAAAAAAAAATGGAGCATGGAAGACTTTCATGCCATTTAATAATAAAAAATAAAGTTTTATAATCATGAAAAAAGACCCAAAATGCCTATAAATACAACCCCAAAAATCCTCATAAAATCCCCATGAAATTCTCTTCACTCTCCCTGAAAAATTAGATCTAGATCCCTCCCCAAAAACCCAAAATTTCCAAGAGTTAGATCTCTTTTCAACTTGTTTTTCTTTTTAGATTGGAACAAGAGACCTAAAATCAATTAGGCACTCTATTCTAGATCTAATTTGATCAATTCCACCATTCAAAACTTCCCCACGTATCTATTCTACAAAACCCCCAAAGAAATTTCAAGATCCAACAGTTCAAACAACAGATATTTGCAAGAAAGGTGGATTTTAGGCCGTATCTTTATCAACAAGGTATTTTTTTAAATTGGGCATATAACCAAGGTTTTCTCTCCAATCAGGTAGGTGGAAATCCTTTTCATAGATGTTTAGTACTGTTTTATGTAATTTTTATTTTACTGTAATTTATTTTGGTAATATAAAGGTAAAAATAAAGTAAACAATAGAACCCTTAATTATGGATGATAAAGTGCTCAGATGAAAAATCTGACTATACCAATCAATCCATAAGGGTCCAAAACTCCTAGGGAAGAATTTTCATAAACATCAGAGACATTTTGGGCCCTCAATTGAAAGAGAATTGATTGGACGGTCTAGAATTGTGACGACCCGGGTTTTCTCATGCATTTTTAAATGCAATATCTAATTTTCTAAGGCGGGATGCATCCCTATTTGAAAACCATTCTATAAAAACCATGCAATGCAGCGAAAAATCTTTAGTTTTAATCTCATTTTTTGAAAACCCCGAGTGTCATTTGCCTTCACAACAACCCAAGTAGTTTTTTGAAAAACTTCAGAAATCATAAATATTTTTCCCTAGGTCTTTCCAGTCATAGCACACAGCCCAACTGTAATTAAATACAACTTCATGTTCAAAGGGTTGAGAGTTTACTTACATGTATAACTTTCTTCTTTTTGATTCACTTGCTCGTAGTACTAATATCTCCTGAGACGCCTTCTACTTATGAGTGGAACTATCCTAAAAAATGTTAAGGATAGGATGAGTATATACTATACTTAGTAGGAGTCTATCACTACTAGTTTTATAATGCATGAGATGTTTTAAAATCATATGCTCTTTCAAAACATGTGCATGTCTGAATACTCAAGTTCAATATCGATATCAAAATCCATTGTCAAACTGAAATACTAACGACTTAAAGGATCATATAATCCAAAATCAAAAGTATCATATACATGTATATCATAACATCATGATATGCATAAAATGCTTCATGGAATCCAACTCATGGATCTCTAGTATGGTATGGTCGACCAACCTCATATCATGCTATATGCAATGCACATAAATCATCAAACCATAGGGTCCACTATGCGCACGACCTCCTCGCTGTGTGGTGCCCGGGTACCTGAGGACACTCGGTCATAGCCTCCACGAGGCCTATGACACGTCGACCCAGTGCCGTGACACCAGTGGTAGACCCCTGTACCACATGCAGTCGACGTAGGGACTTGCCTCTTTTTGGGCATGGTACCCATCCACCTATTAGTGGTAAAGGCCGGGTGGCCAACCCAGACCCCTCGGCATAGCACCCACGTGCTTACTAGCCCAAATCACATAAGATCAAATAAGCCAAAACCTCTTTTCAAAACCTGTCCTCTTTGGGTCCCTCACAACTGCCTCGCCCTTAGCACTCCAGCGTCTTTTGGCAACCCTCAAGGACATGCAATCTTTGCAAGTACTTAAATCATGCAATGTATGCACTTGTTTGCAAAACATATATGTGCATAATGTATATGCAATCCTTTACAAAACATGTCTATGTACAAAGCATTTATCACATGCATGCTGAAATAAGTCATGCTAAACAAGTCATATATTTAAAACATATGTTCTTAAAACAATAATAGTTCTTTTAAAAGAATCTAATAGTGATAGAGCACCTACCTGGCGAGGTCGCACTAACCCTTTTTGTCCTCGGACGCTCCTGATCATAGTTTGGGAATCAAGGTTAGTTTGACCTATCTTTTATGGGTTTTAGAGTAATTGGTCTTTTTACTTAGGCATTAGGGGTCCATCCCTATGCCTATGGGTGTCCTAAGGTCCTAATTGGGGCTTGGTGTCCTTAGTTTCCCAATGTTCCAGTGGTCACGCCACCATCCTATTCTAAGGGTCATGCCAGCCTTTTATTATGCCTCAATCGGAGCTTTAGATCTCAAGTTATAAGCATTTGTGTTGTACGTACACAGAAGTCTTAAAAATAAAAAGACGGAATGCCAGGGTGCTGCGCGTCTACGACGTGCGCCCCGGCTTCCCTAAGGGACGAAAAAAACCCCGACACTAGCATACTGTGCGCCTACGACGTTTGCCTCAGTGGACGCATCTGCAGACGCACAGAACTTCTCACCTCTCTCTCTCTCTTTTGCAAGCGCGTCCCTGGACGCGCCCGTTTGGTTTTTCAAACGGGAGTCGACGTGGGACGTTCCAACTGGAACGTCCCGCTCGTTGGGGAACTGGGGCGTCCTCAGGACACTTTGGTTCGACCCCTGTCAAACCAGTGCGACCCGGGGGACGTCCCTGGGTCCTTGGTGGCTCTCCTGGGCTCCGTTTTGCATGGTTTTTCATGCAAAAACCTGGGGAAATCATTCTTGGAACTATGGTGGAGATGGGTTTTGAGGGATTTTGGGCGTACCTGGCTCGTTGCTGGGTTTTTCTCCTTGTTTTCTCTTCTCGGGCACTGCTCCTCAATGGTTTTTTCTCATCGTTTTGGGCTGCCATTAGAGGCGCCCAAGAGCTCTATTTATAGAGCTAAGAGAGGGTTCTGGAGGGGGCTCTCACCGCCTTTGAATGGCGGTGGAGAAACCTTCAGAATGGCGGTGATTTCCCCTCCAATCACCACCGTTCTAGAACTCTCTAGTAGGTGAAAGATGAAGGGTACCCGTTTCAAAACGGGCCCCTGTGTTTTGCAGCTACACCCGTTTTTGTAAAAATTACAGTTTTGCCCCTGAACTTCAAAGGGCCATAACTTGCTCATTTTAACTCCGTTTTGGGTGATTTTGGTCTCGTTGGATTCCTTTTTCCAAGACACATCTAATGGAACCACATTTAGGACAAAATTCCTGGGTTTAGTCAAGACAACTAGTGAAATGACCAAAATGCCCTTATCTTTAAAACTGAACTTTTCATGGGATTTTAATATTACAAAAATTGGGGTCATTACAAGAATGGACTGTCCAATCTCCGGATCAAATGAAGCCCAAGACGCACACGTGATGCACCGATGAAACAGCGCGTACGCTGTGGGTGGAGCGTTGTCCCAAGTGAGATGACAGCGCCTCCGTCAAATGCACGAGCGGACGAGCCCAGCGACAGCCCGGTTTTCTGGCGCGTGGACGATGGGCCTTCCGCTCGTCCCGTCCGCATCTGTGGACGCCTCTCAAGGGCGCTTCGTCCATTCATCTGAGTGAACACACCCGACAACCCGCCTGGTTCGTTCTGCCCGACTAATCTGGACCGTCCGTTCCCCGTCCGTTCCTTGAGCCCAGATCAAATCCAGGCCCTAGGAAGGACTATGAACTTCCAGCTTCAATTTCGGAGTCATCTGAACTCCAAATTGAGATCGGAAAGAAGCTATGGAAAGCTTGAAACCTCTATTTTCTTATGAAATGATAAAATAGACATGTTATTCAGTAAAAACTTTCTGTATTAAAGAACTAAGTTTCCAATTACCTAGATTTTCAAGATCTAAGATGATCAGATCTTAAAAACATGCTTTAATAATGATATACTACTTAAATAAAGTGAGATCTATGGTTAAATTGGATATATATGAGATATATTAAGGGATCTACCCATTATGGTAGAAAAACCCTAAAAATACAAAGGGACCCACTTGATCAATGAGATCAAGTGTGATTAGACCCTTGGGATGGAAAGAATAAATGTTGATATGATGAAATCCAAGGAAATCATGAATGGATTATGATAAAAATAGATCAATATGATCTTTTGACGTTAATAAAGAAAATTCCCTAAATATAACTAAAATCCTTAATCAAAGGAAAAGATCTAATATCAAATGGTTGGATCATAAGTAAAGGTTTCTAAAAATGTTAATGTAATTAGTTTCAGAGCATTTTAAATATGATTATGTTATAAAGCATGTTAGCATAACATTTAGACTTTAGCATGATATGTGATTTCATTGTTATCATAAGGTGTTAGATTTAATTTAAGTACCTTGCCTCATTATCATTGAATGTTAAATTATGTAGTTTTATGCTTTAAATTTATAATTCATTTATGGTTGGATGTTATTAGTAGATTTACTTGTTATGAGATAAAGTGCATAAAACACCAAAAACGTATTCTAATGAGAAAGTAGAGTTTCATTACACAAATAAGAATGGAGTACTTTAGACTTAATTAGTAAGGGCTATAGTTAGTAGGACAATATAAGGATTATCAAATCCTTGGCCCAAATTAGGAAAAGAATAATAAACCGCATGAATGACATTATAAATATTCATGGACTTAATTAAAATCCATTAGAAAGAGTACTTAGGGTAAACATGCTTATAGGAACCTTATAAAAGGTTGAGCTATGATCATTCTAGTGAATGATGAACATAGTGGTTAAAGGGGTTATCTAATAGAACCTCGCTCTTCCCCTACCTTCTGTTGACGTTTGTGAGGTCTAAATGCCTCCTTACTTGAGGATTGAAGTAACCACTTTGTGTTCACCCATTCAGCTAGTAAGCCTTAGCCAATTGGAAATAAGAGGAGTAGTCTAGATTTAGGCTTGAATAAGCTACCTTCAACTAGCACATTAACTGGTTGAATAATAATAATAAGAGCATAAAAGGTTAGTAAATTACCTAACCCTAATAAAAACAGTAAGTAAGACAAGGATGATCAAACATGATCCATTAGATCTTGGATGATCAAGAACAATAAGAATAAGAACACTATATTGTACTTAGTATGCATGTTTATTAGTATACTTGTTATAGTTCATTAGATTAGATAATCCAAACCCTTGATCAAATATGATTCAAGGAAGAAAACCAAGATCATCCTCCATAGGGATGATCCAAGAACTGAACTTAGATCAAAGAAGAACTAGATGATAGAAGATCTAGGACCTTGATCTTTATCAACATGTGTAGATTGTCAATCAAAGACTTAGAGATAGAAAAATACTTAGATATGAATGATCTAAAGATCATTCTAAACATTAGATCTAGTGATCAATAGGATTGTTCATAATTTATATATTGACAATATGTATGGATGTACAGATTACATACATCAGTCAGGATCATGGAAGATTGGGGAAAAGAGATCAATCCTTAAAGGTAGGAGGATTTGATGAATGCATTTACATGAGATATACATGATTGTACTCATGATCTTATGTTGACAAGAGTAATGATAATACTTGTACTAAATCTCTTGGAAACCTTATGATCCAACCAAACACATATAAGATGGTTAAGGACTAAACTATAAGTCAATAGGGAACTAGAAAATATTTTAGCCCTAAGTAAACAGACATATGGTCTGGTATATATGAAATCTATCTTACATACAAGCTTGGAGGCTTGTGAGTTTGTTTCAATAGGCATAAGCCTAGGGGATGCTATTGCTAGAGGAGTTATGAGGGTTTGGCCACCCGCTCCTTGAAATTTGATGATATGATGGTACCTTGCCCAATGAGAGGCTAAAAGTCAGGTGGTGGCAATTATGGGAAGGCCACCACTTCGAAAGTCTTGTCCCCCCATATGGGCAGTGACATAATATTTTCCACCGTGGTATCAGTGGTGAATAGGGCAGTTATCCGAGTGGGCTAGTATGGATCAGACTGCAGCATAGCAACCTTTCTGATTATTTTGCACTATGATGCATAAGAGAATAGGCATAGTGAAATGCCTTATGTTATAGCATAATAAAATGCTAGGTAATTGCATATTACTAATATTTCCCAAGAAGGGAAATTCCCAGTATAAGATTGGCTGTAATACTCAATTCTCAAAATGAAGAGAATTGATTAGCATAGTTGGGAATGATATTTGACTACTTTCACAAATTTAACTGGTTTACCCATGAAGGGTATGTATGTATATAGATATACATAGCTTACAAAGTAAAGAGTATGTTTAAGGATAATGAGATTATGAAGTATTGGAATTACATCGTCAATGTTATGTTTCTTGAATCCCCTACCAAGCATTGCTTGCTGAGATATTGTAATTGTTGCAATATCTCAAATACAGGGAAAGAGAGTTAGGAGCTGAAGACTATAGAAGACTTGAAGAGAATAATCTTCAAGGTATACCCTTGAAGACATGTATTTTTCTTTGTTGAGAGTTTTATTGTATGGTGAGCTTGAGTTTTGGATTATGTAATTTGGACAAGTATTGTACTAGATTTGGCTGTACTGTGAACCACTGCATGGATCCTGGAGTTTAATAAAAGTATATTCCTTAATGGAATTTTATTTTGTACACAAATTGTACTTATGTTATGTATGAAGTGGTGACTTGGTTTTTCAAAACAAGTTTTAAAGAAATGAATTTCCGCTGCTTTGTTTTGCGAAATTTTTTTACACTCTTAGGGGTCTTGCCTTTCAAAATACTTTACAAATCATGTTTCAAAAACCCGGGTCGTCACAGGGTTAAGTTATAAATATCAATTTTTTTTTTTCCTTTTTCATCTTCTAACCTATATTCACTACTTCTAAGAGCTGAGAAGGTGAAAACAACCATTCCTCTTCAATCTTTTGCAAATCTAAGCAAAACATGGTATGGATTCATGAATTTTACCATCTTTTTACATTTATTGTTAAAAAACATAAAAAAAACTAGTACCAATATGGAAAATTTTTTGTTTACTTTTTTAGATAAATCTTGATGTGTTCTTATTCTATATGTATAAACAAGCATTCATTTTGAGTTTTATTCTTCTTTTCTCTAAATTTGAGTGTTTTATTAAGGTTTTTTGTTTTTTTTTAAAAATATCAGTTACAAATTTTTTATTTTCTTTTATTTTTTGTATTTCTTCATTGAAACATATTACTACCCACATATATAGCTTTGCACTGCTTGTGTTAAGTGATTTATGATTGTATCATTTGCATGAAAGTACTCACTCTTTTATGCTTTCCACTTTCTAGGCCTAAAATTTAAAGATATCATCATCAATGGGTTCAAATTCAGACACTTCAAATTCATTAGCTATTTCTAGATCTACAGACCTAGGATGGGAGTATGGAGAGCTAAGAATTCTAGGTGATAAAAACACAGTTTGGTGCAAATTGTATGGGAACAAGTACAATGGTGGGATTTCTAGGCTAAAACAACTTTTAGCTAGAAGGCATAGGAATGCTAAAAAATGCAGCAAGGTCACCCATGATATATCAAAGAGAATAAATGATTATATGAATGACAAAGAAAAGAAGAAGGATGAAAGAGAGAATTATTATGGAGCAAATACAACTAAAAAATTTGTTTGAGATTCATGAGAACTATGTAATGCCCGAGCAATTTACACTATTTTTAATGAAAATTGAACATTCTATAGGAAATAAATTGAGTTAAATGTTTCACTTTATTTAGAATAGTAAACGAAGGAATTTGTGAGTAAACTTAGCACCATTAGATTCTACTTGAAAAATGGAATCCAACGCCTCAAAAATCACCCAAAACGGAGTTCGTATGAAGAAGTTATGGTCGTTTAAAGATGGGCATTTCTAGAATTTAAACAGAAAACGTTTAAAATAAAAAAGGACAAAAAAAGCAGGGGGCCATTTTGATAACGGCACCCCCTGTCGTCTTCAACCTCAAGAACCCTCCAGAAATCCTCAATCCCAATTTTTCTAGAGGATTCTGCCACCGCCAAGGGCGGCACCGCCATTGGCAGCACCGCCACAAGCAGGGCTATAAAAACCCCATCACCCCTCTACAAAAAACGGATTTTTTTCTAGTTGTTTGAGACTGGGGTTTCCAGGAAAACCAGAACCCATCCCAAACCCAGTTTTCCCTGAGTTTTTCGACAACGGCCAGGCCCGAGTCAGGTCGGCCATTGCTAGTTACCCATTCCCCTCTCTTCTTTCCCCCTTTCTCCCCCTGGTCGCACTGGAACGACTGGCCTTGTCCCTTCTTCGAGTTTGCCGGCGAGCAGGAGCACCCATCGGGAAAAGGGCACTCCCCAGGCTGCCCAGGTAAGACGTCCTTACCTCCTTCTCTGGTTCCTCCACCTTTCAGGCTAGATCCATGCCGGATCTGGCCGTTTTCCAGCCGGAATTCTTGGCCGAAAAACACACCAAGATCGGTTTTAGCTGGCTGTGCACGAACACGACATCCCAGGGATGCCATGCACCACGTCCACCTGGGACTGGGTCCCAGGGACAGGTTCCAGGTGTACGACAGTGAGTATAGTGTCCCAGGTGCAACCTTTAGGTACGCGCGCAACTTGCGACACGGGTCCTGGCTCGACTAAGGTGCACGGGGTGCCCTAGGAGCTGAGACACGCCACGCTACAAAGTGTGTCCTTGCAATGATGCGCGTCATAGCGCGTCACTTGTGCATGCATATGCGTGTGCAAAACGCGGTCCCTGGCACGGCCTTTGGTCACGCACGCACGTGAGGTGGTCGCGGTCCAACCAGGATGCACGAGTGTCCTGGGAACTGGGACACGCAGACCCAATGAGACTTTAAAAATTAGGATTAAAGGATAAATTGCAAAGTTTAACTATTGCAAAGTAGATCCATATCATAGGATCTAGCCTAGCAATGAATTAGGCAAGCACCATTGACCCTAAACAGCAGATTTAGCGGTCTAATGTCTAAATAGATTAAAATTAATAAGGACTCCTTGTATCCATTCATACCCAGGAGTTTATAAATGAGACCCAGGGACGGGTTGAGTGCTAAAGGGAGCGACTCCAGGAGACTTTGAGGTAGGTGCTCTATCGCTACTAGACATTTTAAAAGAGCCATGATTGTTTTATGCATGTTTTAAGTATAAGTTGTATAACTTGTTTAGCATGACTTAATTCAGCATACATATGATAAATGCTTTATGCATATATATGTTTTGCAAATAATTACATATACATTATGCATAGATATGTTTTGCAAATAATTGCATATACATTATGCATAAATATGTTTTGTAAACAAATGCATATATTGCATGATTTGTGAGCATTGAGTTTTTGAATGATTGCATGTCCTTGAGGGTTACCAAAAGACGCTGGAGTGCCCAAAAGATGCTGGGTAGGCAGTTGTGAGGGCCAGGCAGTTGTGAGTGACCCAAAGAGGACACGTTTTGAAAAAGAGGTTTTCGCTGGTTTGATCTGATATGATTTGGTCTGATAAGCTCGTGGGCGTAATGCCGAGAGGTTTGGGTTGGCCTCCAGCCTCTACCACTATTAGGTGGATGGGTACCACGCCCAAAAAGGGCATGTCCTTATGTCAACTGCATGTGGTACAGGGGGTTACCACTGGTGTCACGGCCCTGGGTCAATGTGTCATATGCCCCGTGGAGGCTATGACGCTATGTCCTCAGGTACCCAGGGACCACACGGCGGCGAGGTCATGGGCATAGTTGGACCCTATGGTTTGATGATTTACTTGCATTGCATATGGCATGACATGAGGTTGGTCAACCGTCCCATACCAGATAGCCATGAGTTGGATTCAGTGGAGCATCTTATGCATATCAGTATGTTTATGATATATGATACTTTTGACTTGGATTATGCTATTCTTTAAGTAGTCAGTATTCCGGTTTGAAAGTGGTTTTTAATATCAATATTGAACATGATTGTTCGAACATGCACATGTTTTTAAGAGCACATGATTTTGAACATAGCATGCATTGCAAAACTAGTACTGATAGACTCCTACTGAGTATAGTATATACTCACTCTATCCTTAACATTTTTCAGGATAGTTCCACTCACAAATAGAAGGCATCTCGGGAGATGTTAGTTCTATGAACAAGTGAATAAACAATGGAGACAACTATACATGTGAGTAAACTCTCTACCCTTTGGACATGTATTTATATTTATTTACAATTGGACTGTGTGCTGTGACTGGATAGACCTGGGGAAGAATTTATGATTTTTCAAGTTTTTTCAAAAACTACTTTGAGTATTGTGAAAGCAAATGAAGCTCAAGGTTTTCAAAATGAGTTTAAAATATGAAAGATTTTCTGCTGCATTGCATGGTTTTTGTAAAATGGTTTTCAAATAGGGATGCATCCCACCTTAGGAATTAGATATTGCATTTAAAAATGCATGAGAAAACCCGGGTCGTCACAGTTGGTATCAAAGCCCAGGTTTTATCCTTTCATAGCCAGTTCAGCATGTCCAAGGGTCATAGACAATCAAGAAAATCAAGAAGATGTAGTATAAATTGAAGAAGTAGAGATGACTACTTCTATTTGAGGGTTACAATATTAATACTCAAGGCATTTCACCATAAACCAATAGGTGAAAAAGGTAATGGCTCTAGCAAATACTTATATATTGGATGGCTTAAATCTTATCAATAAGGATTGTTGTGCAATGGTGAAACCTCATGTATGGACCATATTATGAGAATGATGAATGAGGACGTTAGTGAACTTGTTAATAGATAGTTCTGACCTGCAATAAAGTAATCTTATCAAAGGTGAGAAAATCAAAGAACCTAGATGGCTATCTTACCATCATAAAGAATATCAGAATATGAGTACACTATCACAAGGATATAATATGAGTATGATAGGGGACAGACTTTGAGAAGAATTTTGATGATAATCTAAGAGGGATGAGAATGTAAGATAATATTAGGAGATGACTGTGACTCGAACTAGGTCACAAAGGTATGGATCTTGAAGGACTTAGCTCAATTTTGGATATCTTAATTGGATTCTTATGAAGAGTGTAGTGCTATCAACTAATAACTACTTGAGTATTATGGAGCAAATCAAGTGACATATTATGTGATTAAGAGAAACATAACATGAATATGATAGGGAAATGAATTCGGTTGAGTTATCAAAAGATTTTTGACAATAATTTTGGGGATGATAGATCTGTGATAATAGATTGATCCTAACACAAACTTGTAAGAAAAGTATAGCATGACCAAAACATCAATTCCATTATTAAGACATTGTATGAAATTT
Organism: Warburgia ugandensis; assembly: GCA_035236585.1. Taxonomy (NCBI): domain Eukaryota; kingdom Viridiplantae; phylum Streptophyta; class Magnoliopsida; order Canellales; family Canellaceae; genus Warburgia; species Warburgia ugandensis. Next base: position 28,795,376 of record CP141128.1, read on the forward strand.
ATTGAGGCTATAGGCAATTGAGGATTTCAATGATCTTAAGACAGTTTAGAATTTCTTAGAAGCATTCACTTTGTCATATATGTTACAAAAAGGAATAGATGAAGTATCCATTATATGCAACAAAGCACATGAAGACATTAATCTAGGTAGATAAAAATGAGGATTTTGAAGAAAAGAAAGAAAGAGATAGAGATGTAACTACCAGTATTCAATCAATATTGAATATTCAAAAGAAAAAGGTCATAACTTTATTGAGGAAAGAATAGATCCATAGAAATTTTTCATCTTGATTTAAGTGGGAAGATAAACCAATCAACTTCCAAGGAATGATGATAGATGAGTTGGTGATCTTATTGTGAAAGAGTATAAAAGAGAGAAAGCATATGGGGTTTAAGACTTTCAGTAGAGTATCGAATTTTAGGAGATTATGCGACACAAAGATTTTCGAAGAAGAATGATGACCAACTATAAATTAAATTCTACAAATGGCTTGATCAATTATTGTAATTAGAATCTTATTAGATCCATTAGCTTATAGGGAACACCAATGGATGTAATCCATAAAAAGGAAAATTTGGTGATATCCCACCTTGCCAATAAAGTATATTGAAAAAGAAATTAAGCTGGGACAATGACTTGTCCATTTGTCTTTCTTCAGTAATTAGGGTACCATCAAGGATCAAATTGAGGTCTTGCTATTATAGATTGAAGAGCAAATATCTTAAGGCCATTATTTAGTCATTACCTTTAGAGTATTGTTGACTAAATAAAGGTATCACACCCTAATTAATCAAATATGTTAGTAGTCAGAGTTATATACTCAGAGGGATGTTATAAGTCTTTAGACTTGAGTTTTCCTTGAAAGAAGTATTTGTTAGACTAAGACATTCGAGGGTATGAGGTCAGTTGATGAGGATAGTTGCAACTGAGATAAGGGCAAAAATAAGAAGTGATCTAAACCAATGTGAAAGATTTTTTTTTTTAACCTTAATGGCTACCATGACAAGGTGAGGAAATTACTTTGAGTCTGCAAAATACTGCTGACTTAGATTGGAAAGGAAGTCAAATAAGAGGCCTTTGAGCTTATGACATAGATATATCTAGAAAGAGATCAATAGGTAATCAAATAAAGTCTTTCTATGTCTAAGAAAATGTTTTATGATTACTTGAGTATTGTTAAATTTGTTGAGTTAACAACTTCAGTAAAATTTGATATAATCGCTATTGAATGATAATTATTGTTATAAGCTAATTATGAGGAGGCACTTGAAGGATAAAATTTGAGGAATTGAGAAAATCACTACTTATACCTCCTGACAATACAAACTACATGGTTGACGATAAAGCCTTGATAAAAGATTGTACAATATATTGACGTAGGGGATGGAAGGAGAAAAGGTGAGGTGGCTAGCACACTATAAGGTGAAGATTTAATGTTACGTTGCCTTTAGATAAAAAGATAGCTGTTATAAGCATATACCAAGTATGAAAAATCAAGTGAGGAATTTTCTAAGGACTAACTCTACTGGATTGAGTATAGAACTTTTGGATTGAATGGTTACGAAGAAAACCATCAAGCAAAGAAAGGACAAAGAGGATGATGACAAAGGATTCAACAATGACCTAGTAAGGGTACTCGGTTATGAATAAGAGACTTTTTGTTTTGCATAAATGGGAACATTATTGAAAATAATGACAAATTGATGTGAATAGTGAGATAGGCCTCTGGACAACAACATTTGACCCATGATGATGAATCAACTTGAGTTTGGATAAAATCTTCAACAGAGGAAAGCGTTTAATGAATTCAATAATTATGAAACGGGATATAGAGTTAGGACATTTTACTTTCAGTATATGATAAGGTCCTCGATGAAAGATGCTACTAATTGGCTTTCATGATTTTATTTTGAATGTAACTTTGGTCGAGGAATCAAGTCACATATGAAAAATGACAGACAGTTGAAATTCAAAGTTAATCAAGGGTTTGGCTGTAGAGCACATGATACTATGTCAGTTATTGAAGTATCTTAGGGACAAATATAAAACATAAGAAGCAAAGTTAGACACAATGGAAAGAAGGTAAATTTTTTGGACTCTTACTAATGACATATAACCAACCATTAGAAGGAGATATGGATGATGAAGAGATCATTAGATGAAAGATGAAAAGAAAAAGGGATTATCCTATGATATTCAAAATAGGAGAAATAAGATCATATGATCTCAAAGAAGTATGGAGTAATTTATACATGAATATAGAAGCATGATCCTATGAGGAGACTATCCTATACACAATGAGAAAAGTATGGGCATCAAAGGATTTCAAGATAGATAAATTATAGCTAGAAACCGGTATTGTTAAACTAGCACGTATGAGAGTATGCAGCAAAAGCGGCCCTTATAGGTAAGGCCTTGTAGAAGGAACAACAGAAATGATAAATTGAGGTTGAGCCTAGATTTGATTCCTAAGGGGAGAATGCATTCAGCAAGAAGTTATCTAAGAGACAAATACCTGGAAGATGATAATTTATGGAATTTCAAGGACAAAATTCTTTTAAGGGGGTAACAATGTAATGCCCGAGCAATTTACACTATTTTTAACGAAAATTGGACATTCTATAGGAAATAAACTGAGTTAAATGTTTCACTTTATTTCAAATAGTAAATGAAGGAATTTATGAGGAAACTTAGTACCATTAGATTTTACTTGAAAAATGGAATCCAACGCCTCAAAAATCACCCAAAACAGAGTTCGTATGAAGAAGTTATGGCCGTTTAAAGATAGGGGTATTTATGGAATTTAAACAGAAAACGTTTAAAATGAAAAAGGACGAAAAACGCAAGGGGCCGTTTGGATAACGGCACCCCCTGTCGTCTTCAACCTCAAGAACCCTCCAGAAACCCTCGATCTCGATTTTTCTAGAGGATTCTACCACCGCCACAAGCAGGGCTATAAAAACCCCATCTCCCCCTCTCCAAAAAATGAGTTTTTTCCAGTCGTTTGAGACTGGGATTTCTGGAAAAACCAGAACTTGTCTAAAACCCAGTTTTCCTGAGTTTTCTAGCAACGGCTAGGCCCGAGTCAGGCCGGCCATTGCCAGTTACCCATTCCCCTCTCTTCTTACCCCCTTTCTACCCCTGGTCGCACCAGAACAACGGGCCTTGTCCCTTCTTTGAGTTTACCGGCGAGCAAGAGCACCCATCGGGAAAAGGGCACTCCCCAGGCTGCCCAGGTAAGACGTCCTTACCTCCTTCTCTGGATCCTCCACCTTTTAGGCTAGATCCATGCTGGATCTGGCTGTTTTCCAACTGGAATTCCTGGCCAGAAAACACCCCAAGACCAGTTCTAGCCGGTTGTGCACGAACACGACGTCCCAGGGATGCCAAGCACCATGTGCACCTGGGACTGGGTCCCACGGACGGGTTCCAGGTGTACGACAGTGAGTACACTATCCCAGGTGTGGCCTTCGGGTACGCGCGCAACATGGGGCACGAGTCCTGGCTCGACCAGGGTGCATGGGGTGCCCTGGGAGCTGAGACATGCCATCCTACAAGGTGCGTCCGTGCGATGATGGACGTCATAGCGCGTCACTTGAGCATGCATATGCATGTGCAAAACACGGTCCCTGGCATGGCCTTTGGGCACGCACACACGTGAGGTGGTCGCGGTCCAACCAGGATGCACGAGTGTCCTGAGAACTGGGACACGCAGACCCAATGAGACTTTAAAAATTAGGATTAAAGGATAAATTGCAGAGTTTAACTATTGGAAATAGATCCATATCATAGGATCTAGCCTAGCAATGAATTAGGCAAGGACCATTGACCCTAAACAGTAGATTTAGCAGTCTAATGTCTAAATAGATTGAAATTAGTAAGGACTCCTTGTATCCATTCATACCCAGGAGTTTATAAATGAGACCCAGGGACGGGTTGAGTGCTAAAGGACGCGACTCCAGGAGACTTTGAGGTAGGTGCTCTATCGCTACTAGACTTTTTAAAAGAGCCATGATTGTTTTATGCATGTTTTAAGTATAAGTTGTATAACTTGTTTAGCATGACTTAATTCAGCATACATATGATAAATGCTTTATGCATAGATATGTTTTGCATATAATTACATATACATTATGCATAGATATGTTTTGCAAATAATTGCATATACATTATGCATAGATATGTTTTGTAAACAAATGCATATATTTCATGATTTGTGAGAATTGAGTTTTTGAAAGATTGCATGTCCTTGAGGGTTACCAAAAGACACTGGAGTGCCCAAAAGATGCTGGGTAGGCAGTTGTGAGGGCCAGGCAGTTGTGAGTGACCCAAAGAGGACAGGTTTTGAAAAAGAGGTTTTCGCTGGTTTGATCTGATATGATTTGGGCTGATAAGCTCGTGGGCGCTTTGCCGAGAGTTTTGGGTTGGCCTCCAGCCTCTACCACTATTAGGTTGGTGGGTACCACACTCAAAAAGGCATGTCCCTACAGCGACTGCATGTGGTACAGGGAGCTACCACTGGTGTCACGGCACTAGGTCGATGTGTCATATGCCTTGTGTAGGCTATGACACTGTGTCCCCAGGTACCCGAGGACCACATGACGCCGAGGTCGTGGGTATAGTTGGACCCTATGGTTTGATGATTTACTTGCATTGCATATGGCATGACATGAGGTTGGTCGACCATACCATACCAGATATCCATGAGTTGGATTCAGTGGACCATCTTATGTATATCATTATGTTTATGATATATGATACTTTCGACTTGGATTATGCTACTCTTTAAGTCATCAGTATTCCTGTTTGACAGTGGTTTTTAATATCGATATTGAACATGATTGTTCAAACATGCACATGTTTTTAAGAGCACGTGATTTTAAACATAGCATGCATTGCAAAACTAGTACTGATAGACTCCTACTGAGTATAGTATATACTCACCCTATCCTTAACATTTTTCAGGACAGTTCCACTCACAAATAGAAGACGTCTCAGGAGATATTAGTTCTACGAGCAAGTGAATAAACAAAGGAAACAACTATAAATGTGAGTAAACTCTCTACCCTTTGGACATGTATTTGTATTTATTTACAGTTGAATTTGTGTCTTTGTATTTGGATAGACCTAGGGAAGAATTTATGATTTCTGAAGTTTTTTCAAAAACTACTTTGAGTATTGTGAAAGCAAATGGCACTCGGTGTTTTCAAAATGAGTTTAAGATATGAAAGATTTTCTGCTGCATTGCATGGTTTTTATAAAATGGTTTTCAAATAGGGATGCATCCCGCCTTAGGAATTAGATATTGAATTTAAAAATGCATGAGAAAACCCGGGTCGTGACAGACTATGAAGCTCTTGATCTTGATGTTGACATTGATAGTGCATAACCGGTTGGTGGTGGTAGTAGTCTAGGCCATAGTGGATTTGTCATAGGAAGTAGCAAAAGGTCTAGGAGTGGACTAAGTGGAATAAAGAGACCTCTTGATATTCATTTTGCCCCTAATCTAGAGAGGGCTCCTTTGCATCAAATAACAATAAATAATTCATATAAGGAGCTCAGGACCAAAGCATGTGATTATATTGCAAGTTGGTTTTATGAGAATGGTGTTCCCTTTAGTACTGCACTGTGTCAGTCATTTCAGACCATGTTTGAGGTAGCTACATAACATGGTCTAGGTAAATGTTTTTCTTTTGTTTTCTTATATATACTAGTACCTTTTATGCATGTTTTTAAGTTAAAAAATATCTAACTTGTGTTTTTTTCTATCTTAAGATTTCAAGGCACCCTCTTACCATGAGTTGACAGTGCCTCTTCTTAAAAACACATTGCAAGGACGAATGAATTTGCGCGTGAGAGTAAAAAAGATTGGGCACTATACAGCTGCTCTATAATGTCAGATTAGTGGACCGACGGCAAGGGTTGCACCTCAATGAATTTCTTAGTAAACTGTCTAACTAGAACAATTTTCCTAAAATCAATTGATGGATCCAAGCATGTAAAGAGTTTATATTTGATTGTAAAATTATTGGATGACATCATAGATGATATTGGAGGAGAAATTATTGTCCAAGTAATCCCTCCTCTTAACGTCAATTAATTTTTCATTAAGAAATTTATTATTTAAAAGTTTTAATATTTACTCTTGAATTCCATTGCCTATTCGAACAATGCATCAAATTATGTAGCTACAGGGAGAAGCTTACAATATAAGAGGGAAGCATCTAATTTGGGCACCCTGTGCAGCACACTATGTTGATTTGATGTTGGAGGATATTGGAAAATTTCCAAAAGTGGAGCATGTTACGAAACAAGCAAAGTCAATGACTATTTTCATATGCAGTCACACCCATGTCCTTCATTTGATTAGAACAATGACCAAGCAAAGAATTGGTTAGACTTGCAGTCACTCGTTTCACCACAAACTTCTTGAGTTGAGATAGTATCTACAATGTTAGGTCAAAATTGAGGGAGATGTTCCACTATTAGGCATGGAGCAACATCAAATGGAGCAATACGCTAGTCGGTCAAAGAGTGGAGGACATTGTTAATCATAGCTCCTTCTGGAATAATATTTTATTTTGTTTGAAAATAATGGCACCACTTGTAGAGGTGTTGAGGCTCACAGACACCAAAGAGAAGCTTGTAATGGGCTATATTTATGAGGTCGTTGCAAGAGCCAAGGAAAAGATTAGGGCAAATGTTAAAGATAATGAGCAACAGACCATCCATATTTGTAGCATTGTTGATAGTAGATGGACGAATCAGCTTTGTCAACCCTTGCATGCAGCTGGTTATTATCTTAACCTTGCATTCTATCATGATAAGCAAGAAGATGTTGAGGTCGATAGATTTATCAAGCAAGGCCTATTTGATACCATCAATACCCTATCCACAAATCAGGATGGTGTAAGTAAGATGATTGACAAGATAGGCCCATATATTGGGCAGGCCTATTCGCAAATGACTTGGCTAAATTGAAAAGAAACACAATGGCTCCTTGTAAGGCTTATAATTTTAAATTATCATTTTTAAGCTAGAAACTTCTTTAATTTATGTATTTTAATTCATTGTTATTTAACTTTTGTAGGCGAGTGGTGGGTTACTTTTGACATTTTGTTGCAACTTCACACAAAGAAGAGAAACAGGTTGGACACAAAAATATTTAACAATTTAGTATATGTTCAATATAGTCAACATCTCCACTATCAACATGAAGATGATTTAAGATAACAAACATATATAGATCCTATGTATTGAGGGAGTTCTTGAAAGTGACAAATGGATCATTGAAGTAGATGTTGAGAATGACCTCATCCATCAAGATGATAACCTCACATGGGGTGATGTTGAGCGTGCTATTGGATCTAGTTCACATGTTGCTCCTCCCACTAGGCAGTACCAAAGGCAAAAGAGATAGAGCTTGGGCTAGAGGAACATGTCTCAGGTACTCGTAGAACTAGAGGAGGAAATTGGTTCTGAGGAGGACATTGAGGAGGAGTTACAAGGTCAGGGTAGTGGTCGTACTAGATACGTTGATGAGGATTATGATAGCTCTGATAATAGCTTGAACCCTAAGCTTGAATATCCCTTGAGAGAGGACTAAAGTGAGTAATCTTAAACTCTTAAAAGTTATTTTACTCGATTGATTATCCTTATATATTATTTTGTTCATAAAAAATTGCATGTTTGGATAATATTTCATCATAAAATTATATTTCTATATTTTCATACATATTTTTAAGAATTTTTTGTGATTTTTAGCATTTTTGGAATTTTTAATTATTAAATATGTAATTTTGTGCCTTGTGATTCAGGTGCATGCTTAGGCCTTGCAGGCTCTAGGTGCACCCCTTGCACCTCTAACTACATAGAATGAGCTAAAACTTAGTTCTTATATGAGATCTTGAGATTGGAAGTAGACTTCAAGGCCAAATATCAACATTTGATGCAAACTCAATCCTGTTATATTTCATGCAAAATTCATAAAGTAAACTAGATGTGATTTCAAACAATAATAATGAATCATCAATGAGAGCTTACAAAAGGTGAAAACAATACTTCATCTACTAAAACTGAACTAAGATCTATAGATTATGAGTTGATTCAGTGGAAACAATGAATAGATTGAGATTGTGGGAACTAGATGCTGCAGTAATGGAAATTCTAAAGAATACATTTGACCCAGAATTCAAATGCAAACCATATATGAATTTATCTAAACAAATGAAACACCAATGGAGGCACTGAAAGAGACTAAAACATCCATCTAATCAATTGAAACTACAAAAATTTGGATCTGAGATCTAAAGGGGTTGTTTATGCAACAAGAATAAGAATCATGGATTAAGATGCTGTGGTGTTGTGAAAATTTCCTAGCTTTTCATAGCCTTAAAACATAAATAAAAATTATGCAAATATGAATGAAATAACCCTAGAAGCTTGGACTATTTAGAATAATTTCATCTATGCTATTAAGCTGCAAATAGCAAGGAAATTCTCACTATTCAAGAATAGTGCTTAATCCATGATTCTGTTGACTAATTCAAGCATAAGCCAACTATATCCCCACGTGTTTGTTAGTGTGCTTAAATGATCAAGTTAGTTCCTATTGTTTAGTATCTTTTTAGATAGTGGGTGCTATTCTTTTGGTCAAAGTTGTTAAGATAGAGTCAGTTTTTTTTTTTTTTTTTTCTTTTTTTTTTTTTTTTTCAATACATGTCTCCTATTTGTAAGGTCTAGAAATCTATTTAAGGGCTAAGCTTTGATGTTTTAGGTATGTGAAAAAAATTTCAACGCAATAAAATTGAGTATGTGAAATTTGATCCTACAATTCCGGTATCAGAGCCAGGTTTTTTTATTGAGAGTTGATAGTCCACCAAATAGAAAGAGAATTGAGGGTTGAGAGTTCATGATTACATGGAAGCCAACAATAGTGCCCCCAATTCACAAAATGTTCCCATTCTTAAAGGGACCAATTACCAATTTTGGTCCCCGATTGACAGCAGCCCAATAAAAAGAATTGAAGGAAAAATGAAAGAAAGATGCCAAGGCTTTGTTCTTCATTCAACAAGGAGTAGAGGATGCTCTGTTTCCATGTGTGATGGGTGCTAACACATCAAAGGAAGCTTGGGATTTTCTCCAAGAACAATACCCATGGGCCAAGCAAGAGTGTAGCAGTAAGGTTGTAGACTTTTCATTGAGATTTTGCGATTTTATTGATGAAACCCAGTGATGGCATACAAAAATTTTTAGTAAGAGTTTGAACACTTGTGAATCAAATTGGATCTTTTGGTGAGGAGTTATTTGATCAAAAGAATGTTGAGAAGGTTTTAAAAAGCCTTCCTCCTAAATTTGATCATGTTGTAGTGGCCATTAAGGATTTGAAAGATTTATTTGATTACTCATTAGTAGAACTAATGGGTTCTCTTGAATAGATCACAAGGACCATCATTGGAGCAAGGTTTTCAAATGAAGGTTGATGTGAAAAAGAAAATTGATAGCACCTGCAGTGGTGGCTTTAGTGGCAAGTAAGGATGTGGCTGTGGTCATTCAAGCTGAGGAGAAGGTCATGGTAGACCAAATGGGCAAGAGAGAAACCATGGCAGTGTTGCATGTTCTCACTGTGGTAAGCCTAATCACTTGAAGAAAGATTGTTGGAACAAAAATCAAGATAAAAATGTTGTCCAGTGTTACAATTGCCAGAAATTTGGCCATATAACAAGAAATTGTCTAGAAAAAAAAAGCAAGCTAACTTCCTTGAAGAAAAAGATGATATGACAGATAATCTATTTGTTGCTTGTTTAGCTTCTAATTTTGATTTGTCTTCTAAAGTATGGTACTTGGATAGCAGTTGTAGTAATCACATGACTAGAAATAGAAATTATTTTGGGTAGATTGATGACTTTGTGGATTCAAAAGTGACCACGGGCAACGATAGTCAAGTTCAGGTGCATGGTTTGGGCACAGTTGCTGTAGGTTGCAAAATTGATAGGAAACTTATATATAATGTCATGTATGTACTTGGCTTAGCTTGAAATCTTTAAGTTTGGGTCAAATATTGAAGAAAGGTTACTAGGATATGTTTGACAATGATAAATGCATGATTTATAGATGAAAGGAATATGTGTATTTAGTGGACAATAATTGAAAACAAAATGTTTCCTATCATGTTTTTGCAACTCAATCTTAATGCATTCAAGGTTTTAAGTGATGATTCAAAACTTTAGCATAGAAGGTTTTTCCATCTCAATTTTGGTGGGTTATAGTTGTTGCACAAGCAAGAAATGGTGTCAAGTCTTCCTATGGTACAACATTACAACAACAATTGTGAAGCTTGCATTTATGGAAAACAAAATTGAGAGAAGTTTTTGGTAGACAAGTCTTGGAGAGCCACTAAACCTCTAATACTTGTTCATGCAGACATTTGTGGACCTATGCAAACATCTTCATTAAATGGAAGTAAGTATTCCTTGATTTTTGTTGATGATTTTTCAAGGATGACATGGGTGTATTTTTTAAAGGAAAAATCTGAGGCTTTTGAAATTTTCAAGCAATTCAAAGCTTTAGCAAAGGAGTTTGGAAATTCAATTGTAAAATTATGAACTGATTGTGGGGATGAATTTACATCCCAAGAGTTCAAGTTGTTTTTGCAGCAACTTTGGTATTCAAAGGTAGCTCATAGTTAGCTATACCCCAAAACAAAATGTTGTAGCAGAGTGAAAAAATAGGACAATTATTGAGGCAGTCAGGAGTATGTTATAAGACAAGAGCCTTCCAAATAAAATTTTGAGCAAAAGCTGTGGCTATAGCAATGTATGCTCTTAATCGATACTAACGTGAGCTGTTGAAGGAAAAACTCTATATGAAGCTTGGTTTGGTATGAGGCAAAATGTGAGTCATCTAAGGATTTTTGGATCCATTGCTTATGCTTTTAAACCATCAGAAATAAGGAGGAATCTTGATGAGAAAAGTGTCAAATGCATCTTCATCAGCTCTAGCGAGGAGTCAAAAGGCTATAGGTTTTGAATCCCATCACCAACAATTTGATTATTAACTGGGCTGTCATTTTTAATGAAAAAGAAGCTTAGGATTGGAAAGAAGATGGTGTTGTTCATGTTCCCATAGAGAATGCAAATTCACACTTTGAGGCAACCAACTTTCTTTTACGTATTCCATTTACTATAGAATCTACTGCAGACTCTCTGCCAAGAAGGGTAAGAAGTTTATTCGACATTTATGTCCCTTGTGATTTTGCTTGTTTTGCCATGGAACCTACTTGCTTTGAAGATGCGGTTATCAAAGAAGAATGGGTTAAAGCAATGTAAGAGGAAGTACCAGCACAAGATATACAAGTTGCACAAAGCACTCTATGGGCTCAAACAAGCACCAAGAGCTTGGTATAGCAAATTTGATTCTTATTTTACTAAAAATAACTTTCAAAAGAGTGCTAGTGAACCCGCTTTATATGTTAAAAGTTGTCAGAATGAATTCTTAGTACTATGTTTATATGTGGATGATATAAGATATACTTGGAATTCTTTTGAGTTGATGAAAACTTTCAAGGAATCAATGATGGAGGCTTTTGATATGTCTAATTTGGGACAATTACATTATTTTTTTCATTTAGAAGTTGTGCAAGATGTAGGTGGAATTTCTCTTTGTGAAAGGAAGTATGCTATAGAACTTTTGAAGAGATTTGGTGGATGAAGTAGAGAAAGCAGATGAAAAGTATTATAGAAGTATGGTGGGAGCCTTGATGTATCTCACACATACTCGGCCCAATCTCATGTTTGCCATGAGCCTCATATCTAGATATATGCATAGTCCAAGTAAACATCATTTGGGAGTAGCTAAAGGAATTTTTAGATATGTCCAAGGTACAATCAATTATGGAATTAGATATGTGAAAAGTGAAGGCAATGATCTTTTAGCTTTTAGTGACAGTGATTGGGTTGGATGTATAGATGACATGAAGAGTACATCGAGTTATATTTTCTATCTTTGCTCAGGAGCTATTTCATGGATGTCAAAGAAGCAGCAAGTCATTGCTTTATCAAGCACAGAAGCAGAATACATAGTTGCTATAGCTACAACTTGTCATGCAGTTTGGTTCAAATTTTGCAAGGTTTGAAGCACAAACAAGGGAGGCCAACAAGGATCTGCTGTGACAATAAATCCACCATTGATATCTCAAAGAATCTGTAGCACCAAGGGAGGACCAAGCATATTGAGACTTGGTACCACATCATCAGAGAGTTGGTTTCCAAAGGAGAAGTTGAATTACATCACTACAACATTGATGAGCAACAAGCAGACATTTTAACAAAAGCATTATATGAGAGCAAGGTACAGAAACTTTATTGCAGAATTGGAGTTCTTTCCCTAGCTTGAATTAAAGGGGGGAATGTTGACTAATTCAAGCATAAACCAGCTATATCCCCATGTTTGTTAGCATGTTTCCATGATCAAGTTAGTTCCTATTGTTTAGTACCTTTTCAAATAGTGGGTGCTATTCCTTTGGTCAAAGTTACTAAGATAGAGTCTTTTTCTTTTTTTTTCAATATGTGTCTCCTATTTTTAAAGTCTAGAAATCTATTTAAGGGCCAAGCTTTGATATTTTAGGTGTGTGGAAAAAATTATTCAACTCAATAAAATTGAGTTTGTGAAATTTGATCCTACAAATTCCTATCCCATCGCAAACTGCCCCAAAGATCAAAAGTTGATTACACTAAAAATAAAAATGACTAAACTAGATACCTTCTTAAGTAGAATTTGATGCAGAACTCAAAGAAACTTAAATGGAGAACAAATGAGAGAACTGATGGAAGTTATCTGTAAACATTTGTTCAAACAGACCTAAGATCTGAAAAATCTTAGATCAGGAGGTGAAGTTCATATGTCCAGATAACGAACGAAAAATGAAACTATACCCTAAACTTCTTCTCTTCAAGGTATAAAGTAGACAAGGCGAGAATTCTCAATGGATCAGCTCGAATTTATTCAAAGGATTGTTCTCAAGCCAATTTTTTCTTTGCTGATTTTTGAGTGGCTAAGAAAACAATTCTTATTGCCGGAGGTGGACAAGGATCAATTCTTATTCCTGGATGAGAGGATTTGGGTCAGGACTCAGGGTTTGTGGAGTGGGTGTACCGTGGACGTCCAGAGGGTTGAGAAGAATGAAGAATACAGAGGTGTGCGATCGAGGTGCGAGATCATTGCTGGAGGTCAGTTCACAGGAGGTGCTTCCTGTTGCCAAATAAAAATGAAGGAGAGAGATCGACTTATTTTCTTGGGGTGTGTGACTACAATAACCAAAAATGCACCTCTAGTCATAGTTTGCCAAAATTTCAATTGGAAGACATCTTAATCATTTAAGAGAGGCCTTATAAGTTGTTCGGATCCCTACAAATTCCAACGAATGACTACCCTCCAACCCGACAAAATCTTTTGGATCATATGTTATACCGACACTAACCTGATTTGTATGGCCATTTAGATTTGGACAGTGCCAATAGATCGTTAGAACTAATGAGATTTGGCATGGCGTAGGTATATAAAATAACTCAATGGTTAATATTTGGATTATAAGTATAAGCATGTTTTGGGACGGTTCTTCTTCATTTTTGTATAAAATAAATAAAAACCGAAGAAAAACAAGTTTGGATAAGGAAATTAGACTACAAATAGAAAAATGAGAAGTAAACAAAAATGCATACTGGTAATAACCAACTTGAGGTAACTTTATTTTAATTGAGTACTAAAATAAACAAAATCATGGGTTCCTATTCCCACTTCTTCTCGTTGGTTATCTCCCTTGCACTGCGGAAAGCGTTTTCCTGCTATCATCTCCAGTGTTCGTCCAAGCAACTAAATCTCTCACTCGTCTCCATCTTTATGCAAAGCTCTCTCTCTGTCTTTGGATCCAGAAAACTATGGCTAGACTTTTTCTTTCTATGGTAGCACTCATCTCTCTCCCCCTCTTTCTCTTTGCTTATGTTATTGTATAAGTGTCTAAAAATTCCAAGATCAATGGTGAATTTAAAGGCATCAAGGATGATATAGCATTAGATGACCAAGATCATCATTAAACTCTCTTGGATCATGAGATAAAAAGTATGATGGGTCATGGATGGAAAGATGTCATCGACATGAAAAGTTTCAACAATTTTGATCACTCAAAGAAGATGTCTTTGAGCTTCGATGAAAGACACATATTGTTGGCATTAAATGGAGGTCATGGGTTAAATTTGAAGGACTGAATGGGTAAAGATGAGATCGACATTTCAGATTAGTTGATTGGAAGCCAAGCATTGACTATTCAAACTTTTCTAACTTAAGGAGTCAAAAAGGCCCTACATGTCTTCTGTGGTCAAGGAGTCCATGTATTGATTAGTCAAAGATTCTAACTACCATGGTAGAGGAAAGTTTTTGTTTGTGAAGTTTATAAGTTTGGAAGCTTGTTAATTGGTAATGTATGAGCTTAGAAGTTGCTTGATTGTAATTTGTAACTACCCAATGAGCATTTAGTAATAACCAAGATTAAGAAAGTCTTGGAGGTTAAGTGTTACATATATAGAAAGCCTTCTTAGACTATGTAACTCTTATATTATATAGTTTCTTCATAAATTTGTACATTGTTTACTTGGGAGGGCCATTCCCATCTATAAATACTATAAATATGAATCAGTGAGTAGAGGTTAGTTTACATTAGTCAAATTTAAGTTTTTTCAAAGGTGGAGGAATAGCTTTTGGATGTGTCATTCCATTGAGCTAAGAGTGCATATATATATATATATATATATGTCGGCATGATTATGGCCTGAAGAACCCAAAATATAGGTCTAGATACTGTCAGGCTTAAGCTATTTCCTTTCTCTTTAAAGCAAAAAGCAAAAATGAGGTTTAATGCACTGGCATAAGGTTCCATAAGGACTTGGAATGAAATGACTAGGGAATTGTTGAAAAAGTTTTTCCCTATGCATAAAACAAATACACTTCATCGTAAGATAATGAACTTTACCTAGAAAGATAAAGAATCATTCTACCAATGTTGGGAAAGGTTTAAAGATCTATTGCTTACTTGCCCACATCATGGCTATGAACCACGGCACATTATTAGATTCTTTTATGGACTTAATTCTAACATGCACCAATTTGTAGAGATGATGTGCAATGGTAACTTTTTAAATAAACAACCAAATGAGGCAGAAGAGTATTTGGAATGGCTAGCTGAAAGTGCATAGACCTGGGCTAACTCAGAAAGAGTCAAATATCAAGATAGACCCAAGCCCACTACCACATCTACTAGGGTCTAAAAAGGATGAAATCAATGCCAAAGTAGCAACCCTAGCTAGAAAAGTAGAAGCCATAGAAATGGGAAAGAAAAACTCAAATGACGATGAACAAGTGTGTAGCATTTGTGAAAGTACTACCCATCTTACTCAGGAATGTCCTACCATCCCTGCATTCCAAGATGTACTTCATGATTAGGCTAATGCACTTAATAATTATAAAAGACCTTTCTCCCCATATGCAGAGACATATAATCCCAACTGGAGAAACCATCCAAATTTCAGTTAGAGAAATGGACCAAATGCTAATGTCTCACAACCAGGCCCATACCAAAGTCATCAACAACCAAACCAAGGACTACTTGCTCCACCCCCATACCAAACACATCAACCTCATTCTTTTGGACCATACTTGCCCCCACCCAAAAGGCATATAGAGGATAATCAACTTGCTCAAAACTAGGAGAAGAAATTTTCTCAATTGGAAAGTCAAATAAAATAGGCCCACTAGTCTGTTAATGTATTAAAAAATATGATGAGTCAAATGATGCAAAGTATGGAAAAAGGAAAGTTTCTAGCTCAACCACAAGCAAACCCTAAAGGTGTGCATGCAGTTAGCGAAACTATACCTAATGATCATCAAGCTCTACCATAAAAGAGACTAAAGTGGTTATCGTTCTTAGAAGTGCTAAAATAATTAAGAAAGATGAGCCCCAAAAGATTGAAAAGGTAGAAAAAGCTAAAGGAAAATCTAAAGAAAAGGATCCCACTCCACTTGTTGAGCCGTGTCCATTCCCTGCTCCATTCCCTCAAAGGTTTTGTCAGGTCACAAAGAGTACCACTAATGGTGAAATTATGGAGATATTCAAGCAAGTCAAGATCAACATACTGATCTTAGCTACAATAAAACAAATCCCATCATATGCCAAATTTTTAAAGAATTTTTACACAATCAAAAGGAAAATGAATGTGCAAAAGAAGGCATTTGTGATTGAACAAGTAAGTTCCATTCTTCAGTATCATACACCCCAGAAATATAAGGATCCAGGTTGCCTCACTCTCATTTGCATCATTGGCAATCATAAGATTAACTAGGCCTTATTAGATCTTGGATCTAGTGTTAATTTGTAACCATATACAGTCTATGTTCAGCTAGGACTAGGAGACCTCAAGCCAACATCCACTACACTTCAACTAGCTAATAGATCAGTGATAATACCTAGGGGCATAAGAGAGGATGTGTTAGTCTAAATACAATAATTCTTTTTCCCAATCGATTTCTTAGTTTTGGACACACAACTAGTGCTAAATGAGCAGCGAGAAATTCTTGTCATCCTTGGATGTCCATTCTTGGCTATGTCCAATGCCCTGATAAACTGCAGAAATGGTGTCATGAAGCTTTCATTTGGTAACATGACACTAGAATTGATCGTGTTTAATATATGTAAGCAACATGGAGAACCCACAGATGACTTGTACTGTGTCAATATGATAAATTCAACGGTGCAAGATCATTTTCAATCATCTTCCTTGTCGAACCCACTTGAGGCCTGTTTGGCCCATTTTAATGAGTTTAATGAGGACGCATTAATACAGAAAGCTAATGCCCTCCTAGATTCTGTGCCCCCTATGGATACAGAAAAATGGAAATCTTAGTTTGAGGAACTTCCATTAAGAGAGTCCACTCCAATTCCATCCTCAGTGGAACCTCCTAAGTTAGATTTGAAACCTCTACCTTCTGAACTAAAATATGCATATTTAGGAGATGAAGAAACTTTTCCTGTCATAATTGCCTCTCAATTGGAAAAATATCAGGAGGAACAATTGATTAAAATTCTCAAAGAACATAAAAATGCAATAGGATGGACCCTAGCGGACATTAAAGGTATTAGCCCTTTAATATGTACCCATTGAATCTACTTAGAGGATAATGCTAAACCATATCGTCAAATGCAAAAAAGGTGAAACCCTACTATGAAAGATGTGGTTAGAGTGGAAATCCTTAAATTGCTTGATGTGGGAATCATCTACCCCATAAGTGATAGCAAATGGGTGAGTCCTACTCAGGTTGTTCCGAAAAAGTTTGGAGTGACAGCAACCACTAATGCTAATAATGAACTAATTCCAACTAGAGTTACCACTAGTTGACATATGTGCATGGACTATAGAAAATTGAATGCTATCACTAGGAAGGACCATTTTCCTTTACCTTTTGTTGACCAAATGTTAGAAAGGGTTGTAGGACACCAGTACTATTGTTTTCTAGATGGTTATTCAGGATATAACACAATAGAAATTGCACCCGAGGATCAGGAAAAGACCACATTCACATGTCCTTTTGGCACTTTTGCTTATAAAAGAATGCCATTTAGATTATGTAATGCTCCTGCTACATTTCAACGTTGTATGTTAAGTATTTTTAGTGACATGGTAGAGAGAATTTTAGAGGTATTCATGGATGACTTTTCTGTTTTTGGTGATTCCTTTGACACATGCCTTGACAATTTAAGAAAAGTCTTAAATCGTTATGAAGAAAAGAACCTAGGGATTAATTGGTAGAAATGTCATTTCATGGTTCCGAAGGAAATTGTCCTTGGCCTCATCATGTCATCCAAAAGTATAGAGGTAGACAAAGCCAAAAGTTGACCTAATTACCAATCTACCTATCCCCAAATCTATTAGGGACATTCGCTCATTCCTAGGTCATGCAGGATTCTATAGGAGGTTCATTAAAGATTTTAGTGCTATATCCAGACCATTGTGTCACCTCCTTACAAAGGAAACCCCTTTCGAGTGGACTGATGATTGTCAAAAAGCTTTTATAAAGCTGAAGGACAAGTTAACCACTACACACATTATACAACCACCTGATTGGAGCTTACCCTTTGAAATCATGTGTGACGTTAGTGACTATGTAGTAGGAGCTGTACTAGGACAGAGAAAAGAGAAAAAGCCTATGTCATCTACTATGCCAGTAGGACCCTAAATAGCACACAAATGAACTATTCTACTACGGAGAAAGAATTGTTAGTAGTTGTCTTCGCGTTGGATAAATTCAGGTCTTACTTGGTTGGATCTAAATTAGTCATCTTCTCTGTAAGAAAGGTGCTAAGCCTAGATTACTTAGATGGATTCTTTTACTCCAAGAGTTTGACATTGAGATAAAAGATAAAAAGGAAGTAGAGAATGTTGTAGCTAACCACTTGTCTCGCCTAGTCCTAATAGAACCTTTTGATGAATTGCCAATCAAGGATACTTTCCTTAACGAACAACTTTTTCATGCTTTCCATCCTCCCTGGTTTTCTGATATTGCAAATTATTTAGTCATAGGGAAGATTCCTAATCATTGGAATAAATTAGAAAAGTAAAAATTATTTTCTAATATTAAGCACTACTTCTGGGATGACCCATATTTGTTTAAGTACTGCCTCGATCAAATCATTAGGAGATGTGTCCCTGACTTAGAGCAACATAGTGTCATCTCCTTTTGCCATTCAGAAGCATGAGATGAACATTTTTTTGCGCAGAAAATTGCTGTAAAGATTTTGCAGCATGGTTTCTATTAGCCGTCATTATGGAGAGACACACATGTATTCTGTAAATCATGTGAGAGATGTCAAAAGTTAGGAGGGATAACCCGTAAGAATATGATGCCTCTCAACCCTATCCTTGTTATTGAAGTTTTTGACTGCTAGGGTATTGATTTCATGGGCCCATTCTCAACTTCTTTTGGCTACATCTATATCTTATTGGCCATAGACTATGTTTCAAAATGGATTGAGGCTATCCCATGTAGGCATAACAATCATAAAATAGTGGTGAAATTCTTAAAAGAAAATATTTTTTCTAGATTTGGGACATCTTGAGCTATTATAAGTTATAACAGTACACACTTTTGCAGCAAACCATTTGAAGTACTCATGAAAAAATATAATATCACCTATAAAGTTGCAACACCATATCACCCACAAATAAGTGGACAAGTGGAAGTATCTAATCGGGCTATTAAACAAATTCTTCAAAAGACTATAAATCTAGATCGTTAGGATTGGTCTCTTAGACTAACCGATGCGCTTTAAGCTTACAGGGCTGCACATAGAATCCTGATTGGTATGTCTCCTTATCATATTGTATATGGTAAGGCTTGTCATTTGCTTGTAGAATTGGAACATAGAGTTAACTGGGCAATAAAGGCATTTAATTTCAACATAAATAAAGCAAGATCACATAGGAAACTCCAACTTAATGAGTTGGAAGAGATCAGGCAAGAAGCTTATAAGAGTAATAGGATATATAAAGAAAAGATGAAAGTTTTTCATGATAAAACCATAATGAGAAAATCTTTTACTCCAAACTAAAAGGTTCTGCTTTACAATTCTAAGCTCCACCTATTCCCAGGTAAGCTTAGATCTCGATGGACTAGTCCATATACAATTAAAGAAGTTTTCCCATATGGGACCATCGAGATTGAGGATGCTAGGACTGGTTACACTTTTAAAGTGAATGATCAACGTTTAAAGCCTTTCCTAGAATATGAGAATCCAGAAGTTAAGTCCACAACTGTGGATGATCCTGTTTATTAGGATTGAGTGGATTTGATCCCTCTATATCATATTTTGTATTTTTTCTCTACATCACCCATATTCATTTTAGGTCCTACTTTTTAAACATTGAGGACAATGTTTCTTTCAGGTTGGGGGGTGTAGAATTCTAGCAAAATCTAGTTCTTTTTTAGATTTTTACATAATTTCCTTGATTTTTCAAAAAATTTCAAAAAAACTTTTTTTTTTGAAAAGTTGAAAAAAATGAAAAATTTTAGGTCATTTCCTATACTATGAAGAATTGCAGAGTTTTGGACAAGACTAGACTTCCAGTGGACCCAACCCTCTTTATCTCTCTTATCCTCTCTCTCCATCTCTCTCACCTCTTATCTCTCATGTATCTCTCTCTTCCCTCATATCTCTTTCTCTCACATGTCTCTCTCTCTCTCTCTCATTTTCTTCTTTTTCTCCTATTCTCTTCTCCTCATCTCCCATTTTTCTTCTTCAATTCCTGACCAAGACCGTGGTGGCTGGCTGACTCTCCCCTTTTCATTCTCATTCTTTGCTTTCCTGTGCATCATAGCCATCATCTTCTAGGTCCCTATTTCCCTCTCACAGGCTCTTCTTATCCACCATAGCATCACCTCTCCTGCTTCCATCCCAATCCTATTTCTCCCTTTCTCTTGATTCTCTTCTCTATCAAGAAAACCCGAACTAGCAAAATCCTTCGGCATCATCATCCCTGCTCTGGCGTCTAACCTTCTCTCCATTCCCACATTCTTCCTCTTGATATCTCTCCTTAGAAGGTCAGCTCCTTCTTCTTTTCTCTCCATTCCCTTGATCTATCTCTCTTTGCTGGACCGGAGAGGCAAGCAGACCACAACCTTCCTCTTGCTCCATGCTCATCTTTTCCATTTCCTTCTCTCAGCTTTCTCTTGTTTTTTCAATTCCTAGCCTTGTTTCTTCACTCTTTTGCTTTCCAGCATGCAGACCCACTTTCCTCATTCTCTCATCCCCTTGTCCACCATGCAACACCTCTCTGTCAATAAATTTCTTCATTCACTCTAGCCCTTCTTCCCACTCTTTTATCCAGTTTCTTCTTCTTACTGTTTCCTTTTCTTTTCCTTGTTGCACTCATTGCCGCTCTTCCCTCTAGTCCAATCCAATGCCGTCCATTGCATCTCCACCACTAACTTTCCTTCTTTTTCCAAATCAATATCTTTCCTATTTCCCAATTCCACTTCCATTCATCATCTCTCTCTCTCTCTCTCTCTCTCTCTCTCTCTCTCTCTCTCTCTCTCTCTCTCTCTCTCTCTCTCTCTCTCTCTCTCTTTTACAGCATTATTCCATGACTAACATCGTTCCCCTTCTTCTTCACTCATTCCTTCTCCATCTCTAGCTCACCATTCTCTTCCCCACATCTCTCTCTCTCTGCATCCTCTACCCACAGACCACTCTCCCCCTTCTTCCTATCATCTTCTTCTCTTAATCTCAATCTCTCTCTCTTCCCCTGTGTTCATCAGAAACTGCCCCCTCTGCTTCCCTCTGTTCACCCCTCTCTATTTCCTCTACTGTCCTGCTCTCCCTTTCTCCTATTTCTCTCTATCACCGGCCTATGTATCACCTTCCACCGAATTGCCCTTTCTCTCTTCCACCACCGGCAGGCTACGATAGCAGCCCAGTTCGAGCATAAAAGACTAGCACCACAAGGCAACCATCCACTAGCATCATCAACCCTGGCGAGTCCTCTCTCACCGTTAGATCTCTCTGTCTATCCACTACCTATCTTCACTAGAGAAAACCCAATCCAGGTTTTCCTCCTGTCCTCCTTCTCCCATTTTCTGGCCAACCCCTATTCCTTTGTTTTTGCCCCTTTCCCCTCACCTTCTCCCCCATCTTTGGCCAAGCTTCACTGGCTTCCAAGCACCTACTCTCTCTCTCTCTCTCTCTCTCATTTCTTTGCTCTGGTGACCATCACTAGTTGGCCCGAAGAAGAAAACACGATGCGGGTTTTCCCTGCTTTTCCTTCTTCCCTCCTCCTTCTCCATCTCTTTTCTCCTCTTCCCTGTCCACCTTGTCCTCCTCCGACTTCCCTCTTTCTGATGGGATCATCTATTTTTTTCGTTTTAAATTTTTTTCATGAAATTCCAATCTTGCCCTTGGAAGATCTTATTAATGCCACCTCTGTCCTCTTTTTATTTTTGTTTGTGTCCTCAGTTTTATTTACTTCTGTGTCCCTTACTATTTTGTTTTTTTCTTATCCATGTTCTGCCTATCCAGGGACAGTGTTATCCAAGATTGCTTGTTTAGTTTCATTTTCTTTTCTTTTTTAAATTAGAAATTCTGTAAATTACAGGAATTAAACAAATCTAAATTTTTATGCCATCTTTTAAAACGAGTCCTTGTGGGACTGACTCATATTTGCATAGCTATACTACAATAGCCCATGTACTTTCGGTTAAACATCAACACTTATTTTGAGACCTACAATCTTGGATGGGCTTGACATCCCAATTTTTCTTCGTTGAATAATTGCCAAGGGGGTCTAGTTGAAATTCTCACACCCTAATCTTTACTTCATGCACCAATTCCATAGCAACATGAACCTCCTTAATAGTTTCCACAACAAGAAAGAAAACCATCTATTGAGGAGACCCTATATTTGTTTATGTAAAGGTCATTGAAGTTATAAAATGATACAAAGAAAACTCTGTATGTTAACTCCCAATCTACTACAAAATTAGAATATCAAATGGGTCAACTTTCTATTGTGCTGAATCAGAGGGAAAAAGAAATTTTTTGTAGTTAGTCCATACCAAACCTTAAGGCAGTTTGAGATTGGCCTTACATTCGTGAAAAAAACAAAAGTTTCATGAGAAAGCCAAATCTATTACCTACCTTAGGAATGCTAAACAAATAGACAATGAGGTGAGCCTAACTATGGAGTCCACAATTTGTGAGGAAAAGGAGAATCACACAAAAACTCAAAAAAGGGAAAGAAAAAGGGTTGACATCCCCCACTCCCTCTAAACCTCTTCCTAAAGCATCTTATATTCCCAAGGCTTCTTATCCTCAAGTCTAAACATGACAAAGAAGTGCACAAACTTTAATGAGGTAATGAATGTGCTTAAACAAGTCAATATTAATATCCAATTACTCAAAACAATTAAAGAAATCCACTATTATGTCAACCTTTTAAAAGATCTCTGACACAAATGTGAAAACTTAAAGTGCAAAAGAAAGTGTTTATTGCCAAGCAAGTAAACTCGATAATCCAATACAACATGCCACAGAAATGTAGAGATCCTAGGTGCCCCCTTATATTATGTATCATTGGGGAACACATAATTGATAGGGCATTACTCATTGTTGGGGGTAGTGTTAACTTATTGCCATATTCTGTTTATGTGCAATTAAGTCTAAGGGAGATGAAACTTATTACTACCACACTACAATTCGTAGATAGATCAGTAAAAATTTCTAGTGATGTGGTTGAAGATGTATTGATACAAGTTGATAAGTTTTCATTTCCCATAGATTTTCTTGTCTTAGATACCCAACTTGTATCAGATTCTAGTAATCAAATTCCTATCATTTGGGGCAACTATTCTTGGCCACATTGAATGTAATAATCAATTATCCTTTAGGAACATGAAAATCAAGCTGAATATCTTTAATACTAGACAACCACATTTAGACTCTAAAGATCATTTTAAGGTAAATATGATAGAAAGACTAATCTCTAAATCATCCCTACCATCCTTTAGCATTGATAATCTCAAGGCATGTTTGTCTAATTTCCATTTAGATTCTAACATAGGCAAGTCCATCGATGAAGTTTATGCTCTATTAAATAAAGCACCTCTAATAAACACTTCCACATGGAAAGCCTGGCGAGGATCCCTTACATTTCTTTAGTTTATATTTGTTCCATTAATTGAAGAAACACCTTCTTTCGACCTAAAACCTACCCAAAAAATTCAAAATATCAAAGTTTAGGATCCTCCGATACCTTGCCCATTACCATTGCCTTAGACTCTGGTACAAAACATGAAGGTAAGACACTTGATGTTCCTCAGGGATGTTAAACAGCTTTGAGGTGGATAGTAGATGAAACATGGTATAAGCCCCACCATTCCTCTACATCAAAATGAGAATGTACACAATTTTAGGAAGATGTAGAGCTAACTTAACCCTCATACATTGGAAATTATAAAAGAGGAGGTATTCCAACAAATTGATGTGGGCATAATATTTCCCTAATTTGATAGCACTTGGGTCAATTATTTCCAGTTATACCCAAGAAATTTTGAACCATGGTAGTAATAGATGTTATGTTAATATTGACTCCAAAAATCATTGAGTGGCATCGTATATTGACTACTATGAAATTTTGAAGTGAAGTGACTTTTCCTAGAGACCCCTTCCTAAGTAATGTAGGTTTAGGGTATAGTTATCATCGTAATTAGTCTTGCATTTTCATTTACATTACATTAGCATCATTGTACATTATTTTAAGTTAGAATGTTCACATTAAGAGTTAATACACCATCATTAGCATGCAGGTACACTTGTTCCTACCTTCCCTCTCAGCTTTGTTATTTTATTGATCCATAGTTATAATTCTAAGCATTAAGAACAATGTTTAATTTAAGTCTGAGGGATGAGTATTTCAAATTTCATGTGTTCATTATTGGTTTTGAGTCTTTTTGTTAATTTTTTAGTAAAAAAACAGCATCATCATTATTATTATTTAGTTTTATGTTAATTTCCTTTATAAGGATGAGAATTTAAATTATTAATTTTTTCAATACTATAGTGTTTATCTTTGGAATTTTGCTTATTAATATATATGGATACAATTAATTCATTTCATTATCATTTTTCTAATGATTTTCATTAAAATTGAACTCGGAACACTTAGTGCACTTTAGCCACATAGGTTGAAGAGAAAGTATAACTTGGAGATACTAAAAATAATTAGTGGAGACTTATAACCAATGTATAGTAGCCATTCCTTCTTTGTGAGGGTTATACATAAATTTTAATTATTCTTCAATAGATATTAATTCATAGTTCGTCTCATTATTCCTTACTTTGGTCAAATATTTAAAAATCATATTAAAGCTTATAACATATATCACTTGAGTTTATGGACATATTTAAGTCATATGAAACCTACGAAATGATTGAGGTCATCTTTGTTTAACCTAAAACCTTTATCCTACCCTAAGCTATTCTCTACTAGTTAGCCCTTTTGAGCCTTTATTATGAGTGAAACAATCATTACACATATTTAAGCCTATAGTATATCCATTGCCCATTATTCAAAAATGATGTAGAGATGGTAGAAAATATTTTGATAAATAAGTATGAACAATATAGTTAATTGGGTGAACATAACAATGTTTCAAAGAATAAAAGTGAAAAAATGAAAAAAAAAGAAGTTATATTCAAAGTCAAATAGAAAAAGAAAAAGAACAAAAGAAAGCCAATGAAATGGAGAATGTTCACTCTAATGTGTGAAAAGAATACTGTGAATACACCAGTCGAAGACCTTTACCTATTCTTCAAAACATCTTGGTTTACCATTATAAAAATTTCCTTAATAAGCTAGTTGTAAGCCTTATATTTCATTCTAATAAAAGTCCTACTTGATCTTATGAGTAGTATGGCTTGGATGTGGTTATGAATAAAGAATCTAGTGTAACATTCTTAAATAGTTGGTATCCTTTCCATGAGACTATTTATCAATATTTTTGAGATTAGTTCATTTATTTAATTGTATGAAATTGAAGGTAGTCAAGGGTAGATAGGTGATACCACTTACAATGCAAGAAGCAACTTGTGCAGTAGCTTCATCTGTAAATGTTTGAGCAATACATCCCACATAATGTGTTGTCTTCCATAGGATATCGCTATCAGTGGGGTTCATAGTACCACCTTTCTTTTGCTGTCAAGCAAGATAATATAGTTAGTTAATCAAACATATGAAACTACATTATAATTTGAAAGAAATAAACTATCACAAATACTTACTTCATGCTCATTTAAATGAGCATAGCCCTACTTGGAGAGATGTTGCTACATATTAGTTTCATGTAACTTTCTTCCTCTCACACTCTTTTACTACACATTTGTACATACATAATCAAGTGCAATAATTGGATTTTACATATCATTAGTTAAGTGAAACATTGTTTCAGCACATACCTCAAACGCAGAGGACATGTGGTCCTTTACAAATGCATTCCACATGTCCTCATCAATAATGTTAGAATTAAATGGCAGGAACTATGTACAACCTTGACAGATCATTGACAAATACATCTATGTAATTGTAAACAATGTAGTTCTTTCATTTTTTCCATTGATCACTAGCTCCTTGCAAAGGTCATACCTTCTTGTGCTCAGGTACATCAAAGCCAGCCCACAAAGTACAAAGCACATTACTATATTTGAAAATAAGAAGATACGTTATGCTACAAATTATATAATACATAATATTTTTACTTACCTTCACCATCTCCCATATTGAATCTTTTACTATTGGTGGCACATATCTCCAATCATCAAATGTGATAGGCACCATACTTCTTACTGTG
The DNA here is from genome assembly GCA_035236585.1 of Warburgia ugandensis. Lineage (NCBI taxonomy): Eukaryota > Viridiplantae > Streptophyta > Magnoliopsida > Canellales > Canellaceae > Warburgia > Warburgia ugandensis. Next base: position 28,821,815 of record CP141128.1, read on the forward strand.
GATTATAGAAAACTACTATAAGATGTTACATTCTCACCTATCTCTTGCCCTTTAAAAAGTAGGAATTTCAATAAAATTTAATTATCTAAAATTAAAAAGAAATCACTCAAAATTATTGAAATTATTGAAATGATAATCAAAGTTCAGATCTCATCAACTTCTCAAAATTACAAAATTTCTAGTTCCTAAATAAAACAAATCAAATCAAATAACAACAAAAAACTATTTCCCTAGATTAATCATTATCAAAATCTTCAAATCTGATAGATGTTCAACCTTCATATATATCTTCATCACGTTCTTGATTAGAGATCCACCAGTCGGATTTGTCAGATTCATCAAAATCAAAGAGATCTAGTATAAATTGTAATTTCAAGATTTGGACAGCTCAGATTGCTTTCTGGATTTCAGATCAAAGATCAGAAAAGTCAATTAGATTTAGGGATGTCCTAAGAACAAAAAAGTAAAATTAATTTGAAATCCACTAAGAAAAGAATGAGAAATTGAAGATTTTGTTTTGATTAAGGCTAACCTGTTAATTGGGTAAAACCTTAATTGATCGGGTCTTGGATTAATCTGTTGCTAGATAAGAAAAACATGAATAAAATATAACCGGAATAAAACAGGACATAGATGTAATTAAAGGAAAGGACAGAAATGAGATTTCTTTAAATAAACAAGGACAAAATTGGAATTTCATTAAAAATCTGGTTTTTAAGAAAAAACCAGAGGAAGAAGAGAGCCAAAGGAGGGAGAAGAGATGGAAGAAAGGGAAAAGAGGAGGAAGGAGGAGAGGAAAGAGGAGAGGGGAAGGGAAAACAATTGGAAACCCGACTTGGGTTTCTGCTCCTGGGCCCTCCAATGACGCAAAGACCACTTGTGGTTGGAAGCTGGTGAAGGGAGCTGGGCACTTGATCTAGACAGTTTGTTCATCTGTTTGGCGGTGCTATGTGGAAACAGATTTGTATAGATGAAAAGGGAGCAAGGCCAGTGATTGGAGAACTAGACTAGTGGAAGGTGATAACCTGGCCTAACAGACAATGGATTTGTGTGGCCAGTGATGGAGGGCACGGTGATGAACAAAGGAGCACCAGAGAGAGGGAGAGCTGAAATGTGTGAGAGGGGGGAAGAGAGAAGGAAGGGTCGTGGTAGGATGTCTAGTGCGGTGACTAGGAGGAACAAGAGAAGGAGAGAGAGAGAGAGAGAGAGAGAGAGAGAGAGAGAGAGAGAGAGAGAGAGAGAGAGAGAGAGAGAGAGAGAGAGAGAGAGAGAGAGAGAGAGAGAGAGAGAGAGAGTGCAGTTGAGGAGGAGAATGATGTGATGAAAGGAAGAAGAGAACTTGGGAGAGAATAGAGGAGATAGGAGAAGAAGAGGAGAGAATGGGAAGAGGTGAAGAATTGAGAGAGGAGAAGAAGAGAACTTGAGAGGAGCTGTTAGAGAAAGTGAGAGTAGAGGAGATGAAGAGGACATGAGAGTAGAGGGAATGAGGAGTAGAGAGATGGGAAAGAGAAGGAGAAGGAGGGGGGGAGTTGTGCGTGAGAGAGAGAGTGGAGAAGAGGAAGGTGGTGAAAAAAAGAAAAAAAGATTAGAGAATAGCCTATAAGAACAAGGTGAGAAAGAGAGGAAGTAGTAGGACGTGAGGGATTGGGAAAGGAAAGAAAGAATAAGGAGGGAAAAAGAGAAGAATAAGGAGGGAAAAAGAAAAGGAAGGAGAAGTGGGAGAAGGGGTTGCCCTTTGTTCCTTGCTTATTTGGGTAGCCCCCTTTGGAAACTTCTCCAAAATTTAAAGTTACCTTCCCTATGTTTTCTTTTTTGTCCATGATTCCAATTTAAGCTCCATTGTCTTCTAGGAAACTATCCCATTTATTTGTATCGGTGATCTAGTCCATCAAATGTGCTTTAAGATGATTTGCACCGTTAACTTTTAATCGTAGCCATCCATGCGTCTTTTTGGTTGATCTACAAAATAAAAGATTAAATCAGAATCATCAAAACCATACATTAGTCATACAATGAGCTCTAATGATCATCTGACCATTTATTTTGAAAAATTAAGGTTTGTATGGTCAATTGGAATTAAATTCAAAATAAAGCTAAATTTTACAAATATGAACTATTAGATGATCTAATTGAATGCTAAATTAGGAGTATTTTGACCAAAATTGAACACTTAACACTTTCTCTTTTGAGTGCTGCTAAGGTTGGTCTCTTATTCATGCTTTTGATATTGTTCACATTCTTCATTTTGATATTGTTCATGTTCCATCTGTAATGCAAATAAGAACATCATGACATCAGAACAATGAAATCAAATGGTCCATGTAATGCATTTAAAGAAGAAAAAAAAAGTAGAAGAAAACATAAGAAACTTACTTTTTTTAGTACAAAGGTAGCATTAGCTGATGAATTTATAGTGGTATTTAAATGGAAACCATGACATAGACATCGACTATTCACTCTGATTTTCTAATATAACGAAAATAGAGTATACATATTTAAGGAAATTACCTATGTATTTAGTTATGTGAGCAATTTATGTATATAATACATAAGCATGCAACATAATGAAAAACTAGTGACCTTACCTCTTTCACACAAATGAATCAGAATCAAGCTCCAGATTATTGATGACAAGTATGTGTTTCAATATCCTAAATCTTAAAGTAAAATCATGAACGTGATTAAAATAACTCATAATTGAAACTTGAGACAAAATCCATAATACAAGAGAATGTAAATGTAAAACTCATCAATGCCTCTAATAATATATTAAATCTCTGAGGATTCAGTTAAGACAACCTATAAAAAGATATTATCACTTAAAGTAAATAGACAGGTATAAGGCATTTTTGACATGTTCCTTTCAATGCAAGATGGAAATTCCATCCAATAAGGAAATTCAATGGATCTAACTTCTTTTTCTAAACAATGTGATAACACAAAACCACCTGGAACTTAATTAATAACTTAATTGAAAGAAGCATGATAAGCTTTTGCATGTTTAATTAGTTCTTTCAAGCATTATACACTTAGCCCATAGCTTAGTATCCATTCATCATTTTGTTTTGCATGTTTAGCACTTTCCTAACTTGCATGGTAGTTTCTAATTTTATGTTTGCATGCATTCTATATTTTTAGTTCTAGCATAGTAAGCATCATATATACACAATTGTCCTAGGTTTGCATGCATTCTATATTTTTGCTTGTTTTTAGAAATTTCTTAATATAGACGTATGCTACTTTTCATATTTCTTTACATACATCATAGGACCACGTTAGGAACTAAATGCATGATCAATTCATAGATTTAGCACTTTCATAAATTAGAAGCATGGTACCTTCCATTTTTAATCTCATGTTTAGCTTAGTTAGATGTTCAATATTTCTTTACATTAATTATTCTTGGATTATCCTAGCATTGTTTGGCTTAGTTCGTTGGTGGACAATCTCATTTCTAAGGTGGGTGTAGAGTATGGAAAAGTATAAGTTCTCATTACTAGGCTCCTACAACCAATGATTTGCAGCCTCTTGCCTCCAAAGACCTACAACCTGCTCTAGCCAAAAAAGGTATGTCCTTGATCTCTCTTTGCCAAGCTCTGTATGGTGCTTGATTTTTGGTTTATAGTCTACTAATTTTCTGGTTTTAACCTATTACACTTTTCTAATTTTCAGATAAGTCCTTGTTGTCTATCCTAATCTCATCTATTTAACTTTCAATTTGAAAGAGGGAGGTACAAAGTTTCTATGACTTTGATAGGTTTGTAGCCTTTTGGGTATTATTTGAGGTGTTTTTATACAAAAGTTGGTGAATTTTCTTTGTCTTGAATTTCTTTTGGGTTATTTCCCCTATTTTTCTATGTTGATTCTATGCTTGGTTGTTTTATGCTGGATGATTCAAACCATATTTTACCATCTCGATTCATATCTTCCTATGAGAAATTACTAATCCTACAAAATCATTTTACAATCTTATGAAAAAAATTGGTTTCATTATGATTGTAATTAATAGTATTGTTTCATATTGTTTGCCAAGTTTGTTCTTCCTCTAGCCATGCTTCTAAAGCTAGTCAATCATATATGGTACAAATTGAACACTATGAAAAAGCATAGACCTAGGCTTTTGCTGTAAATTATTCCTCATGATTATTTGAGATAACAGAAAGCATGGACCATTGCAAGAATCATAGAAATAAATAACAAAGCTAAAAGAGCAAAACAAATAAAACAATCATTTTGTACATGCTGTATGAGATAAATCAATATATTAACATATCTTCATTTTAAATCGCTACACTTACCATTACAAGAATCATAAAAACAAATAACAAAGCTAGAAAAGCATAACAAATGAAAAGAAGCATTTCAAACATTCTTTGTTAGACTAATCAAAGCTAAAAAAAACATAACAACCCAAGACCAACTAAGACACAGAGGGGCAAGGGTTCATGTGCATAACAAGTTGGAGAGAGAGAGAGAGAGCTATGCATAGGGTCTGTCGGGGATGATGTAGGGCCAGCTAGCAACTACGAGGGCAGACAAAGAGAGAGAGAGGGAGGTCGGAGGGAAGGCATAGTCGATCGGGTCTAGCTGGTTATTGCATAGGGTCAAGGGAGAGAGCGATAAGGAGGCAGAGGTATGGGATGCACACAATCTATCAGGGTTGGTTAGCGATTGCGCTGGGCAGAGGGAGAGGGAGAGGGAGAGGGAGAGGGAGAGAGAGAGGGGGATGAGTAGTTAGTTAGGGTTGGTCAATGATTGCACAAGGCAAAGAGAGAGAGCGAGGGAGGGGATGGGAAGTGCACACGGTCGATCAGGACCAGTCAACAATCACTCATGATAGAGGGAGAGAGGGAGAGAGGGAGGGAGAGGTGTAGGATGCATGCACAGTCTGGTAGGGTCTATTAGTAATCGTGTTGGGCAAAGCAAGAGGGAGGGAGGGAGGGAGGGAGGGGGATGGGATGCATGCATGGCCTAGGCCTATTGGTGATAACTTAGGGCAAAGGGAAAGACAGAGACAGAGGGATGGAGGACGTACCTTACGTAGGTAAAGACACACGAATTTTCAAATGTGGTGTGGCACTGATTGAGGGAGAGAAAATGCAGGCAACTATAGATGATAGAGATAGAAGGAGAATTGGTGGGTTGAATGAAAATTTTGATCTTATATACTTCATTCTTTTAAAGTTGTTAAAAAAATTACTACAAAAATTTGTTTTGAAAAACAACTTCAAAAATCAATTCTTAAGGTTGTATTTTTAAAAATGACATTAAAAATTATTTTTGAAGTCATTTTTTCTGACTTTAAAATTATATATATATATATATACATATATTCCTTTTATTTTAAAATGTCTTACTTAGAATGACATCAATTTTTCATAAAATTCAGTGTTGATTCACACATTTTGTGCATAATATATATATATATAAACAAACGCAACAACAAGGAAATCCAAGTATTTTTTGAATAACTCCTCATTTATCATCTTTTTATACGTATATTAAATGTTACATATTATTACATCTAATTATACAAGATAACACATGATCAAAGAGCTAATCTGGAACTATTTTATCAACATTTAGCCTTTTAGTTTTCAGCTCACACCACTCTTTATAGGGAGAGAGATGGTAAAGCTTCATGTTCAAACTTCCTTAGCCAACATGATGGAACTATTTCTCTTCATTAAACCCTAAATTTGGATGAATACTGCAAAACATAAGGCTCTCCTTTTCTCTAATAGTGAGGGTTAGAGAGAGAAGCAATTGTTATTTCCAATGAAATTCTACAATTTTTGCAAAAATCATGACAATCTAACCAACTTCTTAACCCATAATTTGTAGTGACAAAACCCACTTCATCTACAAATAGAGAGTTAGTAACAAGAAATTCATGGATGAAGATAAGAGGTTTTAGTATCTTGATTCATGCTACAAATATTCAAAACATCCAAAATGGAAGGCAAGAATGCGAATAGCAAAGAGAGACAGAAGAACTTGAGGAGGCCCCCATGCCCCCTATAAGATGAAGATTGTGGACAGGGACTAGAGGAAAATGAGACTACTTCAGCCTTTTTATAAAGGAAAATGACTTTTAAAGTTGCTTTTTGAAAATGATTATTAAAGTTGTTTTTCAAAACGAATTTAAAAGTTGGATATTTTGAAGTTGTCTTTTGAAAATGACTTTAAAAGTTTTCTTACACTCATTTTGTTCCGAACTAAATTTACTAATTAAGATCACAACAAATAATGTTTCATATAAATTAGTGTTGAATCATGCATTCTGTGCATAATAAACACAAGAATATTCAAAAGAAGTGGTTCTTCAAATAACTCCTCATTATTTGTCATCCTTTTATTACAATAATATATATGAATATGTCAAATGTCGCATAGTATTCCATCTCACTAGCTAATACAATCCATATAGCAAGTGATAAAAGAGCTAATTTGGAATTATTTCATCTCACTAATACAATCCATATAGCCGCCTCATATATCGTTTTCAACACAAGCACCATCCTCACCATTATCATGCACATAATCCTCATTCTCACCAAGTACTTCACTTGATGGAATTGTTTTGGTAATACAAGGGTAATCTATTATAGTATTGCCTAAGTTATCCTCACCATAAAAATTCCTCAAATAGGATGATAAAACAATTGACCATCTCATATCATGTCCATCTTGTACATATAATACCTATTTTGCTTCATATGCTAAAGTAAATTGATCATTTTTATTTATGATCTTGTTGAGGTCAACCAATGTCAATCCAAGAGCATCTAGTTTGATGATGTCTATGTTGTATTCAACCTAATCACACTTAAACACAACTACAATTCTACAAGTATAATCCAAGGCTCATATTCATAGTAAGTATCATTCACCACTATTGGTCTATTATCTTTTGAACTAAAAAAGAATGTTGCATTAGCAACTAAGCTAACATAGCTATTCTGTTGCACTTTTGAGTTATCACCATCTTTTGTGGACAAGTGATAACCATTGATGGCATATCCATCATATTTTATTACTTGTGGCTATGGTCCCATTGTCATCTAGTATAAGGGTTCAGATATACTACTGCTTGGAACTTCTCGCTGATTTTGGACATGTATACACACATATTAAGTATCATATGAGTCGCAAGTAAGTATAATATTATATATATAGAATGCAATTTATTAGAAGTGTGAATTCATTCATTTTACCTTTTGAAGGAGCCAAGTACTGAAAGTGCAATAGCGCTTAAATTGTAGCTACCACTATTTCTTTTGTATATTGGATTCTTTGCTTTAAGGACTTACATATGCTCATTATACACTACACACAAATTAATGTGGAGATAAAAGAATATAACTATTAATAATTAATATTTACAATGTGCATGATCAACTACTTAATGTATGGCTGGACTTCATCAATATTTTACAACACATAAAGGTGTGCCTGGTCCCATTTCTTTATAGTCAACTATGGATGCACGATCAATCGATAGAGGTTTGCCCACCTTGGTATTATGAAATCCAACTAATTGTTTCTTTCTTTGGATTCTAATATCCACTCCTAATAAGTACTCTGTGCAAAACTCCATTGCTTCCTCTCCAATATAATACTCGACTACACACCCCATTGGGCGGTTGTGTTTTTGTACATGCCCTTTTAACATTTTCATGTACCTCTCAAATGGGTTCATCTATTGCAAGTAAATTGGTCCACAAAGTCTGATCTTATCAATGAAGTGTACTATTAAGTGTACCATGATGTCAAAGAAGGATGGTGGAAAGATTGTCTCGAGCTCACATAAAGTTATCCTTAGATGTTCTTGAATTTCTTATAATTTTAAAACATCCACCACCTTCTTGCACAAAGCATTAAAGAACTAGTAGAAATTTGTAATCAATAAGTTTCTAAAATTGTATAAAAATGATCCAATTAATTTTTCATGTGTTGCAACTGATAGGGGTAAATTAGGATTTTTGGCCAAAATTTGTAACACATGTTTCTAACCTAAAAGACAAAAATTTGATATTTTGTAGGTTCAAAGGCTATTTCAAGGTAAGTATGTGACTAATCATTTTTTTAGGATTTAATTAGATTTTTTGACTTTTTGTTGGAAATAAGATGATGATTCGATGACCGTGATCAATAAGGATGAGATCAAGGCTCCAGATCATCTTAAGATGTCTTGAAGATGGAATAGGAGTCAAAGATGGCTAAAGTGGGCCCATGCACAAGCCATGCAAAATCCACCACCATTGAGTGGGTTTCACTTAAGCCATTTCTCCATATTCAAGCCATGAATAAGGTGACAAGCTAAGGAGCCTAGTTAGCCACCAAAGCCGTGGATTTGTGAATCAAGCTAAGCCAAGAAAGCCAGCCATGAAGCCAAGCTAATGGAGCTCTCAAAGTTAGTCATCAAGCCACATGAGCCAAGCTACATGGAAGGCCATGATTAGAGGAAAATCCAAAGAATTATCCTTAGGATTTCTAGTGTTATTTTGAAGTAATTGAGGAAAAATCTACTAGGATAAGCTAGCATGTGGACCAATAGGAAGATATCTTTCCATTTATTTTTATTTTTTCCACTTTTTTCTCAATTTCCACCTCACCACTAATGAGCACTTTGAATTTCACTTTTCCCCCAAGAGTCCTATCTTTCTAAGACTCTCCCACCTTTTGAAACTTCTATTCCAATCATCCAACCAATCCCCACTTCTTAGGTAACTGCCTAACCATTCATCTCTTTCCACTTTCCTCCCCTCCCTGCCTCATCCACCCCATCACCCTCCTTATTTTCTCTCTAGCCTAACCAATAACCATGTTTTTTTACTCTCCATCTCACCCTCTCTCTCTTTCCTTATCCATATTTACCCATCTTTCTAATTCTCAAAGGCCTTTCATAATTTTTGCAAGGGGGAGATGCCTCCTCCTAAAAAAGAGGGGTCTCCCACCTTATCTCCCTCCAAAATAATTCACTTGCTTTTCTCTTTGATAAAAGCCTAGGTAGCCCATATCTAATCCTTTCCATCCAATACTCTTCCTATTTCATCCCCATCCTACCTTACTTTAAGCCACCCAAGAAAAATTAGGACAAAAAGTATAAAAGAACCCAAAAGAGGATTCATTGCATAACACCTTTGGAGGAAGAGAATGCCCACTCCAATTTGGAGGAGACATCCCTTTTTTCCCCTCTCTCCTCTCCTATTGAATCTTCAATGCACTTTTTCTTTGATGGCTATTCTTCCTTTATACTTACATGCACTCTCTTCAATTCAAGGTAGGTCTCTTTTTACTTGTTATTTTGTTCATTGTTCCATCTTGCTTAAGCTTTTGACTCCTTGCTCTTTAGCTTGCCTTCCTTAGTATTCCTTAGGATTCATCTTGCCTTAATTTTAGATCTTTATTTGATCTTGACCTTTGCTTGATTAAGGGGGGATTAGAGGATTAGTATTTTGGGTTTTACATGATATAAGAATGGTGCACACCATCCTTATATGCTTTAGCTTAGTGAATCCTCTTTGATCTTAATTGTGTGCTTAGTTGAGAGCCTTCATTCCTTTGCATCTTCTTGCTTATATCCAAGGTTATTTTTCCCTTTAAGTGACAACCAAAGGAAAGTCATCTTGTCTCTATTGTTTTCTTTACTTTTCATTGCCATTAGATCTCCTTGGATTCCATCAATTTCCTTCTTGCTTACCTTAACATTCCTCAAGCTTTTCCTTTACTTTCTAGTGGATTTCCCATTGATCTAAATGCATGCTTATTTTGACCTCAATGCATACTTATTTATACTGATGTTGGATGATTTTATAAGGTTTAGCATGTATTTTTGGGTTGATTAAGATCAAGTATCATTCATTGTAATATAACACAATTTTTAGAGTTGGAATACATGTATTTTCCTCACTATGTTGATGGATTTTGCTTTGATTCAATGGTGTTATTTGGAGTTTCTAGTTTGCACTTATTTCCAATAGTTAAATATCTCAATTCTTGATTGTTTGATTGCATGAAAAGTAGCTAATTCAATTTTTTCCATGTCTCATTAATTGGATGTCAAACATTCATGTTTTCTTGTTTTTTTTTTTTAAGGACCGAATTAGATCTTAGTCAATGCTTGAGTTAGATTGCATGTGCTATGTTTTTAAATTAGTCAGTTAGACCAATTCCTACCCCATGAATCATGCGCACCATTTCATGGTCATGCACATGATACTTGGGTAGATTTCCTCTACTTACTTGATTAGTGATTGTTTTCCTTTAGTTTTCTTCTTTAATTGTAGTTTAGTTTAAATTACATTGTTTACTTGTTTTCATCTTAGTTTAGGAAAGTAATTCATTTGTTTCCTTACAATAGTGCTAAATTTCATGTTTAGAAAGTTTGATTTAGGAAAGTTATTAAATTTCATTTTTAGAAAGTTCTCAATTTAGGAAAGTTGTATTTTTAGAAAATGAGTGTCTTTAGGAAAGTTGCTATGTTTAGCATGATTTAGTTTTAGCAACTTTCTTTTGTTAATCTTCAATTTTTAGTTTAGGAAAAATATCTCATTATCTTTGGCTGGGTTAAATAATCTAAATAGGACCACTAATACTACATCCATTTGGTTCCTCGTGGGATCAACCTCCTCACATGAGTTACTACAACCGATTCGTGCGCTTCTGAGTTAAGACTTAAAATAACAACAAGTTTTTGGCATTGTTACTGGAGAATCATAATGGTTTCTGTAGTGGACCATACCTTAGATTATTTACCTCTAGTCTTGGTTTAGGGTGCATTAGTTTAGGATTTAGTATTATTTTTTCATTTATTTGCTATTTTTCTTATATTGACCATAATTGTCTAATTTTTGTAGGAGGGAAACTGGCAAAGGAATGGCGATGATCTTGTGGGCCACGACTTCATCAACATAGATTAGGTTTCTATGGCTTTCCTAGATTAGGATTTGAGTGAAATTGTAGCGAGGTCCATTGCAATTTTAATTTTATTTAATTTGTAAATGGGTTATAATAATATAGGATAAGTGTGGAGTATGGTGGTGCATACTAATTAGGATTATTGCATTAGTTGTACAACTATTTAACAAGGTTACCTTGAGCTCGACTATAACTAAAGCATAGGTTGCATGGTTATAATGTCCAGTTTGTTAAGGTGCCTAACCCTTTACTAAATAACATATACTTAGGTATTAGTTTGCATTTTGTACCTCATTGAACATTTAATTACTTTATGGTGAATGGATTATAATGTTAGTAAGGGCTCCACTGGAACCCTCATAACATAAGGACTGGATTTCATCACCAGCTCCTTAGCCCGCCTAGGCAATTAAGTCATAGCCTTGTATGTTTGTGATCCTAGCCTTTGAATGTAATTTAAAATCATGTAGAAAGAGACTTAGGGTTTGAGCTCATAGGAACCTTTTTGAAAGGTTAGGTCTATTGTCACTTTGGTGGCTTCTAAGCATTATGGTTATAGTGGGTGTTTTAAAATACAAGTGATTTTCCCATGTCATCTTTTGATGTAGTTTGAGGTCTAAACGCCTCTTGACATGAGGATTGTATTAACCCCTTTCGAGCAGAACCTAACTAGTAAGCAGTAGTTTAGCTTGGATTAAAGGAGGAGCTATCTAGATTTAGGTTTAAAAGATACCACCCTATGCAATAACAAAAGATAAATCAATTTAGCCCGTTAGCAACATACTAAGATTGGTTGTGCATCATTTATATTAGGACTAGCAATTAGGTTTCATAATATAGTTATGGTGTTTTTCACTATTAAAAAAGGAGTAATTTTTTGTTGTATACAATGATTTGTTTCATTGTATATAAAGTTGAGAACAAGGGCCTATCAAGAAGAGCATAGATTTGATACATCGATGGATAAGATAGATAGTATTGAATTGCTTAGGATGATAACTTCTAAGAAAGTTGCTCCATAACCTCAGTATCATAATAACTATACCTATTATGAACCTCAATATCCCACTCCTTCATAACCATCAAGCTCCGCATACAATGATTATTATGAACCTCAATATTTTAAGCAAGTTGTTTATGATGCCTAGCCCATCCATTATGATAATTTGTCTCAGGAATATCAACCATCCTGGAAGAACCACAATGGTCTCACCCTGATTAACACTACCATGATTATTCAAATTATCAGGGACATCCATCATGGGTTTAACCTACTTAGCCCTTTTTAAATACCCAAATGGAATAGCAATACCAGTCATATGAGGCATTTTCTCCACAACATGAAGAACCATCATTAGAAGAGAATATGCAATGACTTAGTGAAGCAATGGATTGAAATCTTACTATAGTTACAAATTGAGCTGAGGAAATGAAACTAACTAGGGAGGAGAGTGAAAGAGCACTTGAAAGAATTCCAAGGTGGGAATTACCAATTCCAGCTCAGCCTCAAAGTTTTTCACCTACCTTGACAAGTAATGATGATGATAGGATGAAAATATCTTACAATTATTCTAAGCCACAGGCCACAACCATCAATAGAAAAATCCCACTCATATCTACTTGAGCCATGTCTTGCTCCATGTTATAATTATGATGAAGAAACTTCCATTGATGAAGATAATGAAGCTATAGAAGCTTCCTACCCTGATCTTTCGAAATTGTATCTTTCTTATTTTTATGAATTTGATGAAGACACATCCATTGTGAAGGTGAATGAATTGTTGGATATTGTGCCATTAATGAACACTTCTGAATGGCAAACTAGAGTATAACCCCCTATAGTGAGTAAAATTCCAATTAAACCTTGCAATGTTGAAGATGTACCTAATTGGGACCTATAAACCCTATTTGAACATTCACAAAATAGTCATATAGGCCTATTTGAAACCTTATCTTTGCCCATAGAACATAAAAAGGAAGAATTAGTTGATATACTAGCCCTACATCAACCTACTCTAGGGTACATCTTAGAAGATAATCAAGGTTCAAGCAAAACCATGTCCCCTCCTCTAGTAATACAAGAACAACCTTTTTGGGAAGGGCAAAGTTAGCTTATACCCCTATTTTAGGACAATGTAAGGGAAGCAAAGGAATATGATAAACAGAATACAATGGTCATTGCTCTCCCTAAAATTGGTCTAGAATGGGGCAATTCATCTCGAATTGATCCCAAGTAATTCACGGTTGGTCAAAATGTCATTATATGACCACCTCCTTAAAATACAAGGTGGAGGAATTATATTGACTACCTTAAAATTTTAAAGATGGGGGATCGTCAATATGATTCCCCAAAACTCAAAATCGTGGTGGTATTGGCATCTTAGTGTTACCACCACCAAAAATCTTTAGGTGGTGGCAATATATAGACTACCATGAAATTCTAAAGTAGCAAGAGAAATCTTGCCAGTTCATTGTTAGGATTAGGATTGGGAAAAATTAGTTAGAACTATCAAAGTCTTGGTTTAGATGGTTAGATTAGTTATAGGTCATGTTTGCTTAAGGACATTAAACTTAGCACTTAACTGGGAGGCAACCTAGGGTTTTTTAGAAAGTCTCATTAGTCTGCATTAGCCATTCATCATTTAGGTGTCCTATATTTTGAAACATTAAGGAAAATCTTAGTTTGGGCTGGGGAGGTGTAGATACACACGAGGTTTCTAAGTTTCTTCTATTTTTGAAAAAAAAAATATTCCTTTATAAAGATGAGAATTCAAGTTTTTTGCATATTCAGTTATCTATTTAACTTTAGCCTTTTAATAGAGTTGCATACCATTAGTTAACTATTTTATTTTATTTCTAAGATGTTTCATTAAAAATTAAACTCAGAACATTAATTGCACAAATAGCTATATGTAGTTTAAGCTGAAGAGAAAATATAACTTAGAGATCCTAAAGAAGATCTATGGAGACTTATAACCCAAGTAAGTTTAGAGCAATTCTTCTTTTTCTAAGGCTTATACATAAATTCAAAATTTTCTTCGGCAGACATTAATTCATAGTTGGTCTCATTATTCTTGATCTTGGCCAACTATTGAGGAATCAAAAAACATTATACCATATATCTCTTAGGTTTATCATCATGTTTAAGTCATATGAAACCTAGGAAATGATAGAGGCCATCCTTGGTAAACTAAAGCCTTTAGCCTTTCTTATCCTATTTTCCACTAGTTAAACCCATTGAGCGTTTAAATATATGATGACCCGGGTTTTTGAAACACATTTTATAATATATTTTTCAAAGGCAAGGGAGTCCCCTTAGTAAAAAAAATTTGCAAAACAAAGCAGCGAAAATTCTTTTCTTTTTAAACTTATTTTGAAAACCCAAGTCACCACTTCATACATAACATAAGTACAATTTGTGTACAAAATAAAATTCCATTGAAGGAATATGATTTTATTAAACTTCCAGGATCCATCCAGTGGTTCACAGTACAGCACGGTATCAGTACAATACCTGTCCAAATTACATAATCCAAAATTTACAAACCTCACCATACATTAAAAACTCTCAGTACAATACAATTCCCTCAAATAAAATACTTGTCTTCGAGAGGAGGTATCTTATTTGATTATTCACCCACATCTTCTTAAGTCTTCTATAGTCTTGAGCTTCTAACCCTCCTTCTCTGTATCTGAGGTATTGTAAACATGGAAACATGTACAATACCTCAGCAAGCTATGCTTGGTAGGGGAATACAAAAACACACTACTTCATCAACATAAGAGTATATACCTCAGTCCTTATTTCATCATAGTTATCTATTCATAAGATATCTCCACATAGGGTACATACGTTATTTATGTAGTACATGACAAATTAGTTAATATAGTGAAGATTGCTCAAAACTTGTTACTTTCCCTGGCTATACTCCCATTTAGGAGAGCAATACCTAGCCAAAGATTATTCAACACTTGTTCCTTCCCCTGGCTATACTCTCACTTAGGAGAGCAATACCTAGCCAATCCTCATATGGGGTTTTCATTTTAGGAACCAATGTAATAGCATATCATCATGCCATACTTATTCCTTCCCCTGGCTATACTCCCACTTAGGAGAGCAATACCTAGCCAATTATCATATGGGGTGTTCATTCTAGGAACTCATGTAATGGCATATCATCATGCCATGGCATCATACTATGCCTATCATATGTGCATCATAATGCAAAATACATTAGGACTACTATGCTTACAGCCTCAATCCGTACAGCGCGCCTGGATAACTGTATAATCCTTCACTGACACCAACTGTGGAATAATCAATCCATGTCCTCATGGGGTGGACCATGGCTGTTACAGTGGGGCATTCCCATTATTGGCCCACCCAACATTTAGCCTCTTTTTGGGAATGGTATCCATCATATAAATTTCAAGAAGTGGTTGGCCAAACCCTCATAACTTCCCTAGCATAGCATCCCCAGTCTCTATCTCTGTGTAAATCAAAATCCATAAGTCTCCATACTTGTATGAAAAATATATTGTACATATCAGACGGTCTGTCTGTTTAACTAAGGCTGGAATATTTTACATACCCTATTCTTAGGGTTTCCTTAGTCTTCATATCTTAGTACTTTCTCCTCATTATACTTGATCATTAAATTAGATCAAGTGGATTATATTATGAGGTTAGATCTCTTTGTTTGATCATTTGGTTAGATCCCATGTTTTGGATCACTTAATTGGATCATATGTTTTGGATCCCTTCATTGGATCATATGTTTTGGATCCCTTAATTGGATCATATGTTTTGGATCCCTTAATTGGATCATATGTTTTGGATCCCTTAGTTGGATCATATGTTTTTGGATCACTTAGTTGGATCATGTATTTTAGATCACTTGGTTGGATCATCTATTTTGGATCATAAGTTTTGGATCACTTGTTTGGATCATCTATTTTGGATCATAAGTTTTGGATCACTTGTTTGGATCATGACTATGCTAAGGCACTAAGCATACTAATATAATGAAGGTCTATATTTTTAGACAGATAATCATGTATATCTATACATGAATCTCTAATATATCATTGTATATCCACCTACCTCAAAGTAGTATCTTGATTCATACATCACCAGTGTATTCTTCCACAATGTCCATCATGGTCTGGATTCATCCATCCGTCATACCATATATACAAGGTTATTTTCCTATTCAAGTATGTATTCCTATAGATGATACCCTAATTTTCCTTTAATAAAATGATCAAGGGTTTGGGATTCTCTATCTATGTTCTTCAACATACGCATACATACTATACAATACCACATTAGTATTTGTTTTTGATCATCCAAGATCCTATGGATCTTGTTTGATCATCCTTATCTTGATTTCCAATTTTTATCAAGATTAGATGATTTACTACATTTTATGCTCTCATTATTATTACTCAACCAATTAATGTTTTTGTGATGACCCGGGTTTTCTCATGCATTTTTAAATGCAATATCTAATTCCTAAGGCGGGATGCATCCCTATTTGAAAACCATTTTATGAAAACCATGCAATGCAGCAAAAAATCTTTAGTTTTAAACTCATTTTGAAAACCCCGAGTGTCATTAGCTTTCACAACAACCAAAGTAGTTTTTGAAAAACTTCAAAAATCATAAATGTTTTTTCCTGTGTCTATCCAAATACAAAGACACAACCCAACTGTAAATAAATACAAATACATGTCCAAAGGGTAGAGTGTTTGCTTACTTGTATGATTGTCTCCTTTTGATTTACTTGCTCATAGCACTAACATAGGTGTCTTCTACTCGTCAATGGAACTATCCTGAAAAATGTTAAAGGATAGGGTGAGTATATACTACACTTAGTAGGAGTCTATCAATACTAGTTTTGCAATGCATGCTATGTTTAAAATCATA
Organism: Warburgia ugandensis; assembly: GCA_035236585.1. NCBI lineage: Eukaryota > Viridiplantae > Streptophyta > Magnoliopsida > Canellales > Canellaceae > Warburgia > Warburgia ugandensis. Next base: position 28,838,667 of record CP141128.1, read on the forward strand.
TGTTCCTTAAAACATGTGCATGTTCGAACAACCATGTTCAATATCGATATTAAAAACCATTATCGAATTGGAATACTGACGACTAAAGAATCGCATAATCCAAGTCGAAAGTATCATATATATATCATAAACATAATGATATGCATAAGATGCTCAACTGAATCCAACTCATGGATATTTGGTATGGTCGACCAACCTCATGTCATGCCATATGCGATGCAAGTAAATCCTCAAATCATAGGGCCCAACTATGCCCACGACCTCCCCGTTGTGTGGTCCCCGGGTACCTAGGGACACAGGGTCATATGCCTCCACGGGACATATGACACTTCGACCCAGTACCGTGACACTAGTGGTAGCCCCCTGTACCACATGCAGTCGAAGCAGGGACATGCCCTTTTTGGGCGTGGTACCCATCCACCTAATAGTGGTAGAGGCTGGAGGCCAACCCAAACCTCTCGGCATAGCGCCCATGAGCTTACTAGCCCAAATTATATACGATCAAACAAGCAAAAATCTCTTTTTCAAAACCTGTCCTCTTTGGGTCCCTCACAACTGCCTACCTAGCATCTTTTGGGCACTCCAGCGTCTTTTGGTAACCCTCAAGGACATGCAATTTTTCAAGAACTCAATGCTCACAAATCATGCAATATATGCAATTGTATGCAAAATATGTCTATGCATAATGTATTTAATCATACGCATGCTGAATTCATTTATATGCTAAAGAAGCCATAAAATAAGTCATGTTAAACAAATCATATAATTTATACTTAAAACATGCATTCAAAACAATCATGGCTCTTTTTAAAAGTCTAGTAGTGATAGAGCACCTACCTCAAAGTCTCCTGGAGTCACATCCTTTATCATTCATCTCATCCCTGGGTCTCATTCATAAACTCCTAGGTATAAATGGAAGGAGTCCTTATCAATTTCATTCTATTTAGACATTAGATCGCTAAATCTGCCTTTTAGGGTCCATAGTCCTTGCCTAATTCATTCTCAGGCTAGATCCTATGATGTGGACTACTATTCCTTGGTTAACTCTATAAATTGTCCTCTAATCCTAATTTTAAAGTCTCATTGGGTCCGCATGTCCCAATTCCCAGGACACCCATATATCCTGGTTGAATTGCAACCGCCTCACGTGTGTGCGCGCCCAAAGTTTGTGCCAGGGACTGCGTTTTGTACGTGCACGTGCATGCTCAAGTGACACGCTATGACGCGCATCATCGTACGGATGCACCTTCGGTGTAGCATGGCGCATATCAGCTCCCAGGGCACCTCATGCATCTTGGTTGAGCTAGGACCCGTGCTCCACATCGCACGCACACTCGAAGGCTGCACCAGGGACAGTGTTCGCACGTGCACAAGCATGCCCAAGCTATGCGCTATGACGTGCATCCTAGATGACATCACTCAAACACACCTTGGTGTAGGCAAAATGTGCCTTGGCTCCCGGGCCACCCATGAGTCCCGGTCGAACCAGGACTGTGCCTAGGATGCACTGAGGCCACGCCCATACACAGTCGCATGCCCTCATGCACAGTGGCGTGCCAGGGGTTCGTCCATGGGCTCAATTGGGTGTGCATCACACACCACGCCCAAGATCGTTTCCTTCGTTGGTCCGGTCCTGGGTTTTGCAATTTCTGGCCAAAAAACACCAAATCCGGCCTCGATCTGACTTGAGGAAGTGGAATGAAGAGAAGGGAAGGAAAAGTGGCTTACCTGGGTAGCCAGAGATCGTGCTCCTCTCGCCTGCCTGAACCCTTATGTTGCCAGAATTTTTGAAGCAGAAAAACCCCAATGTCAAAACTGGAAAGAGAAGGAGGGAGCATGGGGAAAAATGGCAATGGATGGCCTGACTTGGGCCTGGCCATTGCCGAAAAACACAGAGGGACAGATTTGAGACGGGTTTCCAGTTTTTGCAGGAAACCCCAGTCCCAAAGTAGCCGAAAAACGTGTTTTTGGAGAGGGGGGGATGGGGCTTTTATAGAGGGGAGAAGGCGGTGCCGCCATTCCCCTGGTGTGTTCTAGAGAAATTGGGAGAAAAAGGGTTTCTGGAGAAATCTGGAGGTGGAAGACGATGGGGTGCGGTTATCAAAATGGCCCCCTGTGTTTTTTGCCTCTTTCGTTTTCTATTTAAATTACATAACTACCCCTTATCTTTAAATGGCCGTAACTTCTTCATACGAACTCTGTTTTTGGGGTTCTTTGAGGCGTTGGATTCCATTTTTCAAGTAGAATCTAATGGTACCAAGATTCCTTAAAAATTCCTTCATTTACTATTTTAAATAAAGTAAAACATTTAACACAGTTTATTTCTCATAAAATGTCCAATTTTTGTTAAAAATAGCGTAAATTGCTCGGGCATTACAGTTTTATTGGTTTAGGGTAGCTTATTTCATTCTAAGTCTAGATTGCTCCTCTAATGTCAAATTGGTTAAGGCTTACTAGTTAAATGGTTGAACACAAAGTGGCTACTTCAATCCTCATGTAAGAAGGCGTTTAAACCTCACAAATGTCAACGGAAGGTGGCGGAGAGTGTGGCTCTATTAGATAACTCCCTTAACCACTATGTCCATCATTCACTAGCTTAACCCTAACTTAACCTTTCATAAGGTTCCTATGAGCATTTAATCCTAAGTATTCTTTCTAATTGTTTTTAATTAAATCCATGAATTAAAATGTCATTCATGGAGATTTATTATTTTCGTAAGTTGGACCAAGGAATTTATATTTCTTATATTATCCGACTAACTATGGTCCTTACTATCATTAAGTCCATATCATACATTCCATGTGAATGTCCATTCCTTCTAATTTCATTTAATTACCATTTCAATGATATTACAATTACTTAAGCATTGAAGCATAAGTTTAAAGCATAATTAACAACTAACTAAACACTTAAATAACCAATTAAATAAATAATTCAACTAAGAAATGAAAGACAATTATCATAATGTTCAATAATTGAAATACAAATCTAACATGTTATCATGATCCAAGGGTCTTAATTGATCCATAGTCATCCTTCATCTTTTTAAGGTTTAGATCTTGATCCTTCATTTTATTTTAGATCTAACATATTATATTGATGTAATTTAATTATTAAATCATGGATTTATCTCATCCATTGATTTGATCTTCCTTGATCTACCCGATCAAGGAGATCTTAGGTTACTTTGTACCATTTAAGGGCATAGATCTTAATCTAGCCCAATCCACATCATCATTTCTTAAATTCATATGATCTTATCTCAAGATCATCATCAAAATACATCCATGCTGTCCAATCATCCTGGATCATCTTGATCTAGGAGATACTATTCAATTTTAAGGGTTTTAGTAACCCTTAAGGCTAGATCTCTTAAGATCTACCTAATAAATACAATTTAATCCACTAATATTATTTATTATGTTATAAAAAAATCATCCAATAAGGTATTTGTGGTCTGATCATCCTAGATCTTGTAGATCAAGGATGTTAGTTATTTATCCACTTAATTACAGAAATTTTAATTAATTAAAATTAAAATTTTATAAGTTTAGTCCATTTGGATTATAACAAGGAATCTATCACAACTTTCTGATCTCAATTTGGATCTCAATTGAGATCGAAATTGAAATTTTAAGATTTTAGCCTTTTTAAGGGCTGAATTTCACCTTACTGTTTTGATCATTTTTGACTGATATAGAGGCGTACAAATTCTACTGTGAACAAGTATATTAAGGTTTTTTTATCTTATGAACAATCTATCGGTTCAAATTTCATGTTTGGGGTTATGTGGGCCATGATCTATGATCAATGGCACGGATTTCATCAAAAAGATCATGTAAATACTACTTAAAAACACGATCTAATAATTTCAGTGAATTACTAACATCAACATTATGGCAAATAAAGTTTATGATCTAAAATCAGAGGTCAATTAAAGTCAAAATTAATATTTCAATATTTCAACCCGTTTTAAGGGCTGAATTTCATCTTTTCTGTTTTTTATCAATTAATTCATATAGAAGAACATAAATCTTACTTGAATATGATCCTAAGGTACTAGAATGTCTCTGAAGACATCCATCGGTTCAGATTTTTCTTTTATAGTCATCTGATCCATGATCTAAGATCATGGGTACTGATTTTAGTAAATAACTTATGTAAATACAAATTAAAACTTGGATCTAATAATTTCAGTACATGGTAAACACTACAAGGAGTCCATTTCATTTTTCCGATCTAAAATTAGAGCTATATCAAGCTCTGAATTGAAGAATTATGATTTTCAATTAACAGAATAGACGGCTCAGATCAAATCTGGGTTACAGGTACGAATCTCCCCCATCCATTAAAACCAAGAATCCAGATTTCACATCCTGGGGTTTTTGGGCCCCAGGAATCCATCCATTGGTTCAGAAATAACATCTGAGCTGTGGATCGATGGGATCTCAACCCTCAGTACTGGATCCCTTGTCTCCGACGGATCAACAGCTGGGGAGCTCCCATCCTTGCCGGAAAACCAAACTAATCTACTGTAAATGAAATAGTGGTGCAAGTGCACCTACCTGGAAGAAGAAATTCCTGATCTATGCCAGAAAAACCAAAAAATCCACTCCTTATAATATAGGTTGCTAGAGCTTCTGTTTTCCACTGATTTATCCATGGATACTCCACGGATTATGGTAAAATCAAATGGGTTTTGTATATCTTGATATTACCCAACTATCCAACGGTTGAAAATTAATGTATAACTCAAAAACCATAATAGGGTGAAAACCCTTCTCGTTGGGACGGCGTATCTATGGAAGCGCCCGATATCCAGAGGAGGAATATTCCTCCTGGTGCTTCTGTGGACACTCTAATAGGGGGAATAAAATGCAAGGAAAGGGAGGAGAAAAGAGGGAGAAGGAGGATGAATTTTGGTCTGAGATTTTGGCAGAGTCTAGGGGACTTCGTGATGGATTTTTGGAATATGTTTGGGATTTTTATGATTTCTATTTATAGGGATTTTTAATGTTTTTCATCATAACACCTAATTATTATGTTTTTTCCTTTTTAATATTTAATATTTATTTGATTCCCACTACCACCTCCTTCTCCACTAGCTGGTGGTAGTGGTTTGACCCATGATTGCATGTGGTCTGGTCATTGGATTCCATTTTGGGTCCCTTGTGGGCCCCATGTGGGCCCCACATGAGTGTGAAAAGACCAAATTGCCCTTTTATGGAGAAAATCCATTTTATTCTCCCGAGCTTGGAATTGAGCATACTTAGTGGCGTTGGATTCGTATTTCCAAGTACATTCCAGATTTGGATGTCTCAAGTCTTGTTTATTTTTTAAATTACTATTTTGCCCTTTCATTCATTAAAATGAAGAAAAAATATAGACTTTTCATCCGTATTCAGAAATTATTGTGCTTACAGTCATTTTGAAGCGTTTGTCGCATATGTTTTCAATTATACATCTCTCATACCTTAATTCCACTTCTATGAGAAGTGCATATTTCATAACCCTAATATTCTAGCTTGATTTTCATTGAAATTCTCAATTTCAATATTTATTTAATTTCATTATAAAAAATTAGGGGTGTTACAAAATATAAGCCTTTTCTTTGTTAGCCAAACAACCTTTACCTATATTGAACCCCTATAATATATCCATTACTTATTAACTTTGGAAATATGTAGAGAAGATTGAAGATCATCTTTGGAAAAAGTATGAACAATATAATTTAAGAAAAGAACATAAAAAAGGTTAAAAAAAGAAGAAAAAGAAGAAAAATTCAAAAAGGCATACATTTGGATGGTAATTTAGGTTATATCTGACTTGAAAACTATAATTATATATCAGCTATAGAACACACTCACTTTTCGAAGTTTAATGAAATAATGGGATGTCTTTAGCATAAAGGTAGGATTTTGAACCTGTTTGTTCATCTTTATTATTAGGCTAAGGTTAGATACTTAATGTAAGTTGAATAAAGGAAAAAATGTTCTCAAATGAATAAAGGATTTCCATAAAAATTTTGAGAATTTTATGGATATATTCCCTACATGCCCTCACGAGGCTTAACTTGTCCACTAGGGGTAACCTAGGGGTTTATGGGCTTGTTGCATGTGGTAAATACTATAATGAGTACCTACAAAAGTGATAGTAATAGATCATCTACCTTAGTTCGATGGCACCAAAAGCATTGTTATAGGCAAGAGTTGTTGCATCAATGCATGACAATCGTGACACTTTAGCCTTAACACTTTCAGCCCTTCCATGGAGACATTATTTCTAAAGTTTGAAGAGTAGTTGTCTGGTACTTTTAGCTCAGACAAGGTTTTACAAACTATTCTACTCTCTTCTTTGTCAAGCATGTAATTTGATTTAGGCATAATGTTCCTTTACTGCCCCTATCCTATGCATGCAACAATGTCTTGAAACCCATCTTCATAAGATCCATTCAAGCTACAAGTCCAACCATTTTTTTTCCTAGGATCTTAAGCAAGGTACTAGGCAAGCTTTCATACACATTCTTCTCAATGTGCATGACATCAAGTACTTATTGTTGATGGTGATTTCTAGTATACAAGCTAAAATAATATTGACTTCTTCTTCCAACAACTTCTAGAGTTGCTTTCTCCTACACATTTATTTCTGTTCTTCTTTCCCCATAAGACATTAAGGTTTGTAATCTGTTCCAATACTTGTCAACATCTTTGAAGGTGTCCTTATCTCTAAACTACTATTAAATTCCCACTTCTTAAAATAGTATAAATGATCTCTGCACAACCATCTTTTATAGCCAGGGCTGTCATTTTCCTACAATGTTTAAGTCATATGTCACATGTTTGGTCACTACAAATAGCACAAGTATTGTATCCCTTCATGGTGCATTAAGACAAATTACCATATGTTGGAAAGTCAATTATTATCCAAAATAGTATGGCCTTTTGGGTGAATTATTCTTTCTTGTATGCTTCGTAAACTTCAACACTTATGTCCCATAACATCTCAAGATCATTAATCAAGGGAGATAAGTACATGTTAACGTGATATCTTCGCTGCTTCAAACTTGATATGAACATAGTTAACTTCGTGAACTTTCTCTTCATGCATAGAAATGATGGGAGGGTGTAGTAAATGAATATAATAGGCTAATAACTACACCTATTACTCATAGAACCATGAGGAGTAATCCCATCTACAAGTAATGTAAGTCATAGGTTTCAAGGGTATTCTCCAGAAGTAGGCCACATGAAGTCTAAGCTTCAATGCTGACTATCTACTAAATGGTGTTAAAAGCTATTAGCTACTTTCTCCTCCACATGCCATACTAATTTATTTACTATTTCTATAACTAGAAAACATTCTTTTGAACCTTGGAATGGGGGGAAAATACCATAGGGCCTTTGTAGGAACATTTGTCATCATCTTAATTGAATTCTTCTTTAACGTCTATCTTGATTGTCCATAAGTTAGGTATGTAGTTTTATCCTTGTAATCCTTGATATACAAGATGCAATCATTAGGACATGCATGTATCTTCTCATACTTCAACCCTAGTGCATCCAGAGTTTTCTTTACCTCTCATGTGGACCTTGCCAAGTTATTATACGTCGAATGCATCATACCTACTACTTTCAAGACTTCTATAAAGACTTGATCTGAAAAACCAAATCTCAATTTCATGTTGTAAAGTTCTACCATTGCAAACAACTTGGTATAATCTTTACACTCAAGGTACAATGGGTCATTAGGTTCCTCTAATGTATTATGAAATAGTTCAAGGTCTTCTTGGGAGTCATCGTATGCATATAGAAACATTGATATAGCTGTCTATGACACTTTGTACAGTGTCTTTAAATCTTTCGGCACTTGTCAAGGGCTCATGTAGAAGTTCTTCTCTATGATATATCCATGGGTGATAGATTTCATTGATTCTATTGAAGCATAAGTGTTCTCTCAACACCCTACAGTTACTTTTTTTCAAGTTTTCACATTTCAAGCATGGACAATGCATGCGATTACAATTACCGCTTGCCTCAAATTTTAACTCTATAAACTTTTTAGTTCCCTCCTCATATTCCTCTGATGATCTTGTCACATTCATCCAGCATATTTGTCAACTTTTTCAACAAATTGAAGCTAATTTATATGTGAAGACTTATTAAATATGAAAAGATTATAGTCAACTTGGCCAAGCGTTTTACCAAACACTACCTGTACAAGAATTATGCATTTGAAAAATCTAAATTACACTCATGCACACATGGAGAAACTTCCAGTTAATAATGAAAAATGATACAAGATATGAAAGATCCATTCAAAACAAAATTTAAATTGGAAAATGAAAGTTTCTAACCATAACTACCATGCATGAAAAATATATCAAACATGTATATATGAGACAAACATAGAGATACTAACCAACACTAAATTCGATTTTGACCGAGAATATATATATATATATATATATATATATAATTTCAATTCATAGTTGGGAATTCATTGAATATAGGCATAACAAAAATCAACTTATATGAGCTACAGTTTGTGTATAGATGAAGATAGTCAAAACTAGAAAACTAAAAGTTGATGTAAAAATTATTATAATAATGCAGTACTTTAAAGTAAATTTTACTAAATAAATTTAAAAGTGCTAACATTGTAAAGTTGTTTCCAAAAAATTGACTTTAAAAGTCCCAACTTTTAAAATCATTTTCTGAAAATGACTTTAAAAGTGGGGCACTTTTAAAGTCGTTTATTAAAACTAACTTTAAAAAAAAAATTGTGAAGAAACTTTTTCTTGCTAAACTAAAATAGGGACATTTAAATTAATTTTTGAAGAACAACTTTAAAACTCTATACTTTTAAAGTCATTTTTAAATAACAACTTTAAATGTCTCTACTTTAAAAATGACTTTAAAAGTCCTTTTTCATGAAAAAAGGTGCTTCGCTAAATGAAAAAAGTGGATTTTTGACAAACTGACTTCTTAAGTGTGATTTTTAAAGTCATCTTTTTAGAACTGACTTGGAAAATATTTACAAAGTCGGTAGACTAAAAACTGACTTCTTTACATTGACTTTAAAAGCCTTTTATTTAGTAGTGACTAAGGAATTATAACCTAAATTACCATCTAAATGTTTGCTTTGATTGCAAATCTCATAGGCTATGCTTTATACTCAGAAAGATATCGGTTAGAAAGGGGTAAATCTCACTTTAATATGTAAGTAGAATAGTTTTCATCAAATCCAAAAATTTAACATATTTTCATATAGAAGAACGATAACGTAGAATGAATTGTAATGGTCTTGTGAAAGGATATCAACTATTATGAATCTTATGAACTTTACTTATATCTCATACTCAACCATAACCATATCCAAGTAATACTTCTCCTAGGATCAAGTTTGGACTTCTAATAGGATGAGTCATAGGCTTAGGATAGGCTTATTAAGAGAATGAGTATAAGGATATAGAAAGGTGCTTTGAAATATATGTAGAGGTTTTCTATTAGTTTATTCACAAATTTCTTTTCTGGCCATGAGAGTGAACATTTATTTTTTCATTGGCTATTTTTTCTTTCCTCATTTTCTTCAATTTTCCACTTTTAGTATATAGGATTTTCTCTCCTTTTCAACCCTATTTGATGTTCATCTTTAGAATTATATTATTCATACTTTTCTTCAATCCTTGTCTACATATTTCCAAAACAACTGGGTAATGGATATGTTATAGGGGTTAATAAGGGTAATGCTTAATGCGTTGACAAAGAAAAAGCTTTTAAAAAGGCTCAAGGGGTTAATTAGTGGAGAAATAATAACTTAGGGAAACCTAAAGGCTCTAGGTTAATCAAAGATTACCTTTATCATTTCACTGGTTTCATATGACTTAAATGTAACCATAAACTTAAGATGTAATTTCTATAGTATATCAGATGTTTTCTAAATAGTTGACCAAGATGAAGAATAATGCGGCCAAGTAGGAAATTATTGTCTATTGAAAAAATTGAAATTTATGTATAACCCTCAAAAATGAAGAATGACTTTGGAGCTTACTTGGATTAACAATCTCCACTTATCCTCTTCAGGATCTTTAAGTTATATTTGTCTTTAACAATATATATATAGCAATTTTGTGCAATAATTATTTCTAGATTAACTTTTGATGGAATATTTTAGAAAATGAATAACATAGTGGACTAATTGTTTACAAATCCACTAATAAGCTAAATTTCATAGATAGCTTGAATATTCAGAAAATTCAAATTATCATCCTTGTAGAGGAACTTTTCATAAATTTTGTATCAAAAATTTAAATATTTTCTCTTTTTTCGAAACGTTCACTAATTGAAGACATAAAAAATTTGAAATACCTTATCCTTAGACTTAAATTAAACAATGACCTCAATGTTCGAAACTACAAACCATGTACAATTGAAATAACCAAGGAAAGAAGGATTAGAAAGATAGTACCTACACTCCCAGGATAGTTCATTGATCTGCTAATGTGGTTAATATGTAATGTAAATAAATCTAAATGATCGTACAACTAAATGATCTATCTATGATAATCTATTCTACAATATTCTTAAACTAATGTAAGGATCCTAATCCTAACTCGAACAAATCCTATGTGTAACTCTGACCTTGGAGGAGTGTTTAGGCTAACTCAATCCACTTCAATATTTCATGGTAATCAATGTATTTAAGGCACTTAGAGAACTGGGGATGGGCTAGAAGGATTTGATCATGAATTATGATGAATACAATATTTCTAGGAATAATTTTTCCACATTGTCCTAAGTGTTGTTATTTTGAGGGTTTAAGATGCCTACCAGAAAATATTCCTCCTCTCCTACATCTTGAATGATTGAATTAAGCTTTTCATGCATCATATTAATAGGGTATTCATTTTGGTTTGGATGTAAAGAATAATTGGGACTTAACCCATCCTAGTTATCTATGATACACCCTTGAGTGGGTTGATGCTTAGCAGTAACATTAACAAACTCTCCTTCTTATTCTGCCATAATAGGAAAGGTTTTAGATGAACTTAAGCTATCACATTGTGGATCGTTTGGTATAGATGTTAGGTTAAAATTGGGTGTTTTTGCTGCAATACAAGGCTCAATTATATAATCTGGGACTGTAGGAGGTCCAATTTGGGCTTTCCATTGATAAGTGTCCTTTAAAGGGATATCCAATAAGGCATTGTTTCATCAATGGAATTGTCAATTCCAAAATCATCAAAACCAAAATGATCTAGACAAGCCTCTAAAGGATTAGAGCTAGAGGATGATAGGAATGGTAGAATATATATCATATTTACTTCTAAATAATCTTTAGATCCTGGTTACCAATGTATTAAAGATATTAATCTTAATATCCAGGCTCCCATAGGACAATTGTGTGGTACTATTCCTACTATTACTTACTGCATTTGGTGTTGCAAAGAATGAACATACCAAAATGACTAGAATTTGACTATCAAGGTGTGTGATAGGATGTGTAGCTATGACTAGGAAGTCTACTATAAATAAAAACTTATTAACATGAATTAGTACATCCTTTACAACACCAATTTTGAAAATATGTACCTATCTCCTTAATTTCTTCTCAAGTAAGGGCATCTCTATTTTGATGATTAAATTCTTTAACTAATTGTCATAATATTATATTTATGTAGTAATTATAACTCTTACACTTATATTTATTATTTATTATTATTATTATTATCAATTTTGAATTTTGTAATAATTCTAAGGTTTTTAACTTTAGTATCTATTTCACCTTTCCTGTAAAGTTGGATTTTATCCTTCTTCTTCCTTTCCATCCTATTTTTCCAATTTATCATCTCTTTATCTTAATCTCCATTATTTCACCTAATAATTGTTATATTAATGTGTAACACCCCTAACATTTGTAAGGAGATTGAATAAATAATGAAATTAAAAATTACAAGGAAAATTAGGCTGGAATATTAGGGTTATTAAAAATGCAATTCTCATAGAAGTAAAATCAAGGAATAAGACATATAATTGAAAACATACTCGATGAACCCTTCAAAATGACTGTAAGTACATCAAAATCTGAGATCGGATGAAAAATACTTATTTTTCTCCATTTTTATGAATAAAAGGGTAAAATGATAATTTTACTCACAACCAAGACCTAAGACATAAAAATTTGGAATGTAATCAAAAATATGATTCCAACGCCACTAAGTACACTCAATTTCGAGTTCATGGGAATAAACCCTAATTTTCTCCATTTTTGGAATTAAAAAGGCAAAATGGTCCTTTAACACCTTTGTAGGACCCACAAGGGGCCCACAAAGGAATCCAACGACTAGAAAAAATGTAATTAGGAGTCAAACCACTACCACCTACTAGTGGAGAAGGAGGTGGTAGTGGGAATCCAATGACCATTTAATATAAAAAAAAGAATTGAACATGATAATTACATGTAATCATGAAAAATTCCAAAAATCCCTATAAATTTCTTAAAAAATTGTCTAATGTTCTTCACAAGGTCCCCTACCATGCCTTAAAATCCCAACTCCAATATCCTCCACAATCTGCCCCAGATTGTTGTTCTTTCCTTCTTTCTTTTCCTTTTCCTGGGAGAGTGTCTACAAACGCATTCGACAGATAATTCATGTTTGTTATTAGGGCGTGTCCAGGAACGCGTTGTCCCCAATGAACCAAGGTTCCACCTGAGAAACCCTACTTGGATTAGCATTTCATTTTCATCCACCTTAACTTCCAATCTTAGCCATTGGATCTGTTTGTAGTAAGGAGATCTACAAAAGCCCTAAGAAATTTGTATGATCCACCTTGTGGATAGCCAAGAAAAAAAAGAACAATACTTGGTACTATCTTTGGTAGTTGATCCTACTTATTCTGGCCAATTTGGCTATTAAAACTTGATTTGGATCCTTTGAAACGCTTCAGGGAGGGGTGATCTACAAAAGCCCCAAGGTATCGCTCCATCTCAAGCAACAGCGACGGAGGAATCAACGTCTGTATATTTTTCAGTGTCTAGGGTTTCTTATATTTTCTCTAGCTTAAATTCTTCTTCTCTGGTGACCCTCTCTTCACCAGACTAGCATAGGTAGGTGCATCTCCCTCCCCTCTTTCCATTCTAGCATTTAGGTTGTGTTTTCCGACCTCCAAGAGATCTCCTTGGCCATTGATCTGTCGGGAATGATGAATCTGGCAACAAGATTGAGATCCACCATCCTGGATGGCTCAGATGAAACTTCTAAGCCATTGGATGGATTCTTGGGGCCCAAAAACAGTAGGAGATGAAATTTGGGCAGTTGGATGTAAAGGATGGTGGTGGAGATCTATCGAGTGCTGATCCGACAGTCCAGATCTGGACTGTCTTGGACTGTCTTGCCTATAGCCAATCACCTCTACGCAACTACCAAGAATAGGCAATAATGGGTGCAGGCTGCTGGTCATCCCTACACCCATAAACCCAGATTTGATCTGGGCCATCCAAATTTGAACTGAAACCTTAATTTTTCAATTAAGAACTCAATTTAGCTCTGCATTTAGATAGGAAAGTTTCTATAGATTCCATCTCACTTGTAGAAGTTACTGAACTTATAAAATCTGTGTTTTCAATTATATTAACTTCTGATAATTAATAAAATCCATACCAAAGGTAGTGGATCATGATCCAGATGACTTGAAAATGAAAATCTAAACTGATAGATGGGTTCAGGAGGTATAAAAAGCTTATGAATCATCTTCACAGTAAAATTTCCATATATCTAGATTAGAAAATTAAACAAAAATAGTAAGATTCAATATCATCCCTTAAAATGGGCTGAAATCTTAAAATCCCAATTCTGATCTCAATTTAACTCCAAATTGAGATGGAAAAGTTGGGTTGGATTCCTCTTGATGAGTATAACCTACTAAACTTAGAAAAATTATGTTTTGATGCATGTAAAATTTTATTAATAAAGAAAAGTATTACTAATTCTTATGATTAGTGAAATTTGGAATGATCAAACTATATAATTCTATTCCATTGATGATCTTGTGATTTTGAAACATGGAATCAATGGTTATAAGTGACTGATCTATGTTTAATTAAGAGATCTAACTTTAAAAGTAGTAAGATTCATAAAAATGAATGGTAATCTCCTTGATCTAGTTGATCAAGGATGATTGGATAGTATGGATGTGTTTGGATGAAGATATAAAGTTAATATCATACGGATTTATGGATTGGATAATGATGATTTGGGATAGATTAAGATCTACACCCTTAAATTGGATAAAAGGACTTAAGATCTTCTTGATCGATTGGATCAAGAAGGATCAGATCACTTGATGAGATGCATCAATGATCTAATAATGAAATCATATTAAGGAGATGTATTAGATCTAAAGGAAAATGAAAAGATCAAGATCTAAATCCTAAAAGGGATAGAAATCAACTATCACCATTAGATCATGATGAATAGTTATGGCATGTTAGATTTTCATTTGAACTATTAAATGATATTATAATTGTTATTTATTGCTTAGTAAATTTAATTATAGATTTATTTATTTATGCTTTAATGCTTATGTTATAAAAATTAAATTCAAAATGTAATTAAATGAAAATTAGAGTTGAAGGACATTTACATGGAATGAATAACATTGACATAATGATAGTAAGGGCTATAGTTAGTAGGATAATATAAGGAATATCATTTCCTTTGCCCAAAGTAGGAGAGTAATGAAATTCCTTGAATGACATGTTAATATTCATGGACTTAATTAAAATAAATTAGAAAGAGTACTTAGGGTTGAAATGCTCATAGGAACTTTATGAAAGGTTGAACTAAAGTCACACTAATGAATGATGAACATGGTCATTAAGGGGGTTTTTTAATAGTGCCTCACTCTTCCCATACCTTTCATTGATGTTTGTGAAGTCTAAATGCCTCCTTACATGAGGATTGAAGTAACCACTTTGTGTTCAACCATTCAGCTAGTAAGCCTTAGCCAATTTGACATAAGAGAAGTAGGCTAGACTTAGGTTGGAATAAGCTATCCTCAATTAGTAAAACATTAACTAGTTGAGTAAAAATAAGAAGAGCATAAAAGGTTAGTAAATTATCTAATCTTAATAAAAATTGTAAATAAGATAAGGAAGATCAAACAAGATCCAGGAGAGATCCTAAAGGGTTACAAAAAATAAAAGAAAAGAAATATAATGTATATTGTAGTATTGTTCTATAATTTTATTTATAGTGTACAATTGTGAACTTAGAAGGTTTGAAACCTTGATCATATATAATTCATGGAAAGTTAGGGGATCCCTCATACGATAACCCAAATACATGTAGAAAGAATACTTGTATAGAGGAATAGCCTTATACGTATGGTTTGACAAACCTGTGAATCAAGACCATGATGGACAATATGGAGTAAATACCACTTGAGATGTATGAATCAAGACCATGATACCCCTTTGCGGCAGGTGGATGTACAAGAATGTATTAAGGATTCATGTGAATACATACATGATCTTTTGTGTAGAATTATAGACCTTCATAATATAAGTATACTTGGTACCTTAGCATAATAATGATCCAATCTCATGATCCAACCAAGTGATCCAACTCCATGATCCAATTCAACTGATCCAATGATCTGATCAAATGATGAGCAATTAATGGGATGTGTAGACTAAGGAAACCCTAAGAATAGGGCATAGAAAATATGCCAACCTTAGTTAAACAGACACATCATCTAATATGTACAATGTATTTTACATACATGCATGGTGGCTTGTGATTTGGTTTTATACAATCTTAGGACTGGGGATGCTATAATGGGGAAGTTATGAGGGGTTTGCCACCTACTTCCTGAAACTTATATGATGAATACCATGCCCAAAGAGAGGCTAAATGTTGGGTGGGACAATCATGGGAAGGCTGCCACTATGACAACCATGGTTCCCCCCATGTGAACATGAACTTTGTTATTTCTATAGTTGGTATCAGTGGATTATTATGCAGTTATTCAGGCACGCTGTATGGGTTTAGACTGCGGCATAGTAGTCCTTGTGTATTTTGTATTATGATGCACATATGATAGGCATAGAGTAATGCCATGGCATGATGAAATGCCACTACATGAGTTCCTGGAAAGAAAATACTCTTATGAGAATTGGCAAAATATTAATCTCCTAAGTGGAAGTATAGCCAAGGGAAGGAACAAGTTTTGAGAAATTTTAACTATTTTAATGGATTTATCTCATACTACATACATAATGTATATACTTTATGCTGAGATAACTCATGAGTAGATAACCATGATGGAATAATGACTGAGGTATGTATTCTTATATTAGTGAAGTAGTATATTTTGTATCCCCTACCAAGCATAGCTTGCTGAGATATTTTAAATGTTAAAATGTTTACAATATCTCAGAAATGGAGAAGGAGAATTAGAAGCTCAAGACGGTTGAAGACTTGAAGAGAATAATCAATCAGGGTATGTCCCTTGAAAACATGTATTTTTTATTTGAGAGCATTGTGTTCTATTGAGATTTTTTAATGTAAGGTGTGGTTTGAAATTTGGATTATGTAATTTGGACAATGGTTTGTAATTCTAATACAGGGGGTGTGTAAAAGTGAACTACTGGATGATTCCTAGTATGCAATGAAATTTTATTTTATAGAAAATGTCTATATGTATTATGTACCTTAAGGTGAGACTTGGGTTACAAATGAATTTAAAAGAAAATAATTTCTGCTCTATTGTTTGCGAACTTTTTTTACCATTAAGGGCCCTGCCTTTGAAAAATGTATTACAAAATGTGTTACAAAAACCCAAGTCATCACAGTTGGTATTAGAGGTATTCATCTAATCACTCATAGCCCCAATACGTCCAAAGGAATAATCCAAATTAGGATATATCAGAAATGGGTTAAGTAAAATACTTATATAGAAATTTGGGTTTTGAGGATATGCTACCTAAAAGGAGAACTAGGCGGACAACTCAAGGTGAACCTAAGAATGTTATGGAAGGATCGTCTAGGAATAATCTAAAGGAGGCGATGACTAGGCTATTGATGAATCTTCTTCCTCAGCTTATACAGCCTCAGGCTACTCTAGTTGAAGCACCAAGTATTCAGGCCCAGGCTTAACCTGACATAGGACCTAGTGCTCCTATATCTAGACAAGAAACTCCAACTCCGATACAGGATAATTCTTCACCTATACCTAGTGGAGTGTTGGAAACTTCTCAATTGACACTTGAAAAGATAGACAAGATGGTGGAAAGGTTCCAAACAATGGTTATTAGCTACAATGGCAAGGGTGATGCCGAGAAAGCTGAAGAATGGATCTATGAAGTAGAGAAGACCTTTAGTATATTGAGGACTCTGGAGAATTTGAAGGTCAAGTTGACCACATGTATATTGAAGCAAGCAGCAGCTTTCTGGTGGAGATCAACACAAAGGAATTTCTTCTCCAATCCTAAAGAAATTTCATGAGAAAAGTTTAAGGAAATTTTTAACAAAAAATATTTCCCAACCCAGTGCAAGTCCAAAAGGAGTTCTTAGATCTACAACAAGGAAACCTTTTGGTTGTTGATTATGAAAATAATTTCATTCAATTGAAAAGATTTGCAAGCCATATATGTGACACTGAAAGGCACACGGTGGATTGTTTTATGGAAGGGCTACACCCAAGGCTAAGAATGAAGGTGCTAGGAACCAAAGCTACAACTATGACCAAGTGTGTCGAGATAGCTTATAAATTCAAAGAAGACTATAAAAGAAATGAATTCACCAAACTTGGAGGAGGAAGCAATTATCATCAAAAACCCATCAAGAAGGGCAAGTGATCGCCAAACAACTTCAGGCCTTCTAACCATTAGAGAAATCAAGCTAAACTAACCCGATGACCCAAATTTAGAGCATATCATCCAGGCAATGTTTGTCCCCATACAGTTTCACAACTACCGTGACCTCCTATCAAATGTTACAAGTGCGGTGAGTTAGGGCATTTCATTAATAACTACAACAAACCCTTGGTAGTTAAGGGCGCAAAACCTAAGAATGTACTGCATCATCAAGGAAGGGTGCTCGTCATTACTAACGGAGAGGCTGGTACATCTACTGCAGTTATTAAGGTACATTGCTAGTATCTAATCACCATGTCAAAGTACTGTTTGATTCCAGATCTACCGATTCTTTCATATCATGTGTATTTGCATATAGTATACAATTGATAGCGGAGAAATTGGGATTTTGTTTGGATGTCATGACACCAGTGGAAAACATAGTTAGATTATAGGAATATCTTTAAGATGTACCTGTTCAAGTGTAGGAAAAAAGAATGGGAATAGACTTCATTTTACTAAACATGATAGATTTTGATATAATACTGGGTACAGATTGGCTAGCAAAATACTAGGTAATGGACTACCATAAAAAGAAAATCACTTTTAACATACTAGGAGAAGAAATGCTAGTATTGCATGGAAAACCAAATGGCTCGGACAACTCTATAATACTAGCTATGAAGGTTGCCAAATATGTGTCTGAGGGATGTTAGGCATTTTTAGCAACTATAGTTGCTTTGAATGTTGAATATCTCAAGATAGAAGAAATCGACATAGTTAGGGAATTCCAAGATGTGTTTCCTAAAGAACTCCTAGGTTTGCCACGCCACAGGGAAATTGAGTTTACCATTGAAGTAATTCCTAGTCCAACTCCAATTTCTAAAGCACCCTATAGGATGGCCCCAGTTGAGTTAAGGGAATTGAAGAATTAACTTCAGGAATTGTTGGACAAAGGGTTTATCCGACCAAATAGTTCACCATGGGGAGCACTAATGATATTTGTGAAAAAGAAAGATGGGTCTATGAGGTTATGTATCGATTATCAGATGCTGAACAATGTGACAATCAAAAATAGATACCCTGTACCTTGCATTGATGATATCTTTGATCAACTCCAATCTGCTAAGGTCTTTTCCAAAATTGACCTTAGATTAGGATACCATCAATTGCGTATCAAAGGTGAAGATATACCCAAAACCACAGTTAGAACCGGATATGGACATTATGAATTTTTGGTGATGGCTTTTGGATTAACCAATGCTCCTGCTACATTTATGGATAAATTTGTAATTGTTTTCATCGACGATATACTGATTTATTCTACTAGTATATGTGAACATCAGGAGCATTTACTAAGTGTGAATTTTGGTTAGAAAAGTCAACTTTCTAGGGCATGTAATTTCCCATAATGGAGTAGAGGTGGACCCAACCAAGGTGGAAGTAGTAATGAATTGGGAATAGCCAAAGACAGTAACTAAAATACAAAGTTTTTTGGGGTTAGCTAGATATTATCATAGATTTATCCAAGGATTTTCTGTAGCTCTTCCTTTGATTTCTTTAACTAGAAAAGGAGTACAATTTACTTGGACTGATGAATGTGAAAGGAGTTTTGAAGAGTTAAAGAGGAGATTAACTATAGCACCAGTATTGACCCTACCATCAGGGAGTGGAGATTATGAGATATATTGTGATGCTTTAGGAAAAGGGTTAGGAAGTGTACTGATGCAAAAAGGGAAGGTCATTGCTTATGCTTCATGACAACTAAAGAAACTGAAATGAAGTACTCGATACATGACCTAGAACTTGCGGCGGTAGTGTTTGCTTTAAAAATTTGGTGACATTACTTGTACGAGGAGAAATTCAACGTATTCATTGATCACAAGAGCCTCAAGTATATTTTCACCCAAGCTAATCTGAATATGAGACAAAGAAGGTGGATGGAATATCTTAAGGATTATGATTTTGTAATTCAATACCATCCTGGAAAGGCTAATGTAATGGCTAATGCACGATGTAGACACACAAAAGCAATATTGGCTAATGTCACCATTAAGTTAGCTTTTGTTGAACAAATCTTAAAGCCCCAAGAAGGGGATATAACAATTCAAGAAATGTGTGGAAAGATGGGGTTTAGTAAAGCTTCATACGGGGTTATTTGGTTCCAAGGAAGACTTGTGGTTCCCTCGAGTTTGAGAAAAGCAGTACTATAAGAAACCCATCTATCCAAATTTTCTATACACCCTGGAGGAACAAAAATGTACCAAGATTTAAAAAGAAATTTCTTGTGGGAAGGTATGAAGAGAGATATCAGAGAATGTGTGGCTAAGTGCTTGAATTGCTAATAAGTGAAGGCTGAACATCAAAGACTAGCTAGATTACTACAAACCCTAGAACTGCCAGAATGGAAATGGGAATATATCACCATGGACTTTGTCATAGGGTAACGAAGGACTCGGGCAGGTCATGATATGACTTGGGTAATAGTTGATAGGCTAACCAACTTAGCACATTTCCTTCCGATCAAACAAAACCAATCTATCGATAGTTTAGCCTAGTTATATGTAAGAGAAATCTTCATGGGGTCCCACTCTCCATCATCTTTGATCGAGATGGAAGGTTTACATCTAGAAGCTGGAAGAGCATGCAATAGTCATTGGGGACATCACCAGAGTTTAGTACAGCCTTTCATCCCCAAACTGATGGTCAATTAGAAAGGACCATTCAAATCATAGAAGATATGCTAAGGGCCTGTGCACTAGACTAGAGAGGAAGTTGGGATGAACATCTTCCACTGCTAGAGTTTGCGTATAATAATAGTTTCCATGCAAGTATCAGTATGGCACCATATGAAGCATTGTATGGATGACCATGTCGATCACCAACTTATTGGCATGACATGGGAGAGAGGAAGTTGATAAAGCCAGAACTAGTGGAACAATGTACAGGCAAGGTGAGAATAATAAAGAAAAGATTGTTGACCACTCATAGTCGTTAGAAAACCTATGCGGATAAAAGATACCAAACCTTAGAATTCAAAGTAGGAGACCACGTATTTTTAAAGGTTTCACCAGTTAAGGGAGTAAGGAGGTTCAAAAGTAATGGTAAACTCAGTCGAAAGTATATTGGTCCTTTTGAAATTCTAGAAAGGGTTGGCCTGGTGGCTTACAAATTAGCCATAGCACCCCAACTCTCAGAGGTGCACAACATATTTCATGTATCCATGTTATGAAAATACATTCTAGATGTGGCTCATGTGCTTCGAAGGATACCTAAAATGTTAAATACAGATTTAACCTTTAAGGAAAGGGCAATCCGGATCTTAGACAGTAAAGAGTAATAATTGAGGACCGAATCTATTCCTTTAGTCAAGGTATTGTGGCAACATCATACGGTCGAGGAAGCTACCTAGGAATTAGAAGAGGAAATGAAAAAGTTGTATCCTAGTCTATTTGAGTAGTTGTAAATTTGAAATTTTGAGGCCGAAATTCTTGTAAGGGGGGTACATTGTAACACCCCTAACTTTTGTAAGGAGATTGAATAAATATTGAAATTGAAAATTTCAAGGAAAATCAGGATGGAATATTAGGGTTATTAAAAATGCACTTCTCATAGAAGTAAAATCAAGGTATAAGACATGTATAATTGAAAGCATACTTGACAAACCCTTCAGGATCACTGTAAGTACATGAAATTCTAAGATCGGATGAAAAATCCTTATTTTTCTAAATTTTTATGAATAAAATGGTACAAGAGTAATTTTACTCATAACCAAGACCTAGTACACAAAAATTTGTAATGTACTCAGAAATACAATTCCAACACCACTAAGTACACTCATTTCTGGGTTCATGGGAATAAACCCTATTTTTCTCCATTTTTGGAATTAAAAGGAAAAATGGTCCTTTCACACCTCTATAGGGTCCACAAGGGGGGCACAAAGGAATCCAACAACCAAAAAACATGTAATCATGAGTCAAACCACTACCACCTGCTAGTGGAGAAGGAGGTGGTAGTGGGAATCCAATGACCATTTAATAATAAAAATAATTGAACATGATAATTACATGTAATCATGGAAAATTCCAAAAATCACTATAAATAGCCCATAAAATTCCCAAAAAATTTCTTCATGTTCTTCACGAGGGCCCCTACCATGCCTTAAAATCTTAGCTCCAAAATCCTCCATAATCTTTCCCAAAATTTTCTTCTTTCCTTCTTTCTTTTTTCTTTCCCTAGGAGAGTGTCCACAAACGCACCCGACAGACAATTCATGTCTGTTATCGGGGCACGTCTAGGGACCCATCATCCCGATGAACTAGGGTTTCTGTTTGAGAAATCCTACTTGGATTAGCCATCAATTTTCAGCCCTTATCTTTCAATCTTAACCATTGGACTGTTTGGACTGAGGAGATCTATAAAAGCCCAAAGAAATTTGTATGATCCACCTCCTAGATCACCGGGAAAATCAAAACAAAGATAAGAATGATACTGGGTACCATTTATGGTAGCCAATCCTGCTTATTCTAGCCAATTTGGCCTTTAAAATTTGATCAGGAACTATTGAAATGCTTTAGGGAGGGGTGATCTACCAAAGCCCCAAGGTATCACTCCATCTTTGGCAACGACGATGGAGGAATCAACATCTGCATATTTTTTGGTATCTAGGGTTTCTTATATTTTCTCTTGCTTAAATTCTTCTTCTCCGGTGACCCTCTTCACCGAACCGGCATAGGCAGGCTCATCTCCCTCCTCTCTATCCATTTTGGCATGTAGGTTGTGTTTTCCGGCCTCAAGGAGATCTCCTCGGCCTTTGATCTGTCGGGAATGATGAATCTGGCAACAGGGTTGAGATCCACCATCTTAGATGGCTCAGATGAAACTTTTGACCCATTGGATGGGTTCCTAGGGCACAAAAACCCTAGGAGATGAAATCTGGGTAGTTGGATGTAAAGGATGGAGGAGATCTGACGATGGGTGATTTGACAGTCCAGATTTGGAGTGTAGCTCCTATAACCGGTCACCTCTACCCGACTACCTAAAATAGGTGGTAACTGGGGTGAGCCACTGGTCATCCCCATACTTGTAAACGATGATTTGATATGAGCCATCCAAATTTGATCTAAAACCTTAATTTTTCAATTAAGAGTTCAATTTAGCTCTAAATTTAGATTAAAATGTTTATATAGATTCCATGTCACTTGTAGAAGTTGTTGAACTCATAAGATCTATGTTTTCAATTGTATTACTTGTGATTAGTAGTAAAATTCATAACAAGGGAAGTGGATCATGATCTAGATGACTTGAAAATGAAAATCTGAACCAATAGATGAGTTATATGTATGGTTTGACAAATGTATGAATCATGACCATGATGGACAATATGGAGTGAATACCACTTGAGATGTATGAATCAAGACCATAATACCCCTTTGAGGTAGGTGGATGTACAAGAATGTATTAAGGATTCATGTGAATACATACATGATCTTCTGTCTGGAATCATAGACCTTGATAATATAAGTATACTTGGTACCTTAGCATAATAATGACCCAATCACATGATCCAATCAAGTGATCTAACTCCATGATCCAATTCAACTGATCTAATAATTGAATCAAATGATGAGCAATTAATGAGATGTGTAGACTAAGGAAACCCTAAGAATAGGGTATAGAAAATATTCTGCCTTAGTTAAATAGACACATCGTCTGATATGTGCAATGTATTTTACATACAAGCATGGTGGCATGTGATTTGGTTTTATATAGTCCTAGGACTAGGGATGCTATACTAGGGAAGTTATGAGGATTTGGCCACCCGCTTCTTGAAACTTATATGATGGATACCATGCCCAAAGAGAGGCTAAATGTTGGGTGGGGCAATCATGGGAAGGCTGCCACTGTGACAGCCATGGTTCCCCCCATGAGAACATGAACTTTGTTATTTTCACAGTTGGTATTGGTGGATTATTATACATTTATTTGGGCAAGCTATATGGATTTAGACTGAGGCATAGTAGTCTTTGAGTATTTTTCATTATGATGCACATATGATAGGCATAGAATAATGCCATGGCATGATTAAATGCCGCTACATGAGTTCTCGGAAAGAAAATCCTCGTATGAGAATTGGCTAAATATTGATGTCCTAAGTGGAAGTATAGCTAGGGGAAGGAACAAGTTTTGAAAAATTTTAACTATTTTAATGGATTTATCCTATACTACATACATAATGTATATACTCTATGTTGAGATAACTCATGAGTAGATAACCATGATGGAATAATAAATGAGGTATGTATTCTTATATTAGTGAAGTAGTATATTTTAGTATCCCCTACTAGGCATGGCTTGCTGAGATGTTGTAAATGTTTGAATGTTTACAATATCTCAGTAACAGAGAAGGAGAATTAGGAGCTGAAGATGGTTGAAGCCTTGATGAGAACAATGAATTAGCGTATGTCCCTTGAAGACATGTATTTTTTTATTTGAGAGTATTGTGTTGTATTAAGAGTTTTTAATGTAAGGTGAGGTCTGAAATTTGGATTATGTAATTTGGACAATGGTTTGTAATTATAATACACGAGTTGTGTAAGAGAGAACTACTAGATGATTCCTGGTATTCAATAAAATTTTATTTTATACAAAATGTTTATATGTATTTTGTACCTTGAGGTGAGACTTGGGTTTTGCTAAAAACTAATTGAAAAGAAAAGAATTTTTGCTATATAGTTTGTGAAATTTTTTCCAACTAAGGGCCTTACCTTTGAAAATTGTATTACAAAGTGTGTTACAAAAACCTGGGTCATTACACAATGTATTTTATTTCTACAAGTATCTTTACTTAAGATTTTAGGCCATACCTGAATATCATACATTACATCTTCCACTATTCTAAGGTTTTCCTTACTTGTTTCTAAACTTATATTCCCTATATTGATATCATTAACTTACTAAGTAGTACTCCTAGTTATTTTCCTAAGTACTATCTACTTATACTCCACTAGTACTTCATGTGTTAATTACATTAACTCCTCACCTAATGAGTTAATAACATAACTTTTCATATACTCATTCTTAACTAATGAGTTGACCACATAACTCATTCTCATCAAATAATATCCTATTTCTTATTCACTCACTATTTCTCATCCTCTAATTGGATTGTCATCTTCATATTGGACATAAGGATATTGTACTATGATCGAATGAATGGCTCTAATACCAACTGTGACTACCTGACTTTTTTGTAACACATTTTGTAATACATTTTTCAAAGGCAAGGTGCCCTTAGTAATAAAAAAATTTCGCAAAACAAAGCAGCAAAAATTCTTTTCTTTAGAACTTGTTTTATAAAACCCAAGTCATCATTTCATAGATAACATAAGTAGAATTTTATACAAGATAAAATTCCATTGAAGGAATATACTTTTATTAAATTCCAGAATCCATCCTGTGGTTCATAGTACAACCAAGGTATCAGTATATTACTTGTACAAATTGCATAATCCAAATTTCAAACCTCACCATATATTAAAAACTCTCACTATAGTACTATACTCTCAAATAAAAATAAAAATACATGTTTTCAAGGGATATACCCTGATTGATTATTCTTCCAAATCTTCTTAAGTCTTGAGCTCCTAATTCTCCTTCTCTATTTTTGAGATATTGTAAACATTGAAACATTTATAATATCTCAGCAAGCTATGCTTGGTAGGGGATTCAAGAAGCATAATAATTTGACAGTATAATCCTAATAGTTCATAACATACTCATGAATCAATCTCTTTACTTTGTCATATATGTACATCCTTACACATTCGTATGGTATACTGTGTATAGATATATACATATGGTCAAAACCTTAAAAAATAGTTAATGTCTCAAAACATAATCATATCCAGCTAATGCTGAGTTGATAAATCATCCAGACTTTGTTGGAAATACTCCCTCATTTGGGTAGTATCGGTAATCCACAATTACCTGGCATCTCATCATGCCATATCACAAGACATTTTACTATGCCATGCATCATAATGAAAAAATACTCAGAGGACTACTATGCTGTAGTCTGATTTGTACCAACGCTCTCAAATAACTGCTTTCATACCCCATGGATACCAAGTGTGGGAAATCATCTATGTCATGTTTATATGGGTAGATAGACCGTCATAGTGGTGGTCTTCCCATATTGCCCCACCAGACATTTTGCCTCTCTTTGGGCACGGTATCATCATAAATATCACATTTTGGAGAGCAATTGACCAAAGCCTACTACTCTCCTAGCATAGCATCCCCAGGCCTATGCATGTTTAAAACAAAACCACAAGCCTCCATGCTTGTATGTAAAGTAATCTTTTTACTTATCAGACGTCTTGTCTGTTTATATAATCATCCTCGTATTTTGGTATTCTTATACTAAGGATAGGATTTTACTTCAAACTTAGGGATCATCATTTACAGTGAATGATACCCATGTTCATACAAGTTTAGGGATCACCATTAGATATGAATGATTCCCATGTATTGATTTTATACTTATTAGACAATCTGTCAGTTTATCGAAGGCTAGAATACCTTGTCGTTCCTTATTCAGTTAGGGTTTTCCTCATTTCTAAGTTAACCATTTCATATGTGTTTTGGTTGGATCATAAGGGTTTTCAATGGGTTTAATACAAGTATTTACATTATACTTGTCAACATTTCCACACATAAGATCATTTATACAACATGTACTTCTCATGTAGATGCCTTCATAAAATCCTCCTACCTTCAAGTAGTGACTCATCTCTTCAAATCTTCCATGATCCTGATTGATGTATCAAATCTGTAAATCCATACATACTATCAATATTTATACAATCTAAATAATCCTATATTTTTTATCCTATCTATATTCTTTGTCTAATCTTGTCCTTTGATATAAAGGATCTAGATTTTTTGTCCTATCATGATCTATCTTCCTCAAATAGTGTTTATCCTATTGATCAATATATCTGACACTTAGAGTGATTGTCTAATCTTTTAGATCTACGTATTTTCTATTCTAAGTCTTTGTGTATTCCTTTCTTTGATCTTGATATTTCATAAATCTTTTGATCAACAATTTATACTTGTTGATAAAGATCAAGGGCTCAGATCTTCTATCATTTAGTTCTTCTTTGATCGAAGTTTAGTTGTTTGATCTTAGTTCTCTTCCTTGAATCATAATTGATCAAGGATTTAGATCTTCTATTTGATCTAAGATCTTCTATTCTATTTGATATAAGTTGCAAGCAATATTTATATACATATATATTATAATCAAGAAGTATTGATTTCTTTTTATTGTTCTTGATCATTCAAGATCCCATGGATTTGTTTGATCATCCTTATCTTACTTACAATTTTTATTAGGATTAGATTATTTAGTAAACATTTATTCTCTTATTATTATTCAACCAGTTAATGTTTTACTAGTTGAAGATAACTTATTTCAGCCTAAGTCTAGACTACTAGTCTTATTTCCAATTGGTTAAGGCTTAGTAGCTAAATGGCTAAACACAAAGTGGTTACTTCAATCCTCAAGTAAGGAGGCATTTAGACTTCACAAATGTCAACGAAAGCTAGGGGAAGAGCGAGGCTCTATTAGAAAACTCCCTTAACCACTATGTTCAACATTCATTAGAGTGACTTAGCTCAACCTTTCAAAAGGTTCCAATGAGCATGTTAACCCTAAGTACTCTTTCTAATTAATTTTAATTAAGTCCATGACCATTTAAAATGACATTCATGGGGTTTATTATTCTCCTAGTTTAGGCCAAGGATTTGATAATCCTTATATTGTCCTACTAACTATAGCCCTTACTAATATTAAGTCCAAGTTATTCACTCATCTTAATTGTCCATGAATCTCTATTTCATTAGATTTCATTTTTGGTGATTTATGAATATTGAGACATAACCAGTAATTAAACAATTATATCTACTAACTTAAAGACAATTAAGATGCTTATACTATACATTGACAATTCAAATAATCATACACTTTAAATCATAAGAGAATTGTACATCCATATCATTCTAAGGGCATTCATACTCTAATATACTAACATGGATCCTAGGTTATAACATACATGAAATTTTACTACTAACCTAATTGAATCATGCTTAAACTTCAAATTTAAACTAACGTTGCCCTAAGATAATTAAATCTATCAACCTAATATAATAATCTAATAACACATAGAACATAGCATGCTAAAATTTAAGAACTATCATGCTTTATAACATGAATCACATTTACAGTACTATTATCAAATAAAAGACAATGAAACTAATTAGATTAAGATAATTAAAAACCTTAACTTATGATCCAACCATTAGATCTTAGATCTTTTCCTTTTAAATCAACATTTTAATTAATTTTAGGGCTTTTACTCCATTAACTTCCAAGATCATATTCCTTTGTTTTTGGTCTTAGTCAATCTATGATTTCAATGGATTCCATCATAATATCATTCATTGAATCCATCCCAAGGGTCTGATCATACTTGATCTTATTGATCAAGTGGGTCCTTTGTATTTTTAGGGTTTTTCTACCATAAAGGGTAGATGCCTCAATTTATCTTAGATCTGTCCAAATAAATCATGGATATCACTTGATTTCAATATTATATCATCATTAAATTAGATCCCTAAGATTTTATCATCTCAGATGTTGAAGATCATAAGAATTAGAACTTAATTATTGAAAAGAGAAAGTGTTTAGAAATTTTTTATCAATATTATGGTTTCAGAAGAAAATAGATATTATAAGCTTTCCATAGCTTCTTTCTGATGTCAATTTGAAGGTCAAATAACTCAACGATTGAATTGTGAAGTTCACAGTTGTTCCTAGGGTCCAGACTTGATCTGGGCCCAGCAGAATGGACGGTCCAGATCAATAAGGAGGAATTGTCAGGCAGAACAGTCGCTGCGTGCCCATCACTGGAGTGCACGCGTGACGTGCTCCCTTGGGACTGGTTGTAATAACCCCAATTTTTGTAATTGATTGAGAAGATCAATAAAGTTTGAGTTTTAGATATTTCGGGCTGAAATATTAGGGTTATTTAGAATATACTTTTTATAAAAGTATAATCAAATAATAAGACATGTACAATTGAATTTAAACTTAGCAAACCCTTCAAAATGACTATAAGCATGACAAATTCTGAAGTCGGATGAAAAATCCTTAAGTTTCTTCATTTCTTGGACAAAAGGGTAAAATAGTAATTTTACCTAAAAATCAAAATCTCCCAAAAATCAAAATATGAGACATCAAAATTTAGAATGTACTGAGAAATATGAATCCAATGCCACTAAGTACACTCAAATCCAAGATCATGGGTATAAAACCCAAAATTTTATACATAAATGGCAAAATGGTCTTTTTACACCATGTGGGGCCCACGTGAAGTCATGGGTCAACAAACATCATCTGGTCTTGGGGAAGAAAAATGGAGCATGGGGAAGAAAAAATGGAGCATGGGAGACTTTCATGCCATTTAATAATAAAAAATAAAATATTATAATCATGAAAAAAGACCCAAAATGCCTATAAATAAAACCCCAAAAATCTTCCAAAAATACTCATAAAATACTCACAAAATTTTCTTCGCTCTCCCTGAAAAATTAGACCTAGAGCCTTCCCCAAAAACCCAAAATTTTCAAGAGATATCTCTCTTTTCAATTTGTTTTTCTTTTTAGATTGGAACAAGAGACCTAAAATCAATTAGGCACTCTGTTCCAGATCTAATTTCATCAATTTTACCATCCAAAACTTCCCAACATATCTATTCTACAAAACCCCTAAAGCAATTTCAAGATCCAACGGTTCAAACAACGAAAATTTGCAAGAAAGATGGATCTTAGGCCATATCTTCATCAACAAGGTATTCTTTTCAAATTGGGCATATAACCAAGTTTTTTTCCCCAATCAGGTAGGTGAAAATACCTTCTATAGATGTTTAATATTGTTTTATGTAATTTTTAGTTTATTGTAATTTATTTTGGTAATAAAAAGGTAAAAATAAACTAAACACCAGAACCCTTAATTCAGGATGATAGAGTGCTTAGATATAAGTTCTAAGTACACCAATAGATCCAGAAGAGTCCAAAACCCCTAAGGTAGAATTTTCACAATGATCAGAGACGTTTGGGGCCCTCAATTGAGAGAGGATTGATTGGATGGTCCAGAATGGACTGTCCAATCTCCGGATCTAATGGCACCCAAGACACACACGTGACGTACCCACGGAAATGGCGCACCCGAAAACGTTCTGTGCGTGCACTGCGCATTGGACGTCATTCTAAGCGAGATGACAGTGCGTCCGTCAAACCCACGAGCGGATGCGCCAGACAACAGTCCCGTTTACGGGCGCGCGGATGACGAACATCCTGATCGCCCTGTTTGCGTCTGTGGACGTCCCTTGAGGGCGCTTGCTTAGTTCATCCCAGCAGACTCGCTCGACGAACCGAGCGCGTCAGCCCGGCTTGGTTTTCCTCCTGAAAGATCTAGGCTGTCGAACTTCCAGATCACATTCTGGAGTCATCTGAACTCCAAATTGATATCAGAAAGAAGCTATGGAAAGATTGAAACCTCTATTTTCTGATGAAATGATAAAATGAACATACTATTC
The DNA here is from genome assembly GCA_035236585.1 of Warburgia ugandensis. Lineage (NCBI taxonomy): Eukaryota > Viridiplantae > Streptophyta > Magnoliopsida > Canellales > Canellaceae > Warburgia > Warburgia ugandensis. Next base: position 28,869,189 of record CP141128.1, read on the forward strand.
AGTAAAAACTTTCTGTATCAAAGAAACAAGTTTCCAATTACCTAGATCATCAAGATCTGAGATGATCAGATCTTGAAAAAATGTTTTACTAATGATATACTATTGAAATAAAGTGAGATCTATGGTTTATTTGGACATATATGAGATATATTAAGGGATCTACCCATTATGGTAGAAAAACCCTAACAATACAAAGGGACCCACTTGATCAACGAGATCAAGTGTGATCAGATCCTTGGGATGGATAGAATGAATGTTGATATGATGAAATCCAAGGAAATCATGGATGGATTATGACAAAAATAGATCAATATGATCTTTGGACCTTAATAAAGAAAATCCCCTAAATATAACTAAAATCCTTAATCAAAGGAAAAGATCTAAGATCTAATGGTTGGATCATAAGTAAAGGTTTCTAAAAATGTTAATGTAATTATTTTTATTTTATATAATAGCATTTTTATGATTATGTTATAAAGCATGCTAGTATAACATTTAGACTTTAGCATGATATGTGATTTCATTGTTATCATAAGGTGCTAGATTTAATTATCTTAGGGGCAATTTAGTATGATTTCATGCCATTCTAACTTAGGACCATGCTAGAATTTCATATAAGTTTATACTATAGTATGACGTTATACCTTAAATCCATGATAGTTTAAATTGAGTTATTAAGGTATATTAGTTTTAAATCATGTTAGAGTAATTTTAAGTACCTTGCCTCATTATCATTAAATGTTAAATTATGTAGTTTTATGCTCTGAATTTGTAATTCATTTATGGTTAAATGTTATTAGTATATCTACTTGTTATGAGATAAAGAGCATAAAACATAAAAAATGTAATCTAATGAGAAAGTAGAGTTTCATGACACAAATAAGAATGGAGTACTTTGGACTTGATTAGTAAGGGCCATAGTTAGTACGACAATATAAGGATTATCAAATCCTTGGCCCAAACTAGGAGAAGAATAATAAACTCCATGAATGACATTATAAATATTCATGGACTTAATTAAAATCCATTAGAAAGAGTATTTAGGGTAAACATGCTTATAGGAACCTTATGAAAGGTTGAGCTATGGTCATTCTAGTGAATGATGAACATAGTGGTTAAGGGGGTTATCTAATAGAGCCTTGCTCTTCCCCTACCTTCCGTTGACGTTTGTGAGGTCTAAACGCCTCCTTACATGAGGATTGAAGTAACCACTTTGTGTTCACCCATTCAGCTAGTAAGCCTTAGCCAATTGGAAATAAGAGGAGCAGTCTAGATTTAGGCTTGAATAAGTTACCTTCAACCAGCACATTAATTGGTTGAATAATAACAATAAGAGCATAAAAGGTTAGTAAATTACCTAACCTTAATAAAAACAGTAAGTAAGATTGGGATGATCAAACAAGATCCATTAGATCTTGGATGATCAAGAACAATAAGAATAAGAATACTATACTATACTTAGTATGCATGTTTATTAGTATGCTTGTTATAGTTTATTAGATTAGATAATCCAAACCCTTGATCAAAAATGATTCAAGGAAGAAAACCAAGATCATCCTCCTTAGGGATGATCTAATAACTAAACTTAGAGCAAAGATGAACTAGATAATAGAAGATCTAGGACCATGATCTTTATCAACATGTGTAGATTGTCAATCAATGGATCTATGAAAGATCAAGATCAAGGAAATGGACATACAAAGACTTAGAGATAGAAAAAAATACTTAGATATGAATGATCTAAAGATCATTATAAACATTAGATCTAGTGGTCAATAGGATTGTTCACAATTTATATATTGACAATATGTATGGATGTACAGATTGCATACATCAATCAGGATCATGGAAGATTGGGGAAAAGAGATCAATCCTTAAAGGTAGGAGGATTTGATGAATGCATTTACATGAGATATACATGATTGTACTCATGATTTTATGTTGACAAGAGTAATTTTAATACTTGTATTAAATCTCTTGAAAACCTTATGATCCAACCAAACACATATAAGATGGTTAAGGATTAAACTATAAGTGAATAGGGAACTAGAAAATATTTTAGCCCTAAGTAAACAGACATATGGTCTGATACATATGAAATATATTTTACATACAAGCTTTGAGGCTTGTGAGTTTGTTTTAATAGGCATAAGCCTAGGGGGATGCTATTGCTAGAGGAGTTATGAGGGTTTGGCCACCCGTTCCTTGAAATTTGATGATATGATGATACCTTGCCCAATGAGAGGCTAAAAGTCAGGTGGTGGTAATTATGGGAAGGCCACCACTGTGAAAGTCTCGACCCCCCATACGGGCAGTGACATAATATTTTCCACTGTGGTATCAGTGGTGAACAAGGCAGTTATCTGAGTGCGCTAGTATGGATCAGACTGCAGCATAGCAACCTTTCTGATTATTTTGCACTATGAGTGCGCTAGTATGGATCAGACTACGGCATAACAACTTTTCTGATTATTTTGCACTATGAGTGCACTAGTATGGATCAGACTGCAGCATAGCAACCTTTCTAATTATTGCACTATGATGCATATGAGAATAGGCATAGTGAAATGCCTTATGTTGTAGCATAATGAAATGCTAGGTAATTGTATATTACCAATATTTCCCAAGAAGGGAAATTCTCAATATAAGATTAGCTGTAATACTAAATTCTCACAATGAAGAGAATTGATCAACTTAGTTGGGAATGATATTTGACTACTTTCATAAATTTAACTAGTTTACTCATGAAGAGTATGTATGTATATAGATATACATAAATTACAAAGTAAAGAGTAGAGACATGAATATGTCGAGGGATAATGGGATTATGAAGTATTGGAATTACATTGTCAATTATTATGCTTCTTGAATCCCCTACTAAGCATTGCTTGCTGAGATATTGTAAATGTTGCAATATCTCAGATACAGGGCAGGAGAGTTAGGAGTTGAAGACGATAGAAGTCTTGAAGAGAATAATCTTCAAGGTATACCCTTGAAGACATGTATTTTTCTTTGTTGAGAGTTTTATTGTATGGTGAGCTTGAGTTTTGGATTATGTAATTTGGACAAGTACTGTAATAGATTTGGCTGTACTGTGAACCACTGGATGGATCCTGAAACTTAATAAAAGTAATTCCTTCAATAGAATTTTATTTTGTACACAAATTGTACTTATGTTATGTATGAAGTGGTGACTTGGGTTTTCAAAACAAGTTCTAAAGAAAAGAATTTCTGCTGCTTTGTTTTGCAAAATTTTTTTACACTTTTAAGGGCCCTGCCTTTCAAAATACATGACCATACGTGTTCCAAAAACCCAGGTCGCAACACTAGTGTTGTTGCATAGCCATTCCATTGGAATGGCAACACACATGGCATGCACGTATGGAAATGCTCCCATAGGGCACATTTCTATGCAACATTTCGCAGCGCATCCTGGGAGCCAATCCAATTTGGGAGATCAGAAAGTCCGTTTTGGACCGTCCAATTAATCCTCTTCAATTTAGGGCTCAAAACTTAATAAAAGTTCTTGAAATTTCTACCCTAAGGGTTTTGGACCCTTCTGAATCGATTGGAAGGCTCAAATTTTCTATTTGAGCTATCCATCATCCAGAATTAAAGGGTTCTAGTGCTTTATTTTTATAAATTTTAACCTAAAACTAATTTCAAAAAAATAAAAATTAAATATAATAACATGAAATAAGTATAAGAAGGGTTCCCACTTGACTAGAGAAAGAACATAGATTTGAAACCCAATTTGAAATAAATACCCTTTGATGATAAGATAGCCTGATAATCCCTTGTTGAGTGATTTTTCGTTGATTGCACCATTGGATCTTGAAATTGATTTGGGAGTTTTGTAGATTAGTAGTATAGGATTGTATGGATAAAGGGATTTGTTAGATTCAATTTGGAATAGAGTACTTAATTGAATTTAGGTCTCTTGTTCCATTTAGAGAGAGGAAAGAGAAAGTACAAGAAGCGAGATTTTTGGGAATTTTGGAATTTTGGAAAGGAATTTAGATCTTGTTTTTCAGAATAAGCAAGATGATTTCATGGGAATTTTAAGGAATATTTTTGGGGGTGTATTTATGGATTTTTTGAAATTTTCAGAATTACATGTAATAATCATGTTTCAATTCTTTTAAATATTAAATTAACATTGAATCCTCCACTAACACTTCCTTCTCCACTAGCAGATGGTAGTGGTTTGACTACTCATTACATGTTTTTTGGCTGTCGAATTCATTTGTGGGCCCCTTGTGGGTCCAACGGGGGTGTGAAAGGACCATTTTGCCTCTTTTGGAGAAAAATTTATTTTATTCTACCAAACTCCGAATTGAGCGTACTTAGTGGCATTGGATTCATATTTCTAAGTACATTCTAAATATTGATGTCTTAGATCTCGATTATAGGTAAAATTACCATTTTACTCTTTTGTTCATAAAAATGAAGAAAATTAGGAATTTTTCATGTTAACTCGAAATTGAACATATTTAGTGTCATTTTGATCACTTTTTTGAGTAGACTCATAATTTCTTAGTTTTAAATCATGTTTTAATCTCTATAAAAAGTGAATTTCCAAATAACCTAATATTCTAGCTCGAAATTTTTGAAAATTTAAACTAAATTGATTTTCTCAATCAATTTACAAAAATTGGGGTTATTACAAATCACACATGATATAGTGGGGCATCCTACATCACTATACTCCAGTGAGGTGTTGTGTTGCAGTATTGAGCTAGCTTGCTCAATGAGATTTTTTTCTTCTACACGTAATGTTTTCTCTTATGACTGTAAAGATTATGTAGAAACTTAGCATAAGAAGGGTTGCCCTTAATTGCATTAATAAATGGAATATTTATAGTCACTATTTAAATGCATCCATTAAGTTGTCAAAATTATTCTCCTTCTTAGCCATTTTTAAGCATTGAGGAAATGAAGCCTTTAGAATATAATGTTATTCAAAATTAAGATGAGGAGAAGTAGGAGGTGGCTGTTTCTTCTCTTTTCCCTTCCTATTCTTTATAAGGCAGTCATTGTCCATTGTCAAACCTAACTGATTATCTATTATTTTACTACTCTTAAGAGGACTTATGGATTGGGTCTCTTTAAGAAATGTCCTCTCAGTAGAGGTTGTGTCTATCTCATACTAGCCTTTAGGGTTGAGCATAGGTTGACTAAGAAAATTTCTTTATTCCCTCTCAGAAAGTGTAGTAGTAAGTGGACCCAATTGGTACTCCATCTGCCAATAGATGGCTTATTTGTTTAACATTATTGTGGTAATCTTTTGTAATCCACATAAACAAACTTAGGGTTACTTCTAAAGATTAGTTCCTCTATTTTGAGGAAATGGCTAAAGTTGTGGAATTGGGGGAAATCCAAGTAGGGTGTGTTATGCTAGAACAAATTGAATGAACCTCAGGCGAAGGTTGAATAATGGATTCTCTAGCCACCACAACTTTTCCTAATCCTGTAAGAAGACTATCAATCTCATTCATCCTATCTGTTAATATGTCTATTTTGTTATAGAGGTTAGGAGTGGCCCTTATCTCATATATAACATCTTTTCTTTGAAGCTATAGAAATCTATCTATTTTAATAGAATTATCCCATTGTTGAGATTCCTTAAGTAGATTTTCAAAGAAATTTCATGCCTCTATATCACTCTTGGTCCAGAGTGCTCCACCATTGGTGCCATCAATTGTATGTTGCTTCTATGGGATTAGGCTTCTATTAAAATATTGTACTAATTGTCATTTCTCAAAACCATAGTGTGGACATTGGAGTGATATGTGCTTACACCTTTTCCAACATTCATAAAATTGCTCACCCTAAAGGGCATTTGTTTTGTGGATTGGAAAGAATTTGTTCAAAAATATTCTAGATAATTGCTCCTAAGTCATGATGGACCTTACGTCTAATGAATTCATTCATACATTCACTTTACCATTAAAGATAAGGGGAACAGTCGCAACCTAATAGAGTCACTAGAAAAGTGTAAGTATTAAAATTTAGCGCATATCTCAAGGAATTCCTTCACATGTAGGTAGGGATCCTGATTTTCTAGACCATAAAAATTTGGTAGAAGTTTGATGACACTCAATTTTAAATTAAAATGCTTTGCATTGGTTGTGGTAACTCTATACATGATGTGGAGTTAAATGGTATCGACATTGAATATTCTCTTGAATGCTTATGCTCTATTGCTTCATTGGCCATGTTTTTGGCAAGGGTTTCCAAATTTGCTTGACTCTTAAGTCTTTGCCTAAGTTGACTGAACTTTGTATACAACAAAACTAGGTTGTGGTATATAATGAAAGAGTACTTTTTATTTTCTACCTAATCTAGGGGAAACTTAAACTAGATATTGCAACATATAAGCCTAATGATGCAAACAAACAATGGCACACAATATATCCTAACCCTATGGAAAACAAGTTAAAAAGTAAATTTTTCTTTATGGTTTTTGGAGGGGTGGATTTTAGTTTATGTCTAACTTAGGCAACAAATCCTCTCTTTCAACTTTTCCCAATTGCTTACTAGTGAAATCATACCTTGATCAACCACTTCACCTATTCCGTAGTCAGTCATAGTTGATATGAGTCATTGAATGTCTTGGCAGAGCTAGTCATTTAAATGCCAACACAGTCAATTAGATTGGGCAACTGGAATGGCAACAAGTTGCCTCCTTCCAAGAGGTTTCTATGAGCTCGAAAGTAGCTAAGGTCTCTTTTGGATTGATTTTAAATTAAATCTTGAATCTAGGGTTACACGTAAGGTGATGTTTGACCTAGGAAAGCCAAGAGATGGTCATCACATTCACCCTTGATCTTATATGGGTGAGTGCCCTTTCTAATTCATTTAACTAATCCCATGTTGTTCGATCAAAATATATTCACCTTAAATGATGTAAACATGCCCTAATATGCAAGGAAAGCAGTAAATCTAATGCAAACCCTAGAATATAACAAGTTAAATAATTCTTTCTATATGTTCTACACTACCATCCACAATGTAACCTAATCTATAAATTAGAAAGAAGTAGGGTAGCTTACAATAGCGTCCTAGAAATAGTCTTCTCTTACAAGGGTGGGTCCATGTAAATTCCACCTCCTCTTCTAGGTTAGCATGGCCCACCCTTGACTTGTATTATTACAATATTTATTTAAATTTAAATAAATTGTGGTGTAGAAAAATTACAAGCATGCCCTCACCACAATCCACTCAAATAAAAAAATTTAGAATCTATCCTTAGGTCTTTCTTCAAGTATTTATTCTTCTCCAAATTCTTACACAACTAAAAAGGAAAGTATCAAATTCTTTTAGGATTAAGGAAAGTATGCAAAAAAACAAATGCAACTATTCTATATGAAATCCTGAGACTAAGACTAGTGGTAAAGTAAATGAAACTTAGATTTTAATCAAACTCCATTGCAAGTCCCTAGCAATGGCCCCAAAAAACTTGACAGTCTTAAGAATTATTGCAACGCATGACTCTATTGAAGTATAGAATTGGCAAATATGGGTTGATCCTGCAATGACTTTTTAATATATGGAGTAAATAAGGAATGGGAAAGACAAATTCATTAATAACTTTATTACAATTGTGAGGAACGAAAGAAATAAAGCAAGATAATAGACTTCATTCATAGGAATCCTTCATTGTGTCACTCAACAAAGCCCTTGACATATCCTCTTCTTCTTTCTCGAGGTTGAACTTTGGTTTACTGTCTTCTTATTGTGTCACTTAATAAGTGTCTATACACTCACATTCAACCCAAAGTACACTAATCTACTACCAAGCTTTTCTCCTTTCCTTAACCCAACATGCCACAAACTCAATGAAATCCTTAACCACTCTTTAAGAATTAGAAGAGTTCTTAGCTTCCATTAGATGGTGTTCTTCCTTTTCCTTTATTCCCCAATCCCAAAATAAGAAAAGATGATGGTTGTGATGAAGTGGAAGATGGAGGGTGTGTAAGTGAATGAAAGGAGAAGGTTAGATGGAGAATATAATGTAAAGAGTAAGGAAAAAGAATGAGAGAAGAAGAAGATGGAAGAAGGAAGGAAGGGAAGTGGAGATGGAAGAGCTTCCTTACTTCTTCTTTAAAGGGTTGAACTTTGATCTTGTTGGAGCTTTAGTAAAGGTGATTTCTCTCTCTCTCTATTTCACATAGATTTATCTTTCAAGTACAAGGGAAAAGTAAGAGATGAAAGTTCTTCTCCATTTTCACTTCTTATTTATATATTTTGATGAAAGGAAGCCCAAGGAATGCATGGTTAATATCTAACAATGGAAGGAAGAAATAATGGTGTGGAATGGATGAGATTTGATGGAAAGGAGGTAGGTTCAAGAAAGTGGGGTTGGGGTGGGGGGGAAGTCATGAATTCCATATTAAGAAGGTGGTATGGAATTTGGGGATGGGTAGGATAAGAAAATGGAGTGGGAGAAGGAAAGTTGTAGGGTGATTAGGAAGGTTGATTTGAGTGGTTGGGTAATAGAATTGCTTAATAGGGAAGGAAAAGAATCAAATTAGGAAGATGGGTTGACTTTTGATCAAACATTAAGGGTTGGAGGGGCTTTTACTATTTAGGAAAGTGGGATGAATTTGGAAGGTGGTAAGGAATAAGTGGGAATGGAAAGAGAAGGGGAGGAAAGTGGAAGAAATAGAAAGTAGGCATTCAAAGGAATTCAAAATTAGAAACTACTAATGGGGGGCTTAGGGGGCGTGATTTGCTATGGGGGAGGGAGTGATTTCCTAATTGGATATGTTTATAGTTTTTAGAATCCTATGATAAGATGGATGTCGGATTAAGAAGGGTGGTTTAGATCTTCCTTTCCTTGCAGTTTTGGTTTAACTTTTCAATATAGGAAAGGTGGTTAGAGTTTCTTTCTTTGCTTCACTTCAATTCTACCCCTTAGATCATACTTACCCTCAAATGGATGGATGGGATTCCATTTAGATCTTCTTAAAAACTTCATTTTCTCCCCATCATTGGATTGGATTGCCTTAGACTAAATGACTTGATTCTTGTAGATCTTCATATACTCATGTGGAACAATTGTACTCTAATACCTTCTATGGATTAGACATCCAATCATTTGTTGATCTTCTTCTTTTGGTTGAGTAGGAGAGAGAAAATAAGTAAAACATCTTCATGTGGCCCCATTCTTCATTTCTTTCAAAGAAGCTTCTAATAATATGATTCCATTGTATGTGAATTAAGCTTATCTCTTAAACATCTTAATGTGGTGACATATGCAAGTGTTCATGAATTGATATTTTGACATCTTTTCACCCTCATTTGAGTACTTGCATTTGGGGTTTCTTGTAATGACCCCAAATTTTGTAAATACTATTCTGGGCATTATTATGTGAAATTAGAATTTTGGAATATAATTAGAATTTTGGACTCAAAGAAAATAAAAATTTATAGAAATAGAATTTTGAGTGGTAGCATGAACAATTGGAATGTACTAAAAAAAAAAGTCTAACGACATAAAGAATGCTGAAATCGGAGTTCGGATGAATTTCACCCTAAAATTTTACTATTCTATGAGCATGCTATGAGTTTTCAAGGAGTATATCTTTTTATAGAAATGTAATTTGGAAATAAAAATAAAACCATTAGATAGTACACAGAAAATGGAATCCAATAAGCTAAAGAACGTTGAAAACAAAGTTCGGATGAAGAAGTTATGGGCAATACGATAATTAAAAGTTTAAAAAAAGAAAAAACAAACTGAGAACATGAAATTGAAATTATAAAATCTAGATTCTACTAGTTGATACAAATCCAACGACACTAAGTTTTCTGCAGAGGTTGGACAAATAAATGGTAATTTTCTTACAAAAGGGTATTTTTGTAATTTCACTTAGTGGGCCCCACTTGAAGTTGGAATGTGGCAATTAATGGAGTTGAAAAACATCATTAACTAGTATTATGGTGTTTATAATAGTAAGAACATAATGATTAACAAATAATATGAAATAATTAAAATAAAAAAGGGGGGCCAGGTTTGATAACGGCACCCCCTCACTTAAACGAAAAGGGAAAATAGATGTTGGTCTATTTCCCAAACCCAACAAAAAGAGGAAACCTGACTGGGGGAAGAAGAGAAAAAGAAGAAGAGGAAAGGAGGAGGAAGAGAGAAGAGAGAAGAGAGAAGAAGGAAGAAGGAGAAGAGGGAGAAGGGAGAGGAAAGAGATAGGGAGTGGCCCTGCTCGACAGAAAAACTCAGTCATGCTGGAGAAGAGGGTTGGGTTTTTTCTGTTGCCAAAGAAGGAGGAGCACGCTAGCAATAATGGCAGCTTGGATTGTTAATCCAGCCATGCACTTTACCCTGCATGAAGGGAGGAGCAAACCCCCCTTGGTTCCAATGTGATTGAAGGAGGAATGACTTGAGATTGAAAAGAGAAAGGTGCGCACAGGAATAGTCACCAGAAATGTAGTGTGCAGGTGACTTTCACCCTTCTTTCTGATAAGAAGAACTTGGGAAAGACTCTTAGACAACAACCTAGAGAGTTTATGTTGGATTTCAAGGAGGAACACTAATGGTGAGGAGAAATCTGTTGGGTCTAGGATTGAACAATGAAGGAGATGACTTGGATTCAGAGATCCAAGCCGTTCATCAAATCCTCCATCACCAGATGAGAAAAACCCCTCTGGTTTTGCTACAATCAAAGAAGAAACTAATGTAGATTAGGGCATGAATAGTGTATGCAACTAGGGATGGAGTGTTTCACAGCAAATCAGGGCTAATCTAGCGTGCCTGGGAAGGGGAAAAACACGGTCATACCTCCTTTAGGTAAAATCTACAAAACCCTGATCTTAATTTGGTGAAATTTGTTAGATCCGTGAATTTCTACAAAAAATCATCCATTTCTTAATCTAAACTTATGGATAGGTAGATACAAGATTAACAAACCTTAAAATCAACTCACATTACTGATCTAGGCTATATGACTGATCAGATGATCTCAGTCGTCTGATCACGTACAGTTCATACAATAAAAATTTGACTTCTGATCACTGATCAGACACCATAAATGAATTAAACAGCCCTACAATTACTATATTGTAGGAGGAATTGATGATTTTAGATGTAAATTGACTGCAAACAGATTGGACGATCTTAGCCACTAGATTGGTTACTGTTCACACAATAACTTTTTGATGTCTTATCGCCGATTAGACATGATAGATGAATTCCAAAGCTTTAAAAATAATAGGATAGTGACTAAATTGAAGAAATTAGATTCAAATTGACTGATCCACTTTAGGAAACATTGAAACTGAATGAATGGACTAGATTGGAGGTATCAGGTCCTATAAAATGATTAGTAAGGATGTATTAAAGCTTAATTAACTATACTAGATCTTCAAATCATATAAATAAATTGGTATTAATGATTTGAGACTCAAATTTGGCTTAACATGTTAGATCTGAGTTAGATCTGATCGTTAGATCAACACAAACATTGTAAATAAATGATTAAATCACTAGGATTATTAATATTTAGTTTAATTATAATGATGTAAGTTGTAGATTATATAACTTCATTTTTATAACTCAAATGGACCATTTTGACCCTTAGGAAGTAAAGATAAAGAATCCTAATAGATATCTAGGATTAAAAATCAATTGTAGGTTGATCTCATCAATTTAGATCAATGACTAAGATCAATCAAAGAATCAAGGTATAGAATAAGATCTAATCTTATGATCCATACCATTAAAGTTGTTTAAAAAGAATTAATTGATTAGAATAATTCATGGTTACTCGAATTAGTGGATCTAGGTGAAGAACAAGGACTAGATCAACATGGATCTTAGAGACTTTGCAAACATCGTTGATCAGTTAGTGGGAAATGGATGAACTCGCCACATGAGATAAGTGGAGAATTAAAAAGGCATGTATTAATAGTAAGATACATGTTTTAAACATGATCTTATTCATATGATAGATATTATATCATTTAAATTATGCATTTCATATGATATATGATGATGAAAAATGTTTACTTGTGAATGATGAGAATTTGTGATTTGGAATGCTACATGAATGAAATGCTTTTAATTGAAGCCTACTGAATGATATTAAAGGATACACATGATCTGTTCTTAAAAATATCATGGTTGTTATTGTGATAAAAAGACATTTATGTTACATGGGTACCATTACATGATATGTGATGTATGAGTCAAGGATTTTACATTCCATCCTTGGTGGGTGATCACCTAATAAGTGAGGATGTTATGATTATGATGAGATATATATATATATTATAAATAGGCAAGATGCTTGTATATTATTATTTTACATCCAGGCAGGGTGGCCTGAGAGTTTTGTTTTAGACAGGCATAGGCCTATGCTACGAGAGTAGTAGGATTTGGCCACCCACTATTTGAAATGTGATATATATGATGATACCATGCTCAAAGAAAGGCAAAATGTCAGGTGGGGTAATATGGGAAGGCCACTACTATGACGGTCTGCCTACCTATATAGACATGACGTAGATGATTTTCCACACTTGGTATCTGTGGAGTATGAAAGCAGTTATCTGAGCGCGCTGGTATGGAACATATTGTAGCATAGTAGTCCTTGTATTTGATGCACTATGGTGCGTAGATCATAGCATGATGAGGTGCTTAAATGATGACATGATGAGATGCCTTTTATAATGTTACTAGCAGTGGCTGGAGTTTTATGAACCCCGTATGATAAGGGGTATATATATGAGACCCATTATAGTTAGGGAATGGAAGTTATAAAACCTATGGACTATGTTCATAACTTTGTATGACTTTTAAATATTTTAATATATATGACACAGTCCTATATGTATATATTTGGAAGGCATAGTTTTATAAAAGTTTTTGTATGGGAAAGTGAATGGGTAGATATATTATGCAAAGTACGGTTCATAGAATTAGAGTATGGTACCATATGGAAAATGATAATAATAAATATTTAAAATACCAGTGGATTATATATATCATGTAAAGTGTAATCTCTAAAGTCAGATTATTATATTCATATGATGAAAAAGAATTATAAATAGCTACTTTATCAATGGCTTGCAGATAATTGAATATTTTAATTGATGTAAAATTCTTAGTTCATATATAATTAACATGTTTTCTTAAATCTCCACTACCAAGCATAGCTTGCTAAGATATTATAAATGTTTTATGTTCACAATATCTTAGATACAAATAGACAGGAGAAGACATATACAAGCAAGAGGAGCTCAACAGCCATACTTGTGCACTCAGGTGCATATTTTGTTAAAGTTTTTGTATTGTGTAGTTAGTTATTTAGATTATGCTGCTTGGCTTGGGCATTTAATATAATGATTATAGGGGCTGTGTATGTGAACCACCTGGTAGGTCTTGTTGTTTCAAAAAATGTATGTCTATCTTCTATAAAAACTATATTATGTATAGTATGGGAGTTGAGGTGACATCCGAGTTTTGCTAAAAATGAATTTCAAAGAAAACTATCTTTCGCTATTTTTTAATTTTAAAATTAGAGGCATGCCACCTTTTGAAAATAAACACAAAAAATTTTCATGAAAAACCTGGGGTGTCTCATTTCTGATTGCTCTAACTTTGGTAGTGACACCCAATCATCATTTTGAACCTCTAGGACTTTATTTTTGGCACGTGTCACCCATGATGTCACTTGGAAAGTGAAATTGCTCTTTTTGGGCTAAAATTGGCAATTTTGTTCTTTTTGTCATTTGTACCATGGACTTGCTAAATACAATAATTAACTATAATTAGTGATAATTAAGTGATTTCTAGGTCTAAAACCTTCTAAATATAGGGATGTATGTAATTTCTATCTCGATAAAATACACCCAAACTTAGATTTTGCTAGTCATCGAGCAAAACTATAGAAAAGTAATACAAAAATCTAAAAACAAATCCTTACCACTTTCAAAGGTGTTGTCTTGTAAGGGTTTCTAGAAAAACAAAAAACCTTTAAACCATTAAGTCATCCTTAATGTATGAATTGTAGTCTTGTAAGGGTTTCTAGAAATAATACCCATAAACATTTTTGAAAACCTAATGAAAATCCATCTTTCTAAGATAATCTTCTTATATTTAGATTAAATTAAACTCCTAACTTTAGCATGCTAATAAATATGATGAACAATATAATTTCCTATGCTTATGATAAAGATATCCCATTAATTCATCATGCCTCACAATGTGAGTGCATGAATATAGCTATTATATATACAATTATCGATCTCCATGGATGTTATAACCTAAATTACTATCCAAATGTATGCTTTGACATCAAATCTCACAGGATATACTTGACACTCAGAAAGAAGTAACGTGTAAAGGAGTAAATCTCTCTTTAATACGTGAGTAGGATAGTGTTCATCAAATCCAAAAATCTCACAAATTTTCATACAAAAGTATGATAACTTACAAAAGAATTGTAATGGTCTCATTAAAGGATACCAACTCTTAGGAATGTTACACACTCTACCAATATCTCATATTCATCTATAACCATATCTAAGTCATACTTCTCCTAAGATCAAGTTAGGACATCTAATAAGACGAAACATAGGTTTAGTATAGGGCTACTAAAGGAATCAGTATAAGATATACAAAGGTGTTTGGAAATATATATAAAGTTCTTCTACAAGTGTAATCACAACTTTCTTTTCTACACATAAGAGTGAACATTTCTTTTTTCATTGGATATCTTTTCATTTTTCATTTTTCTTTATTTTTCCACTTGGTATATAGCCCTATTTGATGTTCATCTTTGAAATTGTATTGCTTATACTCTTCTTCAAGATATTTCTTCAATCTGTTTGACATAGTTCCCAGACAACTAGGTAATGGATATATTATAGGGCTAATAAGGGTAATGGTTACTAGGTTAACAAAAAAATAGCTTACTAAAAACTCTTCAGGGGGTTAAATAGTGAACAAATAATAACTTAGAGAAAGCTAAAGGCTTTGGCCTAGACAAGGATGGCCTCTATCATTCCTTAGGTTTCATATCACTTAAATATAATCATAAAAATGGGTATTATGTATCAGATGTCTTCTTAATAGTTGACCAAGTGAACAATAATGAGACCAATTAGGAAATTATTATCTGCTGAAAAATTTAGAATTTATGTATAACCCTCAAAAAGGAAGAATGGCTCTAAAGATCACATAGTTTAATAGTCTCCACTTATCTTCTTCAGAATTTGCAAGTTATATTTCTCTTTCTCTTTAACTTTAAATATACATACATACATACATATATATTAACCATTTTGTGCAATAACTATTGTGAGTTTAACTTTTCAAGGAATATTTTAAAAAATGATTAATAGTGAACTAATTGTATAGAAATCTATTAAAAAGCTAAAATTCAAAAGATATCTTGAATATTCAAAAATTTTGAATTCTCATCCTTGTAGAAGAACTTTTCATAAATTGTATAAATTTTTTTTTAAATTTTTTCAAAATTTTTACTAAAGTGACTCTAAAAACCTAATTGAACACATTAAAATTGGAAATACACTACCCCCAGACTTAAATTAAATATTTTCCTCAATGTTTCGAACTACTCATAAAGAGGGAAGGGTTAGAAAGATAGTACCTGAACTCCCAGGATAGTGCATTGATCTGTTAATGTAGTATGTATGCAAAGTAAATGTAACTAAATGATCCTACAACTAACTGATCTAACTAATCTAATATATTCTACCATATTCTTAAACTAATCTAAGGATCATAATCCTAACTCCAACAAATCCTAAATCCAACTCTAACCATAGAGGAGTGTATATATTAACTCACTCCACTTTAAAATATCACAATAATCAATGTATTTCTGCCACTCAGAGATTTGGCAATGGGTTTGAAGGATATGATCATGAATTTAACATGGATACAATTTTTCTAGGAACATTTTTTTGTATATTATCCTAAGAGTTGTCATGTTGGGGATTTAAGATGCCTACATTGAGCACTTAAAAGTATTCTTTCTCTCCTACATCTTCTTGGATGATTGGATTAAGTTGTTCCTGCATCATATTAATAGGGTGTTTGTTTTTGTCTAGATGTAGGAGATCATTAGGACTTAACCCATCCTAGTTATCCACGGTACACCCTTGAGTGGGCTGATGTTTGGTAGTAATATCAACAGACTCTCCTTCATATTTTTACATCATAGGGAATGTTTGAGATGAACCTAAACTATCACATTATGGACTATTTGTTAAAGGTGTTAGATTCAAGTTGGGTGTTTCTACTGTAATACAAGGCTCAAATATAAACTCAAGGATCGCATGAGGTCCAACTTAAGCTTTCCATTGATAAGTGTCCATTAAAGGTGTGGTATCCAATAAGGCATTCACTTCATCAATGTAACTATTGATATCAAAATCATCCAAACAAAAAATGAGATAGATAAGCCACTAAAATATCTAAGCTAGAGGATTAAGTGATGGTAGATTATGTATCATATTTATTTCATGAAACTCTTCAGAGCCTGGTTGCCCTGTATTAAAGACATTAACCTTACTGTCCATGTTGTCAAATGACAACTACAAGGTACCATTCCTACAATTAATTATCACATTTGATGTGGCTAAGAATGGATATCCAAAAATGATTGGGACTTGATTACCAAGGTCTACTATAGGTTGTGTATCTATAACTAGGAAGTCTACTATAAATAAAAACTTATTAACCTAAACTACTACATCCTCTATCACACTACACATGAAACTTTAACCAACCCATTTTCCAATTGTAATTTTGTGGTAATCCTCTTCATCTTGTTTAAACCTAATTCCTTATATATAAAAAAAGATAAAATTGACACCAAATCAAGTTATGTCATATCAATTGTGTGGTCTTCAACCACACATGATATAGTGGGACACTATGGCTCTCTATACTTCAGTGAGGTGTTGTTTTACAGTATTGAAATAGCTTGCTTGACTAGATATTTTTTCTTTTGTACTTAATGTTTTCTCTTTTGAGTGCAAAGATTCATTAGAAACTTGGCGTAAGAAGGGGGTGTCCTTGATTGCATTAAGCAATGGAATATTTATAGTCACCTATTTAGACACTTCCATTAACTTATCAAAATTATTCTCCTTCTAACCCATTTTTAAGTGTTGAGGAAATGGAGCCTTTACAATATAATGGGGTTCAGGATTAGGATGATGAAAAGTAGGAGGTGGTTGTTCTTGTCTATTCCCTTCATATTCTTTATAGGGCTTTGATTGTTCTCAACTTGATCAATGTCTTTAGTCAAACCTATCCAATTATTTATTATTTTACCACTCCTTAAGGGAGTTATGGATTGGATCCCTTCAAAAAATGTCTTCAAGTGTGTTGAAGGAGGAATCATTGTTAATGTTCGAGTGGATTACAACCTTCATCTATTCAATTGTATGCATACTTTGGATGATTAATGGAATAATAGTTGGTTGATGAATGAGCATGATTATTTCTTACTTATTGCATGTTGAGGATATATTGAATTAGTGTTATTTTTGTTTTGCAATCTCAACCAAGTCAATAAAAATTCATAAGAAACCACGCGTCCAATCGAAAAGTGGAACACATGGTTTTGAAAGCCTTAAAGGTTGAAGCTTGAATGATGTTGATAACTTGATTATTCCTTCATAGTTCTTAGGTTTTATTTATTCATTCAATTAAGCATGGTTTTGAACAAGTGGTTGGTCAGTTGAGATTCAAATTGTTACATTTACTTAGTATAGGAAAAGTAGTTGGTTAAGTTGATGTTATTTTGTTGTTTGCATGTTATTGTTTAGTTTCCCATTCCATGAGTTTAATTGCTTTATTTAGATGTTGCATGATTAGGAAAATAGTATTTTAATGCATGCTTTCTTGGGTTAGTTGCTTAATTTCATGCTAAGGAAAGTTAATTTAGGAAAGTTGTTAAAATTGCAGTTTAGGAAAGATTCACTTTAAGAAGTTCTTAGTTTAGGAAGGTCATAAAGTTATAAAGTTTTTAATTAGAAAATTTTTATTTTTAGAAAGTGCATGTCTTAGGAAAATTTTCAATTTTAGCATGTTTTCAATTTTTGCATAATTTCCATTCTTAGTTTAGGTTAAAAATATCTTGAATTTTGCAAGGTCAGATAGTTTGAAGTCGGGACCACTAGCATCACATTCATTCAAATCCTCATGGCATTCACCTCATTAGCATGCTATATAGAAAATTATATATGCACTTGTGAGTTAACTTAAAACATACAACAGTTGTAGGTAACTATATAGATGATGGGGTGTTGAATTGTACCAGCATTGATTAGTCTCTTAAAGGCTTATGCTCTGCTGCTTCATTGGTCATGTTTTTGGCAAGGGTTTCCACATTTACTTGATTCTTAAGTCCTTGCCTAAGTCGACTCAATGTTGTATACAATAGAAATAAGTTGTTTGTGCAAAGAACGAGTAGTTTTTTTTTTAATACCTAGTCTAGGGTTAACCTAAACTAGATAATGTAACCTATATACCTAATGATGCAAATAAACAATGGAATACAATAAATCCTAACCCTATGGAAAACAAGTTGAAAGGTTGATTTTTCTTTACTATCTTTGGAAGAGTGGCTTTTAGGTTATGTCTAACCTAGGTAACTCCTCTCTTTCAGACTTGCCATATTACTTACCTATTAGATCCAACCTTAATCAAGCACTTCACATGCTCCTTAGTTAGCCATAGTTGATTGGACTGATTGAATGTATTGGTAGAGCTAGTCATTTAAATATCAACATAGTCAATTAGATAGGGGCCACTAGAGTAGCAATAGGATGCCTCCTTCCAAGATGGTCCTATGAGCTCGAAAGCTACTAAGGTCTGTTCTAGATTGATTTTAAATTAATTGTTGAGGTTAGGGTTACATGAAGGTGATGTTTAACCTAGGTGGGCCAAGGGACAGTCATCATATCCAGCATTGATCTTGTAGGGATGAGTTCTGTTACTAATTTGTTTAAGCATTCCCACACAGTTTGATCAACTTATATTCACCTTAATGCATAAATGCATGCTGTAATATGCAAGGAAAGTAATAAATCCAATGCAAACACTAGAATGCTTTTTATATGCTCTATAATACCATTCACAATCCTACCTAATGTACTAGTTGGAAAGAAGTTTGGGTCGCTTATATCAGGGTCCTAGATATAGTCTTCTCGTACAAGGGTAAGTCCACATACATGCCATCCCCTCTTCCACCATTCCCAACATTCATAAAAAATACTCACACTCTTTCTGTTGAAATTTATAATTTCTTTATGAAGGGCATTGGTTTTGTGGATTGGAAAGAACTTTATTAGGAATTTTCTAACTAATTGTTCCCAAGAAGTGATGGACTTTTTGTCTAATGAATTCAGCAATGCCTTTGCTTTCCCCTTTAAAGGGAAGGGAGAATAGCCGCAACTGAATAGAGTAGTAAAAAAACTATCAGTATCTGAATGTAGGACATGTATTAAGGAAATCCTTGACGTGGTGGTAGGGGTTCTCATTATCTAAACCATAAAAATTTGGCAAAAGTGGAATTTCACTCAGTTTTAACTCAAAATACTTTACATTGGTTGTAAGTAATTATATACTTGATGGGAAGTTAAACAAACTTGTGTTTTTCTAAAGATTGTTTCTTTTATTGTAGAGGAAATGGCTATTGTGGATTTGGCTATTGTTGAGGAATTGAGGCTCAAGGAAAGGTTGGTCAGATGGAGGAAATTCAAGTGGACCATGTTGATTATTTTGAGATCATGAAAAATTGGGATGCCTAGCCCATCCATGATTGTAATTCTCAAAATATGAATTATTGCTATGATTTTGGAATGCATTTAATACATTCACTTGCTTCAAAACATTTTTAGGAAATACAGAGCTAGAGGGGAAAGAAGTAGTAGGGTGCGTTGTATTAGAAAAAATTGAACAAACTTAAGGTGGTGGTTACATAGTGTATCTCTACCCAACACAACTTTTCCTAATCCAACAGTAAGACTATCAAACTTATTCGTCCTATATGCTAATATGTCTACTTTATTATGAGGTACCCTCATCTCATTTATACTGACTTTTATTGAGGCTCTAAAAATCTATACGTTTTAATAGAATAATCCCATTGATAAGAATTCTTAGGTAAATTTTCAAAGAAATTCCATGCCTCTATACCATGCTTGGTCCAAAGTGCCCTACCACTAGTGGCATCAATTGTGCATCTATTCTATGGGGACAGACCCTCATAAAAATATTGTATTAGTGTCCATTTCTTAAAGTCATGGTGTGAAAATTTGAGCAATAGTCCTTTCACCTTTCCAACATTAATAAAAATGCTCACCCTTTTCTATTGAGAATTTATAATTTCTCTATGAAGGGGATTCATTTTATGGATTGGATAGAACTTGATTAGGAATTTTCTTGCTAATTGCTCCCTAGAAGTGATGGATGCTATGACTAATGAATTCAGCAATGCCTTTTCTTTATCCTTTAAAGGGAAGGGAGAATAGCTGCAACTTAATAGAGTCATTAAAAAAGTATCAGCATTTGAATGTAGGGCATGTATTAAGGAATTCCATGAAATGGTGGTAGGGATTCTCATTATCTAGACGATAAATTTTTTACAAAGGTTGGATGATACTAAATTTTAATTCAAAATACTTTGCATTGCTTGCAGGTAACTGTATACATGACGGGAAGTTAAATTGTATTGGCATTAATGTTCAAGGAAAGTAGTAAATCTAATGCAAAGCTTAGAAGGCATCATGTTAAGGAAAGCTTTCTACATCTCTACACTACCATCCAATGTGCTACCTAATTTACAAAAATGAAGGAAGATAGGATAGCTTACAACAAGCTCCTAGAAATAGTCTTCTTGTACAAGGTTGGGTACATGTACATTTCACCTCCTTTTCTACGTTAAGATGACCCACCTTTGACTTGTATTATTACAACCTTTATTTAATTTAAATGAATGGTGGTGCATAAAAATTACAAGCACATCCTCACTACAATCTACTCAAATAAAAAGAAATTAGAAACTATCCTAAGGTCTTACTCCAAGCATTTGTTCTTCCCCAAAATGCTGCACAACTAGAAAGGAAACTGTCAAATTCTGACATGAATGGGGAACATGCACAAATAAATGAAAATATCCTATATGCAATCATAAGACTATGCCAGTGGTAAAGTAAAGGAAATTAGATTTTAATAAAACCTCATTAGAAGTCCCTGACAATAGCATGAAAAACCTAATGAGTCTTAATAATTACCGAAAGTGCAAAGCTCTATTGGAGTATAGAATTGGTAAATACAGGTTGATCCCACAAAGACTTTTTAATAAATGGAGTTAATCATAATTTAAGTTGCTTTGCAAACTAAATGAAGCAAGTAAGCCTAAGCTATGAAAAAAAACCAAGAAAACTACTTAAACTAAACTAAACCAAGTTAAAAAAAAGAAAGCAAAGGAAACTTAATTAAAACTAACTAAGAAATGAAAAATATAATTTCATTAATAACTTCATTACAATTACAAGGAATGAAAGAAATGAAGCAAAAAAATATACTTACTTGATGTGGCTGCTGTAGGAATCCTTCATTAAATCATGATACATATAGAAATATTACATAGATACGTCTATATGTAAGATGTTTTAACCTTAGAAATCACTTAATTACTACCAATTAGGGTTAATTATATAGTTTTGTACATTCTGTCTATAAAATTAGAAATGCAAAAATTAACCATTACACCATTAAAGAGCAACTTCCCCAACCAAGCTACACTATGGAGCCATACATGCTTTTCAGAAAGTTATATTATTCAAAATGATCCTTGGATGTCAAAATCAAAGTTAGAGCTGCTAGAAACCTTAAATGGAAAATCGCGCTATCAAAAGTATAGTGACATAACTTCCAAAGCAACCACTCAAGCCAGCCACCACCTTGGGAAACTTTTAAAGGAAGCCCAAATCACTTAGAATGCGATCATATGTAATGGGAGCTTTTGAAATTAAACAACTAGAAGATGCGAGACATGGGAGACTTATTTCTTACTTTCTCTCTCCTACTCAACTGAAGGAATGAACCACTCAAGGTGGAGCACAAAATTTACATGAAAAGGTGGTCATTACTAACCAATTATAAGGGGAAAATATGAAGAAATAAAATGATTGGTGGAGAAAGACAAGGAGAAGAAGAGAGAGATCTTACAACTTTAATCACTTAAAGGTCAAGATCTACCCACATAGTTGCATATCCTAAGTAGTCAAAGAAGATATTTTCATGCAAAGATGGACCAATAAGAAGCTATATTGCATTGAAGATAAAATTGGAATACTATTGGTGGGGAGTTTTCCATAGGAATACACACCTCTTTTCAAGGAAGATTCAGTCTTACTTTCATGGAGAAAAACATCCCACCTATGTGGAATGCCATTGGATGGAGATTTTAGAGTAGATTAGAAGAAAAAAATATGGGAAAACCTAGAGTAGATAAGGAAATCTCTAAGAAATCTAGGTCATTCATTCTAGAGCAGTCCAATCTAAAGGTGGATAGTAAAGAAGCCTTAAAAGAAGATCTTTATGGATGAGATTACTCTAGTAAAATATCAACTACTCAAGATAAGATGATTAGAATCCAAGGGCCAAAAATGAAGCATGAAAATATAAAAAATCCTAGCCAGTTTGCCCTTGTCAAATCAAATTTCTAAGGTAAGTCACAACTCCACCATTGATTACCATTCAATGGTCCAAGTCCATTACAAAATTAGAAAACACTTAAACACCACAAGACTTCCATGGCTCTCTTACTTTATCCACTTTCAAAATTTAAATCAAACCCTACCTAATCACAAGATTCTCTGCTCATCTTCCTACTTCCTTCCGTCCTAAGCTATCACCTTTTCCATTCTAGCAAAACCTTCTTTCCTACCCAACCAATCCCTTCTTTCCTATCCCAACTCATCCCTAAACTCCAATCTAAGTCAAATACCACTCTTAACTTTTATTCTTATCCTCCCACTTTCTCTATGTAACAACCTAATTTAAATTTACATTTTTATAAAAAAATTTGGGATCACTTTTGAAGAAAATACAAAATTGGATCTCCATGTTTTAAGATCCAAGGAATTGAATTTTGAAGGACACCTAAATGACCTCTAAAATCTTACTAATTGAATTGTACATGGGAAATGGATTACAACAACACAAAGATAACTAAAATTGAATTTGGCATGAAGAAGTTATGACATTTTGAATATGGAGGGCATTTTAGTAAAAAAAAAGGAAGACATGGTCATAAATAGAGGTGGTTGTTTAGATAACGAAAAAACCCAATAGAACCCATTCGTCTTTCCCCTCTCTTCCCTTTCGCCCCTCCTCTCCCACCAGATGGAGTTGACCCCCTACTAGCAATAGCTTCACCACCCAGCCATAGGCCAGATACTGGAGCTGAGATCAGCGCATGCCATTCCTTGACTTTTCCTCTCCTGCTCCTCTCTCTTCCTTCTCTCATGTTACTACCCTATTCACCGTCAACAATAGCAAGACACTTGGCCACTACATGTCATCGATGGTGAGGATCATCAATCTTCTCATACCATCTCCCATCTTTCCCTTCTTCTACTTTAAAAGCCATAATTGCGAGAAATTTAGTGATCTCTAGTGGAACTGTTCATCCCCAATTTGCCCACTAGTGATAACAACTTGGATTGGAGATATGAACTATTCATGTTGTTTGCTCTAGTGCCTTGAACAAAACCTTTCAACCCATTCATCAAATGGACAAGATCCAATGGAGATCTCATGGGGACAATGATGTATGACCACGATTTAGGCGAATTGCATGATCCATTGATGATCTGACACCTTCTGTAACCTTTTGAGTATAGAATCATGCTATATTTAGTGAGATCCTTTATCAATATTCTCTAGATTTCCATTTCTATATCATGCATATCGTAGATCATTGTGTTTATGCAATGTACGTACTTAATTAGCTTGACATTATTCATAAAATCTCCAATTCAAGGGGAAATATATAGTTAATTGGTAAATCTAAGTTTTCAAAGAATTTAAATCATCAAAATTTTGTAAGGAACTTGGATCTAATTCAATTTACTAATGTATTCTTTGATCTGGGATGATCAGGTGGATAATTATGGCTAGATCATTATGGATAGCCTAGATCAAGCACCTTTGCGAGTAGTAGTCCATGATTCAGTGATACAAGTAGCCAAATATCATCAAATTTGACTACAAGTAATTGGATTACAATCATAAACCTTTAATTTTAGTGATTTGATTGAAAGTAGCAAGAATTGAGTAGGATTGCATATGAGCATGCCTAATTAGCTAGTTAGATGATGAATTAACATAAATTAATGAAGTATGAGCATGATGATTCTAGAGTACATTATGATATGAGTATGATTTCAATTTGATAGCTGTTGGTTGCCCTGATTAGGCATGATTGGGACTATCAATCAACCTGGGGACTCTAGGTTGAGATCCCATGGTTATGAATAGTTAGACTATGTCAAAACATAGTAAATTAAGAAATGGAAATATAATACTTGCTTTATAACCATAAGTCCAATGTAGATGAACAGTTGAATTCTAAATTAAATTTGGATGTTATGTATATTGAAGTAGTGGGACCTAGGTTGATCAATCCTAGAGTCGAGTCTGACTGGTCGCTTGGGAGGTACAGATGAGTGGTTCTTCATCTGAAGTTAGTGATGACATTTAATATGCGCGCGTTCTTATTTTGAAATTCATATTTTCATTACACCAGCTCAGTGTTTATGAATGAATACCATGTATGTATTGTTATACCATCATCCTTATTGAGGCACCTATCATGTTGGTGTTGGTTCTCATTTTTCCACACAACACATAGTTTGTCTATGATCAGTCACATTTCATAAGCGATAATAAAGCTTATGTTTTTTAATACAATTCCTTGACTTGTAGAAGTCATTAAATGGTAAGTATAGTTGCTACTGCAGATTGAGGCATATCGATGCCCTATCTTATTGTGTATTTCTCTATAGATCTGGTTGAGGATGCTTAGTGGTTGGTCCTTGAGAGGATAACTACTAAGTGTTCAATTTTTTGTTAAAATACCCCTAATTGAGTATTCAATTAGAGCATTTAGGCCATCAATTTCAAGATTTTATATAAAATATTTCATTTTAGCTTTAATTGGCCATTCAACCATTGAATTGTAAAATTAATGGTCAGATGATCATTAAAGCTAATCAGAGGAATAACGATTGGTTTAGATGATTCTAATTGGGCCCTGTGCATTGCAGATCAATCAACATAGCTTGGATGATCCAGATGATCCAGATCAAATCAAGGAGAGAATAATGAAGTTTCTTGAAAAGAGAAGAATATGAAGACTCCTAGGACAGAAGAAATTTGAAGACTCCAGAGTTCTAACAAGACTGGGATGATGGTGGACCCCACCCCTCTTTATCTCCCTATCCTCTCTCTCTCCATCTATCTTTTACTCTCTCTCTCCCACGTCTCCTTTTTTCTCTCATCTCACACCTCTCCCTTATCTCTTCATATCTCTCTTATCTCACCTCCCTATCTCCCATGCTTCTCTCTCTCTTTTCTCTCACTCTCTCACGCCTCTCACTCTCACACGTCTCTCTTGTTTTCTTCATATACTCCCTCTTCTCTCTACATTGGGCTCTTCTTCAAACCCCAGACAGGACCGGGTAGGGCTGGCCAATCACCCTCCTCCCTCATATCTCTCTCTCTCTCTCTCTCTCTCTCTCTCTCTCTCTCTCTCTCTCTCTCTCTCTCTCTAGCATTTCTTCTCCTCTCCTCTTCAATCTTCCTTCTTGTTGTACTGTCAACAAACCTCTTCTCTTAACCTTTCTCACTCTCATTTCCCCACTGGGTGTAATGACCCTGAATTTTTGTAACTTATTAAGGCAAATTCATAAAGTTTGATTTTTTAGAAATTATGGGCTGGAATATTAGGTTATTGAAAATTCTCTTTTTATTGAGATTATATCATGAATTAAAATATATAAATTAAGAATGTGCTTGGAAAACTGATCGAAACAACATTAAGTACGTTCAATTCTGAGTTAAAATGAAAATTTCTTATTTTTCTCCATTTAGGGGCAAAATGGTAATTTTACCCATATTCCATATCCAAGAAATAAGACCTCAATATTCAGGAAGTACTTAGAAATACGATTCCAACGCCACTAAGTAGGCTCGATCTAGTTCGGGACAAATAATGCCTATTTTTCTCCAATTTTAGAGTTATAAGGGCAAAAACGTCTTTTTACATAAAGTGGGGCCCACAAAGTGGGGCAACGTTCTAGAAGCAACAATAATTGCTCAGTGCATTATTGCTGGTAGTGGAGAATGTAGTGAGATTGTAGTGGAGAATGGAGAATGCACTTGTAATAAAAAATTCTAAAGTAATAAAATATCTTATTAAAAGAAATGATAAAAATTCAAATTTGGCTATAAATATGTCCCAAAATTTCCAAAAATTTTCACAACCTTAACCACGAAATTTCCAAATCTTCCTTGGTGTTTCAGCCCCAAATTCTCATTCATCCCTCCCCAATCTCTATTTTTCTTATTTCTCTCTCCTCTTTCTAAGTGGAACAAGAGACCTAAATTCAATTAGGCACTCCGTTCCAAGAAAACTCTGATCAATTCCACCGTCCATAACCTCCTCTACCACAGTATATACAAAAGCCCCAAATCAATTTCAAGATCCAACGGTTCCAACAACAGAAAACCACAAAAAGGTAGACAATCGGGCTATATTATCATCAACCGATAATTCTCTCAAATTGAGCATCAAATATATGTTTTTTCTCCAATCAGGTAGGTGGAACTACTTCCCATTCATATTTATTATGTTTTAGTATAATTTTTATTTTTCTGTACTTTAATTTGAATGAAAAATGGTAAAAATAAAGTAAATACCAGTCCCTTCAATTTATGGTGATAGAGAGCTCAGATGGAAATTCTGAGTTTTCCAATCAATCCAGAAGGGTCAAAAACCCCTAGGGTACAATTTTCAAGAAAATCTAACAAGGTTTGGACCCTCAATTGAGAGAGATTAATTCTGGTGGGCCCAGGATCAAACTGCGGACCCTAAGAACGGCTGAAAACTTCAATTTAAGATTGTGGAGTCATATGAACTCCAAATTGAGATCAGAAAGAAGCTATGGAAAGCTTGTAATGTCTAGTTTCTAATGAAGTCATAATATTTCTAAAAATTATATCTGTATTTTTCTGTATTTTTTAAATAAGTGTCCAATTTCTAAGATCTTCAAGATCCGAGGTGATCGAGATCTTGGAAATTTATTTTAGTGATGATATAATAATGTAATAAAGTAATATCTATGGTTAATTTGTACAGATCTTGGATAAAATAGGGGATCTACCCTTTATGGTAGAAAAACCCTAAAATAAAAAATAAAAAAATACAAAGGGACCCACTTGATCAATGAGATCAAGTATGATCAGATCCTTGGGATGGATTAAAGGGATGATATTATGATGGAATCCAGTTAGATCATGGATGAAATGTGACAAAATCAAGTGGATAAGATTTTTGGATCTTAATGGATTAAAAGCCCTAAAGGTAATTAAAACCCTTAATCTAAAGGAAAACACCTAAGATCTAATGGTTGGATCATATTTAAAGGTTTATAATAATCTTAATAAAATTAGTTTAAATTGTCTTTTATTGGATATAGAAGTGTAAATGTGATTTATGTTTTAGGATTTAATTGTCTTATTTTGGATATAGAAGTGTAAATATGATTTATGTTCTAAGTTAGAAAGCATGATAGTGTAATCTTTAAATTTTAGTATGATATGCTCTAAATGAGTAATTTGTTAGTAGATTTGATTATCTTAGGATCATGTTAGTGTAAATTAGGATTTAAACATGATTTCATTATGATAGAAGATGTGTTTCATAACTTAAGATCATGTTAGTTTTATTTCACTATCTTAAGTTACATTCATAGGAAGAATGTTAGTATATAGTTGTTAAACTTATATTTGATTTATGCTTTCAAGTTGATGAATTACTTATTGTCAAAATTTATTCAATTGTTAAGTAATTGTTAAGATATAAGGAGCATAAATCACCAAAAATGTAAACTAATGAAATATAGAAATTCATGGACAACTAAGATGAATGAATGATTTTGACTTAGTAAGGGCTATAGTTAGTAGGACAATATAAGGAATGATTTATCATTTCCTTGGCCCAAAATAGAAAATAATGAACATCCATGGATGACATTGTGCATATCCATGGAAATTAATTAAAATCAATTAGAGAAGGGACTTAAGGTAAAGAGCTCATAGGAACCTTGTCAAAGGTTGAGCTAGTACCACTCCAAAGTGGACTCGAACATTGTGGTTATAGGGGGTATACAAGAGCCAAGTGCTTTTCCCTCACCTCCCATTGACGTAAGAGAGGTCTAAACGCCTCCTTACATGAGGGTTGTATTAACCACTTTTGAGCGGACTTTAAGCGGTAAGTACCGGTCATCCCGAAATAAGGAGGAGTTGTCTAGTGATAGGAAGAAATAAATTATCTTCAACCAAGTAAGACACTAACTGGTTGAATAATAATAAGTACATACAAAGATAGCAAATTAACTAACCCTAATAAAAATAGTAAGTAAGATAAGGATGATCAAACAAGATGAGATCTTGTATGATCAAAAACAATAAGGAAAAAGAAACATCAATGTAAATTAGATTGTTATGTATGATATAGATAGTATTTGTATAGATGATATTAAACTCTTGGATATATGATATTCAAGGAAGAAAGAGTCAGATTATCCTACATAAGGATGATCAAAAGACCATGTAGTATGTACCCTTGATTAGAAAAATGACATTATACATATGATTTGTCAGATATATGTTGATCGAGACTATGATGATTTCGAGGAGTAAGAATACCTTATTGAGGTAGGTGGATTATTAAGAATGCCTTTACATGAAGATACATGTCTAATACATGATCTTATGTTTTGAAGTATTGACATGTATGATACCAATATATTAAGGTAAATACCTCAAATTGAAATATGATCCAACCAAATGATGAGGAAAATAAGTATTAAATAAGTTGAGAATTGAGAACAATCCTAAGTGAATAGGAAAGTAGAAAATTTTCCAGCTCTAGCTAAACAGACAGATAGCCTGATATGTGTAAGTATTATTTTACATACAAGCTTGGAGGCTTGTGGTTTTGTTTTAAACGAGGCATAAGCACGGGGATGCTATGCTAAGAGAGTTAAGAGGGTTTGGCCACCCACTCTACGAAACTTGATGATGTTGAATACCAAGCCTAAGAAAGGCTAAAAGCCGGGTGGGGCAATTATGGCAAGGCCACCACTGTGTCAGCCATGGTCCTCCCATATGGACATGGATATTGTAATTTCCACGAGAATGGTATAAGTGGATTATTGAATGCTTATCCGGCGCGCCAGACGGATCGATCGCAAACATAGTAGTCCTTGATTATTTTGCATTATGATGCATATGAAATTGGCATAGTGAAATGCCTTAAAGGATGGCATGATGAAATGCCGGATAATTGTATATTACCAATATTTTTCCCAGGAAGGGAAAAACCCAAGTATAACCGGCTGAAATACAAATCTCCTATAATGAAAGGAGTTGATCGGTTTTGTATGGAAATGATTATTGATTATTTTTACAATTTTAAACGATTTGTTCTTATATACTATGTATGTATAAAGGTGAACACAAATGATAAGGAAATGAGATGTTTTATATAAATAATAGTGGTCTCATGTGAATGTGTTTATGATAGAATGAATTATGGGATAGTTGAATATTGAGATTTTCTTGTCAATAACTTACATTCTTATCCCCTACCAAGCATAGCTTCTTTGAGATATTGTAAATGTTCAAATGTTTACAATATCTCGGATACAATGTATGGAGACTTAGGAGCTCAAGACTTGAAGAACTAGTGAAGAATAAGTAATAAGGGTATATCCCTTGAAACATTGTATAGAGAGCATGTATTGTCTTTAGAACTTTGTAATTTGAATTGTGTATTTGGACAAGTATTGTAAAGATACAAGGGGTTGTGTCTGAACCACTTGGATGGATCCTGAAGTTTAATAAAATCATATTCCTTCAATGGAATTTTATTTTGTACACAAATTACTATATGTTATGTATGAAGTGTTGACTTGGGTTTTCAAAACAAGTTTTAAAATAAAAGAATTTCCGCTGCTTTGTTTTGCAAAAAAAAATAAAATTTACTAAGGGGACGCCCTTGCCTTTGAAAAATATATTATAAAATGTGTTTCAAAAACCCGGGTCGTCACACTGGGTGGCCATAGGTGCGTGACACACCAAGCAGGTGCCGACTTCTTCTCCTACGCTTTCCCGTCCCACTGCTCTACTCCTTCTCTAAGAAGTCTATGATCACTAACCTTGCCAGTCAACACCAACTCTGCCTCTCCTCTTCTACCTTTCTTTCCCTCTTCTCCTCTTTTCCCCTCCATCTTCACCGGTAACCCCTAAAATCCAGTCGTTTCCTTCTTCCCATGCTCTCTCTCCATTCTTTATTGTTCCTCCGTTTCTCCTCCATCTCTATGGGTTTTTTCTCACCATTGGCCAGATCGGAGAAGGAAACCCGAACTGGTTTTCCATTCTTTTCCCTTCCTTTCTTCTCTTCTCCCCACATTTCTCCTCTTCCTTCTTCCCCTTCTTCCTCCGACTTTCTTCTTCGTCTAGTTTTTTTGTTGTTAAAAATCAGATTTTTAATCAATTCTAGTTTTGCCCTTTTCTCTTTAAATGCAATTACTTTCCTATCCTTTTCTGTTAATTCCATTTTTGTCTTTTCTTTTTAACACCATATGTTTCCTCATTTTAATACCATATGTGTCCTCATTTTATTTACTTCTGTGTCCCTAAATATTCTAGTTTTACATTATCCACATTCTACCAATCCAGGGGCAATGATATCCAAGGTTGTTTGTTTAGTGTTATTTTCTATTTTCTTGGATTTAGAAATTCTGTAAATTACAGCAGTCAAATACATTGAGAATTTTTATTTTATTGTCATTTTATTTTTGTTATATTTGTTAGTTTTATTTTATATTTCTATTAATTGAATTTTATTAAAAACTCCAAAATTCTAAGGTGAGTCCCTGTGAGATCAACCCATATTTGCATAGCTATACTACAATAGCTCGTGCACTTGCTGAAAATATCAACAAGTTTTTGGCGCCATTACCGGGGACTTGCAAAGGAGTTTCTATAAAATTTAATTAAAAATCCAAAAAAAAAATAAAAAATCCAAAAAATAAAAAATATTAGGAATTACATTTTAGGTAATTTTAGGTGCATTTTTAAAAAATTTTAGTGCATAACCACCTAATTTCCTGAAATTGGTACTTATTTCTAAATTTTCTTTTTGAAGGAAATAGGAAAGTGGAGAAAATTGGCAAGAAAATCTTCATCAACATGGAAATTTCCCTGCTTTCCTAGTTTAGGATTTTTTTTTTCCTTTTTAATGACGCTTGTAGTGAGGATCCTTATAAATTGCAATTTCTATTATCATTTTAAAGGGTTGTAATAATATAGGGCAAGTGTGGGATAAGGTAGCCTACACTCATCTTCATCAGAAGCCCCACTGTAAGTCTCCTCACTCATTTAAATTCCTAGATTAGGGTTTACATTTAGAGTAAATTTGCATTGTTGGTAGTATAAATCATATAGAAAGCATCCTCTTATAATTGTTGTATTTTTAGGGTTTTGCATTAGTTTATTGCTTTTCATTGCATCTTAGGACATGGTTAATGCTTTAAGGTGATATATATGCTGATCAAACTGCCATGGAGTGTGGAATTAATTAGTAAGGGCACCCTACCCCCATAAGATCAAGGGTGGATTTCATCACCACTCCTTGGCCCACCTAGGATAATTACCTCAAGCGCACTACCCTACCCTTCAAATCAAATTAAAATCAATCAGAAGAGACCTATACGGCTATCACATGCTCATAGAACCCTCTTACAAAGACGAGATTTATTGCATGCCAGTAGCTTTTGAGCACTGTGGTTATTGAGGGTTGTCCAATAGAGCCTCACTCTTCCCTCACCTCCGGTTGACGTTTGTGAGGTCTAAACACCTTCTTACACGAGGGTTGTATTAACCACCTTGCGAAGAACCTAACTGGTAAGCAATAATCAAGTCTAAAGGAGAGGAGGAGCGTTAGAGTAGGCTAATTCAGAGCATTGTCCCCACACAAATTTAAGAAAATCAATATGCTGCTTATTAGCCTCAAGGATTATATTGTGTCCTTTGTGTGATGACCCGAGTTTTTGAAACATGATTTGTAAAGTATTTTGAAAGGCAGGGCCCTTAAGAGTGTAAATTTTTTTCGCAAAACAAAGCAGCGAAAATTCTTTTCTTTAGAACTTGTTTTGAAAACCCACGTCACCACTTCATACATAACATAAGTACAATTTGTGTACACAATAAAATTCCATTGAAGGAATATACTTTTATTAAACTCCAGGATCCATCCAGTGGTTCACAAGATCTGACCAAATCTAGTATAATACTTGTCCAAATTACATAATCCAAAACTCAAGCTCACCATACAATAAAACTCTCAACATAGAAAAATACATGTCTTCAAGGGTATACCTTGAAGATTATTATCTTCAAGTCTTCTATAGTCTTCAGCTCCTAACTCTCCTTCCCTGTATCTGAGATATTGCAACAAGTACAGTAACTCAGCAAGCAATGCTTGGTAGGGGATTCAAGAAACATAATAATTGACAAGGTAATTTCAATACTTCATAATCTCATTATCCTTAAACATACTCTTTACTTTGTAAGTTATGTATATCTATATACATACATACCCTTCATGGGTAAACTAGTTAAATTTGTGAAAGTAGTCAAATATCATTTCCAACTAAGCTGATCAATTCTCTTTATATTAAGAATTGAGTATTACAGCTAATCTTATACTAGGAATTTCCCTTCTTGGGAAATATTGCTAATATACAATTACCTAGTATTTCATTATGCTATAACATAAGGCATTTCACTATGCCTATTCTCATATTCATCATAGTGCAAAATAATTAGAAAAGTTGCTATGCTGCAGTCTGATCCATACTAGTGCGCTCGGATAACTGTCCTGTTCACCACTGATACCACGGTGGAAAATATTATGTCACTGCCCGTATGGGGGGACAAGACTTTCACAGTGGTGACCTTCCCATAATTGCCACCACCCGACTTTTAGCCTCTCTTAGGGCAAGGTATCATCACATCATCAAATTTCAAGGAGCAGGTGGCCAAACCCTCATAACTCCTCTAGCAATAGCATTCCCCTAGGCTTATGCCTATTAAAACAAACTCACAAGCCTCCAAGCTTGTATGTAAGATAGATTTCATATATCAGACCATATGTTTGTTTACTTAGGGATGAAATATTTCCTAGTTCCCTATTCACTTATAGTTTAGTCCTTAACCATCTTATATGTGTTTGGTTACATCATAAGGTTTTCAAGAGATTTAATACAAGTATTATCATTACTGTTGTCAACATAAGATCATGAGCACAATCATGTATGCATTCATCAAATCCTCCTACCTTTAAGGATTGATCTCTTTTCCCCAATCTTCCAAGATCCTGACTGATGTATGTAATCTGTACATCCATACATATTGTCAATATATAAATTATGAACAATCCTATTGATCACTAGATCTGATGTTTAGAATGATCTTTAGATCATTCATGTCTAAGTTTTTTTTTTTTTCTATCTCTAAGTCTTTGTATGTCCATCTCCTTGATCTTCATCTTTCATAGATCCTTTGATTGACAATCTACACATGTTGATAAAGATCAAGGTCCTAGATTTTCTATCATCTAGTTCTTCTTTGATCTAAGTTCAGTTCTTGGATCATCCCTATGGAGGATGATCTTGGTTCTCTTCCTTGAATCATCTTTGATCAAGGGTTTGGGTTATCTAATCTAATGAACTATAATAAGTATACTAATAAACATGCATACCAAGTATAATATAGTGTTCTTACTCTTATTGTTCTTGATCATCCAAGATCTAATGGATCTTGTTTGATTATCCTTATCTTACTTACAGTTTTTATTAGGGTTAGGTAATTTACTAACCTTTTATGCCCTTATAATTATTATTCAACCAGTTAATGTGCTGGTTGAAAGTAGCTTATTCAAGCCTAAATCTAGACTGCTCCTCTTATTTCCAATTGGCTAAGGCTTACTAGCTGAATGGGTGAACACAAAGTGGTTACTTCAATCCTCATGTAAGGAGGCATTTAGACCTCACAAACGTCAACAGAAGGTAGGGGAAGAGCAAGGCTCTATTAGATAACCCACTTAACCACTATGTTCATCATTCACTAGAATGACCATAGCTCAACCTTTCATAAGGTTCCTATAAGCATGTTTACCCTAAGTACTCTTTCTAATGGATTTTAATTAAGGTCATGAATATTTATAATGTCATTCATGGGGTTTATTATTCTTTTCCTAGTTTGGCCCAAGGACTTGATAATCCTTATATTGTTCTACTAACTATAGCCCTTATGAATTAAGTCCAATGTACTCCATTCTTATTTGTGTAATGAAACTCTACTTTCTCATTAGAATACATTTTTGATGTTTTATGCTCTTTATCTCATAACAAGTAAATCTACTAATAACATTCAACCATAAATGAATTATAAATTCAAAGCATAAAACTACATAATTTAACATTCAATGATAATGAGGCAAGGTACTTAAATTAAATCTAACACCATATGATAACAATGAAATCACATATTATGCTAAAGTCTAAATGTTATACTAGCATACTTTATAACATAATCATATTTAAAATGCTATGAAACTTATTACATTAACATTTTTAGAAATCTTTACTTATGATCCAACCATTTGATCTTAGGTCTTTTCCTTTTATTAAAGATTTTAGTTATATTTAGGGAATTTTCTTCATTAAGGTCAAAAGATCAATATGATCTATTTTTATCATAATCCATTCATGATTTCCTTGGATTTCACCATATCAACATTTATTCTTTCCATCCCAAGGATCTGATCACACTTGATCTCATTAATCAAGTGGGTCCCTTTGTATTTTTAGGGTTTTTCTACCATAATGGTTAGATCCCTTAATATATCTCATATATATGCAATTAGACCATGGATCTCACTTTATTTCAATATTATATCATTATTAAAACATATTTTTAAGATCTGATCACCTCAGATCTTGAATATCTAGGTAATTGGAAACTTATTTCCTTAATACAGAAAGTTTTTACTGAATAGTATGTCCATTTTATCATTTCATAAGAAAATAGAGGTTTCAAGCTTTCCATAGCTTCTTTCCGATCTCAATTTGGAGTTCAGATGACTCTTGAATTGAATCTGGAAGTTCACAGTCCTTCCTAGGGCCTGGATTTGATTTGGGCCCAAGGAACGGACGGCCTAGATTAGTTGGGTGTGTCCACTGCGATGAAATTCTGAAGTGCTTGCATGGGGCTTCCACGGATGCGCACGGAACGTGTTCAGTTCATCGAGCGTGTCCGCTGCGATGAGATGCGGAAGCGCTCGCATGGGGCATCCACAGACACGTGCGGAACGTTGTCCGTCTAATCAAGAGATTAGACAGTCCATTTGGACCATCCAATCATTGCCCTCTCAATTGAGGGCCCAAATCGTCTATAATCTTTATGAAAATTCTACACTAGGGGTTTTGGACCCTTCTGGATTGATTGGTGCAGTCATAATTTTCATCTGAGCACTCTATCATCTAGAATTAAGGGCTCTATTGTTTACTTTATTTTTACCCTTTTTATTACCAAAATAAATTACAGAAAACTAAAAATTACATAAAAGAGTACTAAACATCTATATAAAGTATTTCCACGTACCTGATTGGAGAAAAAACCTCGGTTATATACCCAATTTAAAAAGAATACCTTGTTGATGTAGATATGGCCTAAGATCCACCTTACTTGCAAATTTCGTTGTTTGAACCGCTCGATCTTGAAATTTCTTTGGGGGTTTTGTAGAATAGATATGTTGGGAAGTTTTTGAAGGTGAAATTGATCAAATTAGTTCTGGAACAGAGTGCATAATTGATTTTAGTTCTCTTGTTCCAATCTAAAAAGAAAAACAAATTGACAAGAGAGATGTCTCTTGGAAATTTTGGGTTTTTGGGAAGGGATCTATATTTAATTTTTTTAGGGAGAGTGAAGAGAATTTTGTGGGGATTTTATGAGGATTTTTGGGGTTGTATTTATAAGCATTTTGGGTCTTTTTTAATGATTATAATATTTTATTTTTTATTATTAAATGGCCTGAAAGTCTCCCATGCTCCATTTTTTCTTCCCTATGCCCCATTTTTCTTCCCCAAGACCAACTGATGTTTGTTGACCCATGACTTTACATGTGCTGTTGATAAGATTGGTTGTTGGGTCCCTTGTGGGCCCCATGTGGGACCCACATGGTGTAAAAAGACCATTTTGCCATTTATGCATAAAATTTTCGGTTTTATTCCCATGAACTCGGATTTGAGTGTACTTAGTGGTGTTGGATTCATATTTCTTAGTAAATTCTAAATTTTGATGTTTCATATTTTGATTTTTGGGAGATTTTGATTTTTGGGTAAAATTACAATTTTACCCCTTTTGTCCAAGAAATGAAGAAACTTAAGGATTTCTTATCCGAATTCGGAATTTGTCGTGCTTATAGTCATTTTGAAGGGTTTGCTAAGTTTAATTTCAAATTTACATGTCTTACGATTTTATTATACTTTTATAAAAAGTATATTCTAAATAACCCTAATATTTTAGCCCGAAATATCTGAAACTCAAACTTTATTGATTTTCTCAATCAATTACAAAAATTGGGGTTATTACAATCTTCCCCCTTACAATAATTTTGTCCTCGAAATTTGTAATACACTACTTACTCAAACAAACTAGGGTGTGTCTTCCTCATTTGTACTTCCATTTCCCACGTGGCTTCCTCAATAAAGTGATGTTGCCACAGGACTTTGACTAACGGAATGCTTTTGGTTCTTAACTTTTGTTCCTTT
Organism: Warburgia ugandensis; assembly: GCA_035236585.1. Classification (NCBI taxonomy): domain Eukaryota; kingdom Viridiplantae; phylum Streptophyta; class Magnoliopsida; order Canellales; family Canellaceae; genus Warburgia; species Warburgia ugandensis. Next base: position 28,906,389 of record CP141128.1, read on the forward strand.
TGGTCCAAAATTCGTATTGCCTTCTCTTCGAAGGTTAGGTCAGGCTTTAGCTCTTCTGGCACCCTTTGAAGTACATGAGTGTCTTCTTGGAGGTATTTCATTAGCATAGACATATGAAAGACACTATGTATTTCCGAGAGTTGGGGTGGTAAGGCTAATTTGTAGGCCATTGGACCAACTCTTTCTAAGATTTCAAATGGGCCAATGAATCTAGGACTAAGTTTTCCTTTGCTTCCAAACCTCATTACTCCTTTGACAGGTGATACTTTTAGAAATACGTGCTCCCCCACATTAAATTCTAGGTTTCTACGTCTTTTATCTACGTAACTCTTTTGTCGACTATGTGCTGTTAACAATCTCTCCTGTATCAATCTGACCTTGTCTACACATTGTTCCACTAGTTTTGACTTTATCAGCTTTCTTTCTCCAACTTCACTCCAACTGGTTGGTGATCGACATGGCCATCCATACAATGTTTCATATGGTGATCGATATGGCTGTCCAATCTAATGCACATGCTCTCAACGTATCTTCTAAGGTTTGAATAGTCCTTTTTGATTGACCATCTGTTTGAGGGTGAAATGTTGTACTAAGTTTAATTGAGGTTCCCAAGGCTTGTTGTACACTCTTCCAACATCTCGAAGTAAATCTTCCATCCCTATCCGAGATAATGGATAGTGGAATCCCATGAAGTCTTACTATTTCTTTGATGTATAACTTAGCCAGACTGTCAACTGATTGGTTTTGTCTAATTGGAAGGAAATGTGCTGACTTTGTTAGCCTATCCACAACCACCCAAATCATGTCATGGCCTGCCCGAGTCCTTGGCAATCCCATTACAAAATCCATAGTGATATTGTCCCATTTCCATTCTGGAAGTTCCAATGTTTGTAACATTCCAACTGGTCTTCGGTGTTCAGCCTTTACTTGTTGACAATTTAGACATTTAGCCACAAATTCTCCTATTTCTCTCTTCATGCCTTCCCACTAAAAGTTTCTTTTTAAATCTTGATACATCTTTATACCTCCAGGGTGTATAGAAAACTTTGACTGATGGGCTTCTTATATCAATTCCTTTCTCAGACATGTATTTGAAGGAACCACCAATCTTTCCTGAAAACATATGCCCCCATCTGTACCCTTCACAAATCCTTTCTTTTCACACAATTCCTGAGTTGCTGTATCTTCTTCTTGGGATTTTAGGACTCTTTCTACAAAAACTGATTTAATTGTGATGTTTGTGAGTAGAGCTCTTGGTTGTCTACTTAATGCATCAGCTACTACATTTGCCTTTCTAGGATGGTATTGGATGGCAAAATCATAGTCTTTGATATAGTCTATCCATCTTCTTTGTCTCATATTCAAATCAGCTTGAGTGAAGATGTATTTGAGACTCTTATGATCTATAAATACATTGAATTTTTGTCCATACAAATAATGTCTCCAAATTTTTAATGCAAAAACTACAGCTGCCAATTCTAGGTCATGTACTGGGTAATTTATTTCATGTTTCTTCAATTGTCTAGATGCATAAGCAATGACCTTCCCATTTTGCATTAACACACCTCCTAACCCTTTGCCTGAAGCATCACAATATATTTCATATCTCCCACTCCTAGCTGGCAAAGTCAATACTGGTGCTGTAGTTAACCTCTTCTTTAGCTCTTGAAAACTATTTTCACATTCTTCTGACCAAGTGAATTGTACCTCCTTTCTTGTCAAGGAAGTCATAGGAAGAGCTAGACGAGAGAACCCTTGAATGAATCTACGGAGTATCCTGCTAGTCCAAGAAAACTACGTATTTCTGTTACTGTTTTAAGTTTCTCCCAATTCATTACTGCTTCAATCTTGGTGGGGTCCACTTCTACTCCATTCTTGGAAATTACATGACCTAAAAAATTGACCTTCTCTAACCAGAATTCACACTTACTAAATTTACCAAACAATTTATGTGTTCTGAGGGTATTTAGTACAATTCGTAATTGTTCTTGATGTTCTTTAATACTGGTAGAGTAAATCAGTATATCGTCGATAAATACAATCACAAATTTATCCAAAAATTCTTTGAAGATTCTATTCTTCAAATCCATAAACACTGCTGGTGCATTGGTCAACCCAAAAGACATGACTAGAAACTCGTAATGCCCATATCGAGTTATGAATGATGACTTGGGTATGTCTTCATCCTTAATACACAATTGATGATATCCTGATCTAAGGTCAATTTTAGAAAAGACCTTAGCAAATTGGAGTTGATCAAAGAGATCATCAATGCGAGGTTAGGGATACCTATTTTTCACTGTGACACTATTCAACATTCTATAATCAATGCATAATCTCATTGACCCATCTTTCTTCTTCACAAATATTACTAGTGCTCCCCATGGTGAACTACTTGGTCTAACAAACCCTTTTTCTAACAATTCTTGCAATTGTCCTTTTAACTCTTTCAACTCTGCTGCGGCCATCCTATAAGGTGCTTTAGAAATTGGAGTTGTACCAGGAATTACTTCAATGGTAAACTCAATTTCTCGGTGTGGGGGTAACCTTGGTAGTTCTTTAGGAAAAACATCTTGGAAATCCCTAACCACTTCAATTTCTGTTATCCTGGGCTGTTCAACATCTAAGGAAACCACTGTTGCTAAAACTGCCTGACACCCCTTGGACATATGTTTGACTGCCTTCATAGCTGAGATAATGGATTTGTCTAAGTCATTGTGTTTCCCATACAGTATTAATACTTTCTCCCCTGGCATAGTAAATGTGAGTTTCTTCTTGTGACAGTCCATAATTACCCAGTATTTTGCTAACCAGTCCATACCTAGTATGATGTCAAAATCCTCCATGTTCAATAAAATGAGGTCTATGTCCATTCTTTTGCCCAATACTTCTAGAGGTACATTATGCAAGTATTTTTGTAGTTTAACTGTTTTTCCAACTAAAGTTCTTACATCTAAATCAAATCCCAAGTTTTTCACTGATAGTTGTATACTAGATGCAAAATCACAAGATATAAAGGAATGCGTAGATCCAGAATCAAACAGTACTTTGGCATAGTTGTCTGCTACAAGTAGTGTACCTTCAATTACGGCATTGGATGGTCCAGCTTGGCCGTCAGTGATGGCGAAGACCCTTCCTGGGTGTCGAGGAGCAATTTCTAGTTTTGCTTCCCTGACTGCCAATGGTTTGGTACAGTGGGCGGTGATATGTCCATACTCCCCACAATTGTGGCACTTGATTGGAAATTGTTGTGGTTGTTTTTGTATAGGTCGTGGACAGATATTGCCTAGGTGAAATTTTCTACATCTTGGACATGGCTGTCTATTTGGTCTTAGTGCATTGTTCCTTTGATTTCTTTGAGGCTTAAAATTGTTCCAAGGTCTTTTATTCTTCTGGAAAGGTCTTGGGTTATTGTTTCCTCCTCCACTGAACTTGGTAATTTGACCCGTTTTGTACTCAAATTCAAACTTGGAGGCCATTTCCACATAGTCTGCCAAGGTAGTGGGTTTAGTACCCAGCACCTTTATTTTCAGCCCTGAGTATAGCCCTTCAATGAATCGATCCACGGTGTGTGTTTTTGTGTCACACACATGAGGTGCGAATCTCCTTAGTTGTGTGAACTTGTTATCATAGTCCACCACTGACATATCCCCTTGCTTTAGGTTCTAAAACTCTATCAACTTCCTTTGTTGTACATGAGAAGGAAAATATTTATGGTTAAATACTTCCTTAAATTATTCCCATGTAATATCTTCAGAATTTGAGAAGAAGGTGTTGTTAGCTGATCTCCACCAAAATGCAGCTTCTTGTTTGAATAAATATGTGGCAAATTTCACCTTCAACTCTGAAGGAGTACGTAGTGCACTAAAAGTCTTTTCAACTTCATATATCCATTCTTCAGCCTTTTCAGCTTCACCCTTGAAATCATAGATTGTAACCCTCTTTTGAAATCTCTCCAACATTTTGTCAACCTTTTCTGGTCCTAATGGGGATTTTTCAACTTCTTCACTTGGTACAAGGGAAGATTACGCTTGTCCTAGTGTGGGAGTAGCTGGTGGTGGTGTTGGTGTAGTATGTCTCACCTCAGGCTGAGCTTGAGCCTGCATACTTGGTATTTCTATAGGAGGTGATGAACCTTGGGGTTGTTGTAGGTGAGGAAGGAGGTTCCTTAACATCCTTGTCATCATTTCTTCCATATTATTCATGGTTACTCTCTCCATATTGTCTTTTAGAGTATTTTGAGCTGTCTGCCTTGTGACTCTCTTTGGTGGCATCTGCTCATAAACCAAAATTCTATCAGTCCTCTATACAACTACTTCTATCTTAATCTAGACTTGGATTATAATCTCTCCTTTGGACATATTTGTACTGTACTGTGACTGGATGAATCGCTCTGATACCACCTGCGACGACCCGAGTTTTTGAAACATGATTTGTAAAGTATTTTGAAAGGCAGGGCCCTTAAGAGTGTAATTTTTTTCACAAAACAAAGAAGTGAAAATTCTTTTCTTTAGAACTTGTTTTGAAAACCCAAGTCACCACTTCATACATTACATAAGTACAATTTGTGTACAAAATAAAATTTCATTGAAGGAATATACTTTTATTAAACTCTAGGATCCATCCAGTGGTTCACAGTACAGCCAAATCTAGTACAATACTTATCCAAAATACATAATCCAAAACTCAAGCTCACCATACAATAATACTCTCAACAAAGAAAAATACATGTATTCAAGGGTATACCTTGAAGATTATTCTCTTCAAGTCTTCTATAGTCCTCAGCTCCTAACTCTCCTTCCCTGTATCTGAGATATTGCAACAAGTACAATATCTCAGCAAGCAATGCTTGGTAGGGGATTCAAGAAACATAATAATTGACAAGGTAATTCCAATACTTCATAATCTCATTATCCTTAAACATACTCTTTACTTTGTAAGTTATGTATATCTATATACATACATACCCTTCATGGGTAAACCAGTTAAATTTTTGAAAGTAGTCAAATATCATTCCCAACTAAGCTGATCAATTCTCTTCATTTTGAGAATTGAGTATTACAGCTAATCTTATACTGGGAATTTCCCTTCTTGGGAAATATTGGTAATATACAATTACCTAGCATTTCATTATGCTATAACATAAGGCATTTCACTATGCCTATTCTCATATGCATCATAGTGCAAAATAATTAGAAAGGTTGCTATGCTACAGTCTGATCCGTACTAGCGCACTCAGATAACTGCCCTATTCACCACTGATACCACGATGGAAAATATTATGTCACTGCCCGTATGGGGGGACAAGACTTTCACAGTGGTGGCCTTCCCATAATTGCCACCACCTGACTTTTAGCCTCTCTTAGGGCAAGGTATCATCACATCATCAAATTTCAAGGAGCGGGTGGCCAAACCCTCATAACTCCTCTAGCAATAGCATTCCCCTAGGCTTATGCCTATTAAAACAAACTCACAAGCCTCCAAGCTTGTATGTAAGATAGATTTCATATATATCAGACCATATATCTGTTTACTTAGGGCTGAAATATTTCCTAGTTCCCTATTCACTTATAGTTTAGTCCTTAACCATCTTATATGTGTTTGGTTGGATCATAAGGTTTTCAAGAGATTTAATACAAGTATTATCATTACTGTTGTCAACATAAGATCAGGAGCATAATCATGTATGCATTCATCAAATCCTCCTACCTTTAAGGATTGATCTCTTTTCCCCAATCTTCCATGATCCTGACTGATGTATGTAATCTGTACATCCATACATATTGTCAATATATGAATTATGAACAATCCTATTGATCACTAGATCAGATGTTTAGAATGATCTTTAGATCATTCATGTCTAAGTTTTTTTTTTTCTATCTCTAAGTCTTTGTATGTCCATCTCCTTGATCTTGATCTTTCATAGATCCTTTGATTGACAATCTACACATGTTGATAAAGATCAAGGTCCTAGATCTTCTATCATCTAGTTCTTCTTTGATCTAAGTTCAGTTCTTGGATCATCCCTGTGGAGGATGATCTTGGTTCTCTTCCTTGAATCATCTTTGGTCAAGGGTTTGGGTTATCTAATCTAATGAACTATAACAAGTATACTAATAAACATGCATACTAAGTACAATATAGTGTTCTTATTCTTATTGTTCTTGATCATCCAAGATCTAATGGATCTTGTTTGATCATCCTTATCTTACTTACTGTTTTTATTAAGGTTAGGTAATTTACTAACCTTTTATGCACTTATTATTATTATTCAACTAGTTAATGTGATGGTTGAAAGTAGCTTATTCAAGCTTAAATCTAGACTGCTCCTCTTATTTCCAATTAGCTAAGGCTTATTAGTTGAATGGGTGAACACAAAGTGGTTACTTCAATCCTCATGTAAGGAGGCGTTTAGACCTCACAAACGTCAACAGAAGGTAGGGGAAGAGCGAGGCTCTATTAGATAACCCCCATAACTACTATGTTCATCATTCACTAGAATGACCATAGCTCAACCTTTCATAAGGTTCCAATAAGCATGTTTACCCTAAATACTCTTTCTAATGGATTTTAATTAAGTCCATGAATATTTATAATGTCATTCATGAGGTTTATTATTCTTTTCCTAGTTTGGGCCAAGCACTTGATAATCCTTATATTGTCCTACTAACTATGGCCCTTACTAATTAAGTCAAAAGTACTCCATTCTTATTTGTGTAATGAAACTCTACTTTCTCATTAGAATACATTTTTGATGTTTTATGCTCTTTATCTCATAACAAGTAAATCTACTAATAACATTCAATCATAAATGAATTATAAATTCAAAGCATAAAACTAGATAATTTAACATTCAATGGTAATGAGGCAAGGTACTTAAATTAAATCTAACACTTTATGATAACAATGAAATCACATATCATGCTAAAGTCTAAATGTTATACTAGCATGCTTTATAACATAATCATATTTAAAATGCTATGAAACTTATTACATTAACATTTTTAGAAACCTTTACTTATGATCCAACCATTTGATCTTAGATCTTTTCCTTTTATTAAAGATTTTAGTTATATTTAGGGAATTTTCTTTATTAAGGTCAAAAGATCATATTGATCTATTTTTATCATAATTCATTCATGATTTCCTTGGATTTCATCATATCAATATTTATTCTTTCCATCCCAAGGATCTGATCACACTTGATCTCATTGATTAAGTGGGTCCCTTTGTATTTTTAGGATTTTTCTACCATAATGGTTAGATCCCTTAATATATCTCATATATATATCCAATTAAACCATAGATCTCACTTTATTTCAATATTATATCATTATTAAAACATATTTTTAAGATCTGATCATCTCAGATCTTAAAGATCTAGGTAATTGGAAACTTATTTCCTTAATACAGAAAGTTTTTACTAAATAGTATGTCCATTTTATCATTTCATAAGAAAATAGAGGTTTCAAGCTTTCTATAGCTTCTTTCCGATCTCAATTTGGAGTCCAGATGACTTCTGAATTGAATCTGGAAGTTCACAGTCCTTCCTAGGGCCTGGATTTGATCTGGGCCCAAGGAACGGACAACCCAGATTAGTTGGGTGGAACGAACCAGGCAGAACGAGTAGAGAGCGTCCGCTGCGATGAAATTCTTAAGTGCTCGCACAAGTCTTCCACGGACGCGCGTGGAATGCGTTCGGTTCGTCGGGCGCGTCCGCTGCAATGAGATGCGGAAGCGCCCGCATGGGGCGTCCACGAACGTGCGCAAAATGTTGTCCGTCTGATCAGGAGATCGGACCATCCAATCATTCCCCTCTCTATTGAGAGCCCAAATCGTCTCTGATCTTTATGAAAATTCTACCCTAGGGGTTTTGGACCCTTCTGGATCGATTGGTGTAGTCATAATTTTCATATGAGCACTCTATCATCTAGAATTAAGGGTTCTGTTATTTACTTTATTTTTACCTTTTTCATTACCAAAATAAATTACAAAAAACTAAAAATTACATAAAAGAGTACTAAACATCTATAGAAAGTATTTCCACCAACCTGATTGCAGAAAAAACCTCGATTATAGGCCCAATTTAAAAAGAATACCTTGTTGATGTAGATATGGCGTAAGATCCACCTTGCTTGGAAATTTCTGTTGTTTAAACCTCTAGATCTTGAAATTTCTTTGGGGGTTTTGTATAATAGATATGTTGGGAAGTTTTGGATGGTGAAATTGATCAAATTAGATCTAGAATAGAGTGCCTAGTTGATTTTAGGTCTCTTGTTCCAATCTAAAAAGAAAAACAAATTGACAAGAGAGATGCCTCTTGGAAATTTTGGGTTTTTGGAGTAGGATCTAGACATAATTTTTTACAAAGAGTGAAGAGAATTTCGTGGGAATTTTATGAGGAATTTTGGGGTTGTATTTATAGGCATTTTGGGTCTTTTTTCATGATTATAATATTTTATTTTTTATTATTAAATGGCGTGAAAGTCTCCCATGCTCCATTTTTTCTTCCCCATGCCCCATTTTTCTTCCCCAAGACCAGCTGATGTTTGTTGACCCATGACTTCATGTTGATTGCTGATAAGATTGGTTGTTGGGTCACTTGTGGGCCCCATGTGGGACCCACATGGTGTAAAAAGACCGTTTTGCCATTTATGCATAAAATTTTTGGTTTTATTCCCATGATCTCGAATTTGAGTGTACTTAGTGGTGTTGGATTCGTATTTGTCAGTACATTCTAAATTTTGATGTTTCATATTTTGATTTTTGGGAGATTTTGATTTTTGGGTAAAATTACAATTTTACCCCTTTTGTCCAAGAAATGAAGAAACTTAAGGATTTCTTATCCAAATTCGGAATTTGTCGTGCTTACAGTCATTTTGAAGGGTTTGTTAAGTTTAATTTCAAATTTACATGTCTTACGATTTGATTATACTTTTATAAAAAGTATATTCTAAATAACCCTAATATTTCAGCCCGGAATATCTGAAACTCAAACGTTATTGATTTTCTCAATCAATTACAAAAATTGGGGTTATTACACTTTGTTTGTTCATCTTTCTAGGAAATTAGGTTGCATCATGCAGTTAGTTTTCATTTTTTTTAAAAAGGAGCCTATCAAGAAGGGGATAAATTTCATAGATTAGATGCATAAATGGATCGGTTAGATCTTATGGAAAGTCAATTGCTTAGGCTAATAGCTTCTAAGCAAGTTGCGCCACAACCTCAATACCATAATGATTATACTTATTCTAAGCATTCCTATTATACTCCTTCTTAGTCCCCATCAAGCTCCACAGACAATGAATACTGTTAGGAGTCAGTGGATGCACTTAATGCATTCACATAACCTAGCAATTTTTATTCTGAGACAAATTATCAAGACTTTAATGAATGTGCTAGGCATCATGAACAACCATGGTCTCAGGATTACCAATATGAGAAAGAACGACAATGGTCTCACCCTGGTCAGTAGTACCATGATTATTCAGAATATCAGAGTCAACCATCATGTGTTTAGCTTGGTCAGTCCTTTTTTGGTATCCCAATGCCACAACAACACCAACCCTATGAGTCATTTCCTATACGGGAAGAACCATTATTAGAAGAAAATGTGTAGCATATGTGTGAATTAATAACACAAGGGAATAAGGAATTAAGACAAATGATGGAGGATTTCACTAAGGAAATAAACTGAGGGAGGGAGGAATTTGAGGAAAAACTGAAACAAATTAGGGGGAATATAGAGCCATTTATTCGTGACACTAGGATGGAAATTTTCTATGATCCTTATGAGCCACAAAGTCTACAACCATCCTTAGAAATCTCTAACTTAGATATACTTGTGCCATATCCTGATTCTGATTATGAAGAGACTTCCATTGATGAAAAGAGTCAAACTTTAGACAAATCCAACCCTAATCCCTAAACGCATGTCCCACCTATTTTTATGACTTTGATGAAGACACATCTATGGAGGAGGAGCATGAATTGTTGGATACTGTGCCTCTAATGGACACTTCTGGATGGCAAGCCTGCGTAGATCCTCCTATAAAGCATGAAATTCAAATTGAGCCTTTCAATGTAGAAGATGTACTTGATTGGGACCTAGCAGCCTTATTTGAACAAACATCAGATGATAATATAGGCCCAATTGCTACTGTACCTGTGCTTAAAGTAGAGTCAATTGATATGCATCAACCTACTCCAGGGTACACATAAGAAGATAACCAGGGTTTAAGCCAAACCTTGCCCCTGCCTCTAGTAATAAAAGAACAACCTATTAGAGAAGGGCAGAGTCAGGTTATTACCCTAATTCAAGACAATGACCTTGCCCCTGCCTCTAGTAATAAAAGAACAACATATTAGAGAAGGGTAGAGTCTGGTTATTACCCTAATTCAAGACAATGATAGGGACACAGTGGAAAATGATAAACTGAATAGAATGGTCAATATTATCCCTCAATTTGGTCAAAACAAGGACTATTTGTCACGATATGGTCTAGGGAAATACATGGTAGCTCATGCAGTCATTGTGTTACCCTCACCTCAATTTTTGAGGTGGAGCAATTATATTAACTATCGTGAAATATTAAAGATGGGGGATCATCAATATGGTCCTACTACTTTTACAATTGCTGTGATCTACTGTATTATACTCATATCACCACCTAAAATTTCAAGGCGGAGGCAATATATAGATTACCGCAAAATTCTGAAGTGGCGTGAGAAATCTTGCCATTTCATCTTAGGGTTAGGATTAGGACAAATAAAGATGACCTAGTTAGCTCTAGGTTTAGAAAGTTAGGTTTGAAAATGTCTGGCTGAAGACGTTAAACTTAGCGCTTATTGGGAGGCAACCCAAAGGTATAAAGTATACATCCCTCCACTTTTATATAAAATCCTATGTTTTCCAACATTAGGGACAATATTTCATTCAGGTTGGGGGGTGTAGATGCGCCAGAGATTTTGAATTTTCTTAAGTTAAAAAAAAAAAATTGAAACAAAAAGAGAAAAAAAAAGAGTTTTTAAAGTAGAGTTCCCTACCTGTAATGAGAACTAGATATTCAGAATTTAGTAAATATACTATTATCACCACTTAATGGGAATGCATATGATTAGTTTTACATATCATCCATGTGTTGAAGCACTTTATGAAAGTTAATTCTCGAAAATCAAGTACACACAGCACATAATCAAGACTAATATAGACGTAAGACTTAAAGACCTTGAGAAAAATTAGTGGAGACCTATAACCTAGTAAGAGTTTGAGACAATCTTCTCTGAGAGAGTTGCAAGTAATTCCATACTTTCTTCGGCGTACATACATTAGTGTGATCCTGTTACCCTTGCTTTTGTTAAACATCAAGAATAAATAAGAGTAATAACTTTAATTCTAGAAATTTCATACATCTGATAGGCTTTAGGAAACCTAGGAAATGATATAGGCCATCCTTGCTCAGCCCAGAGATATAAAGCCTACCCAATATAATATACCACTAGTTAGCCTTTTGAGCTTGTTATAAACCTTTTCTTTCTTAACCCCATTCACCTTAACCCAGAATAACCCAGTACAATAAATAACCATTACCCACCTTCAAAATGAGTAGACTAGAAAATAGTTCAAAAAGAGGACAAAAAGTCAAAGAAGTGAGAAAAATTAGTTGTTTTTCTTCCAAAGAAGAAAAAGAAAAGTGAAAAAAAATGAAAAATGAAAAAGAAAGATCAAAATCTAAAAGAGAAATTCACTTCAAGTACAAACCCAAAAGAAAAGTTGTCCTAGCACATATTCATTGAAGACATCTACTCAACTTTGAACCTTTGTAATCTTTATACCTTCCTTTTCTAAACCTATCCTAAGCCTACATTTTGTCCTAGTTAAAGACCTATTGATCTTAGGTGGACATAGCCTTACAGAGGAGATAAAAAGAAAGAATTAAAGTAAAAGACCCCTAATATTCATGGTGTTAACATCAACTCTTAGGGATCACTTTCCCTTATCTCACGAGCGTTAAAAAGCATTATGTGAACCATCAGCTTGTTGGATTCGATCACATAATGAGAGAAATATGTTTAACCCCTTATTTGAGAGTTTTATTTCTGAGTGTATACCTGTGAGGATTTGAAGTCAAGGCATATTTCCAACGGAAGGTAACCATATCCAATTAGAAGTCAAGATTTATGTGGTTGTACACACAGCACATAATTAAGACTCATATAGGGGTATGACTTTGAGACCCTGAGGAAAATTAGTGGAGACCTATAACCTAGTGAGAGTTTGAGACTATCTCCTTTGAGAGAGTTATAAGTAATGCCATACTTTCTTTAGTGTACATACATTAGTGTGATCCTGTTACCCTTGTTTTGGTAAAACATCAAGAATAAATAGGAGTAATATCTTTAATTCTACAAATTTATTGAATTTGATAGGCTTTAGGAATCCTAGGAAATGATATAGGCCATCCTTGCTCAGCCCAGAGATATAAAGGCTACCAAATATAATATATCACAAGATAGCCTTTTAAGCCTGTTATTAAGGCTTTTCTTTCTTAACTCCATTCACCTTAACCTCGAATAACCCAGTAAAATAAATAACCATTACCCATCTTCAAAATGAGTAGAGTAGAGAAAAGTTCAAAAAGAGGACAAAAAGTCAAAGAAGTGAGAAATATTAGTTGTCTTTCTTCCAAAGAAGAAAAAGAAAAGTGAAAAACAATTTGAAAAAAAAATGAATACTGAAAAAGAAAGACCAAAATCTAAAAGAGAAATTCACTTCATGTACAAACCCAAAAGAAAAGTTGTCCTAGCAGATATTCATTGAAGACATCTACTCAACTTTGAACATTTGAAATCTTTATACCTTCCTTTTCTGAACCTATCCTAAGCATACATTTCATCCCAGGTAAATACCTATTGATCATAGGTGGACATAGCCTTATAGAGGAGATAAAAAGAAGAATTATAGTAAAAGACCCCTAATATTATTGGTGTTAACATCCACTCTTAGGGATCACTTTCCTTTGTCTCATGAGCATTAAAAAGAATTATGTGAACCATCAACTTGTTGGATTTGGTCATATAATGGGAAAAATATGTTGAACCCCTTATTTAAGAGTTTTATTTTTGAGTGTATACTTGTAAGGATTTGAGATCAAAATTTAGGTGGCTGTACACACAACACATAATCAAGACTAATATAGAGTAATGACATAGAGACCCTACGGAAAATCAGTGGAGACCTATAACCTTGTGAGAGTTTGAGACTATCTTTTTTGAGAGAGTTATAACTAATTTCATACTTTCTTCAGCGTACATACATTAGTGTGATCCTGTTACCTTTATTTTGGTTAAACATCAAGAATAAATAGGAGTATTGACTTTAATTTTAGAAATTTATTGAATCTGATAGGCTTTAGGAAACCTAGGAAATGATATAGGCCATCCTTTCTTAGCCAAGAGATATAAAGCCTACCCAATTTAATATACCACTAGTTAGCCTTATGAGTCAGTTATTAAGCCTATCCTTTCATAATCCCATTCACGTTAACTCAGAATAACCCAGTAAAACAAATAACCATTATCCATCTAGAAAATGAGTGGAGTAGAAAAAAGTTCAAAAAGAGGACAAAAAGACAAAGAAGTGAGAAAATTTAGTTGTCCTTCTTCTAAAGAAGAAAAATAAAAGTGAAAAAAAATTGAAAAAAAAATGGAAAATGAAAAAGAAAGACCAAAATCTAAAATAGAAATTCACTTCAAGTACAAACCCAAAAGAAAAGTTGTCCTAGCAAATCTTCATTGAAGAGATCTACTCAACTTTGAACCTTTGAAATCTTTATAGCTTCCTTTTCTAATCCTATCTTAATCATACATTTCGTCCTAGTTAAAGACCTATTGATCTTAGGTGGACAAAGCCTTATAGAGGAGATAAAAAGAAAGAATTAAAGTAAAAGACCCCTAATATTCATGGTGTTAACATCCACTCTTAGGGATCACTTTCCCTTGTCTCATGAGCATTACTAAGAATTATGTGAACCATAAGCTTGTTGGATTCAGTCACATAATGAGAGAAATATGTTTAACCCCTTATTTGAGAGTTTTATTTCTGAGTGTATACCTATGAGGACTTGAGGTCAAGATTTATGTGGCTGTACACACAACACATAATCAAGACTAATATAGAGGTATCACATAGAGACCCTGAGGAAAATCAGTGAAGACCTATAACCTAGTGAGAGTTTGAGACTATCTTCTTTGAGAGAGTTATAACTAATTTGATACTTTTCTCAGCGTACATACATTAGGGTGATCCTATTACCCTTGTTTTGGTTAAACATCAAGAATAAATAGGAGTACTGACTTTAATTTTAGACATTTATTGAATTTGATAGGCTTTAGGAAACCTAGGAAATGATATAGGCCATCCCAACTCAGCCAAGAGATATAAAGCCTACCCAATGTAATATATGACTAGTTAGCCTTTTGAGCCTCTTATTAAGCCTACCCTTTCATAACCCCGTTCACCTAACTCAGAATAACCCAGTAAAACAAATAACCATTATCCATCCTCAAAATGAGTGAAGTAGAAAAAAGTTCAAAAAGAGGACAAAAAGTCAAAGAAGTGAGAAAAATTAGTTGTCCTTCTCCCATAGTGAAAAAAAAATTGAAAAAAAAAATGAAAATGAAAAAGAAAAAGAAAGACCAAAATCTGAAAGAGAAATTCACTTCAAGTACAAACCCAAAAGAAAAGTTGTCCTAGCAGATATTCATTGAAGAGATATACTCAACTTTGAACCTTTAAAATCTTTATATCTTCCTTTTCTAACCCTATCCTAAGCCCACATTTCGTCCTAGTTAAAGACCTATTGGTCTTAGGTGGACATAGCCTTACAGAGGAGATAAAAGGAAAGAATTAAAGTAAAAGACCCCTAATATTCTTGGTGTTAACATCCACTCTTAGGGATCACTTTCCCTTGTCTCATGAGTATTAAAAAAATTATGTGAACCATCAGCTTATTGGATTCGGTCACATAATGAGAGAAATATGTTTAACCGCTTATTTGAGAGTTTTATTTCTGAGTGTATACGTGTGAGGACTTGAGGTCAAGGTATATTTCAAATGGAAGGTAAGCATATGCAATTAGAAGTAAAGATTTATGTGGCTGTACACATAGCACATAGTCAAGACTAATATAGAGGTATGACTTAGAGACCCTAAGGAAAATCAGTGGAGACCAATAACCTAGTGAGAGTTTGAGACTATCTTCGAGAGAGAGTTATAAGTAATTCTTTACTTTCTTCAGTGTACATACATTAGTGTGATCCTGTTACCCTTGTTTTGGTTAAACATCAAGAATAAATAGTAGTAATAACTTTAATTCTAGCAATTTATTGAATTTGATAGGCTTTAGGAATCCTAGGAAATGATATAGGCCATCCTTGCTCAGCCCAGAGATATAAAGCTTACCCAATATAATATACGACTAGTTAGCCTTTTGAGCCTGTTATTAAGGCTTTTCTTTCTTAACCCCATTCACCTTAACCCAGAATAACCTAATAAAATAAATAACCATTACCCATCTTCAAAATGAGTAGAGTAGGAAAAAGTTCAAAAAGAGGACAAAAATTCGAAGAAGTGAGAAAAATTAGGTGTCTTTCTTCCAAAGAAGAAAAAGAAAAGTAAAAAAAAAATGAAAAATGAAAAAGAAAGACCAAAATGTAAAAGTGAAATTCACTTCAAGTACAAACTCAAAAGAAAAATTGTCCTAGTAGATATTCATTGAAGACATCTACTCAACTTTGAACCTTTGAAATCTTTATACCTTCCTTTTCTAAAGCTGTCTTAAGCCTACATTTTGTCCTAGTTAAAGACCTATGGATCTTAGGTGGACATAGCCTTACAGAGGAGATAAAAAGAAAGAATTAAAGTTAAAGACCCCTATTATTCTTGGTGTTAATATTCACTCTTAGGGATCACTTTCCTTTGTCTCATGAGCGTTAAAAAGAATTATGTGAACCATTAGCTCATTGGATTTGGTCACATAATGAGAGAAATATGTTTAACCCCTTATTTGAGAGTTTTATTTCTGAGTGTATACCTGTGAGGATTTGAGGTCATGGCATATTACCAATGGAAGGTAAGTATATCCAATTAGAAGTCAAGATTTATGTGGCTATACACACACATATGCACTTCGAGAAATAACTCAAATAAGATGTCTTTAATACGTGTATGGTGTGTAAAATTGTTAAATCCTCTTCATTAAGTTGTAAAAAACTAGTAAAATTGCTAATGAATGAGGATTCTCTGAGATGAAATAGGGGACTGGACCTTATTGAATTTTGGGGGTATATTCACTGCAAATTCTCACGAGGCATAACTTGTCTACTAGGGGCAACCTAGTTGTTCAAGGGCTTGTTGCATGTGCTAAATGCAATCGTGAGTACCTATGAAAGTGGCACATTGTACCAGTTTTGTATAAAATAGTTGTCTGCATATTTTGCTAGGGACTAGCAAAATGCTGGTTGGGGGGTGTGTTAAGTGTTCAATTTTTTTATCAAAATACCCCTAATTGAGTATTCAATTAGAGCATCTAGGCCATCAATTTCAAGATTTTATATAAAATATTTTATTTTAGCTTTAATTGGCCATCAAACTGTTGAATTGCAAAATTAATGGTCAGATGATCATTAAAGCTAATCAGATGAATAATGAACGGTTCAGATGATTCTAATTGGGTCATGTGCATTGCAGATCAATCAACACAGCTTGGACAATCCAGATGATCCAGATCAAATGACGGTGAAAATAATGAAGTTTCCTGAAAGGAGAAGAATTTGAAGACTCCTAGGATAGAAGAAATTTGAAGACTCCAAAGTTCTAACAAGACTGGGCTGATGGTGGACCCCAGCCCTCTTTATCTCCCTATCCTCTCTCTCTCCATCTCTCTTTTCTCTCTCCCCTACATCTCCCTCTTTCTCTCATCTCACACCTCTCTCTCTTATCTCACCTCCCTATCTCCTACAATTCTCTCTCTCTTTTCTCTCACTCTCTCACGCCTCTCACTCTCACACGTCTCTCTCGTTTTCTTCATATACTCCCTCTTCTCTCTACATCAGGCTCTTCTTCAACCCCTGAGCAAGACCTATTTGGGCTGGTCAATCACCCTCCTCCCTAATCTCTCTCTCTCTCTCTTGCATTTCTTCTCCTCTCCACCCTTCTCCTCTTCATTCTTCCTTCTTGTTGTACAATAGACAAACCTCTTCTCTTAACCTTTCTCACTCTTGTTTCCCCATTAGTTGGCCATAGGTGCATGACACACCAAGCAAGCGCTGGCTTCTTCTCCTACGCTTTCCCGTCCCTCTACTCTACTCCTCCTCTAAGCAGTCTATGATCATTGGCCTTGCCAGTCAGCACCAGCTCCACCTCTCCTCTTCTACCTTTCTTTCCCTCTTCTCCTCTTTTTCCCTCCATCTTCACCGGCCAGCCCCCAAAATCTAGTCGTTTCCTTCTTCCCATGCTCTCTCTCCATTCTTTACCGTTCCATCATTTCTCCTCCATCTCCGGGGTTTTTTTCTCACCATAGGCCAGACAGGAGAAGGAAACCCGAACTGGGTTTCCATTCTTTTCCCTTCCTTTCTTCTCTTCTCCCCACATTTCTCCAGTTCCTTCTTCCCCTTTCTCCCCTGACTTTCTTCTTTGTCTAGGTTTTTTTTGTTAAAAATCAGATTTTTAATCAATTCCAATTTTTCCCTTTTCTCTTTAAATGCAATTACATTCCTGTCCTTTTTTGTTAATTCCATTTCTGTCCTTTCTTTTTAATACCATCTGTGTCCTCGTTTTATTTACTTCTGTGTCCCTGAATATTCTAGTTTTATATTATCCACATTCTGCCTATCCAGGGGCAATGATATCCTAGGCTGCTTGTTTAGTGTTATTTTCTATTTTCTTAGATTTAGAAATTCTGTAAATTGCAGCAGTTAAATAGATTGAGAATTTTTATTTTATTTCCATTTTATTTCTATTATATTTATTAGTTTTATTTTATATTTCTATTAATTGAATTTTATTAAAAACTCCAAAATTCTAAAGCGAGTCCCTGTGGTATCGACCCGTATTTGCATAGTTATACTGCAATCGCTCGTGCACTTGCGGAAAACATCAACACTAACCCTGAGAGAGGGGTAGTGCCTTGAGATGGGGAGCCACAGGCCCTCCTGGATTGCATTGTTACGCTTGAGGATTTCATTTTAATTTCCTTGACTTTAATACATAAAGTTATTTTCATGATTTGTGTGGATAAGACTTCTAGGCATGTCGTGGGTTCTCACACTACAAGTTCTTTAGGGATTGTTTGACAAGACTATTAACTATACTGAGACTATGCTAGCAGCGATTATAGGATTGGCCATCAGCCCACTAACTTAATGAGATGATAGACACCCATCCCATTGAGAGGCAAACTTTGTAGGGAGTGGTGTTATTGTTGTTTTAGTTAAAACTCGCAAGCACATGAAACATTTGCAATATGGCATGCTACTGAGGTTGATCGCAAGAGGAGTTGAACTAATGTGATGCTAGTGGTCCTACTTTAATCTATCTAGCCTAGCCAAAATTCAAGAGATATTTAACATAAGGAATGGGAAATTATGCTAAAATTATAAACTTGCCAAAATTAAAAACATTCCTAAAACATGCACATTCTAAATTGAAACTTTTCCTAAACTGAAAAATTTCTAATTTGATGATTTTCCTAAGCTAAAGCTTTCCCAAATTGAAGTTTTTTTGATGTGTAATTCAGCAACTTTCTTAAAGTAACTTTCCTAAACTTGAAATTAACAACTAATCTAAGGAAACAAGCTTTAACAAACTACTTTCCTAATCATGCATTTCTAAATAAAGAAAGTAGACTTATGGGAAAGGAAACTTTAGCAACTACAATCTAAGCAATAAAATGCAAACATAGTAATCAAGATCAATACTACTAACTACTTTTTCTAATGTAAATGCATGTAACAACTTAGATTTCAATCCTCCAAATCATTCAAAGCCATGCACACCACTTATGGACAGCATGCATGATTTCAACATGATTTGAAAATTGTTTTCAATACTTCATTGAAGAAACAATGAAATTAATGAACTATGGATGGAAAATCAAGTCAACACTATCATTCAACTTCAGCCTTTGAAACCTTTCAAAATCATGCATTCAACCACTGGATTGGATGCATGATTCCAATATGTTTTTGGGTTGGTTTGCTTAGAATGTAAGAACAACTCTTTTATGTTGATCATCAAACCATGGAAGTACATGTAAAGTAAACAATCTTGCTAGCATTCATCAAGAAAGTAAAAATCCATTGCATACAACAAAGTAAGATTTCATTGATCATCAAGAGTTGCATACATGAATACATGAAGTGTGTGTTCATTTTTGATGAAAACACATCACCTTTTTCTCCAACTTAAATCCAAAACTAAAGATTAAAGATGATTCCTCCTTTAATAATCTTGAAATCCAAATGAACTCTCATGTCATATATGACAAAACTCAAAGGAACTCAAGTGAACAAGGCTGAACTCAATAGAAATTAAAATACACAAAGCTGGAATTCAATTGTAGATAAAAGAGAATCAAGATCCAATAAAACGTAAAGGGAAAAACTTGATTCAAGATCACTTCCACTGGCTGTCACTTCAAGGGAAAACTATCCTTGAATCTAAGTCTTTAAGGCAAGGAAAGAACAAAGGAAAGCAAGTAAAAGCTAGCATGGAAGTCTAAGATAAAAAAAAAGGGAATAAGTTAAGAGAACCAACCTTGAAAGGAGATCAAACAATCTAACACTAGTGTTGAACAGCTTGGAGAGATTCCTCACACCATAGGAAGATAGTAGCAACACCGAAGCAATGAAAATCCAAATAGAAAAGGAAAGAATGTGAAGCTAGGAAGAGGACATCTCCTTCCCCAATGGAGGAGGCATCTTTTTCCTTTTGAGAATAGGTCCCATTTTTTCTTGGGTTTGTGCTGGTTTTATAATTATTTTCCAATTTTTGCTAGGATACTCTAATAACAAGGTGTGGTGGAGATGAAATCCTCTCATTTTGGATGGCTAGGATAGGGGAAAAGCTAGGGTTTTCAAATAGGACACAAGGGGTGAGATGTGGCTACCTTTGGAGGTGGATTAGGTGGGCAACACCACCTTTTCAAGAAGGGGCATCTCCCTCTTCAAAAATCTTTGGAGATCTTCCAAATTAGGAAGGTGGGTTAGGTGATAAGGTAGGAAAGGGATGGGAGGAAGAAAAGAAGGTGTGAGGAAAGTGGGGTGTAGGAAAAACATAGGAAAGTGAGGTGAGATGGAAGTTTCTAATTGACTAATTGATATCCTAAGGACTTGGGATTTGTTGGGTGGTTAGGGTGGGAGTATAGGAAGGTAGACGAGATATGGGATGGTAGCACTCTTGAATGGAAAATTAAATTAGTGGTGGTATTTGGTAGAGATTTGGAAAGTGATAAAAAAAAGGGGAAAACATGGGAAAATCATCAAAAATAGAAGGCTCTCATCCTATTGGTCTACATGCAAACTTATCTTAATAAGATTTTCCTTAATTATGTTCAAAATATCACTTAAAATCTGATGGATAATTCTCTTGAATTTCCTTCAATCCTAGGCTTCCATTTAGCTTAGCTTGATGGCTAACTTTGAAGGCTCCATTGGCTAGGCTTCATGGTTGGCTTTGGGAGCTTGCTTTCCTAGGATTTATGGCTCAATCCATTAGCTTGAGTGGCTTGAATAGTTTGGCTTAATTTCTTTAGCTTGCCACCTTCTCTCATGGCTTATATGGCTACGCTGGCTTAAGTTGCTTCCATGCAAAGTTGGTGGAAATGCATGGCTTACTTCATCGGCCTAGTTTGGATATCTTTATCTCATTTAATTGCATTCATTGCTGGTCCACAAGATGATCTTGCCCTTTGTCTTCATGTTGGGTTGATGATTCTTACTTTTTGACTCAATCTTCAATGTTCATCTCCATTGATGTCGGCCATCATCATCTCTATTTTACAAAAGATAAAAATTCTAATTAACTCCTTGAAAAATATAATTAATCACATATATACCTTGGATTATCTTTTATACCTAAAAAATAATAAACTTTTACTTTGTAGGTAAAAAATGCGTGTTATGAATTTTGGTCTAAAAGTCATAATTTACCCCTATAAGTTGTAACATATGGGTAACTAATTGGGTGGGTTTTATGGAAAATTAGACACTTATCAAAACTCAACCAGCATTTTGCTAGTCCCTAGTAAAACATGCAAAAAATCATTTTACAAAAACTACTACAAAGTGCCACTTTCATAGGTACTCATGATTGCATTTAGCATATGCAAAAAGCCATTAAATCCCTAGGTTACCCCTAGTGGACGAGTTATGGATTTTGAGGGATTGCATTGAATATGCCCACAAATTCCATATGGTTGAGTCCCCTATTATATCTCAAAGAACCCTCATACTTTTGTATTATACTGATTCTCACAACTTGATGGAGAGGATTGCCAATTTTACAAATCATACACATACTTAAGACATTTTATTCCAACTATTTCTCGGAGTGCATAGCATGTACATCCACATGAGTTCTAACTTCTAACTGGCTATGCTTAAATTCCACTGGAAATATGTCTTGACCTCAAGTCCATATTTCTCTCATTATGTGATCAAGTCCAACAAGCTAATGGTTCACATAAATTTTTAAATGCTAATGAGACAAAAGAAAGTGATCCTTAAGAGTGGATGTTATTACGAAGAATAGTAGGGGTCTTTTACATTAATTCCTTATTTTTATATCCTCTTTAAGGCTATGTTCCACCTATGATCACTAAGTCTTTAAATAGGATGAAATGTAGGCATGGTTAAGGTTCCAAAAAGTAAGGTATAAGGATTTCAAAGGTTCAAAACTGAGCAGAGATCTTCAATAAATATCTGTTAGTAAACTTTTTCTTTTGGTTTTATTGAATTGAATTTCCTTTGTATTCTTATCTTTCACATTTTCTCTTCTTTTCCTGACACTTCTTTCTTTTCACTTTTCTTTTTCTTTTGGCTTCTTTGGAAGAAAGACTGCTAATTTTCTCACTTGTTTGACTTTTTGTCCTCTTTGAACTTTTCTACTAACTCTACTCATTTTGAAAATGGCTAATGGCTATTTATTTTACTGGTTTTTCTAGGTTAAGTTGAGTTAATTATAAGCTCAAAGGGCTAGCTAGTGGTATGAAATATACTGGGTAGGCTTTATGTCTCTTGGCTCAACCAAGGTGACCGATATGATTTCCTAGGTTTTCTAAAGCCTATTAGATTCAATAAATTTTTTGAAAATAAAAATATTACTCATATTTATTCTTGATAGTTAACCAAAACATGGATAAAAGGATCACACTCAAATATGTATGCTAAAGAAACTATTGAATTAATTATAACTCTTTGAAGGACTATAGTCTCTAAGCTCACCGGGTTATAGGTCTCCACTAATTTTCCTTAAGGTCTCTAAGTAGACTTGACCATGAGTTGTGTAAATATTTTTAGAGAATTAACTTTTATAAAATGCTTCAACACATGAATAATATGCAAAATGAATCATATGCACTCCCATTAAGAAGGGAAAATAGTAGAATTACTAAATTTTGAATATCCAGTTCTCATCATAGAAAGGGAGCTCTTCTAATTTTTCTTTTTAAAACTCAAGAAAATCAAAATCTCTATATGCATCTACACCCTCCAACCTGAATGAAACATTGTCTCCAATGTTTGAAAACATAGGACTCTATATGAAAAGATGTAGAAGATGGAGATTTAAAAGACATATAAGTTGCCTTCCAAGTAGTTAAGTTATACATCTTCAACCAAACATAATGATGAGTCTAGCATGATAAGCTGTAAGGGTTCCTGGAAAATTCTAAAGTGGGTCTTGATAATGAGGTGCCACTAAGAGTGTTTCATCAATCTTGGGGTTAGGCATTTCTAAAAAAGGTTTTAGCAGTGGACCATTAACTATTTAGATCTCCCCATCCTTCTTAATCTTGATGGCTCCATGAGGATAGACTATGTGCACTATGTAAGGTCTGGTCCATCTAGATCTAAATTTGCCTAAGAACAAATGCAATCTAGAGTTATAAAATAAGACCTTTTGTATAGGTGTGAAGGATTTTCTTATGATTTAGCAATCATGTATAACCTTCATTTGTTCTTTGTATAATTGTGCAGAGTCATATCCAACATTCCTCAATTCTTCCAACTCATTGAGTTGGAATTTTCTATGGGTCCTAGCAAAATCTAAATCAAAATTGAGCTTTTTGAAGCCTAATTTTCCTTATGCTTTAACTCTACTGGTAAGTGGTAGGCCTTACCATAGGCTAGGTGATGGGTGATATTCACATAGGAGTTTTATAAGTTATACAAGAAGCCCACAAAGCATCGTTAAGTCTCATAGATCAATCTTTCCTACTTGGACTAACTGTCTCTTCTAGAATTTGCTTGATCTCCCTATTGGATACCCCTGTATGGCCACTGGTCTAAAGGTGGTATGGGGTGGCTATCCTATGGTTAACACCATACTTTTTCATTCAATTCTCAAGTACTTTATTATAAAAGTGTTTTCCCTCATCACTTATTATGCCATTTGGAGTACCAAACCATGTAAAGATATTTTCTTTTAAGAATTTTACCACAACTTTGTGGTCATTGGTTTTGCAAGGTATAGCCACCACCCACTTGGACAAGTAGTCCACTCCTAATAGGGTGTAAAGATTTTCAAAAGAATTAGAAAAGTGTTCCATGAAATCTATGCCCAAAACATCAAATGGTTCTATAACAAGGTTTGGGTGTAACGACATCATATGTCTCCTTCCTAAATTGCTAATCTTTGACACCTCACACATGTTGTGCAATAAGCATGTGCATCCTTAAATATGGTAGGCCAATAAAAATCACACTATAATTTTTTTGCAGTTGTCTTTCTCAACCTAAAATGTCCCCCACATGCATGATCATGTCAGAAGGAGATGATCATATTATGCTCACTATCTGGTATGACTTGATAGGGACAATACTTCAATAAGTATGGGTCGTTCCAAGTAAAATATATAACCTCTGTCAAGATTATTTTCTTATCCTATTTTGTCCAATGGATAGGCATTTGTCCTATAACAAGATAATTTACAATATCACGACACTAAGGTAACTGGGAAATATGCAATAACTATTCATTTGGGAAGGATTCAGTTATAGGCATGTGGTCACTATTATGCTCCACTATCAATTTGGATAAGTGATTTTCCATGACATTTTTCAAACCTTTCTTGTCCCAAATTTCTAAGTCATACACTTGGAGCAGTAGTATCCAATGGATCAACCTAGCTTTCATATCCTCTTTAGAGAGGAGGTACTTTAAAGTGGCGTGATCCGAGTACACTATGAATTTAGACCCTAACAAATAAGATCTAAACTTATCATGAGCAAATACTACAGCTAACAACTCTTCCTCAGTGGTCAAATAATTGAGCTACTTGTCATTTACTGTTTTATTAGTTTAATATATCATGTAGGGAAGTTTAAATGCGTTACCCCAAAATAACTTCAATGGCGTAATCCAATGCATCACACATTATCTCAAATGGTGCATTCCAATCTAACAGTAGGATATGGGTGCATATGTCACTCGGCCTTGAGTCACTCAAATGCTTAATTAAAGTCCTCATCAAAGTATAAAAGAAAAATGGTCTCATTTGTAAGTAAATTAAAAAGGGGCATGGCAATTTTGCTAAAATCATTTATGAATCATTTGTAAAAGCTAGCATGTCTTAGTGGAGGAAGGTTGTCTATTAAATGCACTTTTTTCTTATCAACTTCTGTCCCATTAGGTGATACTATGAGGTTTAAAACTATCCCACTTTGTACCATAAAATGGCCATTTCCCAATTTAAAAGAACTCTTCTCCTAACACCTTGCAAGAATTAACATTAAGTGGTGTAGTCACTCATCAAATGATGACCCAAATACTGAGTATTCATCCATAAACACCTCAAGAAACCTTTCTACCATATCAGAGAAAATGGTCAACATACACCTTTAAAATGTTGTAGGAGCATTACAAAGCCCAAAAGGCATACGTCAGTGAGTGAAGGTTCCAAAAGGGCAGGTGAAGGTGGTCTTCTCCTTATCCTTAAGTGCTTTAAGAATTTAGTTATAATAGGAGTATCCATCCAGAAAATAGTAGTAATTATGTCTAGCCAACCTATATAGCATTTTGTCAATAAAAGGCAAAGAAAAGTGATCTTTCCTCGTGACCGTGTTCAATTTATGGTAATCAATGCAAACACTCCACCTAGTAGGAGCATTACAAAGCCCAACTAGGAGGGAGAGGGCCAGCCACCCACCCTCTAAGATCTGTGATGTGATATGATAGACACCTGCCCTTAGATGACTTTTGGTAAGGGTTGGTAACATGGATAGTCCACGCTACCAGTCCAGGCCTTTCCATGGGGACGGACGATAAGTCTCCCGTTATGGTGTCAACGGGGAGCAACGGTGGTTGAGACCCTGGAGGGTTGCCACTATGGCATGACGATCCATACTCTGATTCTGTATGCTTGCATGATGAGCATGGAGATGTGATTGTATGCCTAGGTGGGACGACACTTAGAGGTTAGATATGAGTACTCATGATCAGTGATATGAGTGTATGGGACGCTCGTGGGACCCATGTACCTTAGGGTGCCATGTTATTATTGTATGCTCATTTACATTGATTATATCATGTTTTAAATCCGTAAGATGCATGT
Source organism: Warburgia ugandensis (assembly GCA_035236585.1). Lineage (NCBI taxonomy): Eukaryota > Viridiplantae > Streptophyta > Magnoliopsida > Canellales > Canellaceae > Warburgia > Warburgia ugandensis. The sequence goes on from CP141128.1 coordinate 28,932,221, forward strand.
TTTATCAAACTTGAGAATTTGATACTATGTTGGCATGAGTTATAATGATTTTATTTTTATAGATGATAGATGTTTTATTTTATTGCGACTCTTATAAGTTTATTCCATCTTTATTACATTAATTGTCTATGTACCTACACAAGCAATAGCTTGTTGAGGCATTGCTCTGTTTGCAATGCCTTAGATCTCGAGCGCAACAACAAGAAGGCAAGACCATTAAGAGACCGTGATACCAGTGGGAGATTTCCTTTACTTTGACTCATAAACAATGACGTGAATAAATAAATGGACTACCACACGACTTTCTTTATGGGTAGTATACTTTTATTTTATGGATTTGATTATGATAGTTATACATATGATGGACATTTAGGTGGGATGTTATGATGGATAGACCCTGGGCCACATTATTATTGTATTTTGGATAATTATTGGTTTGAAAATAAAGGCGCCGATGATTTTGACGTTGGTTTAACATGTGTATTATTTCAATTGTATAGCTGTGAAAATTTAATTATATTTTAAATTTATAATCATGATGTTTTGGAAAAAGAAAATAACACCCGAAGGTTTTCAATAAATGTTTTAATAAAATAATTAATATAAAGTTGTTAACATGGGATCCCGATTATGATTACTACGATTATTATTATATAAAAAAAAATCGGGGTGTTACAATTGGTATCAGAGCCCAGTCTATTTCATCATAATCTTTACAAATGTCTATTTATATGTGGGTCGTAGTCCATAAATTGTAGTTGAAGGGGAACTAGTAGAGAAGAACTTACACTTAGTGGTATTTAAATCTTTGCCAGATGGCTCCTCAAAGAAGGACAAGGTCTACCCCTGCTACACCAGTTGCCCCACCTGTTGAGTCCTCTTATCAAGGGGATCGCGATGCCGAGTTGGTGAACAGGGTAATGTTAGGGCTGATACCGCTCATACAGCAGCAAGTTAGGACTGCGATTTAGGTTGTGAACCCTATCCCTGTCACACTGCCTCCATTGGCACCGATGGACTTGTCTATTCATTCCACCCACCCCGTACAGGAACCACTAGCACCTAAGACCACGGAGGGTAATGCTACTAGTGATCCGAAGAAGTCAGATAAACTATTAGAAAGATTCTAAAAGATGGTGCCACCTTTCTGTGGAGATGGTGATATTGAGGAGGCTGAGCGATGGCTATTCGAGGCAGAAAGGACATTTGACGCTATGAAGATTACACCATCGGATCAAGTCTGAGTAGCTACCTGCCTACTGAAGGGTGAGGCAAGCTTTTGGTGGAAGACCTTTACACTTACATGACCAGATCCTACAGAGACGATGACGTGGGCGGCCTTTAAACAAGCTTTTGATACTTAGTACTTTTCACCCCATGCATTACAATCATTGAAGAAAGAGTTTGCCACCTTGGAGCAAAGAGACATGATGATTCAGTAGTACCTAAACTAATTAACCCAACTGAGGAGGTTTACCCCTACAGCACTTGCCTCAGATGAGGAGGCAACAGATAGATTTGTGGATGGACTGACACCCTACCTGAGAGATCGGGTGATTACTTCCCGACCTACTACTATGAGAGATACAGCGGACATGGCCTCCATGCTCGAGAAGAACTCTCTTAGGAGTAGAGGGAGCACATACCAGCCCATTAAGGGTAAGAGGCCCTTTAGTGCAATGCAGGCACATAGAGCACCAGGTTATCAGCAGTAGACCAAGCCTAAGAGAGACATAGAGAAGAAGAGATGTGACAGGTGCAAGGGTTGGCACCTTGGGCAAGGGTGCAATAGATTCGATAGACCACAACAGCAGAGGCAGCCCCAACCAAAGCAACAACACTAGGCACCATTCCAGAGATAGCCATACAGGTGTTTCAATTGTAGAGATGTAGGCCATTTCATTAAAGACTGTCCTAAGGGGCAGAGAGAGAGGCAGATCGAGATGGGTGCAAAGACTGCTACCGCACTACGTAGTCAGGGACGAGTATTTTCCATCACATCAAGACAGGTGCAGGCATCACACTAGGTCATTGAAGGTACTCTTCTAGTCTCAGACCGACATGGTAGGGCCCTCTATGACACAAGGTCCACTCATTCTTTTATATCATGCATTTTTGCATCTTGCCTTGATGTTTCTGTGCATAAATTAGCATTTGGGTTAGATATTATGAAACCTGTGGGAGAGACAGTAGAGATTACCGATTATCTTTGAGAGATACCCATGGAGATATTAGGCGTGAGGATGGCCTCTGACTTTATTTTACTAGACATGGTTGACTATGATGTTATATTTGGGATTGATTGGTTAGCCGATTATTGGGCTACCGTAGATTGCCGACAGAAGCGAGTCACTTTTCTTATACCTGGGCAACCATAAATAGTGTACCCAGGTAAGAAAGTTTAATCATGTACATGCAGAATTTTTGCGATGAAGGTGGCACGATTTTATTCACAAGGGTGTAGAGCGTTCCTTGCGTATGTGATTGTTGAGGACAAGGAGCAACCATGGCTTGATGATATTAATGTTGTCCGTGAATTTGCTGATGTTTTCCCTGAGGAGTTACCAGGATTGCCACCAAGCAGGGAGATTGACTTTACCATTGACTTAGTGCTTGGTACATCGCCTATCTCTAAGGCACCATACCGAATGGCTCCAGCAAAGTTGAGAGAGCTTAAAGTGCTGTTGCAAGAGTTATTAAATAAGGGTTTTATCAGGCCGAGTGGATCACCATGGGGAGCACCCATCCTTTTTGTGAAGAAAAAGGATGAATCATTGAGAGTATGCATTAATTATCAGTTGTTGAACAGTGTTACTATAAAAAACTGATACCCTTTGCCATGCATAGATGATTTATTTGACTAGCTCCAATCAGCACGAGAGTTCTCCAAGATAGACCTGAGCTCAGGATATCATCAACTAAGGGTTAGAGAAGAGGATATATCTAAGACTGCTTTTAGAAGTCGCTATGGCCACTATGAGTTCTTGGTGATGCCATTTGGATTGACGAACGCAACTGCAATGTTCATGGACCTGATGAACTGTGTCTTCCGAGCTTATTTAGATAAGTTTGTGATTGTCTTTGTTGATGACATCTTGATTTTTTCGCCTAGTCATGAGGCACACAGGGAGCATCTCCACATAGTACTGGACACACTTCGTCTATATTAGTTGTATGCTAAGTTTAGTAAGTGTGATTTTTGGTCAGATCAGGTGCAGTTCTTAGGCCACATCATATCTAAAGATGGAGTGGCCATGGATCCAGTGAAAGTTGAGGTAGTACTACATTGGGGGAAACCTAAGACAGTGACTGAGATAAACAATTTTCTCGGTTTGGTAGGATATTATAGCCATGTCATAGAGGGATTCTCTAAAATTGTGTTACCATTGACCACCCTGACCAGGAAAGACACTCAATTTGTTTGGACCGAGGCTTGTGAGGAGAGCTTCCAAGAGCTCAAGAGGAGACTTATTACTACTCCAGTATTGACTTTACCATCAGGTGTAGGCGGGTATGTGGTTTATTGCTATGCCTCTTGCAAGGGATTAGGAGCAGTGTTGATGCAACATGGGAAGGTAATTGCCTATGCGTCGAGACTGTTGAAGACATATGAGGTAAATTACCCAACATATGATTTGGAGTTAGTAGCAGTGGTAATTACGTTGAAGTCCTAGAGACATTATCTTTATGGTGAGAAGTTTAAGGTATTCACTGATCATAAGAGCCTCAAGTACTTCTTTACTCAGAGTGATTTAAACATGAGGCGACATAGATGTATGGAGTATCTTAAGGACTTTGACTTAACCATATAGTACCATCCTGGCAAGGGTAATGTCATTGCAGATGCCCTGAGTAGGAAGTTTGGAGTAATGATTGCCAATTTGTCAACTCGGTCTAAGTTCTTCGACAGGATCTTAGAGGCACAGGACAAAGATAAAGAGACACAATCTAGCAGATAAAGCAGATTTTGTAAGGGGACCAGATGGAGGAGTCAGATTTAAGGGTAGGCTGGTAGTACCAACAAATGACGAATTGAGGCATGAGTTACTTTAGGAGGCACACTAGTCCCCGCGTACAATTCATCCTGGAGGTACAAAGATGTATCAGGATCTTAGGAGACATTTCTGGTGGAATGGTATGAAGAAGGATGTTGGAGAGTGCATTGCATGATGTTTGACCTATCAGCAGGTCAAGGTTAAGCATCAACGTCCATCAGGACTACTTCAGACATTGGACCTTCCTACATGATAGTGGGATCATATTACCATGGACTTTATTGTGGGTCTTTCGAGGACTGTTAGCGGGCATGACATGATATGGGTCATTGTGGACAGGTTGACCAAGTCTGCTCATTTCCTTCCTATCAGATAGAATCAGACAGTGGACAGCCTAGCGAAACTATATGTCAAGGAGATTGTGAGTCTACATGGAATTCCCTTGATGATTATATAGGATCCAAATACTCAATTTACCTCAAAATACTAGAAGAGCACGTAAGAGGCATTAGGATGGAGGCTGAACTTTAGCATAGCATTCCACCCTCAGATGGACGGCCAGAGCGAGAGGACCATCCAAACAATTGAGGATATGCTACGGGCTTGTGTTATGGACTGGAAGGGTATCTGGAAAGATCACTTACCACTAGTAGAGTTCGCCTATAATAATAGTCATCACGCAAGTATCAGCATGGCTCCATATGAGGCACTTTATGGTAGACCTTGTCGGTCACCCTTATGTTGGAGTGATGTGGGAGAGAGACGAATAGTGAAGTTTGAGTTGGTGAAAGAATGAGCAGAGAAAGTTTGATTTATTCAGAAGAGATTATTGACAACTCATAGTCGACAAAAAAGTTATGCTGAAAAGAGGCAGAAAGATTTAGAGTTCTCCAAAGGTGAACATGTATTCCTAAAGGTTTCCCCCATGAAAGGAGTGATGAGGTTTGGAAATAAAGGGAAGCTTAACCCCAGGTATATTGGACCTTTTGAGATATTACGCAGAGTTAGGTTAGTAGCATACTAGCTAGCCTTAACACCACAATTGGCAAATGTGCATGATGTTTTCCATGTATCCATGCTGTGGAAATATGTACTAGATCCAGCACACATGTTGCAATAGATCCTAGGAGTGTTACAGCCTGATATGACATTTGAGGAGAGACCTGTGTGCATACTGGATACGAAAGTCAAGAAGTTAAGGAATAAAACTATTACATTAGTCAAAGTCCTTTGCCAGCATCAGTCACTACAGGAGGCCACATGGGAGATAGAAGAGGAGATGTGAAGGATCCACCCAGAGTTATTTACATAGAGGTATGTTGCAAAATTTTGAGGATGAAATTTTAATAAGGTGAGAAGGATGTAATATCCTCAATTTTAATCCTAAATTAGTCATATAACAAATAAAATAAATTAAAATTTTTATGTATAACATTTGGTTTGAGAAACTTGAAAATTAGAAAGTACACATCGATAGAATTCCAACTCCATAAGGAATATGAAAAACGGAGCTCAAATGAAGAAGTTATGAGTCGTTGAAGTTATAAGGGCATTCTGGTAAATTTGGCAGAGCCCAAAATAGAGGGGGCAGTTTTGATAATGGCACCCCTTTCCACCTTACCATATCAAATCCAAAGATTTCACCAGAGAAATCGTCGAAGGGAGACGCATAAGGGAGGAGTTTCCCTTCCCCTTTTTGACATGATCTATATCTCCCTCAATTGCCCTTAATCACCATCTTCTCCCTCGTTTTCATTGAGTTTTCCCCTAAACACTAGCTTCTGCAAAACTCAAGTTTTTCGGCGATTGGGGATCCAATAGCTTCAACGAGTGATCAATCATTTCAGGTAACCCCCAACCCTGAAATTTCCCTAATTCCATGTGTGCATATGCATAAGTAGCACGCATGGAAAATCGGAAAAAATGATGGAAAAACATCATTTTTCCTGGAACATGTACACGCTACTGCTGGAGCATCAATAGGTATATAAAAGATATTTTAACCAAAGATCAGACTATCCATTTAGGGCATAAGGAACCTAGGAACAAGCCCTTTAAATTTGAGAGAGATCCAACGGCTGGTGTTGCAGAAATCATGAAAAAACATAGCTAAGGAAGTTTTAGGAACATGAGAAAAAATGGCATAAAAACCTTAGTTTTTGGAAAAATCAAGTCAAAGGAATGGTAGAAATGAAGGGCAAGTGGAGTAAATTAGATGTAATTACTCTATAAATTGATCTGGACCATTGGCTTAACCTAAGATCTTGGAAAATTGATGATCTAAGGATGATTTGACCATCATATTTAGGAATAAACATTAGATACACACACAAAACTAACAAATGAACATGATAAGATACTAAAGTTAAGAACTAAATCATAATTAAGAATATTAGAGGATGATCCAATGGTTGGATCACCATAGATTCTCTTATGATAAAATAAATAACACAAAATAGCATTGTGGTAGTGACAGGTACATCTGAACGCATAAGAGAAGGGGATTATATGATCAAGTTGAGTGATCTCACATTGAGGTAGGTGACGACATTTAATGTTTCATTTTGATTTTAAAACCTTGTATTACCATGGCATCATGATTGATTGTGATTAAAATTGCACTTATTATTAATCGATGATTTTGTAAGATTTAGAGTTTTATGCTATGATCGCTATTTGATTTCAATTATGTATTGAATGGATTTATGACTGATGGTTTCATGAGATTGATATTATCTATTTATGCACAATTAGAAAATTATCTTCCCATATTGCATTACTGAAACTAATGAGTTTTCATGAGAAAGGAAAGTGGAGGCTTGGTGGCTGCTCCTTTTAGAGGCTAACCGCGGGATGAGGGGCGTGCCTTGGGGATTGCGAGCCACGAGTGGTTTTGGTTTTTGACATACGTGATTTTCATGTTTTGAGTTTTATGACGAGTGCTCTCACTAGGTGGACGTCATGCTAGGAGGAAGAGGGCCGGCCACCCACCCTCCAAGATCTATGATGTGATATGGTTGTGATATGATAGACACCTGTCCGTAGATGGATTTCAGTTGGTAACGTGGATAGTCCACACTACCAATCCGGGCCTTTCCATGGGGACGGATGCTAAGTCTCCCGTTATGGTGTCAACGAAGAGCAGCGGTGGTTGAGACCCTGGAGGGTTGCCACTACGGCATGACAATCCATACTCTGATTCTATATGCTTGCATGATGAGCATGGAGATGTGATTGTATGCCTAGGTGTGACGACACTCAGAGGTTGGATATGAGTACTCATGATCGGTGATACGACTATATGGGATGCTCGTGGAACCCATGTACCTTAGGGTGCCCTATTATTATTGTATGCTCATGTACATTGATCATATCATGTTTTAAATCCATGAGATGCGTGTTTTATCGAACTTGAGAATTTGATACTATGTTGGCATGAATTATAATGATTTTATTTTTATAGATGATAGATGTTTTATTTTATCGCCACTCTTATTCGTTTATTCCATCTTTATTACATTAATTGTCTATGTACCTACACAAGTAATAGCTTGTTGAGGCATTGCTTTGTTTGCAATGCCTTAGATCTCAAGCGCGACAACAAGAAGGCAAGACCGTTAAGAGATCGTGATAGCAGTGGGAGATTTGCTTTACTTTGACTCATAAACAGTGACGTGAGTAAATAAATGGACTACCACATGACTTTCTTTATGGGCAGTATACTTTTATTTTATGGATTTGATTATGATAGTTATACATATGATGGACATTTAGGTGGGATGTTATGATGGATAGACCCTGGGCCACATTATTATTGTGTTTTGGATAATTATTGGTTTGAAAATAAAGGCGCTGATGATTTTGACGTTGGTTTAACTTCTGTATTGTTTCAATTGTATCGCTATGAAATTTTAATTATATTTTAAATTTATAATTGTGATGTTTTGAAAAAAGAAAATAACACCTGGAGGTTTTCAATAAATGTTTTAATAAAATAATTAATATAAAGTTTTTAACATGGGATCCCTATTACGACTACTATGATTATTATTATATAAAAATAAAAATAAAAAATGAGTGTGTTATGAAGAACTTGACCCTATCTCAAATTGACCCTTAGGGTTAGGGATGAGTTGACTAGGGAACTGACCCTTTTCTCTATTATGCAGTTCAAATGATAATAGGCTAACATACATTTCTAACTTGGCTATAGCTTGAGAATTGTTATTCTAGAATTAGTTCAAAGACCTTTTTGTTTCTTTATTTTATTTTTCAAACATGCTCTGAATCCTGTCCTCTAAGATTGTTTCTTGGGTTGTGGAGGTTGTTGGGAGCCAGGTGGATGCTGAGGAACTTTAACTCTAGGAGGAATGTTTTGGAGAAAGGAGTTCATAGATGGTATCCCTTGGTAGTTATTCTTTGACCACAAAAAGTTAGGATGGTAGCCCATCTAGGGTTGTAGGTCTCATAATGTAGGTTGTTGCTCGGTTGGTTATATGCATTCAAAGCATTAGCTTGGTCAATAAGATAGTAATTCAACACTCTATTTCATGGACAAGACATGGTCATGTGCATTAGGCTAAAATAGAGAGCACAAACCTCTTGTGGAGGTTTAAGAGATATGGCAGCCATAAAGGATTGAAACATTATTTCAAGCTTATTTGCTCTTCCATTGTACTTGTCCATTGTTGTTAGTATAGAGTCGAGTTTATAAGATATATCAATATGAACTTCTATATCATAGATTATAACACTCCAAGGGTCCAATAGTCATAATATTGTCTACTTTCCACTAACGATGCCCATACACTGGTAGCAGTCATGGCTTTGTTCCCCCTTGGAAACAAAGTTCCCAGGGAAAATGCATTGTGATAGGTAGAGTTCCTTGAACCCTTATAACCAGCCCAATTACTTTCCCCTTAGCGATGTGGGACTAACTCTTAAGGTCTCTTGCCTCACAATTGCCTCACCCACTCTTTGGGCATTCCAATGTCTTTCGGCTCACCCCTCACCCCCATTAGGGAACGAACATCCATGTCTGCTGAACAGCCACACACGAGGTTAGGGTCGGCTCTAATACCATTTATAACACCCCAAGGGTCCAATAGTCACAACATTGTCTGCTTTCCACTAATGATGGCCATACACTGATAGTAGTCACAGCTTTGTTGCCCCTTGGAAAAAAAGTTCCCAGGGAAAACGCATTGTGATAGGTAGAGTTCCTTTAACCCTTATAACCAGCCCAATTACTTTTCACTTAGCGATGTGGCACTAACTCTTAAGGTCTCTTGCCTCACACCCACTCTTTGGGGCACTCTAGCATCTTTTGGCGAGTGCCCCAAAGAGTGTGTGAGGCAGTTGTGAAGTAAGAGACGTTAAGAGTTAGTCCCACATTGCTAAGGGGAAAGTAAATGAGCTGGTTATAAGGGTTCAAGGAACTCTACCTATCACAACACATTTTCCTTGGGAACTTGGTTTCTACGGGGGAACAAATCAGTGATTGTTGCCAATGTATGGGCACCGTCAATGGAAAGCAAACAATATTGTGACTGTTGGACCCTTAGGGCATTGTATAGAGACCCCCTTTTTTGGTAAGCTGGTTGTTTCTCTCTCTTCTATTTGAATAATCCCATTGCTGGGAATTATCTATCAGTGTCTAAAAGACCTCTCAAGCCTCACTCTCATCTTTTAAAATGAGGGCCCCTCCACTGCAGCATCTACCATTTGTCTATTTTGAGGCGTCAATGCCTCATAAAAGTATTGAACTTGCAACCATTTCTCAAATCCATGATAAGGGCATTTCTATAGTTGTTCATTCCATCATTCCCAACACTTGTAATATTCTTCATCATCCCTTTGTTGAAAATAGATAATTACAAGACAAAGGGCATTTGTTTTGTGAATAGGGAAGAATTTGTTCAAAAACTTCTTAAACAATTAGTCCCATGTATTTACGAAACCTAACTCTAAGGAATTGAGCCTTGATTTGGCTTTATCCTTAGGCAAGAAAGGGAATAGCCTGAGCCTAATGGAATAGTTCAAAAAAATTTGGAATGGAAATGTAGCACAAAAATCAAGGAACTCCTTGATATGTAGGTAGGGTCTTCTTTGTCTTGACCATAAAAAGTGGGGAGTAACTGGATGACTCCCAAATTTAACTCGAAGTGGTATACATTTGTAGGAGGTAAAGCTATGTAGGATGGGATGTTAAGTTGTAATGGCACATAGAAATCTCCAACAACTTTGCACTCGACTTCTGTTGGTGGTTCAACCATGGGGATAGAAACTTGGTTTCTTTATC